>CM035126.1:56265379-57465379 GCA_020205555.1 Panax stipuleanatus | reverse complement strand
CGAGACGACTGAACCCGGCATTGCGGGCCCCACCAGAGGAGCCACATCTCTACCTGCGACAGCAGCAGGTAGAGTGGAGGCTCCCTGGCCTATAAATAGAGGTGCCCCCCCTTCATTTTAAAGAATTCAGAAACACAGCGAAGCTCTGCCTGTCTGATTTTCTGACTTTTACATCTGTTTAGACAAACCCATATACTACCACATATAAAAAAACCACTGGTAGATTTGGACGTTTAAAGCCTACAATTTGGCAAAAAGATCGTATTGCAGTCCATTGTAAGTATTTTTACGATCTGAAAGTCAATACTACTACTTTGCACTATTTTACACCTGCACACGAAGTTTCATCTTCTAAATATGCGCAGAACTTAGTTCCGTGGTCGTTTTCATCAAAATTTGGTACATTGCTGTACATAAACGCAATTTTTTGCATTTTTACAACTCGAATTGATGATTCGTCAGCCCTAGTAGCTTCAATGCACTAGCACACACATTTTTGGCAACTCCGCCTGACTGGGTTTTCTTCCCAATTCGGGTTTGGCCTTTTTTTATATATTTAACTGCAAATGTACTAATATTTCAATTCTATCAAGCCCAGATGTCAAATTCGTGGTAGTTTACCGCTTTTATATATATTTACGCATATATAAGCGAATTTCACCATCACTGGTACTCATATCAGTCCTGGTTGACTACATTTCTGTCAATTTCAATTCCAGTACGGGTACCGGCGTGAAAACCCATCGCCCTTTTTACTGTTTTTCTATATATTTATATATTTTCTGTCACAGTCTGGATTATTTTGTGGCTATTTACAGTTTTATATATATATATATATATTTCAATTCTAGTCTGGGCTTGCGAGTGAAAACCCATCGCCCTTTTACATCTTTTGTATATATAATTATATATATATATACATTGTTTTACTCAACTTATTCAATTGTTGCATTTAATATTCATTTGTATATGAATCTGCACTGACATATCTGCAGGCAGACTAGATTTATCCAAAGCTCGCCAATTCTAGCTTTCAACGGTTCAAACAGGTCCTGACAGAACCTGGAAGCTATAAGGGCTGAGATTTCTTTAAATCTAGTTATTTTTTAGTTTCAGCTTTAAAAGAAATTTCGCGTCCCTTAGATCGCTATCTAGTGGGAACGAGATGCTATAGCCATTCGCAGCCAGGATTTATTGATGAATCCTTGGTTCCATTGCGACATGATTATGCATATATGTTCATTTATGTGCAAATTTGAACAGTGCAAGTTTATTGGCTACTCATATGTGAGCCTAGGAATCGTGGGATTCACGATAAAATCGATTGGGATCTGATTCCCACGATGGACAAACTCCAGTTTACAGATGTACCCTGCCAGTTCTTTTGTAAAATGTACTTACACGGACCTTAAAACGGTTATCCGTATTTAAGGTCTCAATGTAATGAAAAAATATCAATTGTCGTGTTAGCGTCCCTCCGATAGTTTTCATACCTATGAGGAGACCGACACTAGTATATTTCTGTGGTCGAGGATGCTTCGCAGCCTGACAAATCACCATTTGCATGCAACCTTAAGGCTATAAAAGATAAAATTTGGAAGTATCAAAAGGATTTAATTCCTATGTCACTGTCAATTCAATTTCAAAGATTTTGCAAATCTAATCAAAATGCTTTTGCAAATCAAATCAAAGACTGATTTAAAAATCAAATCAAACCCTTCGTATATAGGTTCAACGAAGCGAAGCATTACTTTCAAATCAATCAAATTAATAGGCCCAATTGTCAAACAGCATTCATTCACGCATTCACAGTTTTAAGGGAAATATTGAAAAGATGCGGTACCGTGTTTACACGGGAGTCGTGGGGTGCCTAACACCTTCCCCACACTTAACCAAGCCCCCGAACTTAAAACTCCGATTTCAAAGATCAAGTTTGGACAGTGTCCAGCAATTGGGCCTCTTTTCAAATCAAACTCGGTTGAGTTGGTACAACCATTTTCAAATCTACCAACTGGTGACTCTATTAAAACATTCAAATCGTAGACATAAATATATGTTGGCCACTTTCCTAAAAACCCTTCAAAATCTTTTTCCTAAATAAAAATAATAAGGGTAGATAGAACTTAGGAAGATCGATTTGAGGAAACCCGGGACCTGCTTTAGTGCTTCGCACCAATATTAGTGCTTCGCACTAACTGTCATTGCATGCATAAACTGTAAGGCACGATGTATGAGAATGTATGTTGTGTGTCCCTCTCACAAGGAGGATAACCCAGTCGGTTTTAAGTAATAACTCTAGGGACGATTAAGTCTTTGGGGGTGCCTCATGAAAATACACCACTCAAATTCGCTCCAGTTGAACGATCGGATTAACTTCCCTTCTAGTAGATTGCGATAATCTGGGAGCCTTCATGCCAAAACAAAAGCCGCGAGAGCAACCTAAGATAAGTCAGCCTCTAATTAACCAAATCCGGAGGGAAGCTTCTTCATACCTTCCTCTTTCAATTCCATGTCAAGTCTCCAATTCCTGAGGAGCACAATGTAAGTATCAATAATGAAAGATTTACTTTCCCTGTCAAATACATGTCATCCTGCCATCAAAAAAACTAACCTCGATTTTGCAGGATAAACACTAAAAAACACATCATTCATCCAATCCTTACCTACCTAAGGAAATTGACACGCCTATATTTTGTTGTAGGTGTAAAAATTGGTCCTGTCACCAGATCTAAATTCAAGAAAGCACTCAGCCCATCCGTGGACATGGCTTCAAGTGCTCCACCAGAATATACCCCTGTCTCCAGGGAAGAATTCGAAGGACTAAAAAATCGGATAGCCGAGCTAGCCGTTTTCTGCGAGAACAAATTAAGGCCTTTAAAGAGAAATAATCTCAAGCTCATCCAGAACCAGAAGCATTTGGTAGCGGTGCTGGAAGTCAAGATGCAGAAAAGGACGAAACTCAGATTCTTGGACCACAAAACCAGGATACCACCAACAAGACTCCTGAGATCACCCCCTCATCAAAAAGCAGGAAGCTGGTGACATTCTCAAGAGAATGCAACAGATGGAAGAAACCCTTCGATCTATCAAAGGAATTGGAGCATTCGGCAGTGTCAGTTACGATGACCTTTGCATATTCCCTGGGGCTCGTTATCCCGAAAAATTTTAAGTCCCTGATTTCGAGAAATATGACGGAATGGGGGATCCTTACACACACCTGAAAGTCTTCATCGGAGAACTCGGATCCTATGCTGAGGATGAGAAGCTTCAAATGCAACTATTCCAGAAGAGTCTAACCGGAGAAGCCAGAGCTTGGTATGCCCGCTTGGACAACTCCAAAATTTTTAGTTGGGAAGAACTGGCCCATGCCTTCCTCAGCCAGTACAATTTTTAATCACAGCTGGCTCCCGACAAATATCAAATAACCAAAATCAAGAAAAAGAACACTAAATCATTAAGAGAATATGCCCAGCGATGGAGACGGGTCGCATCACAAGTTATCCCAGCCATGACTGAATCTGAAATAGTCATAACCTTCATCGATATCCAAGAAGCGCCTTATTATGAGAGGGTCCTAGCGGGAATATGAAAACCATTTTCTGAAATGATCAAGCATGGTGAGATGGTAGAAATGGGGCTCAAATTCGGGAAGATAAAAGATCTAACCTCCCTCGAAGCTGTCGCTGAACATATCCAATTCGGAAATTACGGGAGTAATCCCCGGAGGGTACATAAAAAGAAAGACGAAGAAGTCTCCTTGGTCTTACAAGGACAAAATTCAAGGGGCGAATCAAACCACATGCCCGTTCAAAGGAGGAACTATACCCCTTTCCAAGCTTCAGCACAACCTGCAAACCCTCAATTCCAGAAAAACATGGAAGTCAGGCGTCGAAGAAATTTCACCCCACTAGGGGATTCCCTCGAGAATGTGTTCAAACTTCTGACAGCTCAGAAGAAGATTGTTTAACTTCTTCCACCAACCAACACTAACGGAGGGAACTTCGACCCTAAAAAGAAATGTGTTTATCATTCTAGATCTCCAGGCCATGACACCCAAGACTGTTGGTCTCTCAAGCACAAAATTCAAGACTTGATTGACAACGGGGAAATTATGGTAACAAAGCCTGACCAACATGATCAGTACCTCAAATGGAGAAGGATCTAAGTACCTCCGCTACATTGGGGAACCAAGTCAATCCAATCTCAGCAGCCCAGAGAGGTGGGAAACTTTTGAGAAACAATTCCTGATGGAGCAAGATATCAAGTCTCTCAAGGAACAAATCGAGCAGTTGGATGAACTGGTCGTCTACCAGTATCAACTCACCAGGAAGATGCTGAAGCAAATTTATCAATCCATTGGCAGTAATTCTCCTCCTGCGGAAGTTAATTCCATCCCCAATAGGGATCATTGCCAATTGCATGAACAACCAATGGTCAAAAATGAGTATACCCGAGAAGGTAAAAAATTCTTGTTTCAAAGGAGCTTCACCAATCTGAATCAGTTAATGGAAGAAATCATCCAAATGATGATCAGCGAGGGAATGGTTGCAGATCTATTACCCCCATTAAACCCTCAATCCAAAAAATTCAAACCTAACCAAATATGTCAGTACCATTCCAACTCTTCCGGCCATGATACAGAAGAATGCTGGGCACTTCGTAATCTAATTCAAGATCTGATTGAGAAAGGTGACCTAATCAGAGGAGATCAAATCCTCGAAATTTCAGACAAAAATAGCCTATAGATCCCCAATGCATGGTACCAGGACACAGTGGCTATCGTATCCTGCGATAAGGAATCAATCCTCACACCCCTGGTACTGACAGGGAAAGGGGTCCAAGAAGTCCAAAATCCTGTGAAGGTGGCTGCACCTCAGCCTCTAATCTTGCCCTTCAAACCTCAGTATCCAATTATCAGTCTGAAGAAGGTCCCATAGAACTACGGGGGCATTGAAAGCTCTACTTCAAACAACATTTCCATCATGTCAAAGAATAATCCATTGTACCTGCCTTAGCGGGTGATTAAAATAGTTACCAAAGCAAAAGAAAAGGTGGCTGAAGAAAAGATCAGAGAATTGCTTAACAAAATGGGACACAATGAAATCAAGATAGTGCAAAGCTTGAAAGATGCACCCAAGCAATTGTCTATCCTCGACCTGGTCTTATCATCAGAAGACCATCATAACATTCTAGTGAAGGTACTAGAAGAAGCCCATCTGCCACACACGGTAGACACAGAGAAATTCTGTCACGTGATAGAACACATCTTCAACAGCAATGTGATTTCCTTCATAGACGATGATATCCCGGCAGAGAGAAGGGGCCACCACAAGTCCCTGCATATAGCCATAATGTCCTCCGAATACGTGATCGGAGGAGTGCTTATTGATGGAGGATCTTCCCTCAACATTTGTCCATACGACACGTTGGAAAGAATGAAGATCAATCCAAACCGGATCAAAGCCAGTTATGTGGTCATCCGGGCTTTCGATGGATCTCGCCGCCAGGCTATGGGGGAAATCAAGCTTCCTCTAGAAATTGGTCCACACACCTTTTACGTATCCTTCCAGGTGCTCAACATCGCCACTAAATATAATTTACTGCTGGGCAGACCATAGATCCACATGGCAGGGGCAGGGGCAGTGCCATCCACCGTCCATCAGTAACTCAAGTACATCATTAACGATAGCCTCATCACGGTCAATGCCGAACCTAGAATACCCTACCTACATACATGGGGACATGCCAGTGATTAGCCCGGACGCGGGGATTGAACCTGTAAGTTTTCAAGCTCTCGAGGTGAGTGATACTCAATATCTGCCAATCGGGGCACCATCCTTCAAGCCTAAAGTCTCCGCTAAAGTAATGATCGTAGGCCAAGAAATGGTATTTTCGGGTTTCCAACCTGGAGAAGGGTTGGGAAAAGATAAGCAAAGTATCAAGATGCCAATCCAAATCCCAAGTCAGATGGGAAGAGCAGGATTGGGATATTCATCTGGGTCAAGTCATCGGAATCCACACAAACATCCCAAGGCTCATGCTTCCACGATTCTGCTCCCAAACCTCATACTTGTCCATGAAAGTCCCGACTACGGTATTAGCCATACTATTTCCTCCAATCATACTTGTCCATGAAAGAAAAGCCCTCAAGCCTGAGGCAAACAGTAAAAAGGGAAAAAAGAAGATCCTGTATGAAGGACGAGACCCATTCGCTAGTATGAGAGTCATTCTCAACTACAAGGGTATAAATGACGAACTCCCCGACAGTGACGACGACCATGTCCAAATTCCTCACATCAAGAAGAGGAACAATCCATAGAAAAGCCTTGGCCTTATTCTCAAGGATGTCTCAGTCATCATCCAGGGCGAGGTGGACGAGCACAATTCCTCGATTCTCCCAATTCATGAGAATCTGACACTGGACAACTGGAACAGTGTCCCTTGCCTAAGTCAAAAAGGGTAAAGGGGCAGAGAGTACGTCTGCCCTTAATCATGTTTTCATTTACTGCTTACTTTTGATTGCACATCTGGAGCAGTAACTTTTGTCATGCTTTGCAAATGCCATGTGTATTTAAGAAGTTGCATATGATAATGAAAGCATTTTTATTTTCAGGACCCAAACATTGGATGTGTGTGTCTCTGTTGATGAGATGCCAACCTATCAAGATGACTCCGACTTGGATGTAGAATTGAACTTCGACTTGATGGATATTGATCAAGAGGAGGAAGATGACTATGAGGTGCTAGAGAAGATCAAGGAATGGGTCCAAGACAAACCCAAACCAAACCTCGACCAAACCCTCACCATCAACGTAGGAACCTCTGAAAACATCAAAGAAATCCAAATAGGTTCAGACCTCACACCAAATCAAAAAGCAAACCTGATCGAACTCCTAACACAGTACCAGGAAGTGTTTGCATGGTCACATGAAGACATAATTGGTCTATCCACAGACATTGTCATCCATCGGATGCCCATCAAAGAAGGGTTCAAACCAGTCAAACAAAAACTCAGGCGATTAAAACCTAAGTGGAGTCTCAAAGTCAAAGAAGAAGTCGTTAAGCAATTCAAAGCCGAGATTATTATGGTATCAACCTACCCCGAATAACTATCAAACATAGTCCCCGTACCTAAACCGGGAGGGAAGGTACGAGTATGCGTGGATTACCGGGATTTGAACAAAGCTTGCCTCAAGGACAACTTCCCAGTACCTTTCATCCACATTCTAATCGACAATACTGCGCAGTATGGCATGTATTCCTTCGTGGATTGCTTTGCTGGTTACCATCAAATCATGGTTGCTGAGGAAGACCGGGAGAAAACAACCTTTATCACTCCCTGGGGAACTTTCTGCTACCGACGACTATCCTTCGGCCTCATCAATGCCGGAGCAACGTATCAGTGAGCTTTAATGGCCCTTTTTCATGATATGATGCACAAAGAAATAGAAGTCTATGTTGACGACATCATCATCAAATCCCGAAGGGAGGATGATCATATAGACCATCTCAGGAAGCTATTCAACAGTTACACAAGTACAACCTCAAGCTAAATCCCGTCAAATGTGCTTTTGGCGTCAAAGCAGGAAAACTATTAGGATTCCTGGTGAGCAATCAGGGCATTGAACTCGACCCCGCCAAAATCAAAGCCATTACTGAAATGCCCGTACCTCGTACAGAGAAGGAGATACGTGGATTCCTGGGAAGGATCAACTTCATAAGCAGATTCATTTCCCAGCTCACAGCAACCTATTAGCCCATCTTTAAGCTGTTAAGGAAGAATTCCTCCACCACGTGGAGTGAGGATTGTCAACAAGCCTTCCTTGCCATCAAGAAACAGCTGACTGAAGCTCCTGTTCTGATACCCCCAAGGGAGGGAGTCCCTTTATTCATGTACCTATCCGTCAATGCCAATGCAATGGGCTGCATGTTAGGACAGAAAGATGATAGTAGCAAGGAAAAGCCATCTACTACATCAGTAAAAGATTCAGCAGGGAACAGAAATACACCCTGATCGAAAAGACATGTTGTGCATTAGTATGGGCCGCCATGAGGTTGCAACATTATTTGCATGGGCACACGACCTACCTCATATCCCACATGGATCCGCTCAAATATGTATTCAACAAACCAATGCTGAATTATCGACTGTCCAAATGACAGTTGATCCTACAATAATTCGACATTGTCTACATGACTCAGAAGTTAATCAAGGGTCAAGGCATTGCAGATCAGTTAGCAGAAGCATCTTCAGGAGGGTTCGAGCCCCTGGAGACATATTTCCCAGATGATGGGATCAAGACAATTCAATAACTCCAGTCTGAGAATACAGTCCAACCATAGAAAATGTATTTTGACTGGAGCGGTAAACATGGAAGGTGCCAGAGCTGGGACAGTCCTCATCTCTGGTGCAGGAAAGCAGTATCCTGTGGCTACCAAACTTTAATTTGGCAACACCATCAACACGGTCGAGTATGAAGGCTGTATCATGGGGTTGAAGCTAGCCCAATCTATGTCTATCAAACACCTACTCGTCTTTGGAGATTCTGAGCTGGTCATCAGACAAACTATCGGCGCGTATCTCACCAAAGAACTACATTTGCTGCACTACCATCGGCAAGTCCTCAAAATATGTCGAGAACTCGAAGCAATAACCTTCGTTCACATTCCTCGGGGTTGGAATGACTTCGCTGATGCATTAGCAACGTTGGCTTCATTAATCTGCATGTCTGATAAGAGTTGATTTCCCAACATTCAGCTCATGATTCAGAAAGCCCAGACATATGGGAGTTATGTGGGAGAAGTATCAAATGAAATACCTCCTGTCAAGAAGCCTTGGTTTCAAGACATCAAAGAATATCTCCGTGATGGATCCACACCCTCTGGTGCAAGCTAATCAGAGCAGAAATGGATTCTCAGAGTGGCCATGAAGTTCTATCTGAGCGGAGATGCACTTTATAAAAGGGATGTTGGAATAGGCCTGTTAAGATGCCTCGACAATGAGCAAGCCCAAAGACTAATGGATGAAGTCCATGGCGGAGTCTGTGGTCCACACATGAGCAGCCATCTGCTGGCCAAGAAGATAATCAGAACAGGACATTACTGGATCTCGCTCAAACCTGATTGCGATGATCACATCAAGAGATGCTTTCAATGCCAAATACATGGAAATGCCATTCACGCTCCTCCAAATGAGCTACATAACATGAGTTCACCATGGCCTTTCTCTGTGTGGGGAATGGACGTAATATGTCCAGTGGAACCCAAAGCCAGCAATGGTCATTGATTCATTTTCACTATGATCGATTACTTCACCAAATGGGTCAAAGCAGCCTCTTTTCCCAAAGTCACAAAAGAGATCATCATCAGTTTCATCAGAAACAATGTCGTCTGTCGATATGGACAACCGGAGGTGGTCGTATCAGACAACGCCAAAAACCTGAACAATCAAATGATGCTGGATCTGTACAGTAAGTTCCATATCAAGCATCTCAATTCCATCATCTATCGGCCCAAGATGAACTGTGTTGTTGAAGCGACCAATAAAAATATCAAAAAAATCATGTAAAAAATGTCCGCCAATCACACGGACTGGCCTGACCTGACCTGCTGCCTCTAACTCTGTTAGCATATAGGATGTCAATGCACACCACTACTGGGGCTACCCCCTACTCCTTGGTCTATGGCATAGAAGTAGTCCTTCCCATAGAAGTAGAGATGGAATCTTTGCAAGTGTTAATCGACGCTCAAATAGATGAAGATCAACGGTTGCAAGACCGATATCATCACCTATCTCTGATAGATGAAAAGAGAGGTACTGCCATTTTCCACGGATAGTTATACCAGCAAAGGATCGCCAGATCCTACAACAAAAAGGTTCGAATTCGGCAATTCAAAGAAAACGACTTGGTGCTAAAGAAAATCCTGGCCAATCAGGATGAAGCCAAAGGAAAATTTTCCCCAAACTAGGAAGGCCCTTTCATTGTCAAAGAAGTGTTGACTGGGGGCGCTATCAAACTGCAAGAGATGGATGGGACCGAGTTTCCCCAAACCATCAATTTAGACACCGTGAAAAGGTATTACGTCTGAAGCACATGCATACCAGCATCCGAGTCCTACAAATCAAATCAAGTTTGATTTTTCACTAGAAAGCTGGAACTGTGAATGACCTGATCTCCCTCAACCCGGGAGTACGTAGGCATCCATTTTTGGTGCGGTCAAACCAAATAAAAACTCAAAAACTCCTCAAACCAGACTCAAAATCTAAGATAAATACTTTTCAAGCCTCTCTCCAGCCAAACAGCCTGAACTACGAATGACCTGATCTCCCTCAACCCGGGAGTACGTAGGCAGCCACTTACGGCGCGATTTGACCTTCAAGAAAAAATAAAAAATCCAATAAAAGACCAGTTTTAAGACACCAAAGACAAATAAAAGCTAAATCCTATCAAGCTATCCTGATCAACAGGCCCATCTGAGATATTCCCTGACATCTCATCTCTCAGTCCATCAAGGAGAAGCTCAAGATACATCAACAACTGCGAGTCATGAAAGAAGTGGTAATCACTCAACAATGACAATACATCTCCAGTCAGGGAAGTGCATCAAAAATATATTTCTCTGATATATAAAACTGTTTTATATACATAATGCCTTGTACATGACAAAAATGGCTGATCTAGTCTGTGTAGGAAAAATAAAGCTAGTTTATGGACCCAGGGACAAGAGGGTCAGCAATGCCAGCATGTCATCTCTCTCCGAAGATGGTGGAGTAGCCGTAAGTGCAGTCCACTTAGCCTCCATATGGCCCAGAACATCCACAGTCATCTGCAAGGAGGTACTGTGGTCATCAGAATAAGCACTCATCTCGGTGACTAAACTATGGGTGTAAGATCGAAGAGCAGTACTATCAGCAATGTGGAAATCATGAGAAGCTATAGCCTCATCTCTCTCCGTAAAAGCTGCGTCTCGAGCAATCAAAGTCTCCTCGATCTCAACATATGCTGCATCCCTAGTCGAGCGAATCTCGTCTCGCTCTACAACTGTAGTATCCAGAGCAGAGCGAAGCTCTTTTCGCTCAATCAATCCAGCATCCAAAGCAGCCCTGAGACCATCCCTCTCAGCAAAAGCTAAATGTCTGCCAGACAAGGCAGCCAACATCTGTGCTCTAGATGAGTCTTGCTCAAAGGTCATCCTGAATAGTGAGTCTGATAAAGCCAGATCTGTCCCCACATAAATGGTCAGGGAATCGCTAACCAGAGCAGCGGTCAAGCCCATAAACAGCTCATCCTCGGTAGGAGAATTTGGATCCTCTATGGGCTCCTCCTCATCAGAGTCCACACTAGGAGATAAAGAAGCCTCTGCTACCACTCCTATCTCTGCCTCCAACTAAGCAGAATACTCCGGAGAATAACCCAGATGGCTACTGGAGAAATCAGCCCTCTTCCGATGAGTCCAACACTCATATACTCTAACCAAGTCTGCGGATGATATGGAAGAAGCCGACATCCTCTGATCAGCAAACCCCCCGAAATAGTGCAAACTCTACAGCTGATCAAACTGACATGCCATGCCTCTGCTGAACAAACAAAATCTCTGACGTGGCGACCATAGCTGTCAATCTCGCCAAAGCGCTCAATCAAGAAGTCCATAAAGATCACGTGCCCCGAAACGATCTCATCCATGACTACACTCTGACAGAGATCGGACAGCCTAATAAACAGCCTCCTCATATCACTAATCGGCGTCTGAGCGCACGATAACTCTAAATCCAAGCCAATAAATCTCTAGTACTCCTCCAGAGTCGGCGTCAGCTCACACTGTCCGAAGCAGAACACCTGCCTGTCGGTAATCCAGCAGGGTAGAAGGCCCTCAACAAATCCGATCGGAACCCAAAAATCCGCAAGGGCCAATGAATGCCCCAACATCTGGTCCACAGTCCCCCTAGCAGGAAAGGGAAAACTATCATACCAGGACCTCAATGATGCTACCACCGCAAATGGTGGTAAATGCTCAATACGGCTGACTGCAGACGACGTCATCTGTAGCACTGTACCACAAGACCGTCCAGAGGTCAAGTCAAAACACAGCTGCCTGAATGCATATACATGACATAATACATGCATGATGACAGTAATATAAACATAATGCAAAAGATAAGATATGGCAGGAATATCTACAAAAAGCTATCTACTACATACAACATCCCTGTATCCTGATACAAAGTGAAAGGAAGAATACAGGGAAAATGGGGCACCACCACCCAACTACTAGAGTGGTATATCAAAATGATGGCACAAACACTGAATAGCCAAAATAGTGGCTGACCAAAAAGTATAGCTCCAATAGCTATCAGAGGAAGTCGTAGACATCAGTGTCGAATCGATCAACCTGCTCCATCTCCGCTATCTACACAAAGCTGCTAGGATCAGGCATATCTGGGCTGTATAAGGGAGGATCTACACCTATTTAACTGCTGCTAAATGGACCTGAAGAGGGACTTACTCCTGAGCTGGATGGGTCAAAAGAAGATACCTTTGATGGATCTCGGTCAAGGTGCCTGATAAAAAAATGAGCCTGCTCTAACTCTCTGGTCAAATCTGCTATCTGGTCTGCATGAGTCGGCTCCCTGAGGCAAGCTATCCAATTCATCATCATCACGGATCCTGGCACCTTGTCTTCCATAACCTGGGTAGCCCGAGTCTGAGCTCCAATAGTACGAGAGCTCCACCACCTGCTGAAGGCCTCCTGGCTGTACAGACCCTCTGATAGGGTGAAGCCATCAATGCCCTCCAAAGGGATGTCTGTCAAAGGCACAGTCAATGGCCAATGATGCCAAGATGGAGGAATAATGGGAATGCGGATCTCTCCCGTGATGCTCCTAATAGAACGCTCTCCAAGACTGAGCTCCTAGCCTCCCTCCGTCAACAACGGTACCCTACCGGTCGATAAGTTAAACTCCCGATCAGTAGGGACTCCTCCCTCAAATCCGACGGTCAAGTGCTCGGATGTGTACAGCGCCCAGGTGATCAAACCCGCCGTCAAAAGCTCCAACTGAAAACAGGCATGAGTGGATCCCTCAGCAACAGGGACCTCTGTTAAAGTGGAGTGATGCCATCTCCTTCCTCGAGGATAGGTCTCCAGACCTAAAGCAGTAGCGTGCCGTAGGCAAGGAAGCCTCTCAAATGCCCAAAGCTGATCATGCAAATATCAAAAGTCCTCAGTGATCAAGACTGACAAAAATGCTAAAATAAAAAAGGTACAGAAAGATGTACTTATCAGCAGGAATGGGTAAAATCCTAACCAAGCCTCCGTTGTACCCTCCGAAAGCATGCGCATGCCCCAGAGAAAATAGACAAAGGTATAGGAGCCCCAATCATAGTCACCGAGGCGCTCTACATGTTGAGTGGCGCTGATCAAAGCGAAGGACACAGTGGATGAGTTGTCCGCCACGAAACAACCCCTGATGATCGACAAAAATAATCGCCTCAGAATGCGATCTCTAGCCCTCTGTTCAACAGGCGGAGGCAACTGTAAAGTCCCATCCTGGGCATCTATACTTAAGGGACAAGATCGGACTGCCCTACCCTTGAATGCAGTCATTGGGACTCCCAGCAGGGACCGAACGATAGCGGGCGAAATGTCAGTCATGACAAGCACTAACTCGCCCTCAAACTCAATGTCAGTGATAAATCTCCAGTCCATAGGAGTCATCATCACCTCACAATCTAGCAGATGAAGGGACTGAGTCTAGTGGAACCAGCACTTAGACAAAGCCCTCATATAGCCCCAGGGGCAACGGCGGAGAAGGATCGAGAAAAAGGCCTGAAAGGCCCTGCCATCTATGATCTCCCGGTAATCCTCGTGCAAAGTATGATACATGGAGTACACACTGAACCAGTTCCCTCGAGGCTGTGTAAAACTGGGAACATGCATAAAAATTAACCCATGTCAAAAACCTATGCCCCAAGAATGGCAAAAAGGAAGAAAAGAATCCAGTGAGAAGAAAAACTTCAAGTCACCTCGTTGGCGTGAAGATATCTCAAAGGATGGCGACTCAAATTGCCCAGTAGCTTCTGAGTACACAACAATGCCTAGGACCTCCGCACGTGGAGCCTGAGCGGGAGCAGGAATGGCAAACGGAGCCTCCTCATCATTAATATCCAATGGCTGCTCGTCCTATGCGAGACGAATCCTGCCCTCTACCAGTCTACGAGGCGTCCGAGCCGGACGTGGTTGTGGCACATCAGAAGCCCTCCTACGTCTAATACCCGAGGAGACCCTACTGGAACTGTTGGGTCTATCACGATTCATCTACGGCAACAAGTCTCCAAATCACCTCAAAAAGGGTGCGGTAAGCCTAAAACCTATGTCTTATCATTTTCAATCAGTCCAGCATATATCTCTAGGTCCTAAGATATGCATGGGTCAGTCAAAAATACCAAGTAAAGTTAAAACTGCATGTTTTCAAAACCTGCATGGGTTAGTAAAAAAATTCCCACAGAGTCAAAAATGCATGTTTTTTAAAACCTAAGATTTTGGAAAAATTTCGCCAGAGTCTCCTTTCTAAAATGAACTGTCCACATGCACACAAGCATGCCTAGGTGGCCATTCAATAGCACACCTACCCAAAGATAGAAACAGTTCATATTTATGAAAAAAATCAGAAATCAGCCTCACATGGTAGCCAAATTACCACGGACATTTTTAGTTAAAAATCCAGGCTCACTAGGCCTCAAAAAGGATGATTAAACTGATCAAAAAGTGCAAAAATTGACTGTCTCAGAACCTGAATTTTCTTACATCTAAACGTGCATTACAGTAAGATATGCATACATATGTAGTCAGAAAATTTTTTACAGGTCATATAGGCATACATTTTTCATACATTGCGTTTTAAAGCACCCTAGGTGGTTCGCATGCTTTTAACGGTAAAAAATAGCGAAAAAAGCATGTACAACGTTACCTGCGCTGCGCTGAATGCGTAGGAACTGACGGATTCAAAAAATAGCTGTCCAAGCTCTGTAGATCTGAAAAGGAAGATCGGAATCCTTTCGAAACTCAAAACGGGAAGCTTGCAAAATAAAAATCCTGCAGCACATTAAATAAGCCAGGTAGCCACACCTCCACCTGTGGCTGTTGCACCTCCACCTGCGGCTGCCGCACCTCCACTTGCGGTAGCCCAGGTGGGTCCCACTTCCCCCGGGCTCAGTCCAGTTCGGGTCAAAACAGAGTTCTTATGTGTTGTCAAGTCAAATCTGAAGAAAAATAGCTACGCGATTGAGCGGTTTGTCTTGAAAATCTGCGTTTAAGCAGCGAGAATCTGACACAAAGGGAAACCCCACAGAGACCCTTGGTATTCATCCCATAGCCATGTCCGGGGATCAACAAAGCAGACTGCAGAAAAACTGCGCAAAAACTGCGTAAAATTATCAAAAACTGCCACTTTTAGAGCGTCGAGTACAGACCGATGTTGGGTAAAATCTAGTTACGCACAACACGCAAGTATACGTAGTCAACAAGTAATAGAGTGAAAGTAAAGTATCGTTTCCACGAGGAATTATTTAATAAGAATCACCAAGTACTAACCCGTAACCAACTCAATCTTATTTAAACGAATGGATTTCAATTTATAAGTAAACTAATTCTAATTACCACTAGTTAAATTAAGATCACGGAGATTCAAAATCGCAACTTCACTTATTGCTTCATTTAAATTAACACACTTCTCATCAATTATTCTCACTATTCTGAATTGTTAATCAAGAACACTAACGCAGATATAACCACCTTTCGATGCATCATACCCATACTCACTCAAATTCATAGATGATAGATTTAAGCAAGACACCCTAATTAACTAATCCACTATATCTCTATGTGAATTACAATTAAAAAGGATTTAATCACAAGTTCTCTATAAGATTACATATGGCGTAAAGGCATATCTCTATCCTAAACACGAATCATGAATTCCATTTTCGCAGAAATCACAAACACATGCTATTACGATCAGATCTAAATCTATACTCTTCTCTCGATTCATATAGATTATCACGATAATTGATATCTAGGCAATTAAACAATTATTCCAAATCATAATAGACAATTCACAATGATAGATCATAACAATTGATAGAGAAGCATATTAAAATAAATTACACAATAAGATCCATTGCAATCTTAAACAAAGAATTAGTTCATTGAATTAAAACTAAGAATCCACACTTGAATACACATTAAAAGATAAGATTAAGATTAAGAAAAAGAATTGAATCTGTTGCCGGCAAATTCGTCCTCCTTCTTGCTCTTGATCTGGATCTCCAATGACTTTCAAGTGCTTCAATCTCCAAATCCCCTTTCAGCTAGAGTTTTTTATTTAATTAAAAACTACTCTAAAACAAAAATAATTGCATCATAAAACTAAGCTAATCATATCTAATATATATATATATATATAAGCTAATCCGTCCCTTTTATAATCTAATTAAATATTACTATATTATCTAATATATATAATCTCCTAATCTAAAGATACCTCCTCCTGCTTTAATTCCATTCTTTATATGCTCATGGCCCACCCATTTCCTTCCACTTGTTAATCCGTTGCCCCCTTTTTATAATCTGGTCAAGTCCACTTTATAGCTAACTAGCAGTCCACGAGCATCCCATGTTGCACAAGTCCGATTGGACAAGGAAAGAACGAGCCAGCTGTGCGCAATTGAGTCATGGTCCACTAGTTGCAAACGTGTCTAGCTCCTTGTTACGTCCAGTCCCAAAGGAAATCAGCATAGCCTTTTTTTAATGCTTTAAGTCCAAATCGAAATAGGAAGAATTCAGCTGCTGGCCCACTCCAAGTGTATCAGGTGAAGTCCTCTTTAGTCCCATGTAAGCTCCTTCAGACTTCTTTTATGTCACAAGCACCACAGCCCCCCAATCATCTTTCCTTCATGCACCAATCCGTGTGAAAGAAGGAAAATAAGTCTTCAACTGCCGCCTCCCCGCCCCAGCGGGGGAAATCCTTCACAAACTCCCGCCCCAGCGAGAGTGCATTCTGTCCGCACTGCATCATCCCTGCTCCGGCGGGTACTTACTGTCTAGCCTATTCTTTTGCATGGAATTCGCACCATTTGTTATTGCTCGCATGATTTCATGGCTGCTGCACCTGTGGGCGGCTAAGAATCTGACCCACATACATGATAATTTACTTGCATGGATTTTAGTTGCCACATGCTTGCATATTTGCATGTACTCCGCCGAATTGAATTGAATTATTAGTGGCCCATATTATTTGAGAATGAATTGAATTAATTGTCCTTTTAAACTCCTTTGCATCCATTCCAATTCCTGCACATAAAAGTATAAACTCGAGGTAAAATGATAGTAAAATCACTTGAAAACCTTAAGACTCAAGCTATTAAGACTACGGATTAGTGGGTATTAAACCCACTCATCAAATACCCCCAAACTTAAGACTTTGCTTGTCCTCAAGCAAAAACACAATTTAGAAAAATTCATCCTCTAGCAATGATCCACCCAAGCAATGAATCAATATGAATTTGAACACTAGCCTCAAAGGTTACAACAAATGATAACCCACAGAAAATTTCAAAACAATGCAATATCTAAAAATTTCAACAACTGTCATCAGTTTTACATCTACTCATTATCCTTTAAGTGCGTATGCATCCAAATGTTCAAACTAGTCATGATTTAGATAAGATCAACCAATACTCATAAAAGATTTTCAAAAACGACTTTCAAAACTTCTTATCACATCAATCTTTGCTAATATAGACAAAGCACAAATTTTTCTTGAGAATCAACTGGATATTTAAACATTTAAGCACATATGAACCATTCCCAAATACTTTAAAAATACTCTTTTGTTCCTTTTTTTTAGTGAGTGCGTTTTACGCTCCATCTCAACCCACCACGAGATTCAATTATTCAACTTGAGAAGGTTCAAAAAAAATTTCCTTCAAAAATACCCCAAGATTTCCCCCAAACTTATGTGAATGCCTAATTTTCACTTTGAATGATGCTCAAATATAATTTCTCAAGTTGCACTGATATCTTTCATAAGCATTTAGCCAAAAAATTCTATCCCAACTGGCTAAACAAATGGATATGTGTAAAATTTTTCAAAAATTCCGCAAGTAGTGTGAAACCAACTAATCAGTCGAAATATAGACTAAGCATGCTCATCAATTCTCCAAGAGTTAATAACATTAACCACCCACTTATCATTGGCCAAAATCAAATTCCATCAAAACATTGCCCAAGTGAATACTAAACATGATAAATACCCCCAAACTTAAAACAAACATTGTCCTCAATGGCTTGATAGTAGTGTGCATATAAGCAAATCATGTATGATGATAAAGCACATACTTTGTAAACAATCTTATTTATTTATTAATAAAATATTAATTTAAGGCATTTAATTATCTACATGGTGCTTGTGACACCCCCAAATTCGGGTACTTCGTTTCCACATGATTTGGTGTTCACTTTCTAATATAACATACATATACCCAATGAATAATGCAAAATAACCTACAATTTAAATTAAAATAAATAAATCTCCCTTACAACAAGGGTTACAACCTTTTTAAAATAATCCCGGGTTACTCTAACCCTGACATGAATATAATAAGTGCGAAAATAAAAACATAACAGTCAAGTCTTAGTACAATCATTCTCAGTTAAATAAAAACAAGTATTCACTTGCTTTGCTTTCCCTTGCCCTTACTTATAGACGGAGCATAGCGTTATCAACCTTAACTGAAATTGTTATTTAATGCAAGAGTGAGCAAACCACAGCTCACTAGAGTTTAACAATAATATATACATGAAAGGATATCTTTCAAAGAATCTGAATAATATGATTCGCTTCAACAATAAAGAATTGAATAATAATTCTTTCATCGCAATTACAATTCAAAAATAGAATTTATCTGAGTGTCATAAGACCTTTGAACTCTTGTCCTAGATTATAAATATTTTTATTTAAACCTTTAACAGTTAATAAGACTATGGACCTTAACTCGTACTTAGGGGGATCAGCCCTTTGTACCATATATTGTGCACAAACATCTTAACGCTATGCGTAGCAACCTCCCCTAGTACATAGGGTTGTTCAACTCAGCAATTTGAATTCAAGTCCGTACCAAAGAAAGTTTGGTTTGGATAAGCTTACAAGGGTAATTTAGATTTCACGTTCATCAACTAAGGATTAGTTGAATCGACTATCAATAATTCGTAAATAACACAATTATGAACTAACATATGCTTTAGAATCAACTTAAAGCATTTAAAATAATAACTGGATCTTACTTGAACAATAAGTTAAGATCATTTCAATTAAATAAACAATTGTCCAATACAGAAATGGAAAGGACATTCTCAACAATGAATATATGAATTCAAGAATTTGTATATAATTAACAAGTTTAGGGTTAGAAGACTTGTCTTAAGCGCAAGCTACTTAACTCAACCACGTACTTAAACACTTCCTATATACATTCAATTATAATAATCTAAATCAGTGAACACATAACTAATTTACATAAGTGGTTAACTTTCATGGTTAACTCACTCTAATTAAATAAATAATAATAATTAACTATCACATAGTTAATTACATCACATCCGTAGTCACATAATTAAATTAATTATGTATTTAGTTAAATTATAATTAAATAATTATAATTTAAACACTTAATTAAATTATAATTACTTAAATTATAATTACCTTTTAAATTATAAATAATTTATAATTTATAATCAATTAAACTATATCATGCATTTATCATTACACAATTTAATCATGTATTTATCAATTATAATCAATAATTAAACATTCATTATAATTACACAATTTAAAATCCACAATTAAACATGCATTTATTAAATTATAATTACTTAAATTATAATTTAAATTAACATCTAATTGATTAAAATAATCAATTTCTATACATTATAATTTCACAATATTATACTTTAAATTAAACAATTACTCTTAATTATAATTAATCAAATTATAATTAAATAACTCATTTACAATAAAACAATTATAGTTTATAATTTATATACTATATTAGGTTTTCAAAACTTCCTTTTTCTCAAATATGAATTTATCACAATTATATAACAACATGTTATATCATTTAAATATATGTCCACTATAAATGAATAATTAAACTAAGGCTCAAAAATAATCTGCACAAATAAACTAAACTCACTACCCAAGCACTATGCATAGCGCAGCTACGCAGCCAGCTGCCTTAACACCGGCGCAGCTGCGCAGGGGTTGAATCTGGGACAGGCCAGTGGCGCAGCTGCGCTGCTCCTGGCCTTGCTGTCGGCGCAGCTGCGCAGCAACTCAGCCAGACGCAGACAGCCACGGCTCTCTGCTTTACCGAACAACCTATACCAGCCAACAAACGGAGAATTACAGTAACGTAGCCACTGTAACTCCATACACATGCAATAATACATAACATAACATGTTTCTACAATATAACAACCATCTAAATAATGATAATCACAAGTTTTAAAAATCCAATTTGGCCATTTTCATGAAAACTCATATTTTTCCAAAATAATCCATTGTAAGAAATTTTTTCAATCAATTCCACTTTATATACATACATTATATACGTAATTACATGTAATCATCAAACAATTTCCCAATAAGCATGTTAGTATATTCTAATTCATCAATTTTACTTTATCATCAAAACATATAAATTCCATGTGAACACAGTTTTCAATTAAAACTTATTCTGACAAAATTTTATTTTCTGACAATCCTTCTTATGGAATATAATTCATATATAACCCATTATAAGCACACTATATATATATGTACACCAAATTTATACAACTCTCATGCTAAAATCATACACAGAGAATTCATACTCAAGGATAACATAGAAAACATAAAAATAAAAAGGGAATTAAGACATACCCTTTAACTTATGTTTGAAGAAGAAAATAATGCCAATTGCTTTGATTCTCACGAGTTCTCCCTTTCTTCTTCCTCTTCTTCTTCTCTCTTTCTCTCCTCTGTGTTCCTCCTTTCTTTCTTAGTTCTTAGACTAACTTAGCATAAACTAATCTAACGTATAATATAATACGTAGTAATAGATATATGATTAATTATATATAATATAACTGTCAATTATATTAAGTATAATGTCAGTTATAAATTTCAAAAGTCACAATGCCTTGTTTGGCAAAACAAGGTTATTTTCAAAAATAGATTATTAATGCTAAGGTATTATTTGGTAACAGTTTATTTAAAAATAGCTTTTTGATAGTTAGGGCCCTGTTTGGTAGAAATAGGTTTAAAACAAATACAAGGGCCTTGTTTGATTAAAATCATTTAAAATCTTTTTTCTTTTATTTTAACAAATCATTAAACAACTATTTTAAATGTCACATTTTAATTAATTAAATATTAATCATCTAATTTAATCAATTAAAATCTAACATCAATAAATCACATAAAATTGCCACATAATTATAATTACTCGCTAATTATAATTCATGTAACACTTCATCACATATCTCATCTAATTTAATTCTCTCAATTAAATTAGAACTATAATATAAAATTAATATACATCAATTAAATTAAATTTTACACATTCATTTAATTAATATGTACACTTAATTAAATCACTTTCATAAATCACATAATTTATTTATTTAACTCAATAAATAAATCACATAAAATATTTATTTAACTCAATAAATATTTAAAATTAAATATAAAAATCTCAATCGTTACAGTGCTGTTTTTTATAATATGTAAATAACTCATAGTTTTAAGCAATGCTTTTAGAATCATGATGAGATCATGCTAATGAGATCTAAATTCTTAGAAAGCTTAAAAACTAAAATAGTTTTCAATCGTGGGATTTCTAAAATGGGGATTAGTAAATTCGGATAGATTGGGTATGTTGCTTGCTCATTGGATGAGGATGACTGATCTCATGGTCATTTGTGTGGAGACACTAAAGCAAGTATGTAGGTGCTTATTGGAGAATAAGTTCACTGAACGTGACTAGCTATGGAATACCTAATGGAGTTTTACTCGCCTGTCAATATGAATTCCTAATGTGATAGTAGTACAAGTGATCCTTGGACTTGAGATCATCATAGTATCTTGTATGTAACAAATTATACTTTGACTTATTCCTTAAGGCCTTTTAAGGCATATATAGGGTATGCTTGGGTATAATGAGTTACATATAGAGATAATGTATGATCAATGAAGAATCTACCACCTCTAGTAAAAGAGGAGATATGTCCTATGTGATTCGTTAAATGACAACCCAGAAATCCTTGGCCAATGTAGAATGAAATTAGAAAGAGGTTTCTAATTTGTATTATTTGGAGTTGTGCATTTTCTAATCGTAATACATATGATTAAATAAATTAAGACTTGACAGTAAATTCATGTCTTATATTTAATTGGGACATTGTATGGTGGAAGGATTGAATTGTACAGTAACTATTAACTCACAGGTTCTTTTATGATTAATGTTGAAATCTATATTATCTGGAAAGTCGTTGATCGCTAGGGAGGCTTATCCCTATTGTAGAATAAATGTTATTTATTTAAATAGAATATTAGTTTAATTATTTATTTAAATAAGATTAGAATTGTTCTAATTGATTTATTCACAACCGATTTAATATGGAGAACCTAAAGGGTCACACCATAAAAGGAAGAAGAATTATTTAAGAAGAAAATGACATGATAGTAATAATGCATTAAGTGTAATTAATTTAATCTATGGTGATAGAATAAATTAAATAGCTTAATATTTATTATTTAATATTTTAGAAATATTAAATATAAATTAATAAGAGGAGTCTTATTAATATTATTATTATTATTATTTTAATTCTAAAGGAGTTTAGGAATTAATATAATATCAGTACTCTCTCTCAATCCTAATAAGATTAGGATATAAATTAATTAAAAGTGTTTAATTAATTAATTAAATAAAATTCTATTCTAATTAGATTAGGAGGGTTAACCTAATATCTATATAAGAGAGTCTTATATCAGAAATAAGGTACGTGAATTTTTTCAAAGGTTGGGAGTACACATATTCTATAGAGAAAGAAACAAGGGTTAAGTCAATAACCCATCTTCCTGAGTTCTTCATCTTCCTTGGTGGATCACCGTTTGAGGCCAAATATTTGGGTGGCTGACATTGATCAAGGGAAGGAGCCACTACAGAGGAATCAAAGGAATCAAAGGAGTAGAACTTGTACCTGAGGAAGCTTGGATCTTCAAAGGTATAATTCCATCATCTCCTTCTATGTATTGACTGATAATTGATGCACAAGAACGATCATGGTTAAGGGTTTGTAAGAAAATTTTAAAATCTGATTTTTCATTCCTTCCGCTGCGTTTATGTAATTTGATTGCATGCTTATGTTTCTAGCAAACCCAACAGTGGTATCAGAGCCAATCTTGTGCTAATTATCAGTTTATGTGATTCCATACATGTATGATATGCGATTGGATCAAGTTTTTTGGCGACAAAAAGTTTTCTAATTCTGCGAAGCTGCGCCGGTGCAAGGCCTTCTTGCTGCGCAGCTGCGCCGGTGTCTTGTCCTGGTTTTCATGTTGTGCAGCTACGGCGGTTCCCTTTATATTCCTGGCGCAGCTGCGCCACTGGATAGGAACTGATTTTTTTTAATTTTATTTAATTAAATGAATGGTTTATTTAATTAATAAAGGTTTAAAATAAAGATGTTTATTTTATATGAAATGAGATTTCAGAATTGCCAAAATTAAAGACTTTAATTTGGAATTGTTTTTGAATGAAATAAAGGAGTTTATTTTTTCAAAAACAAAGTTTAGCAAACTTTTGCCCATTAACTGATATTAATACATATATGGAATGAATTTACTTTCATGAGATGAATAAGTTTTATTGATACGTATGATGATATGTATGTTAATAAAATAGATTGATTATGGACTATGACCAATGTGATTGGATTTTATTTTGGATGAATGCTTGAATGTATGGGTTTTATAAAATGGGGTCTGCGTACCTCGTATTCTCTGGTTTTATTCTCGGTGTAAAATTCTATCTACCTCCTATGCACTTCCCTTTGACTGTTGATCAAGGTTTCTATTTAATTATAAATAGTTTATGTAATAGAGATAGTTAGAATTATCTTGAAGAAACTGGAGACCAAGGAGCAAGGAGCGCGTGAAGACCCGTTTGTATGGAGCCCGGGTTTAAATGTAATAGTTACATTTAAAATTTAAATTCTTGCACTCCTAGGTTTGACCTTTTTGGTTTACTTGGTGGCTCTAGTGAACCAAATTAGAATAAAAATCCATAATCAATCCAGGTAGAATATAGTATTCTATATTGCATGCTATATATTATATATATTATATTTTATGGAAACATGCTTCGCATGTTTAATAAAATGACGCGTATTTTATATATATATGTGCATGCGCGCTAAACAAGATGAGACAAATAATAACAAACCCCTCAAAGAAATAATATTAAGTCTGAAGCGTTCAAATGATATTTGGAATATCGAACGTCGCCTTCTAGCATGATTAATTAATAGAGTATTAAATAATTAATATGAGTTTGTTGTGCTATCCACAAGGCGAGTATTGAGTATTTAAGATGTTAATTAATCACATTTGATACTTATCAAGAAAATTGAACGATCTAGTCTTGTTGTGCTATCCACAAGGACGAACATTTTTCTTTTTTGAATTTATGGAAGTGCTAGGCTGGACTTAACTTAAATCATTTTAGTTCGGATGTGCACACACATGACCATTATGATTTAAGAGGCAAAATAAAAAGAGTTACATGGTGATGAAATTGACAAGAGTTGTCTACCTATTTATTTGTATATCGCTTGTTGTGCTATCCACAAGGTTATATACATTTGAAATGGGATCCTTAATCTCACTAGCAAATCTTTAATTAGATGTTGCCGAACTATATAAGTGAGGGTAATATAGTTTGATGAAAATAGTTGGAGATACCAATTTAAAATAAAGACCTAAATTTATTTTGGTATGCAAAGTTAATAAAATAAATGTTTGCTACAAATATTGTCTTTTCACATGTAGAATTTTAAAAAATGTGAAAATCACTAATCTCACTACGAAGCATACTTGATGCAAATAAGCTTACCGGGCCGAATTATGAGGAATGGCTAAGAAATCTGAGAATTGTTCTCACTGCTGAAAAGATTTCTTATGTCCTAAATTCAACTATCCCTGAATCTATTTCGGAAATAGCCTTTGAGGAAGAGATTGCCACTTTTAATAAATGGCAAGATGATGCATCTGTGGCTCAATGCATCATGCTCGCATCCATGAATAACGAGCTTCAGCAGTCAGCACGTAAATATGGATGCTCCTGCTATGCTACTTCACCTCAAGGAGTTGTATGGTGAACAGAGTAGGACTGCTAGATATGAGATACCTAAGGAGCTCTTCCGATCTCGGATGACCGAAGGCACTGCCGTCGAGACTCATGCTCTGAAGGTAATCAATTTGATTGAACGCCTTGGATAGCTTGGGTTCGTCATGGATGGGGATTTGAGTCAAGACTTGGTCTTGCAGTCACTCCTTGAGACCTTCTCGCAGTTTGTGGTTAATTTTCATATGAATAAGCTAGATGTTAGCTTGCCTGAGCTGCTTAACATGCTGAAAACTGCAGAAGGTCACTTCTCATCCAAGAAGAATCATGTCTTGATGGTGGATTCTTCCAATAAAAGGAAGAGGCCCAAGGTGTCTTTTGAAAAGAAGAAATCCAAGAAGGCTAAGGGAAAGGGGAAAGAAAAGGAACAAAAGAAACCTGAACCAGCTAAAGGAATGTGTTTTCATTGCAACGAGCCGGGACATTGAAAGAGGAACTGCAAGAAGTTTCTAGCAGAGAAGAAGCTTGGAGAAGCTTCGACTTCCAATCAAGGTTTGTTTATGATTGAAATTAATTTTTTTGAAAGTCATAATTCTACTTAGGTATTGGATACCGGCTGTGGGTCTCACATATGTAATACTGTGCAGGGACTGGTCAGAAGTAGAAAGCTGAACAATGAAGAGGTGATCCTACGAGTGGGGAATGGAGCAAAGGTTGCTGCATTAGCTGTAGAAACTTATTGTTTAGCAATGCCTTCGGGCAAGTCCATTAATCTTAATAACTGCTATTATGTTCCGAATATTATTAAAAATATTATTTTAATTTTTGTATTGGATATGGAAGGTTTTGACGTTATTATAAAGAACAATGGTTGTTCTATTTATAAAGACGATGTTTTATATGGTATTGGAAATTTGAGAAATGGAGTTTATATACTTGACTTGGAAGAAAATATATTTCAAATTGAACAAACTAAGAAAAGGAAAAGAGATGATATTAATTATACCTACATGTGGCACTGTAGACTCGGTCATATCAATGAAATAAGATTATCCAAGTTGCATAAGGATGGGCTCCTAGAGCTATCCGATTATGAATCATATCCAACTTGTGAATCTTGTCTCATGGGTAAAATGACTAAATCTCCTTTTAGTGGAAAAGGAGAAAGAGTTACAGAGTTGTTAGCATTGATCCACACAGACGTTTGTGGACCTATGACAACAAGTGCTCGGGGTGGGTATTCTTATTTTATTACTTTCATTGATGATCACTCAAGATTTGGATATGTGTATTTAATGAAATACAAATCAGAATCATTTGAAAAGTTCAAAGAGTTCAGAAGTGAAGTGGAGAAACAAACGGGCAAGAGTATTAAGATACTTCGATCAGATCGAGGTGGAGAATACTTAAGCGGTGAGTTTCTCAATTGTCTCAAAGAAAATGGTATAATCTCACAATGGACTCCTTCAGGTACACCACAGTTAAATGGAGTATCTGAAAGGAGAAATCAAACACTGTTGGACATGGCTCGATCCATGATGAGTTTTACCGACCTTCCAATTTCCTTCTGGGGTACTTAACAAGGTACCTACCAAATTCGCCCCAAAGACTCCATATGAGATGTGGAAAGGGAGGAAACCAAATCTTAAGCATGTTAAGGGGGTTGTCCAGCTTATATCAAAAAGTTTGAAAATGATAAGCTACAGACTAAATCCGATAAGTGTAGATTTGTGGGATACCCTAAAGAAACCGTAGGGTATTATTTTTATCATCCTACTG
Organism: Panax stipuleanatus; assembly: GCA_020205555.1. Taxonomy (NCBI): domain Eukaryota; kingdom Viridiplantae; phylum Streptophyta; class Magnoliopsida; order Apiales; family Araliaceae; genus Panax; species Panax stipuleanatus. Next base: position 57,438,158 of record CM035126.1, on the reverse strand, counting down.
ATCAAAAGGTGTTTGTTGCGAAACATGCTACCTTCTTGGAGAAAGAGTTTATCCATGAAGGGGTCAGTGGGAGTAAGATATATCTTGAAGAAGTTCAAGAACCACAAATTACCACGGATCAAAGTCAGGTACCTAACCAAGTAGAAGAATCTACTGTACTACACCCTGTTCGTAAATCTGAAAGAGTACCGAAGATACCTGAGAGGTATGGATTCATTATAGAGGATGACGATGAGGTACACATCATGAATAATGATGATCCATTGAATTACGAACAGGCTATGAGCAATAAAGACTCAGGGAAATGGCTTAAAGCCATGAAATCCGAAATGGACTCCATGTATGAAAATAAAGTATGGACTTTGGTTTCACCACCTGACGGTATTAAGCCTATTGGGTGTAAATGGATTTTTAAGAGAAAGACTGGAGTAGACGGAAAGGTAGAGACCTATAAGGCCCGACTGGTTGCAAAAGGTTTTAAACAAAGACAAGGAGTTGACTATGATGAAACCTTCTCACCAGTAGCCATGCTCAAGTCCATTTGAATTGTTCTTGCGATTGCAGCTTATAACGACTATGTGATCTGGCAGATGGACGTGAAAACGGCCTTCCTCAATGGAAAACTTGAGGACGATGTGTATATGACACAGCCAGAGGGATTTATTTCAAAAGTTGGAACAAATCAAGTCTGTAAGCTACAACGATCCATTTATGGGTTGAAGCAAGCTTCTCGTAGATGGAACATTCGTTTTGATGAGACAATCAAAGAGTTTGATTTTATCAAAAACGAGGATGAACCATGTGTATACAAGAAGGTTAGTGGGAGCGCAGTATCATTCCTTGTATTATATGTTGATGCTATATTACTGATAGGGAATGACATTCCTATGTTACAATCAATTAAAATCTGGTTATTTAAAAACTTCTCCATGAAGGACTTGGGTGAAGCATCCTATATTTTGGGGATAAAAATCTATAGAGATAGATCTAAAAGGATGCTCGGCTTATCCCAAGGAACGTACATTGATACGATGCTAAAGAGGTTTAGCATGGAAGATTCCAAAAGAGGTCTCATGCCGATGAGCCATGGAATACATCTCTCCAAGAAACAGGCTCCAAAGACACCTGAGGAGAGAGACCATATTTGTAAGATTCCTTATGCTTCTGCAATAGGATCTATCATGTACGGTATGATATGTACTAAACCGGATGTTGCTCACGCACTTAGTGTAACGAGAAGATACCAGTCGAATCCAGGAGAAGAGCACTAGAAGGCAGTGAAGAATATCCTAAAGTACTTGAGAAGGACTAAAGCTATTTTTGTTGTCTACGGTGGGTCTGAATTAAAACTCGAGGGATTCATGGACTCAAGTTTTCAAACAGACCAAGATGACAGTAAATCTGTTTCAGGGTATGTATTTACCTTGAACGGAGGCGCAGTGAGTTGGAAGAGTTCCAAGCAGCAAACAGTTGCTGATTCAGTGACAGAGGCAGAGTATATAGCTGCAAGTGAAGCTGCAAAGGAAGCTGTTTGGATGAAAAAGTTCATAACTGAACTTAGTGTGATTCCTAGCATTGGAGAAGCAGTTCCCATATACTGTGACAACACCGGAGCGGTTGCACAGGCTAAGGAACCCAGGTCTCATCAGAAATCCAAACACGTGTTGCGGCGATTTCACTTGATCAGGGAGATCATTAAAAGAGGAGACGTCACCTTGCAGCGTGCGGACTCTCAAGACAATATTGTAGATCCATTTACTAAAGCTCTAACACAACAGCAGTTTGATCGTCACTTAGAGAAGATGGGTATGAGATACCATGGCGATTGGCTTTAGTGCAAATGGGAGATTGATAGTAGTGTGCATACAAGTCAATCATGTATGATGATAAAGCACATACTTTGTAAACAATCTTATTTTATTTATTAATAAAATATTAATTTAAGGCATTTAATTATCTACATGGTGCTATTTTTTATAATATGTAAATAACCCATAGTTTTAAGCAATGCTTTTAGAATCATGATGAGATCATGCTAATGAGATCTAAATTCTTAGAAAGCTTAAAAACTAAAATAGTTCTCAATCGTGGGATTTCTAAAATGGGAATTAGTAAATCCGGATAGATTGGTACATATGTTGCTTGCTCATTGGATGAGGATGACTAATCTCATGGTCATTTGTGTGGAGACACTAAAGCAAGTATGTAGGTGCTTATTGGAGAATAAGTTCACTGAACGTGACTCGCTATGGAATACCTAATGGAGTTTTACTCGCCTGTCAATAGGAATTCCTAATGTGATAGTAGTACAAGTGATCCTTGGACTTGAGATCATCATAGTATCTTGTATGTAACAAATTATACTTTGACTTATTCTTTAAGGCATTTTAAGGCATATATAGGGTATGCTTGGGTATAATGAGTTACATATGGAGATAATGTATGATCAATAAAGAATCTACCACCTCTAGTAAAAGAGGAGATATGTCCTATATGATTCGTTAAATGACAACCTAGGAATCCTTGGCCAAGGTAGAATGAAATTAGAAAGAGGTTTCTAATTTGCATTATTTGGAGTTATGCATTTTCTAATCGAAATACATATGATTAAATAAATTAAGACTTGACAGTAAATTCATGTCTTATATTTAATTGGGACATTGTATGAAGGAAGGATTGAATTATACGGTAACTATTAGCTCACAAGTTCTTTTATGATTAATGTTGAAATCTATATTATCTGGAAAGTCGTTGATCGCTAGGGAGGCTTATCCCTATTGTAGAATAAATATTATTTATTTAAATAGATTATTAGTTTAATTTATTTATTTAAATAAAATTAGAATTAGTTCTAATTGATTTATTCACAACCGATTTAATATGGAGAACCTAAAGGGTCACACTATAAAAGGAAGAAAAATTATTTAAGAAGAACATGACATGATAGTAATAATGCATTAAGTGTAATTAATTTAATCTATGGTGATAGAATAAATTAAATAGCTTAATGTTTATTATTTAATATTTTAGAAATATTAAATATAAATTAATAAGAGGAGTCTTATTAATATTATTATGATTATTATTTTAATTCTAAAGGAGTTTAGGAATTAATATAATATCAGTACACTCTCTCAATCCTAATAATAGTAGGATATAAATTAATTAAAAGTGTTTAATTAATTAATTAAATAAAATCCTATTCTAATTGGATTAGGAGGGTTAACCTAATATCTATATAAGAGAGTCTTATATCAGAAATAAGGTACGTGAATTTTTCCAAGGATTGGGAGTACACATATTCTATAAAGATAGAAAGAAGGGTTAAGCCAATAACCCATCTTCCTGAGTTCTTCATCTTCCTTGGTGGATCACCATTTGAGGCCAAACATTTGGGTGGCTGACATTGATCAAGGGAAAGAGCCACTACAGAGGAATTATAGGAATCAAAGGAGTAGAACTTGTACCTGAGGAAGCTTGGATCTTCAAAGGTATAATTCCATCATCTCCTTCTATGTATTGACTGATAATTGATGCACAAGAACGATCATGGTTAAGGGTTTGTAAGAAAATTTTAAAATCTGATTTTTCATCCCTTCCGCTGCGTTTATGTAATTTGATTGCATGCTTATGTTTCTAGCAAACCCAACATGGCTAAGATAGAAAAATTAAAAGAGAGGACTTCCCTGAAAAAATAGCAATTTCCCTCCTTGTCTGCTAAATTCGAAGAATAGATTAGGCACATTGGAATGAATTGGGCATCATACTTGAGTTGGACTTGACTAACCTGTGAACACAATAAAAGCAAGTTTATTAAATCCTAAAAAAAATAAAAAATCTATCAAATAATATGAAACCTAAAAAAAACTAAAAATAAAAAATAAACTTGGGTTGCCTCCCAATAAGTGCTTGATTTATAGTCCTTCAGCCGGACTTTGTCTGGTCAACGCTATCCAATTTCTCTTCAGAAGTTGAGGAACCCTCCATCCATTAGTAGCAAATAATTCTTTTGGAGGTTCCCACAGGCGATGACTAGTGCATCAAAGTCACCTAGCATGCTCATATTCGGTATGATCTCCATGAAGAAAGTCCAACAGCTAGATGTTTTCTCCATTGTGTATGTGATCACTTTGGGGCATGGAAGCCTTGTCACACACAATGGGCTCTCCGTCTATCTTTTCTTTCCCGTCCCACCATGGCTTCAAAATTGTACTCGCTCTTATGTCATAAAGAGTTTCGCTGACGATATGACTACCAAGCGGGCATGGTTTTGCAAATATGACTGAATCCTTGATCTTTGGTGGAGAAGGCACTTGAGGAACTAACAGAATCGGTTCGTCTTCTTTGGAATGTACATTCAGATCTTTGTCGACCTCCATTTTTTTATCCCCATTTGTCTCCTTTCTTTCGATATTTTGTGGCTCATCCAGCTGTAGATTTGGTTCTGGTTCTCCATCAGTTTCGTCATCCATGTCACAAAGCCCAGTGTTTGGAGGAAGGTTGTTTACGGCTTTAGTCATTTGCTCCATCTGATTCTCAAGATTTTGACTTTCTTGATTCGATGCTATGAGCTTGGACCACAACTCCCCCAGTCGTGAATTATCTGCTTGAGTTTTGGAATCCATGTTAGGACTATTTGTTTGGGTAGTGATGAGTCTCGGAATCCCCCTCTCCTCTAGGTCTACTATGATCTTCAACATTTATTCCCTCAGCTTTGACTTTTCTTCTTGTGGCAATGGAGGTGGACATGAAGATTCTGATGTGTGTGTTGGATTTGGAGCGTAGTGTTGGTCATCATAATTGTAGCTTCATGAAGAATCCGAGTGATACCCCCAATCTTGGTGATAGTTAGGATCAGCATAGTTGTTGAGGTAATCACCACTATATTGTACCGGTTCAAAACTGACGGTGCATTGATGACTTTGATGGTTACCAACACAATAATTACACGTAATGGTTATCCTTCGATTTCGTTGGGCTGCAATAACGTCCAAGGTCCTCGAAAGTTCTTCAATCTGTGCTGATATTGCAGAAAATGTATTAAGTCCATCAATCCCTGTTTTCCTTGGTTGAGTCATGTTCATGTATGGCCATTGATACGCAAAGTCATCCATGGTACCTAAAAAGAGAGAAATATAAGAAGAGAATTACAATAAAAAAATAAAAAAATATTTAAATTAAGACTAATTTGATTGAAGTTAATATTAGAAAATAATTATTAAATTAATTCTCCGACAACGGCGCCAAAAACTTGTTGGATAAAATCTAGTTACGCACAACACGCAAGTATACGTAGTCAACAAGTAATAGAGTGAAAGTAGAGTATCGTTCCCACAAGGAATTATTTAATAAGAATCACCAAGTACTAACCCGTAACCAACTCAATCTTATTTAAACTAATGGATTTCAATTTATAAGTAAACTAATTCTAATTACCATTAGTTAAATTAAGATTACGGAGATTCAAGATCGCAACTTCACTTATTGCTTCATTTAAATTAACACACTTCTCATCAATTATTCTCACTATTCTGAATTGTTAATCAAGAACACTAACGCAGATATAACCACCTTTCGATGCATCATACCCATACTCACTCAAATCCATAGATGATAGATTTAAGCAAGACACCCTAATTAACTAATTAACTATATCTCTATGTGAAGTACAATTAAAAAGAATTTAATCACAAGTTCTCTATAAGATTACATATGGCGTAAAGACATATCTCTATCCTAAACACGAATCATGAATTCCATCTACGCAGAAATCACAAACACATGCTATTATGATCAGATCTAAATCTATACTCCTCTCTCGATTCATATCGATTATCACGGTAATTGATATCTAGGCAATTAAACAATTATTGCAAATCATAATAGACAATTCACAATAATAGATCATAACAATTGATAGAGAAGCATATTAAAATAAATTACACAATAAGGTCTATTGCAATCTTAAACAAAGAATTAATTTATTGAATTAAAACTAAGAATTCACACTTGAATACACATTAAAAGATAAGAATAAGATTAAGGAAAAGAATTGAATCTGTTGCCGGCATATTCGTCCTCCTTCTTGCTCTTGATCTGGATCTCCAATGGCTTCCAAGTGCTTCAATCTTCAAATCCCATTTCAACTAGGATTTTTTATTTAATTAAAAACAACTTTAAAACAAAAATAATTGCATCATAAAACTAAGCTAATCATATCTAATATATATGTGTGTGTGTGTGACGCCCCCAGAATAGGTCCATTCAACCCAACCCATTCTGAGTCGCCAAATACATGGTACAGAATTCAAATACAAACTTTATATCATACAGTCGTGCAAAATACGACCACACAACTGTGAGTCTCAATACAAATATGTAAAAAATATTAAGATTCAAACTAAGTCCTCATTACAATTATTATCACACTATTTATCAGAAATAGTGAGGACTACTACTGCTCTAACTCGGACCATCACTCTGTCCCCCGACTAGTTCCCGCAACATTCTCATTTCCTGAAGAGGACAACAGATGAAAAGGGTGAGCTCAACTAGCTCAGTAAAGAATATTATGACTAAGATAATAGAAAATAAATCATCGTTAGCCTTCAATAAATTAGATAAAATATAATGGACAACCAATCTTAGATCAATATTCGCAGCGAAAATAACAAATCATTAGAAGAGTTAAGCAGAGAATGAAGTCTACTATCTTCTATGATTTAAAAGTCCAACATCAATATTTTATCCCTGTAACATCAATCAATATACATCTCGAGTCAATATTCATCTTTGCACTACAGGCCAAAGATATTCATTTGTATCATCAGTGGTCATGTTCATCTCAACACCTGTCATCTTTGCACTACGGCCAAAGATATTCATCAGGTAATCATTCATCTTTGCTCTACAGGCCAAAGATATTCAGTTACATCACCTTTTAGGACTGAGGATGATGAAAAATATTTTAAAGAACGAATCCAGTGAGATAAAAGACAAAGATTAGGGATTCGTCATTTAGTTTATCCAAATTCAAGAATAATCCATAATAATACTTTGTGGAGCAAAATTCAAGAATAAAGCCCAAAACTTGGATACAATCAAAGATAGTAACCTTAACAGACAATTTGGACAAATAGAAGAAAAATAAATTTTCCCGTGAATAGTGCCGTATACGTGAATAGTGCCGTATACGTGAATAGTAACCCCGACGGAAAAAGTAAGAATTTTAACATAAAATTCATGACAATATTTTTTTATAATGATATTGAGAAGAATAACATCATTTACGAAAGAAATAACATTCCTTACCTCAAAAGAACAGTATCTCTGACTGGAATATCGGATATAATACCGACGGAAGCTTGTACTGAATAGTAATACTCAAAGTATTGAAATACTCACAAAAATACGCTCGATATTATAGAGAGAGAAAACTTCTGATTCTGGTGTGATTTTCAATTCTAACCTAAGCACCCTATTTATAGGAAAAGCTTAGGATGCCAAAGGAGACTAAAATAATAAAATAATATATTTTTAAAAAAAATTTCCGCCGCCTGGCGGCTAAAAATTTCAGATTTTTCAACAACAAAAGTGGGGCCCACCATTTTATTTAAAAAATATTTATTTTTTAAAACTTCAATAATTCATAACAAATAGCCCCTTTGTCAGAAAAATACAAATTCTATGTCCTTCCATAGGAAATTTAATTCTCTACAACTTTGCAGAAGAAAGTTTTTCCAAATTCCAAACATAAATTATCCGAAATCCATAAACAGATGATTTCCCACACCAAAATACTGATAAAAACACATCAGCACTAATTCCTTCTTTAATATCCACAAAATAAATATTTCCTTATCATATAAATCAATAATTAATTATTCACAAATAATATTATAGAACTACAATATTAACAACCAGGTCGTTCCCAGGAAAGAGGGGGCCTTCCGATAAGGACTTCTCCCTACTGGCGCGCAATTAAATAACCCCTCCTAGACAGAACTTCCTTAGACATTGTCAATAATGCTATCTAATAATATTATTCAAATAATATGAATTATTGAGTTGATAACGTGAAATACTGTGCAACGACAATTATTGAATCAATACTACAAAATATCAACTGTAGCCATTATTGAATCAATCATAAAAAAATAGCAACGTAGCAATTATTGAGTCAATAAAATATCAATGCAGCAATTATTGAGTCAATAATATAAAATATCAACGTAGCAATTATTGAGTCAATAATATAAAATATTGAACAGTAAATACTGTAACAATAATTGAGTAGGTTCCTTCTCACGTAAGACTCAATAATTCGAAATACTGTGCAATACCGTGTGCTACTGCGCAACACCGCGTACTGTATTTTAACCACCGGGTATTTCAACAGTACTAACGGTAACAACTACGCCGTTATCTTGTAAAAAAGTTATTTCTGTCGCTTTCTATATCCGACAGTTATTCCGTTGTGGGGGCCCACAAATAGCTGCGCCGTCGTACGAATATTCCCCGACAACAAGAATATTCCACGACCAAACGAATATTCCCCGACAACAAGAATATTTTATAACCACTTGCTCATTTTAAAAATGTTTGCACATTTCACCCATAACTTTCATATTTATCAAATCAACACCTTACTATTTTGAAATAATATATAAAGAAAATTAAATCTTTATTCATAAAAGTTGGGGTCTTATAATATATATATATATATATATATATATATATATATATATATATATATATATATATATATATATATAAGCTAATTCGTCTCTTTTATAATCTAATTGAATATTACTATATTATCTAATATATATAATCTCCTAATCTAAAGATTATATATATATATATATATATATATATATATAAGCTAATTCGTCTCTTTTATAATCTAATTGAATATTACTATATTATCTAATATATATAATCTCCTAATCTAAAGATACCTGCTCCTGCTTTAAGTCCATTCTTTATATGCTTGTGGCCCACCAATTTCCTTCCAATTGCTAATCCGTTACCCTCTTTTTATAATCTGGTCAAGTCCACTTTATAGCCAACTAGCAGCCCACGAGCATTCCATGTTGCACAAGTTCGAATAGGACAAGGAAAGAACGAGCCAGCTGTGCGCAATTGAGTCATGGTCCACTAGTTGCAACCGTGTCCAGCTCCTTATTGCGTCCGGTCCCAAAGGAAATCAGCATAGCCTTTTTTTTTAAGGATGAATTACATATTGTAGTACTTTTTTAGAAATAATTACAATAGCAGTACATTTATAAAATAATTATAAAAATAACATATTTTTTTTATATTTATTTACAAAATTAATGCATTTGGATATCCTTTAATCGTGGCCCACGATTCTCTCACTTATCTCTTCCTGTTAATTATTATTTTCTTATTCAAACACAAAAGACCCATTCTCTATCTCTATCTCTCTCGCCATTATCTCTCTCTCAAATGTAACAGCTGCATCACCAAAGATGAAGTCCACCGTGCCTGTAATGTAACTAGCCGCGATAGAATTGGCGATGTGTTTGAGCATATAATGTGTCTTGGTACCCCTCCATACGGCAATTAAGAAAGATTGAACGATCGGATTGTACTCTAAGGGCCACTGCCTGATGCTTCTCTGGTCCAGCAGTATTTCTAAATCCAAATTGAGCCATAAATCCTTCTCCTTCGGCAGCTGCACCAAGGAGAAGTCTTGCTTTATTTATTAGACAAAATGTGGAAAATAAAAGTTGTATAAACAAGGATGATGCTGCAATGACAATTTTGAAATAATGTTTATCAAGGTTGACATACCAAAATTAGCAGTTTTGAAGGTCTGAACTTCATTCACTTTATTTTTGTTCCCAGTAATTATACTCTTTTGGGAACCAAACTTTCATGCTAAGGTAACTAAACCTTCATATCAAGGTAACCAAATCTTCACACCAAGGTAACTAAACCTTCATACCAAGGTAACCAAACCTTCATACCAAGGTAACCAATCCACCTCCACACCTGCAGTTTTTCATAATGCAGTTGGTAACCAAACCTTCATATCAAGATAACCAAACCTTCATATCAAGGTAACTAAACCTTCATATCAAGGTAACCAAATCTTCATACCAAGGTAACCAATCCACCTACACACCTGCAGTTTTTTCATAGTGTAGTTGGTAGCCAAACCTTCATACAAAGGTAACCAATTTAGTTTTATTAGGTTACTAAATTATTTTGAATGTAATGCAGTTGGTAGCCAAACATTCATGCAGTTGGTTGCCAAACCTTCAAACCAAAGTAACAAATTCAGTTTTATTAGGTTACAAATTTATTTTTAATGTGATGCAGTTGGTAGCCAATCCTTCATACAAAGGTAACCATTTTAGTTTTTGTGGGTAACCCAAATCATAAAAAAAAAATTTAGAACAATAACTCAGGTACTTTCGGAGATTCGCGACGGAGGAGGAAGATGAAGGGGAGGAGAGGGCGATGAGGGTGGGGTCGGAGGCGGAGGCGGCGGCGGCGGAAGAACAGCGGAGCGAAAGATAAGAAGAGGAAAGAAGGAGAGTTGGGTTGCCATGAAAAGAGTAGAAGAGGAAGATGACAACTGACGGCCTATTAATTTTTCTGCTTAGATTCGCGGCGGAGGCGGCGGAGGAAGATGACGACGAGGGAGATGAATATTAAGCAATAGAAGACAATTTTTTATTTTTCCTCCTTTCGATTTGAATTTTGAATTATGAATTTATTTTTGTTGTTAGATCCCAAATATTTGAATTTGAATTATTAATTATGGCAGTTATTTTCTCCTTGATTTTAGGTGGTTTGAATTTATTGCGTTATTTTTGTAATTATTTTGTTGATGTACTGATGTTGTAATTACTTTGTAATTGTTGTATAGTACTGTAAAGAACCCTTTTTTTAATGCTTTAAGTCCAAATCAAAATAGGAAGAATTCAGCTGCTGGCCCACTCCACGTGTATCAGGTGAAGGTCTCTTTAGGCCCATATAAGCTCCTTCAGACTCTTTTTATGTCACAAGCACCACAGCCCACCAATCATCTTTCCTTCATGCACCAATTCATGTGAAAGAAGGAAAAGAAGTCTTCAACTGCCGCCTTCCCACCCCAGCGGGGGAAATCCTTCACAAACTCCCTCCCCAGCGGGAGTTCATTCTGTCCACACTGCATTATTCCAGCCCCAGCCGGTACTTACTGTCCAACCTATTCTTTTGCATGGAATTCACACCATTGGTTATTGCTTGCATGATTTCATAGCTGCTGCACCTGTGGGCTGCTAAGAATCTGACCCACATACATGATAATTTACTTGCATGATGATTTGCATGGATTTTAGTTCCCACATGCTTGCATATTTGCATGTACTCTGCCGAATTGAATTGAATTGTTAGTGGCCCATATTATTTGAGAATGAATTGAATTAATTGTCCTTTTAAACTCCTTTTGCATCCATTCCAATTCCTGCACATAAAAGTATAAACCCGAGGTAAAATGATAGTAAAATCACTTGAAAACCTTAAGACTCAAGCTATTAAGACTACCGATTAGTGGGTATTAAACCCACTCATCAACCGAAGCCGATTTCAGCCATTGGCACAACTCCAGCGAAGTTCGGGTACTGACTGAAGTCCAGTTCAGCTGTTGGTTCCATCCCAACGAAGTTTGGGTGCAGACCGAAGTCAATTTCAACCGTTGGCGCAACCCCAGCGAAGCGTCGGGTACTGACTGATGACAGTTCAGCCGTTAGCACAACCCCAACGAAGAGTCGGGTATTGACCGATGACAGTTCAGCCGTTGGCATAACCCCAACGAAGCGTCGGGTACTGACCAATGATAGTTTCAGCCATTGGCACAACCCCAGCGAAGCGTCGGGTGCTGACCGATACAGTTTAACCGGTTGCTCAGCCCTATCAAAGCTTCGGGAGTGATTCGGTGACAAAGGCAATTATAGTAATCCATCGTCAATGATGGAATCTGTTATACACATCCTCAAAAGAGAATGAGGTAAAAGAATGGATATTCAGCTCCCTACTGCAAGCTACCAAGTGAAACCTATCATCTGAATAAAACATTGGAAGATCCCAGCAAGGTGACTCGATACCTGAGGGACAACCCTGTCAGAGGAGCCTTCCGAAACACACAAACGGCATCATCCAAGAAAGGAAATCTGCCCCCTGATAATGCTGATAGATGCGGGAAACCATGAGTTTCAAACCATGGTAACATCAACATAATAGCATCCCCATCAGAGTTAAACAGGCTACTGTGAATAACGTCATCCCCAGCAGAAAATGACAAGAATAGTTCGCGGTAACCTATCAATAACATCAAGGCTGTCCATGACAACGTTATTCTTAGTAGATAGATGACGTAAGCAGCCAAGAGCAGCCCCGTTCCACTCAAAGGCACCCAGCCTTCGTAGCGACTCTGGTATTTGTCTTATTTCCAGTGTCTACTAATCTTTATCCTGTCCATTCCACTCCATTTCATGGACATGATAAAGAGGGGCATCTGTAGACACTCGAAATTTTCCTTACCCCAATACGAACATTGTGGGAGGATAAAACCGTCAATTAAGCCAATCCCGGTACAGATAACAGGCTTCCAATCTAAATCCAGCCACCAATGTCGGTCATTCAGTTGAAATCCGGCTAACAATGCTGATAAACCTAAATTCGGCCACCAATGTCGGTAAACTCAAATTTGATCACCAATATCGGTACTCTAGTCAAATCCGGTCACCAATCGGACCGTCAATCTAGCTCTGATCGTCAATCGAACAGTTTATCCAGCTCCGATCTCCAATCAGACAGTCAATCCAACTCCGATCATCAATCAGACCGTTAATCCAGCTTCGATCGTCAATCGGACCGTCTATCCAGCTCTAATCTCCAATCAGACCGTCTATCCAGCTCCGATCTCTAATCGGACCGTCAATCCAGCTCTGATCTCCAATCAAACCATCTATCCAGCTTCGATCTCCAATCAGACCGTCTATCCAACTCCAATCGTCAATCAGACCGTCTATCCAGCTCTGATCGTTAATCGGACCGTCTATCCAGCTCTGATCATTAATCGGACCGTCTATTCAGCTCCGATCTCCAATCGAACAGTCTATCCAGCTCCGATCTCCAATCGAACAGTCTATCCAGCTTCGATCATCAATCGGACCATCTATCCAGCTTCGATCATCAATCGGACTGTCTATCCAGATCCAATCTCCAATAAGACATTCTATCCAGCTTCGATCTCCAATCGGACTGTCTATCCAGCTCCGATCTCTAATCGGACCTTATATCCAGCTCTGATCACCAATCGGACTGTCTATCCAGCTCCGATCTCCAATCGGACCGTATATCCATCTTCGATCCCCAATCGGACCGTCTATCTAGCTCCGATCGTCAATCGAACCATCAGATTAACCCCGATTTAAATATCAGGCTATCATATCAGCCTCGATCTTTGATCAGACCATCATTTCAAACCTCGATCTCAATATCAGGCCTTCAAATCAGCCTTGACAGCAACCCGAGAGGTACAGATCAGCCCCGACAGCAACCCGAGAGATACCGATCAATCTCGATCTCAATATCGGGCCGTCAAGTCAGCTCCGGCATCAACCCGGGAGGTACAGGTCAACCTTGACAGCGACCTAGGATGTGTTAAATCATCCCCCGGTCTCAGCCCGGGATGTACAAATCAGCCCCGACATCAATCCGGGAAGTGCAGTTCAGCCCCAGAGATAACCCTGAGAAGCCAGATCCACCAAGGGCCACCCCGGGAGGGACAAAATGGTTCTTTTATCAACTCTCAGTCGATTTGGTCAAACTCAAGCTGAATTGATGCCATCAAAGTCAGAATGAACCATAACAACGATCCCGAGTGCAAACGACACAAGACAGCTCAACGGACAAACTACGGGGAATCAAAGACCTGGTTATGAACCCGTCTTCTAGGACCCAGAAAATGTTTTATCCCATGTCATTGCGACACTCTCGACGAGGGTTTTTCTTAAAGGTATCGCACGCCTCAAACGGACGCTCCGATCAAAAGTTAGAAAGTTTCGACTTTAACTGCGCGTTGTCCGGAGTGCATGTACTTCGAGACGACTAAACTCGGCACCGCGGGCCCCACCTGGGGAGCCGCACCTCTACCTGCAGCAGCCACAGGTAGAGCTAAGGTTCCCTGGCCTATAAATAAACGTGCACCCCCCTTCATTTTAAGAATTCAAAAACGCAGCGAAGCTCTGCCTGTCTGATTTTTTGACTTTTACATCTCTTCCAAACCCAAATATTTTTACTCCAACATGTAGACAAACCCATATACTACCACATATCAAAAAACCACCGGTAGATTTGGACGTTTAAAGCCTACGATTTGGCAAAAAGCCCGTATTGCAGTCCATTGTAAATATTTTTACGATCAGAAAGTCAATACTACTACTTTTGCACTGTTTTACACCTGCACACGAAGTTTCATCTTCTAAATATGCCCAGAACATAGTTCCGTGGCCGTTTTGGTCAAAATTTGGTACATTTCTGTACATAAATGCAGTTTTTTGCATTTTTACAACTCGGATTGACGATCCGTCAACTCCAGCAGCTTCAATGCATTAGCACACACATTTTTTGCAACTCCGCCGGACTGGGTTGTCTTCCCAGTCTGGGTTTGGCCTTTTTTTGTATATATTTAACTGCAAATGTACTAATATTTTAATTTTGTCAAGCCCGGATGTCAAATCCGTGGTAGTTTATCGCTTTTATATATATTTACACATATATAAGCGAATTTCACCATCACTGGTACTCATATCAGTCCTGGTTGACTACATTTCTGTCAATATATATATATATATATATATATATATATATTTATATTTTTAGTCCGGCCTAGATTACTTCGTGGCCATTTTATTGCTTTTACACACTTCACCATACTGGGTGCTCTCCCCAGTCACTGGTTGACTACTTTTCTGTCAATTTCAATTCTAGTACGGGTACCGGTGTGAAAACCCATCGCCCTTTTTACTATTTTTCTATATATTTATATATTTTCTGTCACAGCCTGAATTATTTCGTGGCTATTTACAGTTTTTTTATAAATATATATATTTCAATTCCAGTCCGGGCTTGTGAGTGAAAACCCATCGACCTTTTACATCTTTTGTATATATAATTATATATATATACATTGCTTTACTCAACTTATTCAACTGTTGCATTTAATATTCATTTGTATATGAATCTGCACTGATATATCTGCAGGCGGACTAGATTTATCCAAATCTCGCCAATTCTAGCTTTCAACGGTTCAAACAGGTCCCGACAGAACCTGGAAGCTATAAGGGGTGAGATTTCTTTAAATCTAGTTATTTTTATAGTTTTATCTTTGAAAGCAAACTCGCGTCCCTTAGATCGCTATCTAGTGGAATGAGACCCTTTGCCCATTCGCAGCCAGGATTTATTGATGAATCCTTGGATCCATTGCGATGTGATGATGCATATATGTCCATTTCTGTGCAAATTTGAATAGTGCAGGTTTATTGGCTACTCATATGTGAGCCTAGGAATCGTGGGACTCATGATCAAATCGATCGGGATCTGATTCCCACGATGGACAAACTTCAGTTTACAGATATACCCTACCAGTTTTTTTGTAAAATGTACATACACGGACCTTAAAACGGTTATCCAATTTTAAGGTCTCAATATAATGAAAAAATGTCAATTGTTGTGTCAGCGTCCCTCCGTGGTTTTCATACCCATGAGGAGACTGACACTAGTATATTTCTGTGGTCGAGGATGCTTCGCAGCCCGATAAATCACCATTTGCATGCAGCCTTAAGGCTATAAAAGATAAAATTTAGAAGTATGAAAAGGCTTTAATTCCTATGTCAGCGTAGGGGTTTGATAAACAACTTTCAAAACTTCACTGTCAATTCAATTTCAAAGATTTTGCAAATCTAATCAAAATGCTTTTGCAAATCAAATCAAAGACTGATTTTCAAAATCAAATCAAACCCTTCGTATATAGGTTCAACGAAGCGAAGCATTACTTTCAAATCAATCAAATCAATAGGCCCAATTTTCAAACAGTATTCACTCACGCATTCACAGTTTTAAGGAAAATATTAAAAAGATACGGTACCGTGTTTACACGGGAGTCGTGGGGTGCCTAACACCTTCCCCACACTTAACCAAGCCCTGAACTCAAAACTTTGATTTTAAAGATAAAGTTTTGACAGTGTCCAGCAATTGAGCCTCTTTTCAAATCAAACTCGGTTGAGTTGGTACAACCATTTTCAAATCTACCAACTGGCGACTCTGTTAAAACATTCAAATCGTCGACATAAATATATATTGGCCTCTTTCCTAAAAAATCCTTCAAAATCTTTTTCCTAAATAAAAAGAATAAGGGTAGAGAGAACTTAGGAAGATCGATTTAAGGAAACCCGGGTTACAAACCGACCCGCGGGATTATTAAATTTTCCAACGTCGACAGGTGCCAACTCTGCTAAATTACTGGGTTTCTGCTAAATTATTGGTTCTTGGATGATCAAGAAAGATCTTAGAGTTATAAGGGAGTGGTTATAATGTTTATAAATGTAAACTACCAGTAAATGCCATGCCAAGTGGAACACATAATGAAAACACAAAACCTATGCGTAAAGGATGGAAAAATTCAATTAGTGGATTATTTTGGACTATTTTTGTGTGGTGTCCCGAATCTAAAAATTAAGTTCTAGGGTGTTGTGATATGCTCTTATGAGTAAAGATCATCACCTAATTGGAACGAAGGCAAAAGCTTTTGTAACGAAGTCATGACGATTTTTTTAAAACTAGTTAAAACATTTTAAAAACAGTGTGACCCCTGACTTTTGGGATATTTTTCTGAGTGGTTAGAATTTTTAGAAATATTTTCTTTTCTAGGTATTGTGTAGTACGTAGAAAAAGGAATTCGTAGGCTCAAGAACGACCTCAATCCGACTTCGGATGTGCGAGTTACGTAAATTTGAAGGTTCGATGTTGAAAACATCATTTAGTGAAGAAAAACACACTAACGAATGATTTTTGAGCCAATATTTTGACTTGTTAGAAAATTAAAAAAATTTATCTATTCTGGGAAAATTTTAGAAAATGTTACGAGCTAAAGTATGGCTTAAGAACGGACTCATTCCGATAACAGATGACCAAGTTATGACGTTACAAAGTAGGTACGTTGATAAAGAAAAACTGTCTGTTACCACTTCAGGTGTAGTAGGTTTTGTTCCAAAGAAGACACCCCAAAGATATTAGGTTTGCACGTAGCGCGATTAGGAAATCAAATTGCGTAATTAAAGCGAAAGCGCAACATAAGCGAATTTTAAAATTTTATGCAAACCTTCACCATGATTATTCCTATATGCTTAGTTATCAATACATACAAGAAGGAGATGGAGAACAAATCATATCCTTGTAGATCTAGCTTCCACAGGTACGAGTTCTACTCTAACTTAAATCCACGAGATTGATTCCTTTCCTTTAATCAATTCAAGCCACCCAAGCGTTTAGCCTCTAGAGGTGATCCACCAAGGAAGAAGAAGAACTAAGAAGGTGGGTGTTTGGCTAAACCATAATTCTGTCTCTATAGAATATCTGTGCTCTCCCAATCCTGAGAATGAGTGTCTAACCTTGTTTTATAATAAGACTTTCTTATTTATAGATGTAGGCAACCCTCCTAAACTATTTAGGATTAGGGTTTCATATTAATTAATTAAACCTTTTTAATTAATTGGGCTTTCCAATCCTATTGGGAATAATTAAACTCTTTTAATTAATTAGCCTCCTAAACTTATTAGGAATATATATGATAGATAATATCTTATTAATTAATTTATAAAATTCTTTAGAAATTAAATAATAATAATAATAATAATAATAATAATAATAATAATAATAATAATAATAATAATAATAATAATAATAAGACTCCTCTTATAACTTTATATTGAATATTTCTAAATATTAAATAATAAATATTAAGCTATTGAATTTATTCTATCACCATAGATTAAATTAAATATACTTAACTTATTCTTATGATTATGCCATTAGCTTTTTTAATAATTATTCTTCCTTTTATGGTGTGACCCTTTAGGTTCTCTATATTAAACCGGTTGTGAATAAATCAATTAGAATAATTCTAATCTTATTTAAATAAATAAGTTAAACTAATAATTAATTTAAATAAATAACATTTATTCTACAATAAGAGAAAGCCCCTTAGCTCAACGACTTTTCAGATAATATAGATTTCAACATTAATCATAAAAGAACATTTGAGTAAATAGTTACGATATAATTCATTCCTTCTACCATACAATGTCCCAATTAAATATACGACACGGATTTACTATCAAGTCTTATTGTCGACACTCAAAATTTCGTGTCCTTGTTACTAACACTGCAGGAGGGCAAGGCCATCTCTTCAAGTCAAATCCGGTAACCAATATCGATCCTTCAACTGAAATTCGATCCCCAATATCGGTCAACTTAAATCCGACCCCCAATATCGGTCAAGCAACTCAAATTCGGTCTCAATATCGGTTAACCAATTCAGCCCTGGCAGCAACCCGAAAAGTCAAGGTCAGCCCCGGTAGCAATCTGGGAGGTACAGGTCAGCCCCGACATCAGCCCGGAAAGTCAGGTCGACTTCATACATAAACCTGAAGCATCACAACAACTCCAGAAGAAAACCTGGAACGACCACGTCAGCCACAGAGGCAACACTGGGGACAAACAGACTCGAATGAGATCCAAGTCTTGGAAACAGCTCCCGGAAGTCAACCAGAGGCCATACCAACATTAGAGGCAACCCTGGGAGGGGCAAAACAGTCATTTTACCAACTCTCAGCCGATTCGGTCAAACTCATATGACACCCCCAAATTCGGGTTCTCTATCCTCGGATTCAGTGTTCACGATACATCATCATCATAAGCATTTTATATACTATTACAGAATTATAAACATACATTGTTCATTATAATAAAGTCTTACAAACATATCCCAAGGTCTATTTCCTTAACTTAAACATACCTTACTTAAGTTACATAAAATAACGCAAAAGGTTTACAACCCATCAAACATAGTATCTCATGATACATATACATTTATATTAATTATTCTTGAACCTTTTCTTTGCCCTTGTCCTTCTTGGACGATTCTGGTTAACTGCAACAATTGTAATGATATAGCAAGGGTAAGCAACTAATTTGCTTAGCAAGTTTAAGTTCAAAGGAGATATATCATGATTAGAAAAGAATTTAGCTTTCAATGTTAAACAAGATAATCGATTGTGAAAGAACATGAATTACATCTCTATAACTGTATATTCGAATAAATGAATAACAGATGCCGAGTGGTTTTAAATAATCATGAACATATACTAAGGTTATCAATATTTAAACTGGTCCTTTTAATAATGGTTGATAGTCAAGGGGATCAGCCTTTCCTACCCGGTGAAATATGCATAATCACTTAATATACTAGCAATAATTATTTTCCAATAATGCTTTAGTAAAACTGTTCTTTTTCTCAGTCAAGAGTCCTTACCATTTCAATTGGTTAGGCACCGCTTTCAAAACATATTTAATTTAACAAATTTAAACATGCTTGATCTACCTGATACAACTAGTATAGATCCATATCATAAACAGTTCATGAATGAAAGAACTTTAACTAATTCACAGTTCAATAATAATGTAATATGAATTTAATTGCACAAAGTGCGATTTATCAACAATCAGTAAGGATGTGAATAATCATCAATAACTATTCACTAACATGCTTTGAAATATAACTTGAGTTTGAGTTAGAGAAGTTGCCTTAATCGCGATCTACTTCTACGCAATTTAGTTTAGCTTCTTAGACAAAAGACCTATAATAGATCTTTCAATCAATCATAGCATATACTCACTTATAATCTCAGTATTCCATGCTAAATTGTCTAACATTTAATCATATAGTTAAGTACTAGACATTACGTTAAATTCTTAGTGTTATTGTTACTTTTCAATAACCTTTTAATCACTTCATTGCTTAATCCCTCCTTATATAAGTTCTTCTTTATTACTTAGTAAGTTAAATACCCCAATCCAGCAAACTGGATTCTAATTCCAACAATCTAAATGCTAATCCAGCAACCTGGATTTAAACTGGATTCTAATCCAGCAGCCTGGATTACAATTCTAGAAACCCAAACACCAATCCAGCAGCCTGGATTCAACTGAACTCCAATCCAATAAACTAGATGGCAATCCAGCAAGCTGGATTTCTCTTTTTTAACCGAATCATCTTATTATTTTTTTTATCTTTTGTTCACACATAAATACATGTATCCCATACAAAAATAATTTTTCAGAAATTTTTTAATTTCACTTAGTATTTTTTAAAAATCTATTTCTAGTTAAATCCTTAAGAAAATAACTACCTCACGCTTAACTTCAAAAATTCCCAACTCTTGGCGAGATCTTACACATGTTAAATTTCATGGCCATCGGAGTTATACAATTCCGGTTATAGTGATTTTTGTCAGAAAATGCCAATATTAAAATGGTCATAACTTGCTCAATTTAAGTCAGAATGAGCTCATTTTTGGACACAAGCTACTTCATTCCATATATTTTCATGTCCCAAAAGTCCTGAATTTATTTCACAAATTAAGTGGCCGAAACAGTCCCTTAATTTCCTAACAGTCTACTTTTAGTCATTTTCAGTTTTGGCGTCTTTTGCTAAAAACAGTCCATACAGAAATATACAAGGAATTTTTTAGTGATTCCACTTGAAAACATTAGAAGACTTATAGATCTAACTCCAAAAATTAATCACACTCAAAAATTAGAAACACAATGAGAGATATGGTCGTTTGAATTTCATGTTCTGTTTTCTCAAAAATCTGATTTTCTAACTTTGTGTTTTATAAGAAAACTTTCATGATCTCTTGATTAATCTAACATTGGCCATCACAAACCATCATAATACATACTAATATACCTTAAGATCAAGGATCGACTATGATCCATGATCTATTGCACCAAACATACACCAAATCTAAGCATAACATAATTTATGCTAAGAAAAATTAAAGTTTTCTAACTTTTAAAAATATAGTTTCCTTTTTCTTACTTTTGATCTAACTTTTGACATTCAAAAGTGATAGATCTAAATATATAACACTTAGACATATGAAGAGCTAAGGTTTTGGGAAGATGAAACCATAGATTCAAGTTTCTTATTTAAACAACTAAAATAACTTTGATAAAAGGTGTTTATACCTAGATTTGTGAGCTACCCTCCTTGTCCAACCACAATATGTAATGAATCTAGGATGCATCAAGAGTAGAATTCTTCCTCTTCCTTCTTTTCTTCCCCACGAATTTTCTCTCTGTCTGTCTCTCTCTTTCTAGCTTTTGTTTTAACTTAGTATACTAACTTAGGAGTGAAATGATAGAAAAAGAAGATAACTATTATTCTAGCAAATCATATTAGTCATAATAAATATATCTATCATCTTTATCACCTTCATGCTCCTTATCTCTCTCTCTCTCTCTCTCTCTCTCTCTCTTATCCCTTATCACATAGAAAATTGGATAACATGGTGTCAAAGTAAAAGGAAGACACATGGAAAGTAAAGATAATGATAAGATAAAATGTAATCATTACATTATTCTCCCTTATCTCATCTCCCTTAAAAATTTGGCCCTAAGGCCTTATCCTCCTCTATTTTATTTGCTTTTTAATGCTTTATTTAGTTAAGTAAATGCCCAACATGTCCCTCTCTAATTGGGCTAAGACTTGGGCCATTGCATTTAATGTTTTGGGCTCACATTTAAATAATTTGTGCCAAGAAATTCACTATGGTTCCATTACTCTTTTAATTTCTCTTACCCTAATCATTAATTAGGATTTCCATTCCCCACATTTGTACTTTAATTTATTACTCATGTTCATTTAATTTTATAACCCAATTAGACTTGCTTTAATTAGGTTATAAAATTAATTAGTTGAGATATATAAAGTAAATCTCTTAGGGTTAGTATATATTTTTAATACTAACATTCTCCCATATCATAACCCTTAGGTTATTCAATTCTCATACCTAATGTAAAATTAGGTTCTGTAATCTTTCTTCTTAATTTACTTTCTATAAAATAAATGAACACATATACATAATAAGAGTACACATATTCATTTAACCCATTATTCATTCCACACATGTCACAAGATTTTTAATATCAATAGTATTTAATTAATATATCTATTTACAAAGTTACTTAGAATTCTTAGTTATTACAACTCATGCCGAATCGATGCCGCCAAAGTCAGAATGAACCACAATGATGATCCCGAGTGCAAATAGTGCAAGACGGCTCGACGGACATGCTGAGGGGAAATAAAGACCCAGCCATGAACCCGTCTTTTTGGGCTTAAAAAGGGTTAAATCCTATGTCATTGCAACACTCTCGACGAGGGCTTTCTAGAAAGATATAGCACCCCTCAAACGAACGCTCCGATCAAACGTTATGAAGTTTCAAACTTGACATCGCATTGTTTGGCATGCACGCACTTTGAGACGACAAAGCCGGGCATGTGGGCCCCACCTTGGGGAGGCGCACCTCTACCTGTGGCAGTAACAGGTAGAGTGGAGGCTCCCTGGATTATAAATAAACGTGCACCCCCCTCATATTTCAAAATTCAAAAATGCAGCGAAGCTCTGCCAGTTCGATTTTCTGACTTTTACACCTCTTTCAAACCCAAATATTTTCACTCTTACACGTAGATATACCCATATACTACCACATATCAGAAAAAACCAATAGATTTGGACGTATAGAGCCTACGATTTGGCAAAAAGCCCATGTAGCAGTCCATTGTAAGTATTTTCACGATCAAAAAGTGAATATTACTTCTTTGTACTTTTATACACTTGCACGTTAAGTTTCGTTTTCTAAAAATGCCCGGAACTTAGTTCTGTGGCCGTTTTCATCAAAATCTGGTACATTTTTGTGCATAAACTGATTTTCTGGCATTTCTACAACTCGGATTGACGATCCGTCAGCTCCAGCAGCTTCAATGCACTAGCACACACGTTCTGGCAACTTCGCCGGACTGGATTATCTTCCAAGTCCGTGTTTGGCCCTTTTTTATATATATTTAACTGTATATATACTAACATTTCAATTCTGTCAAGCTCGGATGCCAAATTCGAGGTAGTTTATCGCTTTTATATATATTTACGCATATATGAGTGACTTTCACCATAACTGGGTTCTCTTCCCAGTATTGGTTGACTATATTTCTGTCAATATATATATATATATATATATATATATTAATATTAGTCCGGGCACCGGCGTGAAAACCCATCGCCCTTTATATTGCTTTTGCACTCTTCGCCAAACTGGGTGCTCTCCCCAGTCACTGGTTGACTACTTTTCTGCAATTTACATTCCAGTCTGGCCTGGACTATTTCGTGGCCATTATACTATTTTTACACACTTCACCATTACTGGGTTATCTTCCCAGTCCTTGGTTGACTACTTTTCTGTACATTTACATTCTAATTCGACCTGGATCATTCTGTGGCCTTTTTACTATTTTATATATATTTAAGCATATATAAGCAGCCTTCACCATCACTGGTCCTCTTCTCAGTCTTGGTTGACTTTGTTTCTGTTAATATATATATATATATATATATATATATATATATATATATATATATATATATATTTCAATTCCAGTCCGGGCACCGGCGTGAAAACCCATCGCTCTTGACAGCTTATATATATATATATATATATATATATATATATATATATATATATATATATATATATATATATATATATATATATTACTTTATTCACTTTCTATTCAACTGCTGCTTTAAATATTCATTTTATATAAATTGGCACTGACATATCTGCAGGCGAACTAGATTTATTTAAATCTCGCCAATTCTAATTTTCAAACGGTTCAAAGTCTCCAAACTGAACCGGGAAGCTAGAATGGCTGAGATTTCTTTAAATCTAGATTTCTTTCTAGTTTTAGCTTCAAAAGCAACCTCGTGTCCATTAGATCGCTATCTAGTGGGAATGAGACGCTTTGGCTGTACAAATTTGAACTGTGCAGGTTTTGGCTACTCATATGTGAACCTAGTGTAGGGTTTTCGGCACATAAACGCAGCGGAAATTAAAAAATTTTCAAAACCCTAACAGGATCCATGCGAAAAATATATTAATTCAGAGGTTAAGATTTGTTTTACCGATTATTCAAGCCTGAACGGAGATGATGGAGATTCTGGAACTACTTCGAATCCTCAACGCAATCCAACGGAACTGCGCCTCTACGGTATCTACACGAACGTCCTGCGAATCGTCACACGATCTGTAGCAAGGAAAGCTGCGGTACTAGCCGCCAAGGATCTGGACTTTCGAAATTTTTCTCTTTAGTCTCTCTCTAAGAGCGGCTAGGGTTTTGATATCGATCATACCCTAAACGGCTGAGATATCATATATATAGTAGTTAAAGGAATTAACCAAAACCTAATCCCATTAGAAAAATAAAATCCGAATATATATATATATATATATATATATATTATATCTTAATTAAGTCTTAATTAATTAATATACACACACACACACACACACACACATATATATATATATATATATATATATATACAAATTATCCTATTAATTTAAATTCGTAATTTAAATATTATCAATCATATTGATATATTTAAATCCATACAATTTAAATTAATTCCCTTTTAATTACGTTCTAAGTGTGTGACCCTATAGGTTATTATTATGTTGGCAATAATTTTAAAATTATATTATAAAATTATAAACAGTGAGTGGCATCTAGTAATGCATCACTGCTACCCAAATAATAATAAGATCGATGATTCGATACAACCTTTTCGTGACCAATGTTTCAATGTAATTTAATCTTTTTAACCTTGACATCCTAGATTAAACTCGAGGCATAGAATGTGTCATCCTCTTCATAATTTAATCTGAGTTTTCTTGATTGATAAGTAGACTATATGAAATAAATCACTATTTGAGCATGGCCATGCATTTCATAGTCCTACTCAATCAGAGGCCTATGGATATCACCCCTAATATATAGGAGGGTTAAATTCCATCTAGATCACTCATATTCCTCACACGATTTATGATGTACCCAATAATCACCTTTATCGTCCACCCTATTAAAGGTGGCCTTTGATGATATCAAAGTACATAAATTCTCGTGTAGTAATATAGTGATTTCAGGTCGGAGGATCATTACATCATTGTCACTATGAGAATTGCTTATGACACTTTGCATAATGCTCCATGTAGAATTCTCATGGTGGGTCTGTCCAGTACATTGTTCTCTAACATGTACCTATGCATTGACTCAATATCTCATATATTTATGACCAATGAGATTTGGCCATTAGTCAATCCACATACTAGTCTCAATGTATCATTGTTGTCCCATTAATAATGACACTCGACTAGGGACATTTAAGAGTAATGATACTAATTGTAATTATATGATCTCATGTTCAAGTCACATACTTGAAGCCATATAATTTGTATCACTATTCTAAGGACTTTTATTATGTTAACATTTATATAACGCAGTAAATAAAACCATAATAAAATAATTCATTTATTCAATCAAATATAATATCAAAAATGTTTAAGCAATTACATCAAAGAATTAGCCTCTAGGGCATAAACTCTAACAGTCTCCCACTTGCACTAGAGCCAATCACTCATGTATCTAATACCCATGGAACTAGTGTGACCTTCGTACTTATGCTGCGACAAAGCTTTGGTCAGTGGATCTGCAACATTATCATCTGTTGGCACTCTACTTATATGTACATCTCCTCTATCAATGATTTCACGGATGAGATGGTACCGCTTAAGTATATGCTTGGATCGTTGGTGAGATCTGGGTTCCTTAGCCTGTGCAATGGCTCCATTATTATCACAGTATAGCTCAACCGGATCAACAATGGTTGAAACAACACTAAGTTCAGTGACGACCTTTTTAATCCATACAACCTCCTTGGCCGCACTAGAAGTAACAATATACTCAGCCTCTGTTGTAGAATCGGCTACTGTCTCTTGCTTCAAACTTTTCCAGCTAACAGCACCACCATTAAGGCCAAACACAAAACCTGACTGAGACTTATAGTTATCTGTGTCAGTCTGGAAACTAGCATCTGTGTAACCCTTTACTGTCAGTTCGTCTTCACCTCCATATACCAAGAATGAATCCTTAGTCCTTTTCAGGTACTTGAGGATATTCTTGACTGCTGTCCAGTATCCTTCACCTGGATTCGAATGGTATCTGCTCGTCATGCTCAAAGCATATGAGACATCCGGACGAGTACATATCATTGCATACATGATAGATCCAATTGCCGAAGCATAAGGGATCTTTCTCATATGCTCCTCATCATCATGTGATTTAGGACATTGGGCCTTAGAGATCTTAACACCATGAGACATGGGTAAGTGTCCTCTTTTTGCCTCTTGCATGCCGAACCGTTTCAGCACTTTATTAATATATGTACTTTGACTTAGGCCGAGCATTTTTCTCGATCTATCTCGATAGATCTTGATACCTAAAATGTAGGTTGCATCGCCCAAATCTTTCATGGAGAAACATTTTCCTAACCATGTTTTTACAGCCTGTAAGGAAGGAATGTCATTCCCAATAATTAATATGTCATCAACATATAATACCAGGAATACAATATGACTCCCACTAACCTTCTTATATACACAAGGTTCATCTTCATTTTTTATAAAGCCAAACTTTTTGATTGCTTCATCAAATCGAAGATTCCAACTCCTGAGAGGCTTGCTTCAATCCATAAATGGATCGCTGCAGCTTACATACCTTTCCAGCATCCTTTGGATTGGCAAAACCCTCAGGTTGTGTCATATACACATCCTCAAGGAGATTTCCATTAAGGAAAGCAGTTTTGACATCCATCTGCCAAATTTCGTAATCATAAAAGGCTGCAATAGCAAGTAAGATCATGATAGATTTAACCATTGCCACTGGAGAGAAGGTTTCATCATAGTCAACACCTTGAACTTGTTTGAAACCTTTTGCTACCAGTCGGCCTTTATAGGTTTGTACATTACCATCCATGTCGGTTTTCTTCTTGAAAATCCACTTGCACCTGATTGGTTTTACCCCTTTGGGTGGATCAACCAAAGTCCATACTTGGTTAGTATACATGGAGTCCATCTCAGATTTCATGGCTTCAAGCCATCTCTCAGAATCTGGTCCATTCATAGCTTCTTGGTAGGAAGCAGGCTCATCATGATCTATGAGCATCACATCGCCGTTTTGAGTCACTAAAAATCTATAATATCTCTCGGGCTCTTGGCGTGTCCTACCAGATCTACGAATGCCTCGTGTAATTTGAGCAGGTTCACTTTCCACAATATCTTGTGGTTCCTGCTTATGTTCCAACTCAGGTTCAATGATATTTTGTGGTTCTCGAATTTCTTCGAGTTCTACTTTCCTCCCACTGTTTCCTTTAGAGACAAATTCTCTTTCTAGAAAAATACCAGTTCGAGCAACAAATACTTTGTTCTCAGAAGGTTTGTAGAAATAATACCCTTTTGTTTCCTTTGGGTATCCCATAAAATTATATTTGTCAGATTTGGGTCCGAGCTTGTCAGAAGTCAGACGTTTTACAAACGCCTCGCAACCCCAAATCTTTATGAACGACATACTAGGACGTTTCCCAGTCCACATCTCATATGGTGTCTTATGAACCATCTTTGTAGGAACACGGTTAAGTGTGAATGCAGCTGTCTCTAGGGCATGACCCCAGAAGCTTATTGGAAGATCTGCATGACTCATCAGGAATAGTACCATGTCCAACAAGGTGCGATTCCTCCTCTCAGACACACCATTCCATTGTGGTGTTCCAGGTAGAGTGAGCTGTGATATAATACCACACTCCTTTAGAAGGTCATCAAAGTCTTGGCTTAAGTATTCACATCCTCGATCGGATCGAAGGGCTTTTATGCTTTTGCCAAATTGGTTTTGAACTTCATTCTTGAATTCCTTGAACTTTTCAAAGGATTCGGATTTGTGTCTCATAAGATACACATATCCATATCTACTGAAGTCATCAGTAAATGTAATGAAGTAATAAAATTCACCTCTTGCTAACGAACTCATGGGTCCGCATACATCATTATGTATAAGTCCCAATATATCGCTAGCCCGTTCACTGTGTCCAGTGAAAGGGGCTTTAGTCATCTTGCCTAATAAACAAGACTCGTATTTCTCATATGATTCAAAATTAAATGAATCCAAAAACCCATCTTTATGGAGTTTGGATATCCGTTTCTCATTTATATGGCCTAAACGACAGTGCCAAAGATATGTCGAATTTGAATCATTTGATTTAAATCGTTTTGTATTTATGTTATAGATAGGCATTTCTAAATTAAGAATATAAAGACCATTAAATAATTGTGCAACACCATAACATATTTCATTTAAGTAAAATGAACAACTGTTGTTCTTTATTAAAAATGAAAAACCTTTCTTGTCCAAACAAGAAACAGAAATAATGTTTTTGCTCATAGCAGGCACATAATAACAATCCTCTAATTCTAATACTATCCCAGTGGGCAAAAATAAATGATAAGTTCCTACGGCTAGTGCAACAACTTTTGCTCCATTCCCAACTCGTAGGTCAACCTCGCCTTTCGCCAAAGTCCTACTCCTTCGGAGTTCCTGCACATTAACACAAATGTGAGAACCACATCCAGTATCCAATACCCCATGATGTAGAAGTGGACAAATTGACTTCTATAACATATATACCTGAATCAGAAGTCATACTTCCTTTCTTTTTCTTCAGTTCTTCCAAATAAGCATGACAATTCCTCTTCCAGTGTCCAGATTTTCCACAGAAGTGACAATCACCTTCTTTAGCCACCCCACCTTTAGGTTTTAAAGCCTGTTTGTTTTTGGGATTGTTTGGCAGATTTAGATCCTATCTTCTTCTTGCCTTTCCCCATTCCCTTAGCATTCCCCTTTTGCACCATCATTATGGGAGCGGGTCCTGCCTTTTTCATGTTGTTCTCGGTAGTTCTTAACATGCTCAACAACTCAGTAAGTGGTTTCTCAATTTCATTCATGAGGTAATTCATAACAAATTGAGAGTAGCTGCTGTTCAAAGATTGCAAAACAAGATCAGTTTGGGCTTCCGGAGTAATCGAAAAACCCAACCTACCAAGGTACTCAATATACCCAATCATTTTCAGCACATATGGACCAACTGGATCACGTTCATCCATCTTGCAGTGATACAACGCCTTGCTTGTATCATACCTCTCCTGTCGAGCATGCCCTTCGAATAATTTCTTGAGATGCTCGATCATCTCATAAGCATCCATTAACTCATGTTGCTTCTGAAGCTCAGAGTTCATAGTTGCTAGCATGAGACAACTCACGTCCAGAGCATCATCTTGATGCTTCTTGTAAGCATTATGCTCTACACGTGATGCAGTGTTAGCTGGTGCTGCAGGAATGGGCCCATCAAGGACATATAGCTTGCGCTCCTGTTTGAGGACAATCCTCAAGTTCCTATGCCAGTCTAGAAAATTAATTCCACTCAGCTTTTCCTTCTCAAGGACTGATCGTAGTGAAAGACTATTTGTGTTGTTGTTTTCCATTGATATCTACAATTTATAAGTGCAAAAATAATAAGTCAAATTGCAGAATTTTGATATTATGTAATTGATAATAGTACATTCAAAATATACCTCCCACTATTTTATTCAAATTAATAGCCCTCACCATTAATTCGGAAAGCATTTTCAATTAAATCTTTCTAGTGAGCTAAGATCCATATTTCATTATGCCTTAAGTTAGCTTTGGCTATTCTCTCAAAACATAATTATTTAGGTAGACAACCCTTTGTCAATTATATCATATATAACTCTTAGATAGTTTGGTGAACAACATTTGTTTCTAGTCTATCTAATGGTACCTACCAAACTCTATGCCTCTAAGTCCACAATCCTATTGTGATAACTTAGTTAAGTCTGGCCCAATGATTTTAACAGTTTGGATATCACAATTATCCTATCGCATCTTACCAAGATAAATAGGGTACTTTACTTTGGCAAACCTACATCCATCGGTCAAGGTCTTGATGAATGTTATTCATTGGAAGGCATTTAATTTAGACTTAATAATTTTATGAGGGATTTTAATAATTAATTTAGATCTCATCAATTTTAATCTTATTAAACATGCACATTATTTATCATATCATATCGTATACAAGCATAAATAAAGTGCAAAATTAAATGTGTCACAGTTATGGCCCCAACCCTATGTCAATATTTTCAAGCTAATGAAAAGATTGAAGGTCAGTCTAAGGTGGTAAAAGGTCTTCAAAATAGTAGCTTCCTTGGACCTTCCTCATGCATGTGTCTCCTCTCCATCATCATCTTGTCATCTTGATAGGTTACAATTGTACATTACATGACAATAAGAAACCTCGAGTTACATTCGAGGGGATTTAGATGAGAAGAGAATATTACACCAGAATTTATAGAAAGGCACGACATGCAAGCCGTATTTCAAAACCAAAAACCACTAACCTATGGGTTAAAAGGGCCATAACTGTGCACCATGCATATCACAATAAGCACATGACACAATTTATATAATTAAAGAAAACTATATACAAAATATTAGGGGCACGACCATCGTGTGCTACGACGGGGGGGGGGGGGGGGGGGTCCAAGGGGGGTCTCCCCCCTGGTGGTGGTCCAGCTGACCGATCAGCCGGCGGGTGGTCTCGCTGCCCGGTCAGCGAGCGGGGCAGGGGGCAGCACCCTGGGAATTTTTTTTTTGAACTACAATCTGTATTGTAGAATTTTTCCATACGAATCTCTGAAATAATTCCAGAATCATATACAATCCGCCAACACACTCATAATAACAATACACCCAGAACATATCATATATGTCCAGTTTCGATTAATCATATTAAATCAAATCTTCATGTTTCTAATCCAATTAGAACAGAAGTTGAATTGTTATTCCACCTTCTAGGATACGATTATCAGAACATCATATACATGCATATATATTATAAATTTTCAGAATACGCAAACATGCAGAATATCATATATTCAATTTCAGATCGGTAAACATGCATCATCATATATCATATATAACGAATACAATTAAAACACGTAATCTGAATTAATCATTTCGCAAGATGCTCTGATACCACTGTAGGGTTTTCGGCACATAAACGCAGCAGAAATTAAAATTTTTTCGAAACTCTAAATCAGGATCCATGCGAAAAACATATTAATTCAGAGGTAAAGATTTGTTTTACCGATTATTCAAGCCTGAACGGAGATGATGGAGATTCTGGAACTGCTTCGAATCCTCAACACAATCCAACGGAACTGCGCCTCTACGGTATCCACACGAACGTCCCGCGAATCGTCACATGATCTGCAGCAAGGAAAGCTGCGGTACTAGGCGCCAAGGATCTGGACTTTCAAAAATTTTCTCTCTAGTTCTCTCTCTAGGAGCGGCTAGGGTTTTGATATCGATCATACCCTAAACGGCTGATATATCATATATATAACAGTTAAAGGAATTAACCAAAACCTAATCCCATTAGAAAAATAAAATCCAAATTTATATATATATATATATATTATATCTTAATTAAGTCTTACTTAATTAATAAACATATATATATATATATATATATATATATATATATATATACAAATTATCCTATTAATTTAAATTCGTAATTTAAATACTATCAATCATATTGATATATTTAAATCCATACAATTTAAATTAATTCCCTTTTAATTACGTTCTAAGTGTGTGACCCTATAGGTTATTATTATGTTGGCAATAATTTTAAAATTATATTATAAAATTATAAACAGTGAGCGGCATCTAGTAATGCATCACTGCTACCCAAATAATAATAAGATCGGTGATTCGATACAACCTTTTCGTGACTAATGTTTCAATGTAATTTAATCCTTTTAACCTTGACATCCTAGATTAAACTCGAGGCATGGAATGTGTCATCCTGTTCATAATTTAATCTGGGTTTTCTTGATCGATGAGTAGACTATATGAAACAAATCACTATTTGAGCATGGCCATGCATTTCATAGTCCTACTCAATCAAGAGGCCTATGCATATCACCCCTAATATATAGGAGGGTTAAATTCCTATCTAGATCACTTATATTCCTCACACGATTCATGATGTACCCAATAATCACCTTTATCGTCCACCCTATTAAAGGTGGCCTTTGATGATATCAAAGTACATAAATTCTCGTGTAGTAATATAGTGATTTCAGGTCGGAGGATTATTACATCATTGTCACTATGAGAATTGCTTATGACACTTTGCATAATGCTCCACGTAGAATTCTCATGGTGGGTCTGTCCAGTACATTGTTCTCTAACATGTACCTATGCATTGACTCAATATCTCATATATTTATGACCAATGAGATTTGGCCATCAGTCAATCCACATACTAGTCTCAATGTATCATTGTTATCCCATTAACAATGACACTCGACTAGGGACATTTAAGAGTAATGATACTAATTATAATTATATGATCTCATGTTCAAGTCACATACTTGAAGCCATATAATTTGTATCACTATTCTAAGGACTTTTATTATGTTAACATTTATATAACGCAGTAAATAAAATCATAATAAAATAATTCATTTATTCAATCAAATATAATATCAAAAATGTTTAAGCAATTACATTAAAGAATTAGCCTCTAGGGCATAAACTCTAACACCTAGGAATCGTGGGATTCACGATCAAAACGATTGAAATCTGATTCCCACGATGGACAAACTCTGGTTTACAAATGTACCCTGCCAGTTTTTTAGCAAAACTGTACATGTAAACAGACCTTAAAATGGTTATCCGAATTTAAGGTCTCAAGATAATGAAAAAATATCAATTGTCATGTTAGCGTCCCTCCGATGGTTTTCATACCCATGAGGAGACCGACACTTATATATTCTATGGTCGAGGATGCTTCGCAGCCCGACAAATCACCATTCATATGCAGCCTTAAGGATATAAAGATAAAATTAGAAGTATCAACAGGCTTCAATTCTTATGGCAGCATAAGGGTTTGATAAATCAGCTTTCAAAACATCATTTTCAAATCAATCAAAAGAAAAGCTTTTAAAAGAAAAATCAAATTAAATGCTTTTGTAAATCAAATCAAAGACTAATTTTCAAATCAAATCAAACCCTTCGTATATAGGTTCAACGAAGCAAAGCACTACTTTCAATCAATCAAATCAATAGTCCCAATTTTCAAACAGCATTTACTCACGCATTCCAGTTTTAAAGGAAAATATTGAAAAGATGCGGTACCATGTTTACACGGGAGTCGTGGGGTGCCTAACACCTTCACCACACTTAACCAAGCCCCCGAGCTCAAAACATTATTTTCAACGATCAAGTTTCAACAGTGTTCAGTAATTGGGCCTCTTTCAAACAAAACTCGATTGAGTTGGTTCAACCATTTTCAAATCTACCAACTGGCGACTCTGTAAAACGTTCAAATCGTCGACATGATACGTGTTGGCCTTTCACCTAAAAAACCCTTCAAAACCTTTTTTCCTAAATAAAAAGAATAAGGGTAGAGAGAACTTAGGAAAAGAGATTAAAAGACCCGGGTTGTGACCCGATCCACAGATTTTTTAAACCAACGTCGACAGTGTAGACACTCAAAATTTTGATTTCTTTATACTAACCTTGTAGAAGGGCAAAAGCATAATTTTACTTCGAAGACAACCCCGAGGTAGGGCAAAAGAGCCGGGTCATCTCAGAGACAACCCCGGGAGTGTTGCAGAGGACCAATTACGTTCGAACATATCGTGAACCGATCGAGGATCGACAAGTTGAGACAGTGATCACTGGAAACCACCTCAGCAAACCTCGAATGACGTGCCATCAAAGACGAGCCATCTAACTGATATCTGGACCTGGTGAATATATCTCGGCCACGAGTATCGACTTTTCGAACCCTAATCTAGTGTGAATCGATCTATTCCCTCTACATTCATCAAAGACTGTCCGAAAGGTCAAGCAGCGAACGTCAACTTCTTTCGAACTGGGACCGAAGGACCACCTGCTGAGCTTGTGGTGCCCACTTAGCCCAATCTTGACCATAACTGCGTTTAGCAGCAACCACATATGCGGCTGCCTTCGACAGCTTAAAACCCCCCACACTATTTCATTTTAGAAGAGAGAGAGATACATTTTAGAGAGACAATAGACATTCTAGAGAGAGAGAGGCTCGATCGAAATACTAAAAGACTAACTTGAAGTTTAATCATCCAATCTGGCACATACTTGAAGCCCCACTAGTGTTCTAAGTTCATCTCGGGAGTCAAAATGCTTGTTCACGCGTCCCCCAAGGTTAAATAACGCACTTTCTAGCTTTGGTTCTTTGTAAATGTTGTTCAAATGATAGATTAATGAGATATCTTATTTGAATATAGTTAAACTTGTTGTATTTTAAGCATATTGTTTACTAGTTGATAGATTTTACGTTTATATCGGTTATATTGTGCTTATTACGTTGTAAATCAACCGCGGAGGCTAGATATAACTAAATCTAAGCCTAATCTTGCCTTTGAGAGGTTATTAAGCATGAGGCTTTAACCCGTGCACTAGAAGGGCTTAGATTCATGGTATATCTATGGATTTATTGTTTTAAATGGTCCCGGTTATCCCGTATAACCCTAAATTTATATTTAAAGGTGAAAGGGAGGCCGAAATGGCTTAAACAGTGATTTCAATCAATGAAATCATCTAATATCGAAGCCATGGACATTATGTATATTTAATATTGTACAAATCATGTGAGCCTAGGAATCCCGATGTTGAGATCCCCGAATGGATCCGACTTGATTCCCACGATGGACCGATTTTTATGATGTAAACGCTTTAAATAACGTAAATATCGTTGTACATGTAATATTTGGATCTTGAAAACGAACTCGAGGGGTTAGTCTCGAGAGGTCGGATTCAAGATCCCATGATAGTGAAAACCTTGATTACGGGAGCTCGGTTCATCGAGATGACTTACATGCCAGATGATGATCCGACCCTTTTTAATGCTTTTGCATGCATATCATCAAAATAATTACTAATAAAATCGTAAAGAGCTTTTGATGAATAATAAAGCGATTCGGGGTATATCACGTAATAAACGTAAAGAATAAAAGGAAGTATCGAAGTCCTAGATTCCTAGTCGGGCAAAAAATTTGAAAATCTTACTTTCTAAAACATCATTTCAATTCATATATCTTGTTAAAAATAAACTTTTCATTAAATAAAATCCTTCGTACCTAGGCGCAAAAGAGGTACAGCACTACTTTCAAGTCACCCAAAATAAAGACTTAGGAAAAACTAATAAAACATGCAAAAATAAAACACACACACACACACACATACATATACACATTTTATGTATAGAAAATTAATAAGATACGGTACCGTGCTTGCACGGGAGTTGGGGGGTACCTAACACCTTCCCCATGCTTAACCTAGCCCCCAAATTCCACGAATCTCGGGTTTTAAGACCAATATTTTGGAGTCACGCATTGGACCATCTTGCGAAAACTATTAAAACTCGAATAAATTGGTACATCCATTTCTAAAATACCAACTGGCGACTTTGTCTCATTCGGTCTAATCATCAAAATTAAATCAATCTTTTCAAAATCGTCGACACTTATGTCGGTATCAATTTCCTATAAATTCACCCTTTAAAACGGAACTCCAAAGACATAGCGAAAGCGAAAGGGTAGAATAATATCAATTTAGGAAATATGGGCATTCCTCTCTTTTCCCTCGGATAAGAAAGGATGGAAAACAACACCAAAAGGAAAAAAAACTCCCCCTTCAACAAAAAAGGGGTACAAAGAGGGCAATTTTCTTCCCGGCATCGACAGGTGGCGACTCTGCTGCAGATCAAAGAGGGCTTAAGCCGCGATCAAACTTTTTGATTTTCATTCTGCATGTGCATTTGTGTGAATGATCTTTGTGTGTGTAATTATGTCAATCTTTTAGCATTTTATTAGTGCTTCGCACAAGTTATTAGTGCTTTGCACAATATCATCATATTATATGCGGTGAGGACGTGAATGTATGTGAATGTATGTTGTGTGGTACCTCCATTAGGAAGCAATCCCGTCGGTTGTTTATTACTGGAATCCTCTGGATGTTTCCATTGTGAGGCTCAGGAAAAGCACCACTCAGATCTGCTCCAATTGAAAAATGGATGTTTTCATCAAGTAAATTACGAAGATCTGGGAACCAATTTCGAACAGCCCGTGAGAGAAACCCTAATATAGGTCAGCCTCTGATAAACCAAATGCGCGGTGTGCTTCTTCATGCCCTATTTAATCTTTCGTGTATATAAATGACCATCATCTAAAAAATTATCATACATACATCTTTTATATCCTATCATCAATTTGACTAACTCGTTGTATTGCAGGAAAAGATTAAAAAACAATTAAATTGATGCATAGCATATCATGCATCCCTGTCCACCAATATCCAGTCTAAACTAGATATCGGTTTTGTGCAGATTGGTCCTAGAACCCGATCTCGAGCCAAGAAGGCCCGTTCATCACCGTTCACGATGGCTGAAGGAAGTTCATCTGAACATACCATTGTATCTTGAGATGAATTCGAGGAGTTTAAGAAGCAGATGACCAAGATGATGACCCTGTTAAAAGAACAGTGCAAAGT
The DNA here is from genome assembly GCA_020205555.1 of Panax stipuleanatus. Lineage (NCBI taxonomy): Eukaryota > Viridiplantae > Streptophyta > Magnoliopsida > Apiales > Araliaceae > Panax > Panax stipuleanatus. The sequence goes on along the minus strand of CM035126.1, from coordinate 57,401,224 downwards.
ATCTCAGGAATCTAAGCACAAGAGTCCGACTGAATCCTCTGCAAGGAGACATGAAAGTACCTGAGAAGGAAGGTGATACCCATACGTCCACACCTATCTTTCCCTTTGATGTTGAAGTACCCAAGGAGGCCCCGATCCAGAAGATGACACGGGAAATCATAGACCTCCGGGAGGACAGAGACACTGGAGACATTAGGAAGAAAGTTAGACAGATGAAAGACGCTATCCGATTTATGAAAGGGATAGGATCCCATGGGAGCGTGAATTATTCGAATCTGTGTCTTTTCCCAAAGGTGAGATACCCGAATAAGTTTCAAGTCCTCGAGTTTGACAAATATAACGGACTGGGAGACCCATACACTCATTTGAAAGTCTACATTGGTGAACTTAGAACTTATGCCGAGGATTAGAACCTCCGGATGTAACTGTTTCAGAAGAGCCTTACCGGTGAAGCCCGAACGTGGTACGCACGAATAGATAATTCCAAAGTTAGAGGTTGGGAAGATTTGGCCCATGCTTTCCTCAACCAATACAGTTTCCAATCCCAGATGGCACCTGATCGCTACTAGGTTACCAAAGTCAAAAAGCTGGGCAGTGAATCGTTCAGAGAATACGCCCAGCGGTGGAGGTGAATGGAGGCTCGAGTCAACCCACCTATGGATAAGGGTGAGATGGTGACAACCTTCAATGATATACAAGAAGCCCCTTTCTATGAGAGAGTTCTCGTCGGGTTAGGAAAGTCCTTTTTCAAAATGATTAAACACGGGGAAATGGCGGGAATGGGTTTGAAGTCTGGAAAAATTAAGGACCTCACTGCTTTGGAAGCCATAGCCGAGCACATACAATCGGGAAATTATACCAGCGCTCCCAAAAAAGGATCAAAGAGAAAGGAAGAAGATGTCTCTTTAATATTCTAGGGATAATTTGCCAACAAGAGCCCTAACTTGCCTATCCAGAGGCAGAACTCTTATCCTGCGAATTATTGAAATTCTACAGCAGTGAAAGTTGGGGAAAACAAGCAAAGAAGGATATTCACTCCTTTGGGAGACTCCTTGGAGAATATATTAGTGCTACTGATCGCCCAGAAGAAGATCGTTGAGCTCGCTCCTCCTTTCGATCCAAACGGAAGGCAATTCAATTCCAGCAAGAAATGTGCCTACCATTCCAACTTATCGGGGTATGATACTCAAGAATATTGGACTTTAAAGCACAAAATTCAAAATTTGATTAATAGCGGGGAGATTATAGTCAAAGAGCCCGAGCAGCCGAATGTCAACAACAACCCTCTGCCTTAGCATACGGAGGAAGGAGTCAACATGATCAGTGCCAGAAGCAGGGAAAACTGTAAATACCTATGGAAGATGGGAGAGTTACCCTCTACGCATGACCCTGCAATGTGGGGATACCCTAAAGAAAAGTATGGGGTAGAACAAGACTTGGCTTCAATCAAGGCACAAATTGATCAGCTGACAGAATTAGTTGTATACCAACACCAGTTGACCCGACAGCTAATAGACCAGGTCCTACCAAAGCCAATCGACCCCATATCTGTCCAAGATGTTTCAACCTCCAGAAGGGATCGGATTCACTGCCAGGAGCAAAATAAATGGACCGAAAAGATGGCCCGAGAAGCTAGACTGCAGAGCCGACGATAATTTGCCGCCAAACAGAAATTCGCCCATTTGAGGCAATCCAGGGATGAAATTCTTTGCACCTTGATCGAGGAGGGGAAGATCACGGAATTTTTGCCACCCCCAGATCCGCGATCGAAATGTTTTAACCCTTCCAGATCCTTCCTATATCATTCAAATGCTCCTGGACGTGCCACGGAGGAGTGTTGGGCCCTGCGACATTTAATCCAAAACTTGATTGAATCAGGAGAACTGGAATTGATGAACAAAGCTGAGATCTTCTGTGAGGAAGAGATGAATTACCCTTGAGGACCGAGGAATTTGGAGGGTATGGTAGCAGTTATCCTCTGCATGGAAGGAACGTCTAGCGGACCCATAACCATCAAAGGAATATCTGAGCAGAGAAACAAAGCCACTCTCGAGATACTAGCGCCCCTGATGTTGGCTCCTTGACAGCAACTCCCAATTCTAAGCCTAAAGAAGGTACTGTGGAATTACAGAGAAGGTATAAAATTGGCACCTGACTGTACCGCCATCATACCTAGGGAGAATCCATTTTACCTCCCGGGGCGTTTAGCGAAATAGGCAACCAAGGTATTGGGGAAGGTATCTACTGGAAAAGATCACAGAGTTCCTCCACAAGATGGGGCATGGTGAAGCAAGGACGGTGAGGCAGTTGGAAGCTGAATCCCATCAAATCTCCATCCTGGATTTGGTATTGGATTCTGACGACCAGCGTCAAATTCTGATCCAAGTGTTGGAGGAAGCGCATTTACCCAAGACTATCGATACTGAGAAATTTCAGCACCTGATCAGCCATGTACTGGACAGTAATGTTATATCATTCACTGACGACGATATACCAGCCAAAGGAACTGGGCATCATAAACCATTGCATATCGCTGTTGTTTCATCAGGATATGTTATAGGTGGCGTGCTAATCGATGGAGGGTCGTCCTTAAACATCTGTCCATAGGATACTCTGGAGAAGATGAAGATCAACCCAAATCGGATTCGGGAAAGCCATGTGGTGGTATGAGCTTTCGACGGATCAAGAAGGGATACCGTGGGGGAGATTGAACTTCCTATGGAAATTGGCCCTTTCACTTTCAACATACCTTTCCAGATCCTGAAGATCACTACCGGGTATAATCTGTTATTAGGACGACCATGGATCCATATGGCTGGCGCCGTTCCTTCAACTCTACATCAACAACTGAAATATATCGTCAACGGTAATCTGGTGACTGTTTGTGCGGAACCTGATTATCCTGTTCATGATCTGGGAGATATACCCCTGATCGACGTGAATGAAGGTGTCGAGCCTGCCAATTTTCAAGCCTTCGAAATAAGCAATCCGCGATATAAATCTGTGGGGGCGCCGGTCTTAATTCTCCGGATATCTCCTGAAGTGATGGCAGTCAAGAGATGCTTTCCCGAGGAAATCGATTAGGCAGAGGATTGGGGAAAAATGGCCAAGGAATCAGGAACCCAATCTATATACCCATGCAGTTGGGAAAGGATGGACTCGAATATTCTGGTGGATCCAGACATCAGAATCCTCACAAGTACAAGCCAGCTAATTATCTAATTCACCTCAAGCCAAACCTCAGTGAAGCAGGATTTAAAGGACCATTAAAGAAGATCCCCATCGTTATCTCAAGGCTTATGATTTTCAAAGTCAATCAGAGTGGACATCAGCAGGTTGGGGATGAAAAGACTCTCAAGGATGCGGCCCGAAAGGCCAAAGATAAGAAGTTTTTGGAGGAGATTTAGTTGCAATTCATGAGCAGTTTTTGCCTTCCTGAAGAGGACCTAAAGAAGTCCAGCGGGGCAAATTTTTCAAGTGATCAACCCATCCTCCCGGTCCTTAATTGGGGAAATGTAAACATCCCGAACGAGGATCCAGGGACTAGGTTCAAACCTGTTATGGCCATCTTGGAAGACGACGACTCCAGCAGCTCGTCTATCTTCGCGACTCCCCAGGATCTCATGACCAGCAATTGGACGATCACCCCACAGATCATCCAGAAAAGGTAAAAACCAGGAAGTGACCGCTGACAGGGAGCTCTACCTTTATCTATATTTATGTCTGTTTTATTTCATTTGTAGCTTGTTATTGCTAGTTGCCATATTAACTGATGAATCTTTTTGTAATTGATGACTACTTGTATATATTTAGCAATCAAGTTTTTATCTCAGATTTCTAAATTTGAGTAGTCCTAGACATGTCCATACTTGCCGAATTTGAGTAGTGATTACGATTTTGATATAGAATTAGACTTTGACTTGATGGGAATCGAGCAAGAGGAAGGGGATGACGACGAGGTGCCCAAGGAAATCAAAGCATGGGTTGAAGATAAACCTAAACCCAACCTTGATCAAACCACCACCATAAATATCAGAACCCCTGACAATCCTAAAGAAATACAAATAGGGAACAACCTTCCCTCTACTGAGAAAAAGAACTAATACAACTCTTAACCCAATTCAAGGATGTTTTTGCCTGGTCTCATGAAGACATGATAGGTTTATCCACTGATATCGTTGTCCATCGACTCCCAATTAAAGAAGGGTTTAAACCAGTTAAGCAGAAATTGAGACGGTTGAAACCAGAATGGAGCCTGAAGGTCAAAGAAGAAATTATCAAACAGTTCAAAGCGGGAATCATTATGGTGTCAACGTATGGTTGTCCAACATAGTCCTAGTGCCGAAATCTGGGGGAAAGTTGCGAGTATGTGTAGATTATCGAGATCTTAACAAAGCCAGCCTTAAAGATGACTTCCCAGTGCCGTTCATCCACGTATTAATTGACAACACTGCACAGTTCGAGATGTATTCTTTCGCTGATTGCTTTGCCGGATATCACCAGATTATGGTTGCTGAAGAAGACAGGGAAAAGACCGCCTTCATTACCCCTTAGGGAACCTTCTGTTATCGAAGACTAGCTTTCGGCCTTACCAATGCTGGTGCTACTTATCAAAGGGCCATGATGACCTTATTCCACGACATGATGCACAAAGAAATCGAAGTGTATGTGGATGATATCATCGTAAAGTCCCGACAGGCTGATGACCATTGCACCCATCTTCAGAGGTTGTTTGAACGACTCTGCAAGTTCAATTTGAAGTTAAACTCAGCAAAATGTGCTTTTGGTGTGAAATCCGGCAAACTGCTGGGATTTTTCGTGAGCAACCGGGGCATTGAATTAGATCCTGCCAAAATCAAAGCCATCACAGAAATGCCTGAGGCAAAGTCTGAGAAGGAAATATGAGGTTTTTTGGGGAGAATAAACTTCATCAGCCGGTTCATATCGCAGTTGACAGCAACCTGTGAACCCATTTTCAAACTGTTAAGGAAGAACTCTTCGGGAAAATGGAATAAAGACTGCCGGAAAGCTTTCCACACCATCCAGAAGAGGTTGATTGAAGCGCCTATCTTGGTACCCCCAAGGGATGGAATTCCGTTCATGTATATCTCAGTCAACTCCAATGCTATGGGTTGCCTACTGGGGCAGAAGGATGACATGGGGAAAGAAAGAGCAATCTATTACCTTAGTAAACGTTTCAGCAGCGGAGAACAGAAATATACCCTGATAGAAAGAACCTGCTGTGTATTAGCTTGGGCAGCCACGAGGTTACAGCATTACCTATACGGCCATAGCATTTATCTCATATCGAGGATGGATCCTTTGAAATACATCTTCAGTAAACCGATTTTGAACTGCCATTTATCCAAGTGGCAGTTAATCCTTCAACAGTTCGACATCATCTATGTAACCCAAAAGTCCATTAAAGAACAAGGGATTGCGGATCACCTGTCGGCTGCACCAGCAGGGGGTTTTGAGCCTCTGGAAACATATTTCCTATAGTAGGAAGTGTTGACTGTTCAACTGATCGATAATGAGGATCAAGGTCAATTCTGGAAAATGTATTTTGATGGCGCATCAAACGTTGAAGGCACTGGAGCTGGGGCAGTCCTGGTATCTATTACGGGAGATCAATACCCCATGGCAACCAAGTTGCATTTCAACAACTCTAACAATACCGCAGAGTATAAAGGGTGCATTGTGGGGTTAAAACTGGCACAGTCCATAGGAGTAAAACATTTAGCGGTGTTTGGAGATTCGGAGCTAGTTATCAGACAGTCTACCGTGGCATACACCACCAAGGAACTGCATCTACTGCCGTATCATCGACATGTCCTTAGATTGGCAGTGGAATTTGAAGACATAGCCTTCATGCATATTTCCTAGAACCGAAATGATTTTGCCGATGCATTGGCCACATTAGCTTCACTAGTAAACCTGTCAACAATAAGGGGAATGCCGGTCATCACCTTCACTGTGTAGAATACACCGTCATATGGAAACAATGTAGGGGAGATATCAGATGATATAGCACCTGCTGGACCACCTTGGTACCATCATATAAAAGAATATTTACGAGATCAGTCAACCCCTGAAGGGATGAGTCCAGCCGCGAAGAAGCGAATATAGAAAATGGCCATAAATTTCTACCTAAATGGAGATGCTCTCTATAAGAGAGACCCAGGTGTAGGACTACTGAGATGTCTCGACAAAGATCAAGCCCAGCGACTTATGAATGAAGTACATGGTGGATTGTGCGGAGCATATATGAGTGGACCTATGCTTTCCAAGTAGATTTTGAGGACAGGACACTACTAGATATCCCTCAAAGTGGATTGCGATGATCATATCAAGCGTTGCTATTAATGCCAGATCTATGCCAACATTATTCATGCGCCTCAAAATCAGCTACATTGCATGACATCAACATGGCCTTTTTCCATGTGGGGAATGGACGTAATATGACCAGTTGAGCCTAAAGCCAGTATAACGGTCATCGATTCATCTTCACTATGATTGACTACTTTACCAAGTGGGTGGAAGTAGCTTCTTTCCCCAGGGTCACCAAGGAGGTCATCATTGGTTTCATTAGAAACAACGTCATCTGTCGGTATGGATAACCCAAGGTTATCATATTAGACAACGCGAGGAATCTGAATAACGAGATGATGAGGGAACTGTGCAGTAAGTTCAATATCAAACACCTCAATTCGGTTATTTATCGTCCAAAAATGAACGGCGTGGTGGAAGCGGCTAATAAAAACATCAAGAAGATAATGATGAAGATGTCAGCAAATCACCAGGGATGGCCTGATCTATTGCCGTTAACCCTACTTGCATACCGAACGTCAACTCGAACCTCGATTGGGGCAACACCCTACTCACTGGTATATGGTATGGAGGCTGTATTTCCTGTCGAAGTGGAGATGGAATCACTGAGAGTGATGCTGGATGCCCAGATAGAGGAAAACCAATGGATACAAGATCGATACGATCAGTTGTCCTTGATAGATAAAAGGAGAGCTGCTGCTATCTTTCACGATCAACTCTATCAGCAGCGAATATTCCGATCTTATAACAAGAAGGTGCGACCTCGGGAATTTAAAGAGAATGATTTGGTGCTGAAGAAGATCATTCCGGGCCAGGATGCAGCTAAAGGAAAATTTGCCCCAAATTGGGAAGGACCCTTTTTTGTCAAAGCAATCCTATCGGGCGGAGCTTTGAAATTGGAAGAGATGGATGGTGAGGAATTCCCGCAATTGATTAATTCCGATTCGGTGAAAATATATTATGTCTGAAACCCCTTTCGATTTCAAACTGGATTACTATGTCTTGATAAAAAAAAGAAAAAAAAGAGAAAAAAAAGAGAAAAAAAAGAAAAGAAAAAAAAAATATATCAAGTCTAGTTTTTCAGGTCTGAGCCTGAACTACGAAAGACCTGATCTCCTATCTGTGGGAGTACGTAAGCAGCCATTTATGGTGCGGTCTGACCCTTGGAAAAACATCCAAATCCTATCAAATCAAACTCAAACCCAAATAAACCACTTTTCAAACTTTTCAGGTCTAAGCCTGAACTACGAAAGACCTGAACTCCCATCTGTTAGGGTACGTAGGCAACCATTTATGGTGTGGTCTAACCTTCGAAAAATCCAAACACTTTCCTATTATTCAAATCCTAACCTATACAGAAATGAAAACCGTATCGATAAAGCCCACCCAATCGACGTCTCATGCAGAGAAGACCTAGCAACATCTCAGCATCACTACCGTCGAATCTGATGCCACATGACGAGACCAGTTCTATGTCGACATAATAAATCATGAAGCGAAAATGGTAACAGTGGACATGGCTAGACATGCTCAAACCAGGGAAGTGAACTGAACTTGTTTCTTTTTAATATATACAACTGTTTAGAATAAAAAAGTTGATTCTAACCTATGACAAGTGATAATAACAAAGTCTATACAGGGAAATAAAATAGAGCTATAAATCAGTGGTGAGACAAGCCAACATAGACAAATATCCAGCAGTCTCTGCAGTCGGGGGAACATCTCTGAACTCGTGCTCCAGCATATCAACCCGTCTTAGCATCTCTGCTGCCATACGAAAAACCTCCTCTTGACTCTGCACTACACCCTGTACGTGACCAATGAGTCCATCTGAGAAAGTCTGGGCCTCATCTCTGTCAACTAGGGCCTTGTCTCGGGAAGCATGGGTTGCATCTCTCTCAGTGATAGCAGCCTCCCGACCAGCTACGGTGGACAACAGCAGAGCCAGAGCCTGATCCCTCTCAAAGGTCATCAGGCAAAGCTGCCTATCCATCGCCTCCATGGAAATTGAGGTCGAACGCGGGACATGGCTCACTAAAGAAGCTGTCAACTCTGCAAATAAAGCATCCTCAGTAAGAGATATAGGATCCTCCATGGGCTCCTCACCATCTCTGGATCCAACATCATCCCCGGATAAAGACCCTGGCTTAAACTGGTCTACCGTGTCTTGTGCCAAATTTGACTCGAGCCAAGCTGAATACTCTGCTGAACGGCGTGGATGGCAATCTCTAAACTTTACTGTCTGTCGATGAGACCAGAACCCATAAACCCGAGCCAAATCAGCCTCAGTAACTGAGCAGATGGGGAAGCAATAATCCTCAATCCCCTAAAATGCATGGACCTCCTAGTACTGATCAAACTGACCCATCACCGCCAGAGGATGATAAGTTGTCACACGCCTCAAACCCGCCAAGGGGAGGAAATCCAGGTCGGCTGCGTGGGTGATGAAACTCAGAAAGGAGCAATACCCAGAATACATGACTATAGCGAAAGGCTCCTCCATGGCCCACAGAAATGAAGTCCAGGACGCCTCATCGACTCAAGAAGTTGGGCGATATAAGTAGACCTGGGACAAGCCATGTCCAAAACAAAACCCGTGACGACGAAGCCGCCCGATCAGTCTGAGGTGCGTCATCAACTAGATATATAAGAGCACGGGGCTACCTCTAAACTCCTGATCCCAGGCGGTATGGCAGATAGAAGCTGATATTAATGTCTCGGCCAGAATAAGGGGAAGTATAGTAAAGTCATCTCTGAGAGCCTTAACAGGCATCGACATCTCCACATCCGGATGGTTAGTATAAAATGGCATGTATAGATAGGCTATGAGGCACATAACTAAGGCATCCACTCGGGCAACGTCCCATTGCTCCTCTAAAACGGCGAAGCCTCCGTGATGAACGACGAAACTATCCGCAGAAGCGAAGTGATTGATCATAAAGTCCATAGAGATAACGTGGCTACCACCCACCTCGGCCAACATAACTGCCCTCCTAAGTCCAGTCATCGTCATGAACTGGCGGAGTATATGGCCCAAGGCCATCCGAGCACATGGCCCCTCCATCGATAATCCCGAAATGCGACCATACTCCTCCAAAGTAGGAGTCAACTCGGCTGAGCCGAACCGGAAGACATAACGCTCAGGAGTCCAATACCTAAGTCTCCCAGCAATAAATCCCTCTGGAACCTAAAAGGACAGCAGAGACATGGAGTGGCCTAACATGCGGCTGATAGCGACACGATCGGTATATGGCAACTGATCATACCAAATCGTCAAACTGGTAGCGATATGGCTAGGAGGAAGGTGATCCAAACGTGCCACAATGGAGGATGACGTATGTAAAAACTGTGTCAATAAGACCATACAGGGGTCAATCTCTATCCAATCATTTAAATATATCTGAAGCATGCATCATAACAAGTGATAAAATAGCATGTGCGATGAATGAATAGAAAGCATTCTATATAGATATTTGCCAAGTACATTTGTTTCATAAACATCACTGTCATACCTATGATACATGTGAAAATTAAAAAGTAAAAAGTACAAGATATTGGGGCACAAATACCCAATGACTAACAGATGACCTATGGGCTCATAGCCTCGTCGAAATCACCCAGGAAAGTGGTGGTATCATCAAATTGGTCAACCTGGGGTCATCTATTGGGAGTGGGCACATCCTGGTGATCCGGGTGATAAAGCGTCTCCTGCATATTTGGGTGACAAGTGAATGGATCATCTCTATCATAAGAGCCACCAAAACCTGAGGGTTCAGCACCATGAGAGCCACCACTGCCTGACGGTCCGATCTCATGACCCTAAGAAGCAAAAGTACTAGCTAAGGATGGGTCCAACCCATTCTAGCGACAGTAGGCCGATAGCTGCTCCAACTAAAGTCTCAAATCAGCAATCTGAACCTGATGAGAAGGCTCCTGAAAACATGATATCCAGTCCTTCATCATGAGTGACCCTGGGACCATGTCTCCCAAGAACTGGGTATCACGTGTCTGAGCTCCTATCGTGCGTGGCCCCCACCAGGCGATAAAATCCTCAGAAGTGATCGGACTGTCGAACAAGTGAAAACCATCATACCCCATAGTGGGAATCGATGCAGCTGACGAAGATAAAGGCCAGAAGCGCTGAGCTAGAAGAAGAAAAGGAATGGTGAATCTCCCCAGTGATGCATCAAAAAGCGCGCTCCCTGAGGTAGAACTCCCAACCTCCATCAAACAGGAATGGAATCCGACAAGTGGATAACTAAAACTCTGGCCCTGTCGGCAAACCATCCTCAAATCCCTCAGACAAGTGCTCTCTAGAATATGGAAGCCACACTATATCCCGAGCTACCAGTGTCTCCAACTGAAGACGGGAATGGTTAAAGACCTCCGCAACCGAGACCTCAGACAAAGTAGACTGATGTCTTCTACGTCCTCGTGGATAAATGTCCAAGCCTAAGTCAGAGATGGGGCGAAGACATGGAAGCCTCTAGTAAGCCCAGAACTGTTAATGCAAAATAACCCTACATTAGTTGTGGAAAGAAGATAAACCAATCAAAAGTCAAATAAATGAAATTCGGTCAAAAAGACTTACCAGAAGAAACGGATAAAATCTTACCCAGGAATTGGTAATTCCCTCGGATCGAAATCGCATCCCATGCAGAAAGAGAGCGAATGTAAACGATCCCCAATTGTAGTCCCCAATATGGCCTATGTCTCGAACAGCCCCTACCAAGCTAAAGGGAACAGTGAAGGAGTTTTTTGCAATGAAACAACCCCTCAAGATGGTCAGGAATAGACGTCGCAAGATGCGATCCCTCTCCACCAAATTGGGAGGCAACGGCTGCTGCAAGGTGCCTCGAGCAGCATCGACGCCCAAACATCCCTACCGAATACTACGAGCCTTGAAGGCTCACTCCTGAGAAGAAAACCTTAGGAGGATGCACACCGTGGTTGAAGTGATAGACAGCTCCAAGGGCACCCTATCCCCAGTAAACTTTAAACTAGTGATGTATCTGCAATCTATAGGAGTCATCACAACCTCATAGTCCAGCAGATGGAGAGACTGACTCTGATGAAACCATCGCTCGGACAAAGCTCGCAAGTAGCCCCAAGGGCAGCGACGGGGGGCAATGGTGAAGAAAGCCTCAAATCCCCAAGAATCCACGACCGCCCTGTACTCGGGATGTAGCGAGTGATACAAAGTGTATATGCTAAACCAGTTACCCTTGGGCTGGGTAAACTCCGGAACCTGCATGACCTCAAGGTTAAGAAAACCCATCTGTGACAGAAAGGAGAAATGAAAACAAATAATAATGTACCTCATTCGCCTGCAAGTGAATGAAGGGATGGCAGCTTAGATCCGTACCCAGTAAATCTGGAACATCTACCTCAATGCCAGGAAGAAATCTAGGCACAGTAGGGGGCTGAGGTGGAACCTTAGGCTCAGGAATATCCTCCTCATCCATGGGAGGATGGTCCTCCCCACCATGTCGATGAGCTGGCTCTATCAATCGCTGTACCCATCTGCTAATCCGGGGAACAGGAACCTCGGAAAGAGCTCTACGTCGGTGAACTCCAGATGAAACCCACTGAGATGTAGAACGACTGGGTCCCACAGAATCCATGTCTGAACAATGAGTTCGTAGGAACCAAAGCCAAGTCAGGTATATTCCTACTTTATTTTAAATTCCAAATTAAATCCATAAAATATAATTTAGGTCATCACATCATGCATGTCCTACATCTGCCATTATATGTGTACGTTATTTTAATCGCATCCTAGTATATCTATAAAGGAATCTAGGACCCTGACGTTTGGCTCATGAATTTTTTTTGCCAGAGTCTCCTATATAAAATGGACTATCCACATGCCCGAAGCATGTATTAAATCACCCAATGAGGGTATACCATCACAACCAAGCATGTAAACATCAATTTAAACTGTTATTCTAACACATATATATAATGTATTTCTAGATTAATTGATAAATAATAACATATCGCATCTATACGGTCCATAAGATGATCTATAGGCATGCATTGCATCATAAACACGTTTATCTAGCTGTCTATGCATACATGTTAGATATACTGCCTTTAAGAAAGGAAATACGGGTTTTCACCAACAAAAACATGAAAGAGCGGAGTCTAGACGTTACCCGTAGAACGTAGAAGAAATGTACAGTGGCAAATCGCTCAAAATCATGCCGAAATCGAGTAAAAATGAAGAATAGCTCGGTTTTTGTAGAGAGAAAATGAAGAAATTTGAATGAAATGGGTGAAAATGAGGCTTCCCGAAGGTATAAGCTCGATCAGGGGCAACCTTGACCATGGTTGCTCCAGCCGCAACCATATATACGGCTGCCATATGTGGGCCCTGCAGCCTCCCGATTGGTAACGCGATGTCCGAAACGTATTATTTTGGGTTCAGAATGGTCATATTATGTAAAGATGATACCTTTTCGGGACAGTTTTAAGGCCCGAAAACCCTAGAAATCCTCCGAAACAACAGAAGTTCGGCGAAGACCAGAAATCCCGACGTTGAACGCCGGAAGACCAGAAATCGGTCAAAATCAACATTGTATCTAAGAGTCCACCGGCAACGAACCAGTGAAGGCGTCGGCTCGACCCCCGATGATGTAATCCACCGACAATGAATCAGTGAAGGCGTCGGCTCGACCCCTGATAATGTAATCCACCGAAAACTGAACCTGTGAAGGCGTCGGCTCAACCCCCGATGATGTAATCCACCGACAATAAATCAGTGAAGGCGTCGGCTCGACCCCCGATGATGTAATCCACCGACAATGAATCAGTGAAGGCGTCGTCTTGACCCCTAACGATGTAAACCACCAGCAACGAACCCGTAACGGCGTCATCTCAACCCCCGATGATTTAATCCATCGACCATGAATCAATGAAGGCGTCGGTTCGACCCCTGACGATGTAATCCACCGGAAACGAACCAGTGAAGGCGTCGGCTCGACCCTCAATGATGTAATCCATTGGCAACAACCCTACGCAGGTCAGCAAATCCCAGATGATGTAATTCGTTGGCAACAACCCTACGCAGGTAGGCAAATCCCCGATGATATAATCCGTTGGCAACAACCCTACGCAGGTCGACAAATCCCCGATGATGTAATCTGTTGAAAATAACCCTACGCAGGTCAGCAAATCCCCGATGATGTAATCCGTTGGCAACAACCCTATGTAGGTCGACAAATCCTCGATGATGTAATCCGTTGGCAACAACCCTATGTAGGTCGGAAAATCCCCGATGATGTAATCCGTTGGCAACAACCCTACGCAGGTCAAAAAATCCCCGATGATGTAATCCGTTGGCAACAACCCTATGCAGGTCGGCAAATCCCCGATGATGTAATCCGTTGGCAACAACCCTACGCAGGTCGGCAAATCCTCGATGGTGCAATCCGTTGACCATAATTCAGCGTAGGTCAATTTAATCCCAACAACGTAATCCTTAACTTCCCCAGTCGGGGAAGTAACCTTTCTCTAAATCTCAAATATCATCACATCGGCTATACATGACATTGCATTATCAGATATACCTTGTTATGCATTCTCCGTGTCTATTAATCTTTGTCGTGTTCACTCCATTACATTGCATAAGCATGACAAAGAGGGGCATCTATAGACACTCGAAATTTTGCTTTCTTTGTACTAACCTTGAGCATAATTTTACTTCAAAGACAACCCCGAGGTAGGGCAAAAGATCCGGGTCATCTCGGAGACAACCCTGGGAGTGATGTAGAGGACCAATGACGTCCGAACATACCGTGAACCGATCGAGGATCGACAAGTTGAGACAGTTATCACTGAAAACCACCTCAACAAACCTCGAACGGCTTGCCATCAAAGACGAGCCAGCTAACTGATATCTGGACCTGGTGAATATATCTCAACCATGAGTATCGACTTCTCGAACCCTAATCCAATCAAAATCGATCTATTCCCTCTACATTCATCAAAGACTGTCTGAAAGGTTGAGCGACGGACGTCAACTTCTATTGAACTGGGACCAAAGGACCACCTTCCAAGCTTGTGGGGCCCACTTAGCCCAGCATTGACCATAAATATGGCTAGCCACAACCACATATGCGGCTGCCTCTAGCAGCTTAAAACCCCCACACTAGTTCATTTTAGAAGAGAGAGAGATACATTTTAGAGAGAGAATAGACATTCTAGAGAGAGAGAGGCTCGGGTGGAATACTAAAAGACCAACTTGAAGCTTAATCATCCCATCTAGCACATACTTAAAGCCCCACTAGTGATCTAAGTTCATCCCGGGAGTCAAAACGCTTGTTCAAGCGTCCCCCAAGGTGAAATAACGCACTATCTAGCTTCGATTCTTTGTAAATGTTGTTCAAATAATAGATTAATGAGATATCTTGTTTGAATATAGTTAAACTTGTTGTATTTTAAGCATCTTGTGTAATAGTTGATAGATTTTATATTTTTATCGATTATATTGTGCTTATTACGTTGTAAATCAACCGCGGAGGCTAGATATACCTAAATTTAAGCCTAATCTAGTCTTTGAGAGGTTATTAAGCATGAAGCTTTAACTCATGTACTACAATGGCTTAGATTCATGGTATATCTATGGATTTATTGTTTTAAATGGTCTCGGTTATCCTGTATAACCATAAATTTATATTTAGAGGTGAAAGGGCTGTCGAAATGGCTTAAACGGTGATTTTAATCTATGAAATCATCTAATATCGAAGCCGAGGACATTATGTATATTTAATATCGTACAAATCATGTGAGCCTAGGAATTCCGATGTTGAGATTCCTGAATGGATCCGACTTGATTCCCACGATGGACCAGTTTTTATGATGTAAACGCTTTAAATAACGTAAATATCGTTGTACATGTAATATTTGGATCTTAAAAACGAACTCGAGGGGTTAGTCTTGAGAGGTCGGATTCAAGATCCCGTGATAGTGAAAACCTTGATTGCGGGAGCTTGGTTCATCGAGATGGCTTACATGCCCGATGATGATCCGACCCTTTTTTAACGCTTTTGCATGCATATCATCAAAATGATTTCTAATAAAACCGCAAAGAGCTTTTGATGAATAATAAAGCGATTCAGGGTAGATCACGTAATAAACGTAAAGAATAAAAGGAAGTATCGAAGTCCTCGATTCTTAGTCGGGCAAAGGATTTGAAAATCTGACTTTCTAAAACATCATTTTAATTCATATATCTTGTTAAAAATGAACTTTTCATTAAATCAAATCCTTCGTACCTAGGCACAAAAGAGGTACAACACTACTTTTAAGTCACCCAAAATAAAGACTTAGGAAAAATTAATAAAACTTGTAAAAATAAAACACACACACACACATACATATAAACACTTTGTGCATAGAAAATTAATAAGATGTGGTACCGTGCTTACACGGGAGTCTGGGGGGGGGGGGGTGCCTAACACCTTCCCCTCGCTTAACCTAGACCCCGAATTCCACGAATCTCGAGTTTCAAGACCAATATTTTGGAGTCACGCATTGGACCATCTTGCGAAAACTATTAAAACTCGGATGAGTTGGTACATCCATTTCCAAAATACCAACTGGCGACTCTGTCTCATTCGGTCCAATCATCAAAATTAAATTAATCTTTTCAAAATTGTTGACACTTATGTCGGTACCAATTTCCTACAAATTCACCCTTTAAAACAGAACCCCAAATACATAGCGAAGGCGAAAGGGTAGAATAATATCAATTTAGGAAATATTTTCCTCTCTTTTCCCCCGAATAAGAAAGGATGGAAAACAACACCAAAAGGAAAAAAGACTCCCCCTTCAACAAAAAAGGGGTACAAAGAGGACAATTTTCTTCCCGGCGTCGACAGACAGGTGGCGACTCTGCTGGGGATTTTTGAGGGCTTAGGCTGCTTTCAAATCTTTTTAAACATTTCGCTTTTAAAACTATTGAATGTGTGAAATTTTGCGTCTCCACAGTCAATGAATGAATGAATGTTGTATCATTACATTGAATGAATGTGAATGAATGCTTTCCTACTTTTTAATGCTTCGCACCCATAATTAGTGCTTCGCACCCATGCCATCATATGCACAATGGTGAGGCACGATGTATGTGAATGTATGTTGTGTGTCCCTCTCACAAGGAGGAAAACCCGATCGGTGATAAGTAATGTCTCTGGGGACCACTAAGTCTCTAGGGCTCATGAAAATGCACCACCCAGATTCGCTCCAGTTGAATGATCGGATTAATTTCCCCTCTAGTATATCGCGATGATCTGGGAGCCTTCATGCCAAAAATAAAGACGCGAGAGTAACCTAGGATAGGTCAGCCTTTGATTAACCTAATCCGAAGGGAAGCTTCTTCATGCTTTCCTATTTCAATACCATGTTAAGCCTCCAATTATCGAGGAGCACAATGTAAATATCATAATGTCAAAATACCATGTCATCCTATCATCAAAGTAGCTAACCTTGGTTTTGCAGGATAAGATCTAAAAAACACATCATGCATCCTGTCCTTACCTACATCAAGAAATTAACACGCCTACGTTTTGTTGTAGGTGAAAAAGTGGTCTCACTAATAGATCATAATCTGAAAAGGCACAAAGCCTATCTAACCGACATGGCTGAAAGTAGCCAATATGAGTCGGATTCAGTATCTCGAAAAGAGTTCAAAGGACTTAAGAATCAAATAGCAGAGTTGGCTATCCTCCTAAGAGAACAAAGAAAAAACACTCAGGGCCAGCCAACACTCAATCAAATAGATACCTCCTCATAAGGTGGTAATCAAAGTGCTGACAAAAAGGGAGAAATACAGATCCCTGAACAGCGATACAGTGAAAGAACCAACAAAACCCCTGAAATCACAAATCTCAGAGAAGATCGAGAAACTGGCGATATTCAAAGGAAAGTCTAACAAATGGAAGAAACCATCCGAACAATCAAAGGGACTGGAAACCTTTGAAGTGTCACATATTCAGATCTATGTATATTCCCAAGGACTAGATATCGTGATAAATTCCAAGTCCCAGAGTTTAAAAAGTACAATGGGGCAGACGATCCCTATACGCACTTGAAAGTATACACTGGCGAGCTAGGGTCTTATACTGAAGATGAAAACCTCAGAATGCAGCTTTTCCAAAAGAGTCTCACTTGAGAGGCTAGGACATGGTATGCCAGACTTGATAATGCAAAAATCCACAGTTGGGAAGAGCTAGCTCATGCCTTCCTAGCTCAATACAGCTTCCAGTCTCAGATGGTTCCTGATCGGTATCAAGTGTCCAAAGTCAAAAAGTAGAGTACCGAGTCTTTCCGTGAGTATGCCCAAAGATGGAGACATCTGGCAGCACAAGTCAGCCCACCTATGCCCGAAGCTGAAATGGTGATGACTTTCATAGACATCCAAGAGGCACCTTACTATGAGAGGATCCTGGCCAAAATAGGATCCTGTACCAGCATCGTAGTCTGCCTGGAGAGACAAGAAAGACTCGAGAACTATCAAGGCAGAATCGTAGTCTACAAGGATAGTAGATCTCGGAGTTCGTAGTCTATCGGGAGAAACGAGAAAGGATCGTAGTGTGTTGGGAAGAACTTTCTCAGAACCGTAGTCTGCTGAGGAAGTCATGTTTAGAATCATAGAGATAGCCTGTCTATAAGCCGACTGAATGTCTTCCAGAACTAAGTCAAGAATCGTAGAACACACTTGAAGTAGTGGAGTCTACGGATCTAATCAAAAGCAAAAATAGTAGTCGAGCCAGATCAGACGAGCACAGCAAGCATAAAGGCAAAAATCATAGTATGTCAAGATCTGATCTCAAAATTATAGTGTCTGTAGCAACAAAGCTAAATCTTAGTCTGCAGAACTAAGGCTTCCAAAAAGGTTGCTCACAACGCTAAGGGAAGAATCGTAGTGTCAACACAATTCTCAACAGATGGGCACTCCCAGAATATCCAAAGCATGGAGCCTCTGGTCTGAGCTACAAAGATACATTCCAAGGGAACTAGAGAGCACTCAACGAATGGCATGCAAGCTAACAGAAGATACACGCATCAACTCAATCAACAAGCAGATTGAAGTTATGAAGCCATTCGAGATAAAGTCTTCCATAAGCAAATCAGAAGAAGACTTCAGACAAATTAGCTGACTAGAGAAAGTCAGTAAGTGCAGATGCTGTCAAGAGAACAGAAGACAACGATCTTGAGAATCACTCAAGATCATAGTGGTTGCCGAACGAAGAAGGAACTTATACAGTTTATACAGAGATACCGGCCAGCTTATGAAGAACAAGACAAAAGTGATTAAGCATAGGTCAGCCCATTGTAGATAGGTGAACGGGAGATCACCAGGAGAAAGAGAGCTGGGTATGCCACAAATTTGAAGTGTCTTGCTATTTAGAAGAGGCCAAAATGACAAGTCAAGCTATCAGTTCCTGAGATTAGTCAAGGCAAGCATAAGTGATGAAGCACTGCATAAGTAAAGGAAGAGGTGTTCTACATTGAAGATCCAAGAACACTTTTCAGAATCGTAGTGTTGTCTCAACCAGTCAAAGAAACATTCAACAAGACACACTACGATAAAGGTCCAAGAACATCTGCATCAGAATCATGGAGTTCGGGCATTTGAATAGTGAAGCACTGGCAATGAATCAATATGAAGACTGACATCCGAACGTTGCTGATTGAGAGCATCGATGCAGAAGGACAGCTCCTAAGGGTTCGAATCAAAGAATTAGAAAGGAGTAATAAAGATGACTACCAAGCCTGACACAGAACAATGACATCTCTGAGGCGGTAGGTGAGAAAGCAGACTGCTGTGTCAGTAAAATCAAAAAGGAGCTGTCACGTCACATCAGCAGTCTGCACCAAATAACTCGAGATCTGCGAAGCAATTCAAATAGCTTCCAATGGCTACTTTCCAACGGGAAGATCATGGAAGGGTATTTAATGGACAGAGCTTCAAGGATAAGAGTTGTTGCTGAGTTGTAGATTTGTTGAGTTGTTGGAATGCTATACTGTTGACTCTACGAGTTCCACCTGAGCTAAACAGAACAAGTCTCAGTGACAGTGAGACTACGAAGGTGGAAGTAAACCAGACTTGAAGAAGGACTTGAACAGACTAAAGCTTCACTGAAGAAGGATGAGAATGCCACTAAAGATGGCAACCAAATTGAGAGCCGAGAAGGCCAAGAAGATAGCATTCAGGAAAGTGGCTGAGCATAAAGAAGATCAGAAGAGCCACTCTACGTATCACTATGAAGAACAAGAAGTTGAACCAGAAAAGATGCAGAACCATGTCTGCATATCATTCAAGAAAAGTTCAAGGGCTGCTAAAGACCAGAAAAAGGTGACCCACAATGAAAAGCCTTAGCAGTCCTATGTGGTGATGGTGCACAGATGACATCAAGTGAAGATGAGCTGAACAGAATGAAGATCAGCTGCACCAGAGAAGAGGTCCAGACTCAAGGCAGAATGCTGAGGACCAAGCCTAGCTGCTAAGTACAAAGATGATCAAGCTTCAAGACATCTTAGCAGCAAAGCACAAACAACAACAACAACTACAACAACGAGTAGCCATGGCCTGAGGGGTTCTTGTCCGGAGGGACTAAATGAGTTCTAAGCCGGAGGGCTTGAAGAGTTCTTAGTGAATTGAAGTTCCAGGGCTGCTGGCCTTGAAGAGTTCTTGGTAAACTGAAGTTCCAGGGCTAAGGGTCTTGAAGGAATCTTAGTGGTTCAGAGTGGTGCCTATTCCTTAGTGGATTTCTTGCGAGAGTGTAGAAGAGTGGATTAGGAGCTTTAGTCTCTAACCACTTAAAACCCTTTGTGTCTTTTGCATTCTGTCATTTACTTTCTGTCTTTACATTGTGTACTTAACTGCTATAACTGCTATGCATGTTTTAACTACTTACAACTAAACTAACCCCAAGAACAATGTATTAATGTTTATCAATAAATCAATGAAGGGGGCATTTAACTTATTATGTTGTGCTTGAAATGATTCTTATGTTTGTCATGTGCTAACTTCTTAGCAATACAAAATAAAAAGGAAAAGAGTTTAAAAACGCAAAGGATCTATTCAACCACCCCTTCTAGATCTATTGTGTGCCTACTGGGAACTAACAATTGGTATCAGAGCAGGTTCTCATGCTATATTCAAAAGCTAATCATTTTGAATCTGATCCTAGGCACAAACATTACTCTAAACTTAGATTAGTAGTAAGTCACTTATAAATGTAGATGAGCTCACACGTTGGAAATAATGTGTATAGGTAAATGTGTATATACACCTGAAGCTGCTCAGATTGGTCCAGGTTCTTAAATGCCATACCATCAAGACCAATCCTTGTCCACAGTCAATCTTGTAGTCTGAAGACCAGAGATGAGATGTCAAGTGGCATCAACAGCAAAGAATCAAGCATCCTTCATTCTGAAAGATGAAAGGCCATACATGCTAAGAAATTTTTATCCAGAGGAGAAAGAAGAATTTCTCAAATATGTATTTGGCTAACCAACAGTTGGATGTGAACCCTGAGGTTCAAAGTGATTAAAGAACTAAAGATGCCAAGATCTTCTTAGCTTATCTCTTCAAGGCTATGACTGATTGATCAAAGGACAACTGGAGCAACAAGCTGTCAGAAATGAATGTAAAGATATGCACATCAATGCCTAACCTCATTATAGCAAGATAAATGATTGTCAAGAAACTGACAGTGCAAAGGTACGGTTCCTCATTAATATAAATGTGTACATCACGTTGCATCACCTTATGTACTATAACAGTATTCTATCAAGAGGCCATATTTTTCCTAAAAAGGGGAAGAGAGAAAGTACACTAAGGTTGGGAACTCAATTGCTAACAAACTTTCTCTCCACCCGAATTTTAGGTTGAAGATAGCATCTTAAAAAAAAGTCTGAAATAGGTCATAAGCATATCAAGAATTAATTAAGTTTAAGTGGAGTAATCCTTGCTTAAGGGTTGGTATGTATGTTCAAACCTATGCTCTAAGTTTTTGATAACACGTAGAGTATGATCAGTTCTAAAAGAGTATCTTGAAGATTATTAGAAACTGATCATCTCCATGAATCAACCAGATACAACTAAATAATAGAGTTGATTCCTACTCTACGAACATTCAAAAACTATGAACATAACCAAGCAAAGGGTGAAACCATCAAAGAAAAAGAGTGTCTTATTAAAATGATTAATTTTACACACACTCACAATTATGCATGATAAATGTCATATCTAAATCTGATACATGCATGGATAAGATGATTATTGATGCTAAAGTTGATGTAAATTCTAGTATATGAGGAATAGGGGTTTTGAGAAACTAACCTAGCAGGACCCATTCAAGCTTGGGTACCAAAATAGAAATTATCTAAACTTGCAGGTACTTGGTCTATTTGACCACACTAAGGAAGGCAGAAGCAGATGGCTTCAGTCACGAAGATTCACCCAGCTGGAGGCTCAAGACATTTCAGCAATGTTATTGTCAAAATTCATCTTATGTCAAAGCCGGTTTCTAAAGATGTGCTGAGCCCACATGAATAAAGCTCACCTGATTGCTGATCTTCAAATGGTAGCTGACAATTCATGCCAAGATCCTCTATGCTTATTCATATAAAACATGTAATACCCGAGAATTTCTGAATATTATTAAATGAATTTATTTATGGAGAATGAATATTTAGTTGAATATAAATTATTCTGTGAGTTAATTCAATTATATTAAATTGAATAAATATAATAATTGAGGAAATGTGGAGTTTGCGATAAACTCGTTGAATGCCTTGTGTGGCACAGTGATGAGAAATATTAATGATGATATTAATTAACGAAGAAATTATTAAGTGAACAATTAATCTATATTAATTGTTAATTGTTATTATAGAATATTAATTAATTGTTATAAAATATTAATAATGATTAATATGTGATTATTATTATTGCAAGAAATATAATAATAATAATGAGCAACGTGTCTATAAATATAATAAGATTTATATTTATATACTGTGTGTGATAAATGAGCAATCATTGTGGAAATTATAATTTTATTGATTTATGAGAAATGGATTAATTAATATTATTATTAATTATTGATGAGATAAGTAAATTATTAACTTCTATGTGCGAGCATGCGATCTAAAAAGTATAACGTATAGTAACTAACTATATGTTATATGAAGTGTGAAGTGTAGTGTAACTATATTATATATAGAAACCATATATTAAGATTTATTAAGTTACATATCAATGCCTATGTGACTATGTGAATGTGTGAACATTAAAATAATGTATCATGGATATATTGTAAACAATTGTTGATTAATACAATTTAATAATAAAGGAGACAGTATAGTGTGATAATATCTGAAAAGACTATATTGGTAAGATAAAATGTACATGGATTATATATGTACAAATTAAATGTACTACATGGAAATATTATTGGTATTGGCATATTAATTCTACTTAAGTATACATATAATGCTTAAGTGTATATAATATATAGTAGGCATATATGTTATAATGTAGGTATTGTATATAATATATGGTAGGCTTATTTAATTTAAACATCTCATTGTATCACAATTGCTAGAATGCTGATATATAGCCTAAGTATGTATATGTGTTGCAAATGCTGAGTATTGTGCCTTGTCCCATAATAAGAGACTCAGTTCATTCTTCTTCACGTGTATATCTTGCAAGCTAGCCTACTCTCTACTCCTCAAACTCAGTGAAATCACAACAAATGATGAACTTGGATGTGGTAATCATGATTAATTTCAACAACCATTTACCAACTCCCTCTTAACCACCATGTAATCTAACATTCTCATCGGTTTAAATTGAAGGACAATCACAGTGTCTATATATTTGAAGCTCTATAAATATAGCCTCATCCCTTTACATTTTTCTTTGCTGAGATTGTGTTTAAGGATTGAATTGAGAGTATATTGATAGTTGATAGCAAGATAGTTTTTAGAGAGTTGGGAATCCAATTTGAGCTAGCTTAATTCATAGCAGAGGTATAAAACTCTTCATTCATGATTTTCATTTTTTGTCAAATTCTAATTCTTGATTTTGATTACAATTCATGCTAGATTGGATTAGGACATGTTCTTAGTTGTTATATAGACTTATAAACATGTTTAAACCATAATGTGACTGCTTAGAACTATTTTCGTGAAGTAATTTCTATGTTTGGGCTGGGAACTGCCGAAGCAGGGAGCTCACTGGTGCTGGCCGAAGCACGGCGCAGCTGCGCCGGTTTACTACTTAGGCGCAGCGCATCTGCGCCGGCCTCTGGAACCAGAATCTAATTTTTGTTCCTAAAACTGCTATGTGGTAGTTACTTTTATTGATGAGGCAAGCATGTTAACATGGGTAGCATGTATGTATGGGTACATAGACCTAACATAAGCATGTTTTATTAAGATTCCATGCATGAATGACAAAGTTATAGTTTTGAAAATAAACTTAAGGTTTATAATTGAATTTTGACGTATATAAGCCATGTTAATGTTCTGACTTTTGAGGCACATTAGTATGACCTAGAAACACATGAGATGCATGTTAACTCGCGTATATAAGCTCCGTAATGAAATGTGATCATGTGAACCTCGCTAAGTGAACTTAGAATTTTAAAAGGAACTTAGAGATTATGAAGAGGGGACTTAGATGTGCTATAATTATATTCAGACTTTGAACATGTTATTATGGTTTAGAAATGTATGAAGGACATGATGACTTGTGTATACGTGTTTAATAATGTAATATGGACACGCTATGCCTTATTAGTAAACCTTACTAATGAAAGTATGAGTTTTGAACGTAAATCTTGACATATTATATTGAGGTTCAGATTCTAAAAATCATAGGCATGTTTGATAGTTCTTTTAAACCTCACTAATGTGTCATATATATATATATATACATATGTACATACCATGCTAAGTGCCATGAAAACTAAATAAACACAAAATGAAGCATGATTTCAAAACTAATAGCGATGCTAGTAATAGGTATGTAGTAAAGATACTTGTGAGCATGCCTAAAATAAACTACGTGATCGCCTCGTATGTTTAAAATAACTTTTCACAACAAGCTTGGATGTGTTATAATCTAATAAACATGGTGTGGTGCATATTCTGAACTTAGAACATGTGTGATTTATATTTCTTAAGTAGCCACACATATTATATACGTATGCTCATTGTAGTTAAACACATTGAAGGTTATTCAAACACGAGTTTAAACATGCTTTAAAAGTGATTAACGATGCTAGCTATGGACAAAAGATGTGAACACTTATAAGCATGCGTAGTACCGATTATGTGATCTCTTTATGTAAACATATGATTAATTAGTACTCATTGTAATTATATGACCCTATTTGGCCTTAATTCCCGTGGCGATCCTAAACTAAGACCATGACATGTAAAAGTGAACTTAAGATGGTCATAAGCTTATGAAAAGTCCTCTAGCATGAATGTATGTTAAGTGTAATTGCCTTAGTATGCTTATGTGTTGGACAGAAACAGCAGCAGCCCAACCCTGATCTGGCTAGGGGGAAGCGCAGTTGCGCCGCCCCTAGGCCTAACCAGGGTGCAGCTGTGCCATGCCAAAATGAAATCTGGGCAGTTTTGTTGATCTGACTTTTGGCAGATAACACACCTCAATGCTATAGCTGCTAAACAAGACTAATTGCTACTGATATTTGATAGTAACATACCCTGAAGATGTTTCAATTGAGAAAAGTAATTCCATAGCTAATGAAAGCCTAATCGATTAAAAATGACATAATGCTATACGAATGTTATTTGAATTCATGGTAACTTATAATTTGATTTCATACCGAATGCGTATAAGTATGTAATGACGTGTGACTAAGGTAATACCATGTGTGTATATTTAATTTGAGTAACAAGCTTATGTACCGAATGTGTTAACTAATGAAAATCCTATACATGTAATACATTATAAATAGGATTCGAAAGTGTTGGCTAGCTTTACGTGAGTAAACTACGCATAAGGCAAGTATCTAAACCTTATCTCTTTGGATGCAAGTTTCCTAACTTACACTCTTTTACGGTGCAAGTATTCTATCCTTGTATATTGCGAACTAGTTTCTTTACTTAATTGTTTAAATTGAATTAGCATACTTGAACTCTTATTTCATTAAAGCTATTATTCATGTTGAACTTGGTATTGTTCTTGAATATTGTGAAAGTGTCTATGCCATTTGATTCGGCTAGACTTATATTATTAAAAAGCGACCCAAACCAATTGATTGGTGCGGGATCTTGTATTTGACTGAGAAGAACAAATTATAACTGTTGGAGAACCGACGCGCGCACATTAGTATGATTGAGTGTTATGCATAACATAGTGTACTTTAGGCTGATCACCTGTTATACTTGTTTTTGTTGGATTTTCAGTTTATTACTGTGAATTCCTGTGGAAGTTCATAGTCCTTAGTGACTGCTCAGTATTCTGTTATCTTGAAATCTTGAATTGATTTATTATTGAATCACATTGATATTATTCTGTCCTTAGCGACTACTATTGAGAACTGTTGATATTCTTGTTATCCTTGAACTATCAAACCTTGCTATACCCTTTCGAGAATTGAGAATTATATTACTCACCCTTATTGTATATTACTTGTTGGGCAAATTGTGCTCATTCTTGCTTTCCCTAAAATATTTCAGTTAAGGCAGATCAGTGCAGACCTTCAGGCACAGATAAGGGCAAGGGAAAGGCTACTGAGTAGCTTTAATTATGTAGGACTTATGATTGTAATAAAGAACTTATGATATTATGTACTAGTTAAGGTTATTTATGCTTAAGATATGTCTAAGCTATGTAATCACTGTTTAAGTTACGAGACCTTGGGATGTGAATAATTATATTATTTAAATATAATTTATTCGATATTAGTTGTGTATTATTCCGATGTGCGATGTAACATTTAGTCGTATTATAATTGTGATGTATTACCATGAGCACGTGACAAACCGAATTCGAACGACCCCGTGACGGTCCTGGAATTTGGGGGAGTCACAAAGCATATCAACTCAGAGGGAATATCAAAGAAGTTCACATCAAAGGATCATCAAGTATTGATCATGAAGAATGCACCATAGAAGCAGAACTCCACGAGTGCAGTCTATCAAAGAGCTTAAAGAAAATCGTAGTGTTCTTTACGATCAAGACTGAGTAAGCCTGTGCAAGCCAACACACAACGATTATGGTATAATGACCACAATCGTAGTGTCCCTCCAGTCAGCATCAAAGTCCGTAGTTCTGATAAAGGAGGAAGGGCAACCAATTGAAGAAAGGCTGATAAATTTTGATGAATTGATAGTCCCAAATGATTCTTCATTCATCCTTAGTGTATACTGAAGAAACTAAGGAAGGACTATAAGCCTGCTGCAAACACTTGTTCAGGTGTCAGATAAAGAAGACTACGTTGGTAGTTCTGTCAACAATCATGGAGTAATTAGTTCTGAAGATATCTCTCTCTATAATGTAAGGAGGTTTTACATGATAGTGATGATTCCAGTCAGAAGAAGATATGCAAAGCTGCCTTCTGATGCATATGAAGAAGAAGAAAAGTAGTCATAAAACAAAGAAGTCCTCACTCACTACGATTGTGGAGTCATCACCAATTGTAGAGTCCAGACAAAGGACTACTACAAACGGAGAAGCTGCAACAGCCTCTCAGCTTGAACAAATAGTCAGGGCTGAATCTAAAGAAAGTGCCAAGGCTGTATCCAAGTCAAAGAAGAGATCAGAGTCATAGAAGATGATCAGGAAGTGATCAGTCATGCAGAGCATACTACTGCACCTGATCAGACTATGATCAATGATGAAAAAGGAATGCAAGAACCAAGTGATGCTGCTGAGAAAGAACAGTTTGAAGGTGGTGAAGAGAGTAGAAGATTATCTGAAGATATGGAGATGGTGAAGCTTAGAGAGCAAAATGAAGAAGTGAAATTCTTGCTAGAAGCTGTGAGAAAAACTCAGAAGATAAGATGATCATGTGCATGCCTGTCAATTACACCACGATTATCAAGACCACTTCTGCCAAGATCATAGAGAACAAGAGCTAACGCAAAACAGAAAGATTCCAGTTGCAGAGTCCTAAAATTCTGTAACTGATGAACCAAATAAATATCCATCATAGTCAGTAGTAATGTCCCAAAACATACTACTGATAACCATATCAGCCACCCACCTCAAAATCGTGGAGTGCCTATGATTAACCATTTGATCATAGCAAAAGAGCAGAAGGACACCACGATTACAACCTATACAAAAACAAACACCATTGAATATCTAGAGTTGGTAAATGAACTCCCCAGCAGAGAGATCAAATGTGATGTCAGTACTAATCATGTCTAAAGCATTTCATCTAATAAGCGCCTCAGGGACAAACCTGATCCTTAGCATTAAGCTAAGAGGTTGGCCCTTCCTGAGCTACCTTATGTTAGAAGGAATGCTAATATGGAATCCATCACAAGATTCTCTGCTGAACCAAGCAGCATCTCCTCAGAAGATTACTAGCTGCAGATGATAATTGTCAATCCCTCAGAGTCTAATGGAGAAGTTGTCCATTGAAGCATGACTACAGACTATGATCATTGAAGAAGAAGCAAAGGTTATAGATCAGTCTGAGAAATCGTGGAAGTACTGAACTAAGCTATAAGTCACTTAACGAATTTAAGAAGTCAATAGTCAATAGAAGTAAAGTCAAATCTGATTAACTGACATGATGGAGGAGTTACAGATTGTGACTTATCAGCTTCTTACAAATGTCCCACTAAGAAACATTGAAGGAACAGTTACAAGAAGGAAATTCAAATAATTAGTAGTTTCATTTTAGCGGGTTCATCAAAAGATGCAAACCTGTCAAATCCATACACTCATCCTATCAAGCCAAAACCTAAATACTTCCAAACAGCCAAGATCTTCTCAAACAGTTATCAAACCTTGAATCGCTCCCTGACATCTCACAAGATTCTCATACAGTCATAAGCTCAGAAAACCCTAGCTCTTCAAATGGAAAACTGGTGAGTAATTGTTGGCATTCAGCTTGGAACCAAGATGTTCGAGAAATCTGAGAAGAAGTTCAGAGATATTCCAGAACTTGTGAAGAAGGCTGGATTCTCAGAATGTCTTGAGTCAAATACTCCAATTTATGCTGACTTGGTTAAAGAGTTCTACTCCAATATGACTACAAACTCTAGAATTCTTTCTACCAAAGTAAAAGGTCAGATTCTGAAGCTGAAATCTTCTGACATCAATCAGTGCTTAGGTTTTCCTGACCTAGGTCTGAAAAGTCTTGATGAAGTCAACACTAAAGAAGCCAAGAAGATAATGAGGTACAGAAGGAACCCTAGTCTGAAGGATATGAAGAAGAAGGAGTTTCCTAAAGAATTTGAGTTTCTCGCAAAGATTGTAGGCAAATGCATACTATGCAAAGAATCTGCACATGACACTGTGAGTGATCAACAACTGAAGATCATGTCTGCAATTGTTCTGAAGAAGCGTATCAACTTTGGGGTTATTCTGATTGACCAAATGTCCAAGTGGATAGAGAAAGCAGAGAAGAAGAGGTTAACAGGGAAACCACTCACTAAGGTTTTCCATAGGAAGATTATTAAGTATCATTCTGAAGAAGAGGCTAAAGAACAAAATTAAGGATGATGAAGGTGAAGCCCTTAATAGCCATAAAGTGATGACCACACAGCTGTTTGCAAATTGGAAGAATAACCCAATGGAGAACAAACGGCTAACATATGACAGCTGTAGCAAGAGTACTTCGAAGAAGAGGAAGGCAAGTGCTATGAAAGAAGAAGAGTCTTCATCCTCTGAAGGTGCAATTATCCCAGAGCCCAAGTCTATAAAGCCTGCTAAGAAGAAAACTAAGGTGGTAAAGAAGCCTAAATCAGTTCCCCAAAGAAGTATATCTACTGAAGAAGAAAACGTAGAGTCAGAAGATAAAGTGGGAATTGAGAGCTTTAAGGATGATTTTTCAAAGAGCAAGTCTGATAATGAAGAAGAAGCTACAAGTCCTATGACTAATTCTCAGAGTAGCCATTCTGCTGACAAAGAAGAATCTGATCATGACATAGCTAGATCTCATAGTGCTGAAATTCAAAAGAGTCCATCTGATGGATTAAACGACGAAGAGTCTAAAGAAGAAGTATCTGTCACTCCTGTTGTTGAATCTCAAGGAAATCTGTCAGATAAATCAGAGACTTCAAAGACTGAAGATGAAGAGAGATCCAAGTCTCCTATAGCTGAACCCCCAAGAAGAAGAAAGAGTAACAGGCTGGTTGCTAAAATGGTCTCAAAAAGAGGAGAATTATTTCCAAAGATAATTGAAATCAGTGATGATGAGGCTGAATCCAATAGAGGAGATGCTAAGGAAAAAGGGAAGACGCTATCAGAAAAGGATAGCAAACAAAGGCTGAAGACTACAGAGCTAGAAGAGACTAGTGAGTCTGCAAAGGCAAGCTCTACTGATGATGATCAAATGCTTGAATAAATTGATGAGTCAGTTAAAGGAAGTCTACATCAATCTGACTCTAGCACAGATCATGACGAAGGTAAAAGAGACTTTAGTTCTGAGGATGACATGCCAGAAGATTTTCACATTCCTTGTCCTATTCAACGCAAGAGGAGAATAGTGGTAGAAATTAATGAAGAACTACTAGAAGCACTTTCAAAGAAATGGGTAAATCATAGGAATGGAAGGTTACAAGTGGTGAAAATGACTGCATCACATCTACTCAACCATCGAGATACTATAAAGCTAGATTCCTCAACCTTGATTTATGATACTGAAGTCAAGGATCATGCTATAAGATGGTTTTATCCCCACATGCCATGGGCAAAGGCATCCCTCACTGGAGACAACAACTATCTCTCATGGTGCTTCTCTCACCTTCCCAACCTAGAACTGGTGGCATAGAACTTTCCAAGGGTGAAGGAGTTTGCAACTCTGCTGATCAAAGACCAATCTCACTTCAAGGTCTATAGACATGCTGAAAATCATTACATCCCCTACGATTGTCGAGCAGATTCAGATGGAATAAGGATACTACCCAAGTCCACAATCGTAGAGTCATCTCACTCTATCCTTGAAGATGATCAAGATGAATATGAGAAGCTTTACTCTGCCCAAGCAGCATGGAACTCAACGATCTACCAGATTCTCACCACCTTTGAGAGTCTATCCAAAAGTAAAAATCGTAGAGTTCACCATGATACTCAGCAAGAGGCTGATCCACCAGCTGCTCAGAAAGAGGATAAACAACATGATGATAGACCTCCTCAAGAGCAAGAGCTTCAGAAGTCCTTTGAAGAACTGGTTGAGGAAATCTCTCTCATGGCTGTAGAAGTAAAGGACCTGTCAACAGAAGAAGATAATGAATTGTCAACAAGACTTCAAGCCAGACTTTCAAACATATCTCTCAAGCTTCAACTAAGGGATCAAGTACTTTAGAAGGCTATGAGTGAGTAGAAGGAAGAAGCTCTACGAGTTCAGAAGGCCAATGAAGACCAAATCCTATTTCTCTCTGACAAGATTGACGATCTAAAACAGTCTCTCTCTCTCCAACTTGAGCTGAGCCAACAAGAACTCAAGATTGAGGTTGGTAACTCTTATCACCTGATGGAGTAGCTTATGACAGATGTGGAGCAGCTTTCACAAGTGATTAATGACAACAAAGGGGAGAAAAAGATACATCAAAAGGGACTTTCAAGAGAGAGGAAAAAGAAGAAGCACTCAATAGGCAAGACAAAGTCTGAGAAGAAGAGAAGTAGAGAAGCAAAGAAGGCCATGAAAGGAGGAAAGAAGAAGAAAGTAGTAGCAGAAGAAGAATCATCATCAGAGGGGGAGCCAAAAGATGATGACCCTATGAACACATAATTATAGGGGGAGGCAAGCAAAGGAGAGCATGCATTTGAGGGGGAGCATGGGAAAGAAGAAAAAGAAGAAAGAAAGATGAGCAGCAACAGAAGCTAATCAACAGACATTCTGGAGACATACATGGAGCAGAAGAAGTACATCTCTATTCTAGTTAGGTATGTTTTGGATCCAGAATATAGAGTGTCATAGTGTATGTAATTTCATATTATCATCAATGACATTCATGATTATCTACTTTAGAAATACAGCTGCTCACTGTATATAAGATTCATTCATCTCATGCATATACACTAATTATTTTTGTCATAATCAAATAGGGGGAAATTGTTAGGAATATACATTGAGAATGTTATTCCTATTTATATATGATTTGATTATGATATAAATGAATGAATATGCAAGTATGATTGCATTGACAAAAGCTGTAAAGTCCTTTGATAGATAATAGAAATATATGTACAAGGACATAGAATGAATTGATCAAATATGTTAGGTTGATCCTACATAAGCAAAACAGCTTTGTAAAGTCCTTAAAAAGAAATGATGTACAAGGACTATAAATATAGAAAGATCAAGCTTGTTAGGTTGATCTTATACAATGTAATAGATAGGCTTGTCTGATCGTCGAGCACTGCACCAACATCGTAGTCTACCTGGAGAGATAAGGAAGACTCGAGAACTATTAAGGCGGAATCGTAGTATGCAAGGATAGTAGATCTCGGAGTTCGTAGTCTACCGGGAGAAACGAGAAAGGATCGTAGTGTGTCGGGAAGAACTTTCTCAGAACCGTAGTCTGCTGAGGAATTCATGTTCAGAATCGTAGAGACAGCCTGTCTATAAGCCGACTGAATGTCTGCCAGAGCTAAGTCAAGAATCGTAGATCACACTTGAAGCAGTGGAGTCTATGGATCTAATCAAAAGCAAAAATTATAGCCGAGCCAGATCAGACGAGCACAGCAAGCATAAAGGCAGAAATCGTAGTCTGTCAAGATCTAATCTCGGAATCGTAGTGTCTGCAGGAACAAAGCTAAATCGTAGCCTGCGGAACTAAGGATTCCAAAAAGGTTGCTCACAATGCTAAGGGAAGAATCGTAATGTCAACACGATTCTCAACAGATGGGCACTCCCAGAATATCCAAAGCATGGAGCCTCTGGTCTGAGCTACAAATATATATTCCAAGGGAACCAGAGAGCACTCAACGAATGGCATGTAAGCTAACAGAAGATATAAGCATCAACTTAATCAACATGCAGATTGAAGTTGTGAAGCCATTCGAGATAAAGTCTTCCACAAGCAAATCAGAAAAAGACTTCAGACATAGTAGCTGACTAGAGAAAGTTAGTAATTGCAGATGTTGTCAAGAGAATAGAAGACAACGATCTTGAGAATCACTCAAGATCGTAGTGGTTGCCGAACGAAGAAGGAACTGATACAGTTTATACAGAGATACCGGCCAGCTTATGAAGAACAAGACAAAAGTGATTAAGCATAGGTCAGCCCATTGAAGATAGGTGAACAGGAGATCACCAGGAGAAAGAGAGCTGGGTATGCCACAAATCTGAAGTGTCTTGCTATTCAGAAGAGGCCAAAACGACAAGTCAAGCTATCAGTTCCTGAGATCAGTTAAGGCAAGTATAAGTGTTGAAGCACTGCACAAGTAAAGGATGAGGTGTTCTACATTGAAGATCCAAAAACACTCTTCAGAATCGTAGTGTTGTCTCAACCAGTCAAAAAAATATTCAACAAGACACACTGTGATAAAGGTCCAAGAACATCTGCATCAGAATCGTGGAGTTCGGGCATCTGGGTATTGAAGCACTGGCAATGAATCAATATGAAGACTGACATCCGAACGTTGCTGATTGAGAGCAACGATGCAGAAGGACAACTCCTAAGGATTCGAATCAAAGAATCAGAAAGGAGTAATAAAGATGACTACCAAGCCTGACACGGAATAGTGACATTTCTGTGGTAGTAGGTGATAAAGTAGACTGTTGTGTCAATAAAGTCATAAAGGAGCTGTCACGTCACATCAGCAGTCTGCACCAAATAACTCGAGATCTGCGAAGTAATTCAAATAGCTTCCAACGGCTACTTTTCAACGGGAAGATCATGGAAGGGTATTTAATGGACAGAGCTTCAAGGATAGTAGTTGTTGCTGAGTTGTAGATTTGTTGAGTTGTTGGAATGCTATACTGTTGACTCTACGAGTTCCACCTGAACTAAACAGAACAAGTCTCAGTGATAGTGAGACTACGAAGGTGGAAGTGAAGCAGACTTGTAGAAGGACTTGAACAGGATAAAGCTTCACTCAACAAGGATGTGAATGCCACTAAAGATGGAAGCTAAGCTGAGAGCCGAGAAGGCCAAGAAGATAGCATTCAGGAAAGTGGCTGAGCATAAAGAAGATCAGAAGAGCCACTCTACGGATCACCATGAAGAACCAGAAGCTAAACCAGAAAAGATGCAGAACCATGTCTGCATATCATTCAAGAAAGGTTCATGGGCTGCTAAGGACCAGAAGATGGTGACCCACAATGAAAAGCCTTAGCAGTCCTATGTGGTGATGGTGCACAGCTGACATCAAGTGAAGATGAGCTGAATAGAATGAAGATCAGCTGCACCATAGAGGAGGTCCAGACTCAAAGTAGAATGCTGAGGACCAAGCCTAGCTGCTA
Source organism: Panax stipuleanatus (assembly GCA_020205555.1). Lineage (NCBI taxonomy): Eukaryota > Viridiplantae > Streptophyta > Magnoliopsida > Apiales > Araliaceae > Panax > Panax stipuleanatus. The sequence goes on along the minus strand of CM035126.1, from coordinate 57,367,250 downwards.
AGTACAAAGATGATCAAGCTTCAAGACATCTTAGCAGCAAAGCACAAACAACAACAATAACAACTACAACAACGAGTAGCCAGGGCCTGAGGGGTCCTTGTTTGGAGGGACTAAATGAGTTCCAAGCCAGAGGGCTTGAAGAGTGCTTAGTGAACTAAAGTTCAAGGGCTGCTGGCCTTGAAGAGTTCTTAGTGAACTGAAGTTCCAGGGCTGAGGGCCTTGAAGGAATCTTAGTGATTCAGGGTGCTGCCCATTCCTTAGTGGATTTCCTGCGAGAGTGCAGAAGAGTGGATTAGGAGCTTAAGTCTCTGAACCACTTAAAACTCTTTATGTCTTTTGCATTCTGTCATTTACTTTCTGTCTTTAAATTGTGTACTTAACTGCTATAACTGCTATATATGTTTTAACTACTTACAACTAAACTAACCCCAAGAACATTGTATTAATGTTTATCAATATATCAATGAATGGGGACATTTAACTTATTCCGATGTGCTTGAAATGATTCTTATGTTTGTCATGTGCTAACTTCTTAGCAATACAAAATAAAAAGAAAAAGAGTTTAAAAACGCAAAGGATCTATTTAACCCCCCTTCTAGATCTATTATGTGCCTACTGGGAACTAACAAAAGCCATTCTCAGAGATAATCAAACATGGAGAAATGACAGAGATGGGCCTGAAAGCAGGCAAGATCAAAGATCTCACAGCCTTGAAAGTAGTCGCCGATCATATATAGTCTGGCAACTATACGAGTGATCCCATAAGGGTACCCAAGGAAGGCGATGAAGATGTATCCCTCATTGTATAGGGCCAATCTAGGAGACCCAACCATAGTCCCCCCATTTGGAAAAGGGAAAGTAATCTCCCATCACAACAAACTACATTCAACAATTACCAGGACAAAAAGAGAAAATTTGAAAGAACGAAAAATTGGGTGTTCACTCCACTAGGCGATTCCCTTGAAAACATGTTGGTGATGCTAATAGATCATAAGAAAATTACCGAACTAGCTCCACCTCTGGATCTAAAAAGCAAAAGATACAATCCTATCCAGAAATGTTCTTACCATTCAGGATCTTCAAGACACGATACACAAGATTGTTGGTCCTTAAAGCATAAAATCCAAAACCTGATCGAAAAAAATGATATTGTGGTCCAACAACCCGGCCAACCAACTGTCAACACCAACCTTCTGATGCCGTATAATATGGAGGGAGTAAACTTGATCGGGTCAGGAAGCGATGAAATGTATCCATATCGTAAATACATACGAAGGATGGAGGATTACCCCCGATGGAACAGAACAAATGTCCTAGAGTCAAAAATTCAAAGGAGGGTATGACAATAATGCAAAAATTAGATGCGATCCAACATCAAGTAACTCTGCTGGCTAATCTGGTAGTGCGCTAACATCAGGATACAAGGCAGCATTTCACTTAACTATCAGAAAGCCAAGAGAAAGAAGAGGATATTTAGAATGTAAGCAGATCTCCCTCCAAGATCAGCCAGTTGAATGAAGAAGAGCAAAGCAGGTCGAATGCACGAGAAAGGTGGAATGATAAAATTACTAGAATATCTCGGCTATGGAAAAATAGTCTGGTGGAATGCAAATTCCCAAAGAGGACATATCAAGAGACATTCTAAACACGAGCAAACCCTCAAAATCCTACCGCACCGAGAGTCGGGGAGAGTCAGCGGAGAAGGGTATTCATACCTTTGGGGGACTCATCGAAAATAATATTGGCATTAATTGGTTGTGCAGAGAAAGATTACTGAGTTGCTACCTCCTACCAAGCCCGAGATGAAAAGTTATGATGCCACAAAGATATGTCGTTATCATTCTAACTCACCTGGACATGCAACTGAGGAATGCTGGTCTCTAAAGCACAAAATCCAGGATCTCATTAAAAATGGAAAACTACAGATAGAAGTCCCCATGACCGGAAAAGGCAAAATGAAAATAAAGAGCTTAAAAGGTCCACTCGAGGCAGGTAGTTCAGAGGAGGTGACGACTGTAAGCACCAATCATGGCAGAACATTAGGTGGACAAATCTTAATGCTTGGAGTGACAGAGGAAACAGGAGAGTCCTCTAAGGAAATTCATCCGCCACCATCAAACATATTGTTGCCAGAAATTAGCAACCACATTCCTGACCTTATCCTCCTAGATGATGAGGAGGAGATACTGATCCTTCCTCGTATGGAAAAAGCCCAAAAGGAAAGTTCCTTGCGAGAGATACAACAACAGTGCGAGAGGGATTTTATACTCAAATCCTCTCAAGCCTATGAGAAAGGTGAAGGAGCAAATAAAGGGAAAGATGGTAAAGTTCTCAATTAAGCCAACCCATCAAGGAATCTAGAGTTCATCCCTTTTTGCGACGAGTCCATGTGGACTTGGTCATATTCTAACCTTAGAGTTTTGATGATGATTTAATTTTTTTTAGTACTAAATCGTTTACTGTGAAATTTCAGGAATTTGATAAAAGGATTATTGATGATCAAAGGCTTTGAAGACTATGTGTCCTAAGAATTTTATGTAAGGTCATTACAAATAGTTAATTTTTCAATTCAAGGCTCTAGAACATATTATGTGCATATTATATGATAATTGTGTTATGCATGATTAAAAGAGAAAAAGGTCTTTTAAATACTAACTGCTTTTATTGACATTAAATGTTTAGTATTTATGTTACCATGTATAACCATGACAATAATTATCGGATATATGTTGATATTCAAAGAGAGTTCTTAATGTGAGATATTGGATAGCATGACACATATGGCTGTGACACCCCCAAATCCGGGTACTTCATTTTCCACGGGACTTGGTGTTTACTGTACAAATATCATCTATCTATCTACCCATAATAAATGCAAACCATGAAATAAATAGAAATAATCCTCCCCTTATGGGGTTACAACTTCTAAAAATAAATACATCAATCCCAGGTCATACTAACCTTAAACATCTATGCACAACATAAACAATAACTATTCTTACACAACTTTAACATAAGTCTAAAACATAAACATATAAAAATTAAACAACAAGTCTTCATCACTTGTTGACCTTGCCTTTGCCTTTGCTAGTAGGAAGTCTCGTCGGACCTTTCGTTCTTAACTGTAATGTTATTATTACGCAAAAGTGAGCACGATTGCCCACAAGTATAATAATATGACAATAATATAATAACATGCGAGTGAATCAAAGACATCTGAATAAAGAAACTCAACTTTTGACTCAAGAATGAATAACATGAATCAAAAGAACGTCTGAGGGTCATAAGACCTCGAACTATGTCCTAGGTTGTAAAGTGTTAAACTTCAAACCTTTAACAGTCATAAGACTATGGACTCTACTTCTCGTACTTAGGGGGATCAGCCCTTAGTATCATACTGTGCACAATATCTCAACGCTAAAGCGTAAATAATCCCTTTTACAGGGTTGTTCATCTAAGTTTTGACATCAGAGTCCGCACAAAAGAAAGTTTGGTTTGGATAAGCTCAATAAGTATTCTATAATTTAGAACGTACATCAACTATGGACTAGTCGAATAAATAAGGGTTCACTAGTCCTATAAGTTCAACAATAACATCGATATTCAACTTGAATGGTAAATCTCAAGAGTATACAACCGAATAAGTATTGTATAGCTGAATCTTGCTTAAAAGAGTTATAGCATCAAATATGAAACCTTTGAACTTGAACAATTAAAAATAAGAGCTCTCTCGATATAGAACACAAGTCTAAGACTTGATAAATGAATAACTTAGAATGTTAAGAACTTGCTTAATAACAATAAGTTAGAGATAGGATACTTGCTCAATGTAAAAGTAAAGTTTGAGTTTAGAAAACTTGCCTCTTGCACAAGCTATAATTTATAATTCACGTTCTTTATTAAGTCCTACATACCAATACATTCACAATACACATTAATTAATAACGTAACTAGCATCACAAGTTCATTCTCTTTTGTCTAAACTCTGATTATGATTATACTAATCAAATCACAACATTTGTCTTCAAAAAATATTAGATTTCACAAACGACTAGCTAATTATGCGTTCAATAGTTCAATTAAACATTTAAGTACCTCATTACATGTTAAGAATCTATTTTAACATTCCATTATATGTCTAACACATTTTTATGTTCATTAGATTAGGTTACTATTACATTCCCTGGACTAAAACAATTAAAATTCTCATTTCTGGACAAACTACATAGTGGCGCTGCGGCGCCACCATATAAGCTATCCTTGGCGCTGCGGCGCGGACCTTAAGGTCTGGAGCTGGCGCTGCAGCACGACATGTCAGTTCCAGATTTTGAGGTTAGCGAGGAAAACAGAACTTGGCTAAGAACATCCAATTAATTTATTCGCACGTGAATTTAAGCATACACATACACTATAATACACATATAATCATTACCCAACCTTTTTAGCACTATTTTAATGAGTTAAAACATATAATTATTTGAATCAATCATATAATTTCACTATTTTTCATACTTTGTAAAGTTTTGAAGGAAAACAAGAAATTCAATGTTACGGATTCGTTATAACACCGAATTCGTTCGTTCAACTTCCATTTTGTTCGTTTAAACGTACACAATAATAATCACGTGTCAATTTAAGTTAAATAAATGCATAATGCGTGTAGATTTTGTACATAAGGGCCATATAGGCCATATGTACAATTTCTACACTCTGTAACTTTTTGAAAACCCAATTATCAACAAAATTCCATGGTATAACCACTGAAAATCATGTATACGTGATATATAACATGTTATTAACATATACTAACACATATACGATCACATCTTAAGTTAATTATTAAAAACAGTTCTTATCAGAGGATTTTTAAAAGTACGTAAATGAAACTCTAAAATTTTTGCAGAACTTTAATTAAGGTATATAATCATGAATTTGATTGTTTTAAAACATACATAAGTTATAAAAAGTATGTTATGAACATCAGTTAACATGTTTATGATCATAACTAAAGTAATTAACACCAATTTTATTCACAGAGAACTCAAGTTGGCTTTTCATGGAAGAAACATATATATACGTAAATATAAAGGTTGAATCAAGAGGTTACCCTTGCTAACTCTGTGAAGATGATGCACTTTAATTCTTCAATTCTTTTCAACTCTCTCCTTTTCTCTCTGGAACTCAGTGTTTTACAAAATATATGAACTGATATGTATATGTAAGTTAATATATTATACGCGTAATTAGAAGTCGTGGGTTATGGGTCGTCAGTTAATCCCATAATGGGTTAATTGGCTCCAACCCCCACTAAGGCTTTGTTTGCTTGCCCCTTATATTCTTCTTTTCCCATTAATTTAATTAAATCTTTATAATATAGTTTTAATGTCACACCCATTTAATTAAATAATGTGATTTAAATCAATTAAATAAAATGGCATAAATCTACATTAAATCACATAGTCACATAATTAAAATTCTTATTTATTGATTACGTCAAATCATTAAATCTTTAATTAATTATTAAATTAATTAGAATAACACTATGCTTATTAATTAATATGTTAATCAAATAAGCTCAATTAAATTCATACTTTGAATATAAAAATTCACCACATTAATTTAACTAATGTAACACATATAATTAAATTAATCTACCACAATTTCATCAATTACTTGTTTAACTCAATAATTAAATCATCGAAAAATATTTATTTAATTCAATAAATATTCAAATTAAATTATAAAAATCTCGTTCGTCACATCTTTCCCCCCTTAAAAGGATTCTGTCCCCAGAATCACGGTTCAATTAAATTTCGTCCTGTTACATTCTCCCCTCCTTATAAAGATTCTGTCCCCAGAATCGCTACACATAATTTAAGTAAATAAATGTGGGTAATTCTTCATCATATGCTCTTCGAGTTCCCACGTAGCTTCTTCAGCATTGTGGTTCCTCCAAATTACCTTAACAGAAGGTATAACTTTGTTTTTGAGGACTTGTTCTTTTATGTCAACGATCTGAACATGAATTTCTTCATAGGATAAGTCTTTCTCAAAATTTAGGGGTTCATATTCAGTCACATGCTTATAATCGGGTTTGTAGGGGCGTAAAACTAAAACATGGAAGACGTTGTGGATATTCTCAAGTGCCGGAGGTAAGGCTACCTCATACGCAACTTCTCCAATCCTTCGCAGTACCTCAAAGGGTCCAATGAACCTCGGGCTCAATTTTCCATTCTTTTCAAATCTGATCTTCCCCTTCCAAGGAGAGACTTTCAAAAATACAAAGCTACCCTATTCAAACTCAACATTTTTACAGTGTGGATCGGCGTATTTCTTTTGCCTATCCTGAGCTGCTTCCAGTCTTGTTCTGATTACCCTGACTATCTCTGATGTCTGCTGTACCAGTTTTGGACCTAGTAGTTGTCTCTCGCCAACTTCATCCTAGTATAGTGGGGTTCTGCATTTTCTTCTATACAATGATTCGTAAGGCGGCATGCCAATACTAGCGTGGTAACTGTTGTTGTAACCGAATTCCACAAGCGGTAGGTGGTCATCCCAGTTGCCTTTGAAATCCATAATGCATGCTCTCAGCATATCTTCCAATGTCTGGATCGTTCTTTCGCTCTGCCCGTCTGTCTGTGGGTGATAAGTCGTACTCATTCTCAACTGTGTCCCCATGCATTCCTGTAGTCGCTTCCAGAAGTTCGATGTGAAGCGCGGATCTCTATCGAAAATAATTGACACCGAAACTCCGTGCCTCGAAACAATCTCTTTCACATGTAGCCTCGCCAACTGGTCTAAGTTGAATCTGATTTTGATAGAAAAGAAATGTGCGGATTTCGTTAGTCGGTCAACGATAACCTATACTGCGTCGTAGTCTTTCTGAGTTGTCGGAAGGCCAACCACGAAATCCATCGTAATGTGTTCCCATTTTCATTCTGGGATTTCCAGGGTTTGTAGCAAACCACTCGGCCTCTAATGTTCTGCTTTCACTTTCTGACAGGTCAGACACTTTGCAACACTCTCAGCAACATCTCGTTTCAAATTTGGCCACCAGAAGTGCTGTCGAAGATCCTGATACATCTTGGTACTACCGGGGTGAATCGAATATTGTGAGCTATGAGCCTCGCTTAAAATGTCCTCCTTAATCTCTGGCACTGACGGTACCCACACTCTGTTTTCAAATATCAGTAGTCCCTCACTGTCTATCTTGAATCTCGGTTCGGTTCCTTCAGATATCTTTTTCTTAACCTTCTCACATTATTTGTCCTGAAGTTGAGCTTCCTTAACTTTATCCAATAGGGTTGTACCAGTTTGCATCTGAAATAACTTCTCGTCAATCTCCATCGGATACTTCACTTCTAATTCCAGCTTTTCCATTGCTGAAATTAGCTCCTCCTGAGCAGTTGACATCATAAATTTCTCCCAACCTTTTCTTCTTAAGGCGCCGGCAACCACATTAGCCTTACCCGGATGGTATAAGATTTCACAGTCATAGTCCTTAATTAACTCCAACCACCTTCTCTGGCGCATATTGAAGTCCTTCTATGTAAAAATATATTTCAGACTCTTGTGGTCTGTATATATTTCACACTTCTCCCCATAAAGATAGTGTCTCCAAATTTTCAAAGCAAATACCACTGCAGCTAACTCCAAGTCATGGGTCGGATACCCCTTCTCATAGTCTTTCAATTATCGTGATGCATATGCAATGACCCTGTCGTTTTGCATAAGCACACAACCAAGTCCTTTATGCGATGCATCACTATAAATCACAAAATTTCCTATGTCGTCCGGAAGAGATAACACAGGTGCTGAACTCAACCTCTTCTTAAGCTCTTGGAAGCTTTCCTCACACTTCTCCGTCCAAACGAATTTCACCGATTTCCTAGTCAAATTCGTCAGTGGAGTTAAGATCTTGGAAAAGTCCTGAATGAATCTTCTATAATGGCCCGCTAATCCAAGAAAACTCCTCACTTTCGACGGTGTTTTCGAGTGATCCTAGTTCATCACAGCTTCGACTTTAGAGGGATCTACAGAAATTCCGTCCTTGTCGATCACATGTCCAAGAAATTGTACTCTTTAAATCCAGAATTCACATTTCAAAAATTTGGCATACAACTTCTCTTTTCTCAACGCCTCTAATGTTAACTTCAGATGTTCTACATGTTCTTCCTTGGTCTTCGAGTATACCAAAATGTCGTCAATAAAGACCATAACGAATTTGTCCAAAAACGGCTTGAACACACCATTCATTAAGCCCATGAATACTGCAGGAGCATTCGTTAGACCAAATGACATTACCAGAAATTCGTAGTGACCATATCGAGTCCTAAATGCTGTCTTCAGAACATCCTCTGGTCTCACCTTCAGCTGATGATAGCCACTCCTCAAGTCTATCTTTGAAAAGTACCTTGCACCCTTCAATTGGTCAAACAGATCGTCGATCCTCGGTAATGGATATCTATTCTTAATTGTAACCTTATTCAGTTCTCTGTAGTCGATGCAAAGCCGCATCGTCTCGTCCTTCTTCTTCACAAACAACACCGGCGCTCCCCATAACGATACGCTCGGTTGGATGTACTTCTTGTCCAGTAACTCTTATAGTTATACCATTAACTCTTTCATCTCTACTGTAGCCATCCGGTACAGTGCTTTCGATATTAGAGCCGTCCCTGGCTCTAAATCGATCACAAACTCAACCTCTATGTCTGGCGGAAGTCCTGGCAGATCATCTGGAAATACGTCAATGAAGTCCTTCACGACTGGTATATCTTCCACTTTCGGGTTTTCTTTACGACTATCGACTATGTAGGCTAAATATCCTATACAGCCTTGTCTTAATAACTTCCTGGCCTGCATCATCGTCAGACAACTCGCTTGTCTAGGTGATTTACTGCCATAAAACACAACCTTTGATGGGGTCATAAGGTTGATACACTTCCTTTGGCAATCAATTACAGCCCCATAATTGACTAGCCAATCCATTCCCAGAATAACATCAAATTCCCCAAGTCTAATCGGGATAAGATCTACGTTCATAATGTTACCCTTAATATCCACCCTACAGTTCTTATCTACGTACTTAACAGGGATCACTTCTCTATTCGTAATTTCTATGTTCATGGGGTATTCTAACTCGTCCATAGGCAATTCTAAGTTCTTAGCAAAGTCATCGGATATAAATGAACAAGTAGCACCCGAATTAAATAGTACATAAGCATTAACTTTATTGATCGGAATGATACCTGACACCACATCGCGAGACTGTACAGCATCTTGCACGAACATGTTGAAAGTTCTGGCGGTTGGTCGGTTGGTTGCGGTTGGTCCCGTGATAGTTAGAGCATTTCCACCGCTGTTTCCCTTGTTCCCTCCTGATCCTGCCCCTCTAGATCCCTTCTTGGGACAGTTCCTTGCCAGATGGTCCTTTGAGCCGCAAGTGAAGCAAGCGCCCTTCTTTGGGTTAGGGAAGTTAGGTGCTATGTGGCCTTCCTGACCATAATTATAGCACACTCATTTTCCCTTCATACAGACCCCCAGGTGAGCTTTTCCGTAGGTCGGACATGCTTCGATCCTCTTTTTCTGACCTCCTTGCTGATTCCCAATTGATGAGTTATCACTCCACCTCCTCTTCTGATTACTACTCCCTCCCGTGTTATTACCACTAGCCTTGTTAACTCCTTCACCTTCACTCTTCTTCTTTTTCTGATCTTGGTTATACATTGTAACAGCGTCACTCCCGCCCTCAGCGAGAATGGCCTTCTCCAACACTCCAACAAAAGTGTTCAATTGGAACATTGACACTTTGCTATACAACCAGGGCTTCAAGCCCTGTTCAAACCTCCTTGCCTTCCTCTGATCGGTGTGCACTTGATATGTGACAAACCTAGCCAACTCATTGAATTTCGCCGCATATTCTGGTACGGACATATTCCCCTGTAAAAGATGGTTTTGCCCTCTTGTAGGGTTAGTAACAGGAATGCAAAATTTTAAGTGTCTACAGATGCTCCTCTTTATCATATTTATACAATATAATAGGATAAATAGGATAAAGACTGCTAGATACTAGAAATATGATACATGCAAATGTAATGCAATGTATGATATAATATGTTATGCTATATGCATCTGCGGTGTTAGCTGCCACGGTATTCTATTACTGATCGCTCTCGCCACTTTTGCTGGGGATGGAGTTGTCCATAATGGCTTTCACTGAACTCTCTTGATGCTTACTCAAACGGTAGTTTACAAAGCTTTCATCACCGAACTTTCACAATGCTACATTGGGTTGAAGCCAATGGTTTTACAATGTCCGTCGGTGATACCAAGACTGATTCTACAAATGGTTGTAGAGATGTTCTTAGGATCCCTGTCTGGGAGATTTCTCTATGGCTGATACTGCTGGACCTCTCTGAATTCGCGTTGGGGCTGTCACCAATATTCATTGTCTTCAGATACACTTTCTGACTTTTCCTCCGATGGGGATGTTCCTCTTATGATGAGTGACCTCATTGGGGATTCCTGATGCCTATCCTGATGATAGCTTACACCGGTTTACATCATCGGATTTTTCCCAACGCTACGTTGGGGTTGTCGTCAACGGTTTGGATTGATGTCCGGTTGATGCCGACGTTTTTGTCGGGGATATAATTCTCACTATCTATTCGAACAATAGTTGACAACGATTTGACCATCATCAAACCTCCTCGATGCCTACCCGAATGGTAGTTTACAACAGTCGACTGAACTGATTTGATTTGATGCCAACTCGAACGGTAGTTTACAACGGTCGATTGAACTGATTTGATTTGATACCTACTCGAACGGTAGTTTGCAGAGTTGACCATCATCGAACATTCTCGATGCCTACTCGAACTGTAGTTTACAACGGTCAAGTGAACTGATTTAATTCCTACTCGAACGGTAGTTTGCAGAGTTTGACCATCACTGAACCTCCTCGGTGCCTACTCGAATAGTAGTTTACAATGGTCGGTTGAACTGATTTGATTCCTACTCAAACGGTAGTTTGCAGAATTGACCATCATCGAACCTCCTTGATGCCTACTCGAACGGTAGTTTACAACAGTCAGTTTAAGTGATTTGAAGCCTCAGCTGGGGATTTATATAATAGATTCCATCATCGGTTCTCCCCGAGAAGGATAGTTTTCCACGATATTCATCATCGGATCTCTCCCGATGCTACGCTGGAGTTGTCGCCAACGGTTTACAATATCTGATATTCAGACCTTCTTTGAAGCAGTTCTCAACGGTCTTCCTCACCGGATCTTTCCCGATGCTACGCTGGAGTTGTCGCCAATGGTTTGCAATGTTAGATATAACTGATCTTGATGTTGGGGGTATCTTTCTGATAAGTTATACCCTCTGAAAAGTCTGGATACTTTGACGCATTCAAAATCCACTGTTCATAACGCCGGACCTTCCCGATGCTTTGACAAATGCAATTTTCAGCAATTTTCATTATTGGCACTCCAAATACCATATCAGGGTTCATACCAATGGCTTATATGAAGATTTTCTTTCATTAGGTGTTTGACACCTGGATTAAGGGTTTCAGGCTTTTTCTACTCAATCGCGTAGCACTTTTTCCCTTAATTTGACTTTTTATCTTTTGGGAACTCTGTTTTAACCTCATTTGGACATAACCGGAAGGGGTGGGACCCACCCTAGGGTGCCATAGGTCTACCTGCGACTGCCACAGGTAGAGTCGCGGCTCCCCGCGGGTTTATTTTAGTCTCCCTGTGGCTTTCACAAGTCATTTTCAAGTTAAACCATATAGAAAATACTAAAATTCCACTTCAGATCTACTGAGTTCGGGCTGCTTTTTTTAAAATTCGTCACCATACAATCGTTCTGCACGACTCTGGTAACGTTTACATCCTTGCTTTTCAAGTTTTGACCGTTAGAATGTTAGATTTCATATAAAATGCTTTTAAAAACAATATAGTGAATATGCATGCTCATATGACTTTATAAATATTGTCAGACTTAGTAAATGTGTATATTTTACCATGCTGAACGTATTAATGTGAAAAAATTGATTTATGAGACAGTCTTTTGGCGTCCTTTTTGGTCAGTTTATTTATCCTATTTGAGGACAAATAAGCCTGGATTTTCAAATAAAAATACACATGGTAATTTAGCTGCCATGGGGAGTTTGATTTTGATGTTTTTCATATATATGAAATGCTCATGATTTTGGATTGGTGTGCTACTGAATGGCCACCTAGTCATGCCTATATATGTGCATGCGGATAGTCTATTTTACAAAGGAGACTGACGAATTTTTTTTACAAGTCTGAGCATTTAATGAACATGCAATTTCAACTCTACTAGGGATGCAGGTCAACTAATGTATGCTTTATGACTTAGAATATGCATGAAACAATTATTTAATTTTAATAAGTTGTAAGTTTGAGACTTACCTCACCCTTTCTGAGGAGATTTGGAGATTTTTTTCAGGTTATGGATTCAGATATACTAGGCAGCTCTCGCAGAGTCTCTGTAGGTGTGAGGATGAGGAGAGCTTCTGATGTCCCTTGGCCTCGTCGAACCCGGTAGCCTCGCCGGTTGGCTGAGTCAGTGATTCGTCCTATCTAGGTTGATAGAACGGATGATGCTCCGACTACCTTGCATCGGGAGCTTCCAGCCATCATTGTGACGATTCTAGAGCTTTTGGATAATTTGATGCACCATCCTTCTATCTATCTTCATGCCAATGAGGTGACCAAAATTTTTATTATGGACTTTTCTTCCTTTTGCCATTTCAGGACAACGGTTTAATTTGGATATGCAATTTGATGTAGGTTTTCGACTTTACTCAGCCCAGGGGGAACTGGTTTAGCGTCCATTCCTTGTATCATACTCTTCATCCGGAGTACTAGGCCATCATCAACTCTTGGGATTTCGAGGCCTTCATCTCTATTCCTCCTCGTCGTTGCCCTTGGGGTTATCTGCGGGCTTTATCTGGGCGCTGGTTCTACCAGACCCAGTCTCTCCACTTGTTGGACTGTGAGATTATGATGACACCGATGGATCGGCGGTTCATCACAGGGTTGGAGTTTACAGGTGAGCTAATGCCTTTGGTGGCTGACATTTCTCCTGCTGCCGTTGGATCCCTTTTGAGAGTTCCTGCGATGGCCATCAAGGGTCGGACTGTCCGATCTGGGTCCTTGAGTATGGATGCCCAGAGTGGGGCTTTGACTGAGCCTTTGCCTGATAATCAGAGGGTTAGAGATCACATTTTTTGGTGACTGTTCTTGGTCATCATCAGGGGTTGTTTCATAGCGGAAAACTCCTCGACGGTCTCTTTTGCTCTGGTTAGCGCCACACGGGATGTGGAGCGCATCAGGGATTTTGACTAGAGCTCCTTCACCATCGCATATTTTCTTCTTAGGATGCGCCTACGCTCTGAGGGCGTGACGGAGGCTTGACTGGGTTTTACCCCTTTCTGCTGGTGAGTAATTTATCTTTCACCTTTCAATTTCTCTCATTTGGATTGCCAATCTCTATCACTGAGGACATTTGATCTTTGCACTTCCAGTTTTGAGCATATGAGAGGCTCCCTTGCCTACTGCCCGACTACTACTCTAGGTCTAGAGACCTATCCTCGAGGACGACGATGGCATTATTCCACCTTTACAGAGGTCCCCGTGGCAGAGTGGTTCACCCATTCCCGCTTGCAGTTGGAATAGACTACCGATTTCATCACGTGGGTTCCTTATACCCCAGATTATCTAACAGTCGGTTTTGAGGATGGATTCCCGAACTAGGTAGAGTTTATATTATCAACTCATCGGACTCCCTTTTTGACTGATGGAGGCTGGGAGCTCTACTTGGGAGAACGGGCTATCAGGAGTGTTACAAGAGAGATTCGTATTCCATTCCATCCTCCTGCTAAGCAACATTAGTCCCTATCTCAGCCGGTCACAGACATTCCCTTGATGGGCTTGGATGGCTTCACCCTATCAGAGGGCACTCACAGTCAGGATGCATTTTATTGCTGGTGGAGTCCTCGAACTATTGGGGCTCAGACTCGTGCCACTCAGTTCATGACAGACATGGTTCCTGGGTCTATTATGATGATAGACTGGATAACTTGCCTTCAAGAGCCTACTCATTTGGAGCAGATTTCCAGTTTGACTCAGCGGTTGGAGCGGGCATAATTTTTTCTCAGGCACCTTGACATGGATTCTTCAGAGGCAAATTCTTTTGATCCTTCCTGCTCTGGAGCTGGCCACTCAGGAGGTCCATATTCTTGCGATTTTACTGGTGCAGATCCTCCTCTCTATTGGCCCGAAATCCTTTATGGCAGAGATTCAGTGACTCAGGATGAGTTGTAGCAGGTTGATCGGCTGGATGATATAGATATCATAGATTTCTTCTGATATGCTTCTCGCTATATCTTTTGATAGGCCTTTGTTAGTTGTTGGGTGGTTGTGCCCCATTTCTTGTTATATCTTTTGATAGGTCTCTGTTAGTCATTGGGTCGTTGTGTCCCATTTTTCTGTACTTTTTATTTTGCATTTTAGTGGTAGACAGAGATGATGCTTTCAGTAGACAGTGTATTTAGAAATGCACGTATGATATTTCTTATTTATTGTATCCTATTGTCATTTATCATTATCATCTATCATGATGCATGCATTATGTCATGGATCATGGATATGCATTCAGATAGGTGAGTTTAACATTGACCCCTAGATGGTCTCATGATACGGTTCTACAGATGTCTTAAAAATGCGATTGTTGATCTGGGTTTTTGAGGGGAAGAAGAAGAGAATCTGTGTTATCGATTAGTATATAAACAAAGGAGGAAAAAATTCCTAGACTGTGGGGTGGGATATAATATAATCGAGGTACCAGCAGGGACCGTACCCCGAAAAAAAATGACCAAACAATTAACGGGGAAACGTGATGATACGAGGCTGCATTCTGCTTGCAGAGCTGGAAATATTGGTGTGATGAGAGAAATATTTAGCAATAGCAGTGAAGAAGAATTGACAGAAATATTATCTGCCCAAAATTTAGCAGGCGAAACGCCCCTTTATGTTGCGGTGGAATATGGTTATATTGATCTCGTTGCAGCTGGAATCAAAGCAAGAAATGGTTTTGATGGCTTCAAGAAATGGTCTTCAAGCCATGGTTGGAGATGGGCTTAGTGCCTTTTTAGACTTTAATCTGGTAACGTGACCAATTTTTTCCTACAATAAAAGTAGGTATGTTAATTTTGATATATATTAATAGGATGCATGCCATGCAATGCGTTATTTTTTTTTAAAGTTTTTTAATCTTTTCCTGTAAAACAAAGGTCAGTTGTTTTGATGACAGGATAATATGACATGATTTAATAAAATTGACAGGGAATGGAATGTATATTACATTTATTTGATATTTATAGGGAATTTGAAATTTAAATTGAATTGAAAGGGAGAAGCATGAAGAGACTCCCCTTCGGATTTGGTTCATCAGAGGCTGACCTATCTTAGGCTACTCTCGCTGCTTTTTAGCATGGAGGTCCCCAGATCATCGCAATTTACTAGATGTGAAGTTAATCCGATCTTTCAATTGGAGCAGATTTGAGTGGCGCCTTTCCTGAGCCTCGCAGGATTAGTCTCCTTTGAGTCCAATAATTAAACGCCGACGAGTTCGCCTCCTGTTAGAGGAATCACACAATATACATTCACATACAACATGTCTCGCCGTATGAAATGATGACATTGTGCGAAGCACTAATATTTAAAGCAGTAAAATATTTATTTACATCCATTCAATGTAAACACAACATCCACACACATCAGATAAAAAGGGAAATTTTGAAAAGATTGAAATGTGGCTTAAGCCCTCTGCATCCCCAGCAGAGTCGCCATCTGTCGACATCGGGAAAACTCTTTGGGATCCCTTTTCCTATGTGTTTCTACCCTTTATTCCCTCTATTTGATTTTTTTGATCTAAAGGGTGAATTTTCAGAAAAAGACCGACATATAATGTCGATGATTTGAAAAGTTAATTTACAGAGTCGCCAGTTGGTATGTTTGAAATGGTTGTACCAACTTAGCCGAATTTTGATTTGAAAAGTTATGCAAGTAGGCCCAATTGTTGGACTTTGTTTAACTTGGCGTTGAAAACCAAGATTCATAGAGTTCGGGAGCTTGATTAAGCGGGGGGAATGTGTTAGGCACCCTCCGACTTCCATGAAACACGGTTACCGCGTCTTTTCAATTTTCCTAATTTATTTGCAGTGTGAGTGTGTGCTTGCAGTAATTGGGCCTAAGTACTTTATTTGAAAGTAGTGTTGTGCTTTGTTGGGCCTATATGCGAAGGGTTGATTTATTTGAAAAGTCCATTTTTAGACAGGATATGAAAGAAATGTTTTGGAAGATGGTTTTCAAACCCTTTCGTTAACATAGGAATTGAAACCTTTTAATACTTTCATTTTTATTCTGTATTCGGCTGATTTTGATTTTATTATAGGGATGCGAAGCATCCTCAAACAAATAATATATATATATATATATATATATATATATATATATATATAAGTGTCAGGCTTCTTATGGGCATGAAAGCCATCGAAGTGACCCGAGCACAACAAACCACAATTTACTATGTTAAGACCTTAAATCCGGATAACCGTTTTAAGGTTCCTCTTATATACATTTACAAACTATATTTACAGTGCAAATTTATCCATCGTGGGAATCGGATCTAGATCCATGTAATTAATCGTAGATCCTGTGTTTCCTAGGCTCACAGAATATTATCAAAAAGCCTGCACAACAGAGATATTGAAATAAAATACAAATTAAAATCTAGACGTCGCAAGACAAATGAATCATCAGTTAAATACTTACATGTGCTTGGCAGTTGCTTTAATATTTACAAAACTAGAAAGAAAATTATATTTAAATAAATCTTACCCATTCTAGCTCAACGGTTCCAGTTTGACAACATTTGAACCAGTTAAAAGTGAGATATGGCTAGATTTAGATAAATTTAATCAATAAACTTTACATTAGAACATATTTACATCAAATAAATAGTTAAAACAGATATTTAATCACATTAAATAAATAATATATATATATATATATATATATATATATTAAAACTAGAAAGAGTCAAGGATTTCCAATCCAGGCGTGACTGATTAATGTAAATAAATATATATGCTTATATATATATTGAAGCTAAAAAGGCCACGAATTAGCAATCCAGGCCAGACGAGTTTGTATAAATATATATATATATATATATATATATATATATATATTTAAAGCAGTAAAAAGCCACAGATTTATAATCTAGGCATAAATGAGTTAATGTAAATATATATATATATATATATATATATATATATATATATATATATTTAAAGCAGTAAAAAGCCATAGATTTATAATCCAAGCATAAATGAGTTGATGTAAATATATATATATATATATATATATATATATTAAAATCAAAAATGTCACAGATTAACAATCCAGGCTAAATAACACTATATATATATATACTTATATATATTAAAATGATAAAAGCCACAGATTTGCAATTCAGGCTGAAATAGAACTTATAAATGTATATATATACTTATATGTACATAGATTGAATCCAGAAAGGCCACAGATTTGAAATCTAGGCGAAACTAAAAGCTATATATATACGGTCCGGATCTTAAGTTCACCCATTATCCAACATACCTTGCTCACCCCCTTTTAGCGACGGACCGGGCTACGATTCGGTCCGTCGCTATATATAAAACCGTCGTCTTAGCTTTTAGCGACAGACAACATATAGACGACGGTTGTATATATAGCGACGGATCGAACCGTCGCCCGGTCTGTCGCTAAAGGGGGGTGAGCATGATATGTTGGATAAAGGGTGAGCTTAAGATTCGGACCGTATATATATATATGCTTATATATATATGTTAAAGCAATAAAAAGCTTCAGATCACGAGAAATCTAACAGTGTGCAGCGATAGAGGCTTTGAATCACTTTTAAAGCTTGAAAAGTCCGTTTCCATCAGTTAAAACTTGATATGTTAGTATATATATGTATACAAGTGTTTAGGAAGAGAATTATCGAAGTTTGAAGCACTATAGGTAGGGTTAAGAGTTGAAATGGGAAGAATTTCCTCTTTTTTTCTCTTCTTTTATGGATGGTGGGGGGTCTTATTTATAGACCAAGGAGCCGCGGGTCCACCTGCGGCTAACCCGGGTGGTCCCGGTCCCGTGGGTCCCATCGTCTCAAAGTACTTGCACTTTGACCAACCCGCTGTCCGCTTAAACCTTCATAACTTTCAATCCGGGAATCTGATGGAGGCGTGCTATACCTTTCCGGAAAGCCCCTTCTGGGATCTACACAATGACATTAGATTTAACCTTTTCCAAATCCGAAAAGATGGGTCCATGACTAGATCTTTGAGTTTTTGCAGTCCGTCCGTTGAGCTGTCTTGTGCTGTTTTCACTCGGGATTTACGTTATGGTTCTGCATGACCCTTGTCGACGTAGGGAAAAAATCTGCGGGTCGGGTCACAACCGAGATCTTTCTCTCTTCTTAAGTCATGTATACCCTTATTCTTTTTATTGCAAAAAGGTTTTGAAGGGTTTTTAGGAAAAGGCCAACATGTATAATGTCGACGATTTGAATGTTTTATAGAGTCGCCAGTTGGTAGATTTGAAATGGTTGTACCAACTCAACCGAGTTTTGTTTGAAAAGAGGCCCAATTGCTAGACACTGTCGAAACTTGATCTTTAAAAACAAAGTTTGAGTTCGGGGGCTTGGTTAAGTGTGGGGAAGGTGTTAGGCACCCCACAACTCCCGTGTAAACACGGTACCGCATCTTTTCATTATTCCCTTTTAAATCTGCAATGTGTGTGTGTGAATGCTATTTGAAAATTGGGCCTATGTTTGATTGAAAGTATGTTTACGCATCGTTGAACCTATATACGAAGGGTTTGATTTGATTTGCAAAAAGTCTTTGATTTGATTTGCAAAAGTGTTTGATTTGATTTGAAAAAGCTTTTCTTTTTTGATAAGATTATTGAAATGATGTTTTGAAAGCAGGTCTTCAAACCCTTACGCTAACATAGGAATTGAAGTATATCGATACTTCAATTTTATCTTTTCAACCTTAAAGCTCAGTTTGAATGGTGATTGTCGGGCTGCGAAGCATCCTCGACCGTCGGTCTCCTCATGGGCATGATAGCCATCGGAGGGACTCTGACACGAAAAACCATATTTTCACTATGTTGAGACCTTAAATCCGGATAACCATTTTAAGGTCTTTTGGATGTACATTTTTATAGAAAAACTGGCAGGGTACATTTGTAAAGGGGAGTTTGTCCATCGTGGGAATCAGATTCTGATCAGTTTGATCATGAATTCCACGATTCCTAGGCTCACATAGGGAGGCCAATAAACATGCACAGTTCAAATTTGTACAGAAATATATCTAAATGTCACCAGAACTAAGGATTCATAAGTAAATCCTGGTTCGCACTTGGCCGAAGCATCTCGTTCCCACTAGATAGCGATCTAAGGGCCGCGAGGTTGCTTTTATGACTGAAACTAGAAAAATGCTATATTTAAATAAATCTCAGCCATTCTAGCTTCCTGGTTCTGTCTGTACTTATTCTGAACCGTTTAAAAGCTAGGGTTGGCGAGATTTAAATAAATCTAGTTCGTTCGCAGATATGTCAATGCCGATTCATATAAAATGAATATTTAAAGCAACAGTTTAATACAAATGAGCAAAGCAATATATATATCTATATATATACAAAAGCTGTAAAGGGCAATGGGTTTTCACACCGGTGCCCGGACTGGAATTAAAATATATATATATATATATATACATATATATATATATATATATATATATATATATATATATTTATAAAAGCTGTATAAAAGGCACGGAATGATCCAGGCTGGACAGAATTAATATATATATATATATATATATATATATATAAATAGTAAAGGGCGATGAATTTTCACTCCGAGTCCCGGACTGGAATTGAAATATATACTTAGACAGAAAATAGTCAAACCAGGACTGGGAAGATAACCCAGTAATGGTGAAGAGTGCCAAAAATAGTAAAAAGCCACAGAATGATCCAGGCCGAACTGGAATGTAAATATATATATGGACAGAAACGTAGTCAACCAAGACTGGGAAGATAACCCAGTGTGGTGAATGTTGCTTATATATGCATAAATATATATAAAAGCAATAAAAAGGCTACAGAATGATCCAGGCTGAACTGGAATATATATATATATATATATATATATATAGATAGAAAAGTAGTCAACCAAGACTAGGAAGATAACCTAGTGTGGTGAAGGCTGCTTATATATGCATATTTATATATAAAAGCAGTAAACTACCACGGATTTGACATTCGGGCTTGACAGAATTGAAAAGTTAGTATATATATAGTTAAATATATACAAAAAAAGCCAAACCCGGACTGGAAAGATAACCCAGTCCGACGAAGTTGCTAATAACAAAGATGCAAGTATATAGAAGCCTGTTGGAAGCGACAGATTATCAATTCGAGTTGTAGATATGTCAGAAAATGCGTTTACGTACAAAAAATGTACCAAAAGTTGACAAAAACGGCCACAAAACTGAGATCCAGGGCATATTTAGAAAATGAAACTCGATATGCAAGTGTATAAAAGTGCAAAGAAGTAGTATTGACTTGCTGATCGTAAAAATAATCACAATGGACTGCTACACGGGCTTTTTGTCAAATCGTAGGTTTTAAACGTCCGAATGTACCGGTTATTTTTTGATATGTGGTAGTATGTGGGTATATCTACGTTTTAGAGTGAAAAAATTTGGGGTTGGAAGACAAGAAAATAGACAAAAAACCAAACGAGCAGAGGTTCAGAGCGTTTTTGAATTCTTGAAATGAGAGGGGGGGTGCACCTCTATATATAGGACATGGAGCTTCCACTCTACCTTCTGCTGCCACAGGTAGAGGTGCGGCTCCGTGTGGTGTGGGCCCCGTGATGGGTTCTATCGTCTCAAAGTACGTGGACTCCGAACAACGCGAGGTCTGATTCGAAACTTTCTAACTTTTAATCGAAGCATCCGTTTGAGGCGTGCTATACCTTTTCGGAAAGCCCTCACCGAGAGTGACATAATGAAATAGGATAAAACATTTTTTGGGTCCAAGAAGACATGTTTATAACCAGGTCTTTGATTCCCCGTAGTTTGTCCGTTGAGCTGTCTTGCGCTGTTTGCACTTGGGATAATCGTTATAGTTTGTTCTGACCTTGGTGGCATCAATTGGGCTTGATTTTGACCGAATCGGCTTATAGTTGGTAAAATAACAATTTTACCCCTTTTGGGGTTGCCTTTAGTGTCGGCATGGCCTTTGGCTGACTTTTTGGGGTTGTTTCTAAGACTTGGATCCCATTCGAATCTGTTTGTCCTCAGTGTTATCTCTGAGGTTGACTTGGTGCCTCCAGGTTTTCCTCTAGAGATGTTTTGAGGCTTTAGGATTATTTTCAAAGTTAGCCTGACCTCCCGGGTTGAGACCGGGGATGACCTGTACCTCCCGGGTTGAGACCGTAGCTGATCTGTACCTCCCAGGTTGAGACCGGGGCTAACCTGTACCTCCCGGGTTAAGACCGGTACTAACCTATACCTCCCGGGTTGAGATTGGGGCTAACTTGTACCTCCCAAGTTGAGACCGGGGTTGACCTGTACTTTCCGGGTTGAGACCGGGGTTGACCTGTACTTCCCGAATTGAGACCGGGGCTGACCTGTACCTCCCGGGTTAAAATCGGGGCTGACCTGTACCTCCAGAGTTAAAATCATGGCTGATTTGTACCTCTCGGGTTGAGATCGGGGCTGACCTGTAGCTCCCGAGTTGAGACCGGGGCTAACCTATACCTCCCGGGTTGAGACCGGGGATGACCTGTACGTCCCGGGTTGAGATCGGGGCTAACCTGTACTTCCTGGATTGAGACCGGGGCTAACCTTTACCTCCCGGGTTGGGACATGGGCTGACCTGTACCTCTCGGGTTGAGACCGGGGTTTACTTGTACCTCCCGGGTTGAGACTGGGGTTGATTTGATTGTCCGGTATTGAGACCGGGGTTGATTTGATTGCCCGGTATTGAGACCGGGATTTAGTTGATTGCCCGGTATTGAGACCGGGGTTGATTTGATTGCCCGGAATTAAGACCGGGGTTGAGTTGATTTCCCGGTATTGAGACCGAGGTTGAGTTGATTGCCTGGTATTTAAACCGGGGTTGAGTTGATTGCCCGGTATTGAGACCAGGGTTGAGTTGATTACCAGGTATTGAGACCGGGGTTGATTTGATTGTCCGGTATTGAGACCGGGGTTGGGTTGATTGCCCGGTATTGAGACCGAGG
Organism: Panax stipuleanatus; assembly: GCA_020205555.1. NCBI lineage: Eukaryota > Viridiplantae > Streptophyta > Magnoliopsida > Apiales > Araliaceae > Panax > Panax stipuleanatus. The sequence goes on along the minus strand of CM035126.1, from coordinate 57,344,825 downwards.
TTGAGTTGATTGCCCAGTATTGAGACCGGGGTTGAGTTGATGGCAATTTTGCCCTTATACAGTGTTAGTAGCAAGGAAAGAAAATTTTGAGTGTCTACAACCCTCATGGTAGTGATTTACTTGATTTGACTTGATTTGATGTTAAGTTGATAAAATGACCATTTTTCCCTTCTGAGGGTTATCTTCTAGGATTGACAGGGTTTTCGACTATTTCTCGGGGTTGTCTCTGAGGTTTGATACCAGCCGACTCTGTTCTTCCTTAGGGTCATCTCCGAGGGTTGGTTTGATATCCTAGGGTTGTCTCTGAGGATTGATTTGATGCTTTAGGGTCGTCTTCGAAGGTTTTCTTGGTCTCCTAGTGTTATCGCCGGGGTTGGATTTGATCTCCCGGGGTTGTCGTCGGGGTTTGACTTGATCTCCCGAGGTTGTCGCCGGGGATGGATTTGATCTCCCGGGGTTGTCGTCGGGGATTGACTTGATCTCTCGGGGTTGTCGTCGGGGATGGATTTGATATCCCGGGGTTGTCTCCAGGGTTTGACTTGATCTCCCGGGGTTATCGCCGGGGATGGATTTGATCTCCCGGGGTTGTCGCCGAGGTTTGACTTGATCTCCCAGGGTTGTTACTGGGGATGGATTTGATCTCCAAGGGTTATCGCCGGGGATTGGCTTGATCTCTCGGGGTTGTTGCCGGGGATGGATTTGATCTCCCGGGGTTATCGCCTGGGATTGACTTGATCTCCCAGGGTTGTCGCCGGGGATTGACTTGATCTCCCGGGGTTGTCGCCAGGGATGGATTTGGACTTCCAGGGTTGTCTATGGAAGGTAAAAGATGATTTTGCCCTCCTGCAGGGTTAGTAAAAGGAATGCAAAATTTCTAGTGTCTACAATCATCAAATATCTTGTTGCCCAAAGCCAGCAACCACATTCCTAATTTTACCCTCCTAGATGATGAGGAGGAAATACTGATCCTTCCTAGTGTGGAAAAAGCCAAAAAGGAAAGTTCCTTACGAGAAATACAACAACAATTCGAGAGACATTTCATAGTTAAATCCCCTCAAGCTTATGAGAAAGGTGAAGGAACAAATGAAGAAAAAGGTAGTGAAGTTGTCAAGGAAGCCAACCCATCGAGGAATCTAGAGTTCATTCCTTTTTGCCACGAGTCCAATTTGAGCCTCCTTAAGGGATATGCTGATTCAAGAGACGATCAAGTTAGATAGTTAGAACCAGAAGGTAACCTCTATCACGAGCCTCGAAGGCAACATAACCACTGACAATTGGACTATCAGGCCTCAACTAGCCAGGAAGACGTAGATCTAGAGGAAAGTTGCGAGTTTCAGGAGATGTTGGGACGTTATCATTTTCTTAGCATTATGCTCTTTATTTTCCATGCATGTGAATATTGAAAAAATTAAAAAAAAATCAAGAAAGTCAAGAAATCAAAAAATCAAAAAATTAAAAAATATCAAAAAAAAATTTTCAAACCAATCAGGTCTTGTCCAAGCTTGAACTACAACAGACCTAATCTCTTATCTATGTGAGTACGTAGGCAGCCATCTATGGTGAGGTCAAACCGAACAAAAAAATCTAAAACCCCCTCAAAACCAAGATTAAACCCAAATAAACACTTTTCAACTGTTCAGGCCAAGCTTGAACTACGAATGACCTGATCTCTCATCTACGGGAGTACGTAGGCAGCCATCTATGGTGCGGTCAAAATAAATAAAAATTCCAAAAACCCTTCAAAACAAAAGTTCCAGAAACCCTTCAAACCTAAACACCTGTCAAATTCCCAAAATATTTCTCTCCCTATACAGAGTACCAGTTTTAAACCATTCAAGCCAAGCCTAAACTACGTAAGACCTGATCTCCCCCATCACCGGGAGTATATAGGCGGCCATCTATAGTGCGGTCAAACCCTCAAAAGAAAAAAAAACCAAAAACCTTACATCTCAACCCAAAATCCAACCCAAATATAAACCCAAAGACCAGTTTTAAGACACCAAATCAAACTTGAAAGCCTACACCCAAGAAAAACTCTTAAAATCAACGAGCCAAATTGAGAAGACCCAATGACACCTCAATGTCATTCCATCAAATCTGGCACAAGTCTTAAAAAGGAAGAGACAACGATACATCAAGACGACCAGTCACAGGGATGAAATGACAATCATCATAAGATGAAGCCTGTCAACAACTCATCACTCCTGAAGTGCGAGAAGACTTGATCTTCTTTGACCTACAGAAGCATATGGACTACCATCATGGTAAAGTCTATCTCATACGCAACGATCTTTTCTCTGAGAAAAAAGCCACAAATCAAACCATACAGATCAAACCAAACCCGGTTGAAGCCATCAAATCACCAACCAAGTTGAGCTCTTAGGTCCAATTTAGTGGAGTTCAAAGGCCTCTCGACATCAACCATCAAAGTTGAAACAACAACATCGTGATATATCAAGCATGATCTTCAGGAAGGACCTTCAAAGAGTTGACACCCTCAATTTGAAACCTTCATCAAATTAGAAGAAGAAAATCATCAAAGCCAATTGCGCCTACAAGTCAAAACGAGGATTGGGGCAAACCAAATGTCAAAGATCCACTACTTATTCACCATGTGGGTTATGAGGTAAAAGACTCTTACGATCCCAACATCTTGCCAGACCATTGTCAAACATATAACAAAGAAATTACCCCAGATGAAAAGCAAGATTGGGGCAATTTCATAATCAACAACAACCGATATTGGGACCCTTACAACAAACTAGACTGGGGCAATTTCAGAAGCAGCGATAACTCAAACACTAGGGCATTCATCAACCATCCTTAAAAGGAAAATGCACCAGTCAGCACCATCGGCATGGTTCGTCATCATCAAAGGAGTTCCCTCATATCATTTCACTGGCGATCCGGTATGATCAATCGGTCTTTTCCAATCATAATTTTACAGCGATCCAAATATGAGGTACGACTCTTTCATCTCTTTATGTGCTTTCAATCTTCATTTACATGCATTAGCAATAATATACATGTTAAGTATAGATAAATCTTACATTAGAATCTTAGAAAAAGGTTTTAAAAAATAGATTTTGTTTAGCTCGTTCTGAATTGGATTAATTTCGATAAGCTTCCGTGGAGCAAGAATCACGGGAACGATCAGAGAATTAAAACTTTTCAAAATTCTAGTGCAAAGTGCTGTTTGGAGTAGAATTGACCTCATATGCGTGTCTGCACTTTATAGTTACCTGACTCTTAGTTGTGGGGTATGAAACTATGGTGATGGGAATGATAATTAATGAGAAGATAAGAGATAAGTATCCAGCCTAATGTCTCGAATTGTTGCCTGGGTTACTCGAGTTATTAAGCCTAAGGAGTGTCTTTACATCTGGTGCCCTAAAGCCATCTGGTTTGGGAGCCGCAGGCCCAATGCTCGCTACATGGGTAATTTAGCGCCTAAGAAAACGAGCATTGCAAGAAGAAGATGGCAAAACCTGAGCAAATCTGAATTATTGCCTAGGTTACTAGAGTAATTAAGCCCGAAGAGTGTCTTTACACCTGGTTTCCTAAAGTCGTCTGGTTTAGGAGTCACCGGCCCAACGCTCGCTACATGGGTGACTTAGAGCCTAAGAAAATGAATCTTGCACAAGCTCAGGCGAGGAGAAATAGAGTAGACCGCCTGACTCATCTCAAAGTGTGGTCTTTGTTACTCGAGCCAGTAAACCCGAAGGGGTGTCTTAACACCTAGTGCCCTAAAGTCGTCTAGTTTAGGAGTTATTGGTTCAAAACTCGTTAAATGGGTAGCTCTGAATAGCCTAAGAAAACGAGACAAGTTAAGCGAGTAAAGTAGAAAAAAGAAAAAAAATAAAGTTGAAATAAAATCATCTAAAGTTATAGAAAAGAAACTCCCTCTAAGGGTTGCGTCATTCATAGTTCCCATGTCATATGAAGTCAATTCTGCGAAGAGCGGTGCCTAGAGCGAAAATGAAATAACTTACCCGTGCATAATGACCATGGATGCTTAAATGTTTTCTTGTAATTTCATAACTTGTTAAATGAAAATTTTGATTTCCTAAGGAAAAATTCATTTTCATACTCAATTTCAAAATCTTTAGCGAGAAGATAAAAGCTCAGTGAATACAAGCATTCAATTTCATAAACTTGAACTTCAAATGCATCATTCACAAGATTATACCAACCCTGATGGCCAAAGCCGTCAAGCTTTTGTACATTCTGTTATCCGTTTGATGTGCAGGATATTGCCCACTCTCAACTTTGTTAACAAAGAGAGTTTCTTATATGAATCCTCGGTAACAACGTGCGAAAGGGCTGGGGAATTTTCTGATTCCAAGAAATGGAAGGAGTGTAAGGTGGGATCAAACCTCTCATCAAAAGAAAAGAGAGAATTCCTAAGAGAAATCACGACGACATAAGCTTGCCCCGATAAAAGAAAGGAAAAATTCTCAAGAGAGTCCTTAACTCAAAAACAGACGTCCGAGGATAAAAGGTCTAGGAAATGAAATCTACATCGTTAAACATGTCAACCTGCGACAAGTCCTCACAAGTCGAGGCCTCTATACCGAAGTTCAAATCTGGGCAGTGAAAGAATGGGCCACATCCTCCAGAACATCAGCAACACTCGGGTCATCATTCAATCCAACATCTAACCCAGCAGGGTCGCAAGTAAAGAGCTCGCTCCTTTTCACAATCAATGATCAAACCGTTGGCATCAATCCAACGTAGCATTGGGGAAGGATCCGATTATGTAAGCCGTTGAACACTACTTCAGCGAAGATATTAGGATATCTCCTAGTAAAGCCATCAATGTCTGGACCGTCAGAGGGTCCAGCACCAGATCCAGATCCATAAGAAAAAAAAAGTAGCAGCCTTTACGGGATCCCCACCAAGACGTTGTATGAAAAGAGAACATCCGTAACTACCCTGCGAATGCCAAAAGTAGCTATATGGGAGCTGGAGCTGCTAGGCCTATCAAAATCCATGCATGAAAAGAAACTCCAAATTGCCTAAAAAAGGGTGAGGTATGTTTCTATATCTAGCATGTGCATCAACTTAGGACAATAGACTCCTAAGGATAAATTTAGATCATCACATCAAGCATGGTCTGCACATATGCAACTGAGCTATATCAGCGCACATCTCCATAATTTTTTTAGAATGCATTCCCAGTAAAGTTAAACATGCATGCGCATTAAATGTCTAAACTTGAGAAAATTTCTCTATTGTCAACTACCAGCAGGGTAGGCACCGTTGTCAACTACCAGCAGGGTAGGCACCATTGTCAACTACCAGTAGGGTATGCACCATTGTAAACTACCAGCGTAGACATTGGGAAGGTCCGGTGATTTCAGAACATCATCCCCAGCAGAGATGTAAAAAAATGTCTCAGTTTATCTTCATCAAACAACCATTGGCAACACCGATGAAAATCAAACCGTTGGAGTCAACACCAGCATAGACATCAGCAGCACTGATGAAAGTCAATCATTGGAATCAGTCGCAATATAGGCATCAGCAATAACCGGTAAGGGTAAAATGATTTGCGATGTGATGTGCAATTTGTAAAATGCAAAGCGCGATTTACGAAGTGCGATGTTTGAAGTGCGAAATGCGATTTGCGAAGTGCGATTTGCGAAAGCATTTTAACATTCATCATAACATCCATTGCATTGCGATTTGCATCATTAAGTATACCTTGTCATATTTCAAGTGTCTAGTAATCTTTGTCATTTTCATTTCATTGCATTGCATAAACATGACAAAGAGGGGCATCTGTAGACACTCAAAGTTTTGTTTTCCTTTTACTAACTATATAGGAGGGCAAAATTATCTTTTTCACACTCTAAAGATAACCCAGGAGGACCATAACATCAAATCCAACCCCGGAGACAGCCTCGAGATATCAAATCAACCCTCGGAGATAACCCTAAGGAAAAATAGAATCGACTGCGATCAAATCTGAATGACAACCCCAAAGGACAGTCGAAAGCCCCGTCAACCCTAGAGACAACCCCCGGAAGGGCAAAATTGTCATTTTAATGAGTCAACTTTAACAACCATAAAATAGCTACAAATAGGGTTACAAAGAGCCATTACAGCACTTTCGAGCACATACTACGCAAAACAGCTCAACGGACTGCCTGCAAAGACTCGAAGATGCCATTTTGGTCATGGAACCATCTTCCCGAATTCAAAAAAGAGCAAGCACTATGTCATCACGTAGCTCTCGGAGAGAGCTTTCCGAAATTGTATAGCACATCTCCATTGAATTCCCGGATTGTAAGTTACAAGCGTTTCAGCGAACTACACGTCGATCAAGATTGCACGTACTTCGAGGCGGGGCCCACTTGGGCATTTCTGTAGGTATACTCGCGGCAGCCGCAGGTATATCTGTGAAAGCACGTGGCTTTATATACAAGTTTCCATCAGCTTGTAGGAGAAGAAGAAAGAAGAAAAAGAAAAAAGAAAGAGAAAGAGAGGGATAAAATAGAGAAAAAGAGAGATTTCGTGACAGAAATCGCCCGATTCTTGTTTCCAAACTTGTAAACCCCAATTGTAAGCTTTCATCTATGCATCTATTGCAACATATCAAGTTTTCACTGGTGGAAATCAGTTCTAAGGGCGTTTAAAGCCGTTTGATTGTCAATTTCGTGGAATGCCGTAAACTTCTTTCAAATTCAATTTTTTCTTGCTTATATACATGTATATAAGTAATATATATGTATATTAGTTAGTTTTACGGTTTAAATATCATTTTGTAGCTTTTCCTTGCGTTAATATATATATAAATATATATATATATATATATATATAATAGTTAAGCTGGATTGCAAATTCGTGACTTTTTACTGCTTTATTATGTATACGAGTATATATATATATACTGTTCAGTTTGCCTGGATTGCAAATTCGTGGCTTTCCACACTTTAATATTTATATAAGCATATATATATATATATATATTTATACTATTCAGTTGTGCCTAGATCGCAGATCCGTGGTTTTTTATCGCTTTAATACACACACACACACACACACACACACACACACACACACATATATATATATATATATACGGTACGGATCTTAAGCTCACCCAACTCACCCCCCTTTTGCGATGGACCGGACGACGGTTAGGTCCGTCGCTATATATACAATCGTCGTCTTAGCTTTTAGCAACGGACAACATATAGCGACGAACAACATATTGACGACGGTTGTATATATAGCGACGGACAAACCGTCGCCCGGTCCGTCGCTAAAGGGGAGGTGAGTTAGGTGAGATTTTAGTTGGGTGAGTCTAAGATCCTTATCGTATATATATATATATAGTTAATCATTGTGATTAAATATCAAATGTAAACATTAATATGATGTAAATCTGCAATATTTAATGTGTGTTGATTAGATTTATATAAATCTAGCCATATCTAGGTTTTAACCGGTTCAAAGGTTGTGAAACTGGAACCGTTAAGCTAGAATGATTAAGATTTATTTAAATCTAGTTTTCTTTCTAGTTTATAAATATTTGACAACTACGGGACCCTAGATCTGTGTCTAGAGGAAACGTAAAGCCACGACTACGCGCATGTAGGGATTTAACTGATGAATCTTTTATTTTGCGACGTCTAGAGTTAAATATGCATGTTATTTTAAGTTATGCATTGTGCAAGCTTTTGAATAATCTTCTGTGAGCCTAGGAATCATGGGATCTACGATTTAATTCATGAATCTAGGTCTGATTCCCATAATGGACATGTTCAAATTGTAAAGTTAGCTTGTAGCCCTTTGTAAATGTAAATGAAAGGGACCTTAAAACGGTTATCCGGATTTAAGGTCTCAACATAGTAAAAGCATTGATTGTGGTGTTCGGCTCACTTTGATGACTTTTATACCCATAAGAGGCTCTACACACGCATGCACACACACACACACACACACATATATTCAAAGATGCTTCACATCTCAAATAAAATCAAATACGCCGAATATGGAATAAAATGGAAGTATCAAAAGACTTCAATTCCTATGCGAGTGAAAGGGTTTGAAAACCACGTTTTAAAACATCATTTTCATATCTTGTCTAAAAAAGAACTTTTAAAATAAATCAAACCTTTCATATATAGGTCTAACGAAGCACAACACTACTTTTAAATAAAGCACTTAGGCCCAATTACTGCAATACACAAACACATACACACAAATTAGGGAATGAAAAACGCGGTAACCGTGTTTCACGAAAGTCAGGGGGTGCCTAACACCTTCCCCCTCTTAATCAAGCCCCCAAACTCTATGAAATCTCGGCTTCTAAGATCAATTAAACAGAGTCCAGTAATTGGGCCATATTGCAAAAGCTTTCAAAACTCGGTTGAGTTGGTACAACCATTTCACTTATATTAACTGGCAGCTCTGTCTAATTAAGACCAATAAAATCAAACTTTTCAAATCGTCGACATTATATGTCGACCTTTTCCTGAAAATTCATCCTTCAGATCAAACAAAACCATATAGAAAACATAATGGGTAGAAACACTTAGGAAAAGGGAACCCAAATTTTTTTCGACGTCGACATAACTACCCACAATATAAAATAACTTTAAAACGTAAACTTAACAATAATCTTCCCCATAATAAGGGTACAAATTCTCAAAACCAATCCCAGGTTGTCTAACCTTTATTACATCATTCATTTGTAGAAATTAAACATATATTAAAATAAGTATCATCATATAAACTCGATCAAATAAATATAACAAGTCTTCATCACTTGTTCATCTTGCTCTTGCCCTTACTAGTGGACGGCTCATCGACTTTCTCAACTTTAGCTGCAATGTTATTATATGCAAGAGTGAGCAAAATAAATGCCCACTGGAATAACCATGAACAATAACAATATATGGATCATAATGAATAACTTAGCTGAACAATTAAACCTTTCCTGTCAATGATAATTAAGAATAGAAAGCTCAATAGAAATTCATCTTTTGAATCAAGAATAGAATACAAGTTCAAAAGTACACTTGAGGGTCACAAAACCATGAACTATATCCTAAGTTGTCAAGTATCTCTACTTTAAACCTTTAACAGTCATAAGACTATATGGACTGTAAACACTTGAAATTTTACTTTCATTGGACTAACCTTTCAGGAGGGTAAAAATGTAATTTCACTTCAGTGAGAACCCTGAGGTAGGGAAAAGGCGTCTTTTCACTCTGGAGACAACCCTGTGGAAGAATCAAAGTGCAAACGATGCCTAGAAATGATGCGGACCGAACGAGGATCGTAAAGCTGAGAAACTGGCCATAAAAAGTCACCGCAGCAATCATTGAATTGCATGCTATCAAGATGAGCCGATTGACGACCCTTGGAAACCAGAAGATACCTTTCAGCTTACTGCATCATCTTCCTGGAATCCGATTTCATCAAAATTGACCTCATTTCGCAGCCTTTCGCAAGGACTTTTTGGGATTTTTGAGTACCAAGCTCAACTTTCACAAAATTGAGACCTAAGGCACGCATTTCAAGGTAACCAGAGACGTAGGCCCTAGCCTCGGTGTACCTGCTCCAGCCGCAGGTACAACTGCGGCTGCCATAGATGCCCTATATCAGCTGCATGAAGCTCATAAACACAATAAAAAGGAAGAAGTTAAAGAGAAAAGAAGTTTTTAGAGAGAGAAAGGCTCGGATCTTGCTATATTTCATCATATTTATGTTGTTTAAGCTTAGATCTAGCATACCTTGAGTGTCTAGAGCAACATAAGTTGATCCCAAGCTAAAAGAAGCTTGTTCACGCGTCACTCAAGGTGAAAAACGCTTATTTTTGCACTTTCTTTGTAAATAGTGTTCAATATACTAGATTTATGTCATATATTAATTGAATCTAGCTAGATCTTGTGTTTTATACATATATTGTGGTGTAGATGGTAGATCTATAGATCTCATCGGTTATTTATCTCATATATTGTTGTAAATCAAGTCCGAAGGCTAGACCTACTTAAATATAAGCCGGATATAGCCTTTTGAATGGTTATTAAGCATGAAGCTTTAACACGTATGCTAGATCGATTTAGATCCATGGTAGATCTACGTGATTACTGCTTTTGGTCAATCCCGGTCACTTCGTAGAGCCCTAGATCTATATCTAGAGGTGAGGGGGTCTTAGTAGCTCATAATGGAGATTTCAACTGATGGAATCATCTATAATCGGGTCTAGGATATGTTGTACATACATATTTATGTTTAATAATGTGAGCCTAGGAATCCCAATGTCTAGATTTAATGATCGGATCTTGACTTGATTCGCACGACGGACGCTTTATTTTCAATGTAATGTTTAAATAACGTAAAATCATTGTACATATAATATTTGGATCTTGAAGACGGATTCGAGGGGTTAGTCCCGAGAAGTTGGATTCAAGATCCTGTGATAGTGAAAACTTTAATTTTGGGTGTTCGGATTCATTGAGACGGCTTACATGCTCGATGATGATCCGACCCTTTTTGGCGCTTTTAGCATACATTTTCACCAAAATGATTTCCAAATCAAAACAGCAAAGGGCTTTTATAATAACAATAAGGCAATTTGGGGATAGACATTAGATCATAAATGGAAGTACCAAAGGACCTCAATTCCTATTTGACAAAGGATTTGAAAACTTTTTTTTCAAAACATCATTGATATATATTGTGTTCTAAAAAGGAACCTTTATATAAATCAAATCCTTTGTGCATAGGGTTAAAGAGGTACATCACTACTTTCGTAATAGTTTAATAGGCTTAAGAATTAATAATGGAAGTATCAAAAGTCCTCGATTACTATCCGGGTGAAGGGTTTGAAAACTTGTGTGTTTCCCAAAATATCATATGAAATGTATATTTTGTCTAATAATGAACTTTTGCTAAATCAAACCCTTCGTACATAGGTGCAAAAGAGGAACGACACTACTTTCAAATAACTCACAATGAGGTTTAGAATAAAACTTTCAAAATAAAACACACACACACACACACACTCACATAAATAGACACACTTTATGCATATGAAATCAATAAGATGCGGTAACCGTGTTTTCACGGAAGTCGGGGGGTGCCTAACACCTTCCCCTCGCCTAAGCTAGCCCCCGAATTCTAAGAGTCTCGGTTTCAGACCAATGCTACGGAGTCATATATTGAACCATATTGGAAATTTTCAAAATTCGGATGAGTTGGTACATCCATTTAAATCATACCAACTGGTGGCTCTATCTCATTAGGTCCAATCATCAAAATTAATCAATAAAATCAAAACTTTGTAAAATAAGTCTACTAATGTCGTTCTTTTCCTTACAAATTCACCTTCAGATGAATCAATAGACATATCAAAAGATAAAAGGGTAGAAAAAAGGAAAACAAGGAAGAAATAATCAAAACAAACAAACTTTTATTTACATTATTTTTCCCGGCGTCGACATGGACCTTAATTCTCGTACTTAGGGGGATCAGCCCTTCGTACCATGTATTGTGCACAAATATCTTAATGCTAACTCGTAAATAATCCCCTATAATAGGGTTGTTCATCTCAGCTTGACATAAGATTCCTCACCAAAGGAAGTTTTGTTTGGATTAACTTCAAGGGTAATTTAGAGTTCAACCGTTCATCAACTAAGGATTAGTTGAATCATTAACCATTCAACAATTTGACAAAAACATAAGCTCAAACAATGATCTATAGTCAAGGATTAAACAATACTAACTCACCATTGAATATCAATGTATATCAAGGTAGTACTTCCAAAAGAATTAGAAGCCTCATTTGAAGTCAAAAACTAAAATAGTTCATGCTTTGGATAACGATAAATAAGAACTAGAAATCTTTCTCATTAAGAGCTTAGAGTTACAGAATTTGAATAATTATAAACAAATAAGGATAGGAAACTTGCGTAATCGTAATCAAGATAGGGTAAGGAACTTGCCTCGTGCATAGGTTAAACAATTACAGTTACACGATCACCAAATGTCCTACATATATCATTGGAATCATAACATTCATTAGACATGCTAACATTAACCCTATAGACTTAGTTCCCACTTAAGTTCAACTTGTTAACTTAGTTCAAGTTCTGACCATTAAACTAATCACACATCACAAACCTGAAATAATTACATGACAATTAATATGAACATCAAAACCAACCTCATGAATAACAAGTTTAAGTTCCTATACCATTCGATAATTCTTAACTTGAAATCACTTTATACATGTTAACAATCTATTATAACATCTTGTTATATGTCTAACACATTATCATGCTCATTAATCTATGTTAACTCATCATGTTATGGTCTGAAATCAACACAAAACAAAACAGTCTCTGATCAATGGAGAGCACAGCTGCGCCATACAAAGGCTTAACACCAGCGCAACTACGAAAGGGCGTAATTGCGCCATTTCTATCTTTGACACCTTCGCAGCTACGTCGGTACACAGATAAAAACTCTACAACTCGCGGACAACCAGGTTTCTCAAGCCAAAAACTCGACTTTCAACATCTAAACTCTAAATTAAGCATACCCAAAAGTTACAAACTTCACATAAACAACACCAAAGCATGTACATACTGATTATAACAACAAAACAACAACAAGCATCAAATTTAAACCCTTTAAATTCTATGTTCTTGCTAAAACTCCACTTTTAGACATTCTTAACAAAATAAATCACCATGAGTTCATTTCTTAACCAAATCAGTCCGTATAACTTGCATAATTTTCACAATTTAACGTATTAATACAATCTACAACCAATTTACAAATTATCATATGATTCAAGCATAAATTTTACTCTCAAAATAGACCCAACCTATATATATTAAGCAAAACTCATACTCTTCATCTTCCACATGATTTTCATGGATTAATTCAACCTAAAGTCGTTTCTCCATGTCAATTAACAGATTATAATCATCAATTAACATATATAGTTCACCTCTCATCAAATATAACAAAATTCCATTTTCTATGAAAAACTCAAGAACATAACTAAAGCTTGAAATTAAGAATTTTACCCTTGATTTCTTATGTTTAGAAGCTATAGAATAGCTTTGCTAATCCTCTCTTCTCTTCCTTGATTTCCAGAATCTCTCTAACTCTCTTAATTTTCTCTATTCTCTCAAGCTCTCACCAACACTCTATGTTTTGCAAATGGCTAAAGGTAGGAATAAAACACGTAAATATGAAACTTATATAACTGATATACATATAATATGTAATTAACTTATTAGATTAAAGGTTTTATCAATTACAAAATTCAAAAGTCACAAGGCTTTGTTTGGCTAGAACTATTAAACCCACTTTCTAATTTATTTAAATAACCCCTTATAATATAGTACACAAATGTCACACTTATTAGATTTAAATCACAATCCTTAATTATCCACATAATATTGATTTAGCCAATATAGTTCTTAATATTTATTTAATAAATATTAATATTCTAATTTAATCATTCCTTTAATTCCAATAATTAATTAAATTAAAATAACACCATTACATAACATTACAATTATTGAACAACTCATTTAATTTAATTATCTCATTAAATTAAATCTTTAAACCATAAAATTATTAAATATTAATTTAATTAATATAACACACTTAATTAAATTAATCCACAATAAATCCATCAATTATTTATTTATCTAAATAAATAACCCAACTAACATATTTATTTAATCAATAAATAAACCAACTAAAATATTTATTTAATTTAATAAATATTTTCAATTAAATACTAATTCTCAATCGTTACATCCTTCCCTCCTTAAAAAGATTCTGTCCCAGAATCACGACTCAATTAATTCATTCGTCACATTCTTCCCTCCTTAAAAGATTTTGTCCCCAGAATCGCTATACAAAGATCTAAGCAAATAACTGAGGATAGTTTTTCATTATTTTATCTTCGAGTTCCCACGTAGCTTCTTCAACGTTGTGGTTCCACCAGATTACCTTAACAGAAGGTATTACTTTATTTCTGAGTACTTGCTCTTTCATGTCAACTATCTGAACAGGAAGTTCTTTGTAAGATAAATCTTTTTCAAACTATAACGGTTCATACTTTATAACATGTTTGTAATCGGGCTTGTACGGTCGTAACACTGAAACATGAAAAATGTTATGGATATGTTCTAATTCATGTGGTAACGCAACCTCATAGGTGTTAGGTTTGTATGAAATCGTGACGCCATCAAATTTCAAAATGAAGGGCGAAAACATGGTATATCAAAGTTTAAAAATTTCTACAAAACCATTACCCGGATCATCCTTTATACAAATTATTAATTTAAAACGATAAATAAGAAGTTATGGAATATATCCTTGTAGAACGAAGCTTCCACGGGTACAAGTTTAACTCCTTGTTCGTCGCGATCTCCTTGAATATTCGGGGTAGATTCCTTCCTTTGATCAATGTTAGCCACCCAAGTGTTTGGCCTCTAGAGGTGATCCACCAAGGAAAAGGAATTATTCAAGAAGGAAGGTGGTTGGCTAACCCTAGTTTTTTATCCTCTATAGAAAAGGAGTACTATCCAACAATTAGAATTGCATCAACTGATATCTATTATAAAACTCCTCTTATATATATATTGGTCAACCCTTCTAATCCTATTAAACATGTGGTTTCATTTAATTAATTAAATTTCTTTAATTAATTTAGGCATCCCACCACATTGAAAATAATTAATTAAATTCATTTAATTAATTTGTCTCTTAATCTTATTAGGAATAAATGAGAGTACTAATATTAAATTAATTCCTAAACTCCTTTAGAAATTAAAATAATAATAATTATAGTTGTAGACACTCGAGATTTTTCTTGCCCCGATACTAATCCAGTAGAAGGGTAAAACCGTTAATCAACCCCAAATCCTATCCACAATATCAGTGCTTTAGTTAATTTGATTCCCAATATCGGTAATCAAGTTCCGACAGTCAATCGGACCATAATCAAATTCCGACAGTCAATCGGACCATCAATCAAGTTTCGACAGTCAATCAGACCATTAATCAAGCTCCGACAGTCAATCAGACCATCAATCAAGCTCCGATAGTCAATCGAATCATCAAGCTCAACCCCGATCTTAACCCGAAAAGTACCAATCAACCCCGGCAGCAACCCGGGAGGTATCAATCAACCTTGGTATCAACTTAGGAAATTAAATCAACCTCGGTCTCAACCCTGGAGGTACCAATCAACCCCGGTCTCAACCCAGGAAGTGCAGGTCATCCCCGATCTCAACCCGGGATGTCAGGCCAACTTCAAACATCAGCTTGAAGCATCGTAATAACTCCATAGCAAAACCTGGAATGACCACATCAGCCTTAGAGACAACCCTGAGGTCAAAAGATTCGACTGGGATCCAAGTCTTGGAATCAGCTCTCGAAAGTCAACTAGCGACCATGCCGACACTACAGGCAGCCCCGAGAGGGGTACAACGGTTATTTTACCAACTTTCAACCGACTTGGTCAAACTCAATCCAAATCGATGCCGCAAAAGTCAAAATGAACCCTAACGACGATCTCGAGTGGAAACAACGCAAGAAAGTTCAACGGATAAACTACGGGGAATCGAAGACCTGGTTATGAACCCGTCTTCCTGGACCCGAAAAATGTTTTTTCCCATGTCATTGCAACACTCATGGCGGGAGCTTTTCGAAAAGGTATCGCACGCCTCAAACGGACGCTCCGACCAAAAGTTAAAAAGTTTCTGACCGGACATCGCATTGCTCGGAGTGCACGTACTTTGAGATGACCTAGCTGGGCATGCAGGACCTCGAGTGGCAGCACCTCTACCTATGGTAGCCACATGTAGAGGTGCGGCTCCCCCCTCTATAAATAGAGGGGCAGCCCCCTCTCATTTTGATAAGCAAGAAGCGCAGCGAAGCCCTGCGCGACTGATTGTTCGACTTTTACACCTCTTCCAAACCCAAATATTTTCACTCCAACACATAGATATACCCATATACTACCACATATCAAAAAACTATCGGTAGATTTGGACGTTTAAGGCCTACGATTAGGAAAAAAGCCCGTAGTGCAACCCACTATAAGTATTTTTACGATCAGTAAGTCAATATTACTACTTTGCACTGTTTTACACCTGCACATCAAGTTTTATCTTTTAAATATGCCCGAAATTTAGTTCCATGGCCATTATCGTCTAAAATTAATACATTTTTGTACATAAACTCCGTTTTCAGCATTTCTATAACTTGGATTAACGATCCGTTAGCTCCAATAGCTTCAATGCACTAGCACCCACCGTTTTGGCAACTTCGCCGGACTGGGTTGTCTTCCCAGTCCGGGTTTGGCCTTTTTCTGTACACATTTAACTGTTTATGTACTAACATTTCAATTCTATCAAGCCCGGAAGTCAAATCCGAGGTAGTTTACTGCTTTTATATATATTTACGCATATATGAGCGACTCTCACCATAACTAGTCTTCGTACCAGTATTGGTTGACTACATTTCTGTCAATATATATATATATATATATATATATATATATATATATATTTTAATTCAGTCCGGGCACAGGCGTGAAAACCCATCACCGTTACTATTTTTATATATATTTATGCATATATAAGCAGCCTTCATCATCACTGGTCATCTTTCCAGTCTTGATTGACTACGTTTCTATCAATATATATATTTCAATTCCAATCTGGGCTTGCGAGTGAAAACCCATCGCCTTTTACAGCTTTTATATATATATATCTAACTATATATATTGCTTTGTTCAATTTATTCAACTGTTGCATTTAACATTCATTTGTATATGAATTTGCACTGACATTTCTGCAGGCGAACTAGATTTATCCAAATCTCGCCATTTCTAGCTTTCAACAGTTCAAACAGGTCCCGACAAAACCTGGACGCTATAATGGCTGAGATTTATTTAAATCTAGTTATTTTTATAATTTCAGCTTCAAAAGCAACCTCGCGTCCCTTAGATCGCTATCTAGTGGGAACGAGACGCTTCGGCCGTGCGGACCGGGATTTATTGAATGAATCCCTGGTTCTGGCTATTTTGGGATATTTATCTGCTTCTGTACAAATTTGAACTGTGCAGGTTTTTCTAGCAACTCATATATGAGCGTAGGAATCGTGGGACTCATTATCAAACTGATCAAAATTTGATTCCCACGATGGACAAACTCCGATTTACAGATGTACCCTGCCGGTTTTTTTCTGTAAAATGTACATGCACAGACCTTAAAACGGTTATCCGTATTTAAGGTCTCAACATAGTGAAAATATGGATTGTCGTGTCAGCGTCCCTCCGATGGTTTTCATACCCATAAGGAGACCGAAACTTTATATTTCTGTGGTCGAGGATGCTTCGCACCCCGATAAATCACCATTTGCATTCAGCCTTAAAGCTATAAAGATAAAATTGAGAGTAGCGATATGCTTCAATTCCTATGTCAGCGTAAGGGTTTAATAAAACCAGCTTTCAAAACATCACTGTCAATTCAATTTAAAAATTTTTGCAAATCAAATTAAATGATGCTTTTTGCAAATTAAATTAAAGATTGATTTTCAAATCAAATCAAACCCTTCGTATATAGGCTCAACGAAGCCTGTCAAAGCTTTCAATCAATCAAAAGGCCCAATTTCCAAAATAGCATTCACTCACGCATTCCAGTTTTAAGGGAATAATTGAAAAGATTTCAGTACCGTGTTTACACGGGAGTTGTGGGGTGCCTAACACCTTCCCCACACTTAACCAAGCCCCCGAACTCAAAACTCCGATTTCAAAGATCAAGTTTTGACAGTGTCCAGCAATTGAGTCTCTTTTCCAAATCAAACTCGGTTGAGTTGGTACAACCATTTTCAAATCTACCAACTGACGACTCTGTTAAATCAAATCGTCGACATACATATGTTGGTCTCTTTCCTAAAAACCCTTCAAAACCTTTTTTGCAATAAAAAGAATAAGGGTAGAGAGAACTTAGGAAGATCGATTTGAGGAAAACCGGGTTATGAATTGACCCGTGGTATTTCTTAAATTTTCCAACGTCGACAGTAATAATATTAATAAGACTCCTCTTATTAATTTATATTTAATATTTCCAAAATATTAAATAATAAACATTAAGCTATTTAATTTATTCTATCACCATAGATTAAATTAATTACACTTAATGCATTATTACGATTATGTCATTACCTTCTTAAATAATTATTCTTCTTTTTATGGTGTGACCCTTTAGGTTCTCTATATTAAACCGGTTGTGAATAAATCAATTAGGACAATTCTAATCTTGATTAAATAAATAAATTAAACTAATAATCTATTTAAATAAATAATATTTATTCTACAATAGGGATAAGCCTCCCTAGCGATCAACGACTTTCTAGATAATATAGATTTCAACATTAATCATAAAAGAACCCGTGTGTAAATAGTTACCGTACAATTCAATCCTTCCACCATACAATGTCCCAATTAAATATAAGACATGGAATTACTGTCAAGTCTTAATTTATTTAGTTATATGTATTTTTATTAGAAAATGCACAACTCCAAATAATGCAAATTAGAAACTCCTTTCTAATTTCATTTTGCCTTGGCCAAGGACTACTGGGTTGTCATTTAACGAATCACGTAGAACATATCTCTTTTTTTACTAGAAGTGGTAGATTCTTTATTGACCATTCATTATTTCCATATGTAACTTATTATACCCAAGCATACCCTTTGATAGACCCTAAGGGTCTTAAGGAATAAGTCAAAGTATAATTCATTACACACAAGATACTATGATGATCTCAAGTCCAAGGATCACTTGTACTATTATCACATTAGGAATTCCTATTGACAGGCAAGTAAAACTCCATTAGGTATCCCATAGAGAGTCACGTTCAAAAAACTTATTCTCCAATAAGCACGTACGTACTTGCTTTAGTGTCTCCACACAAATGATTATGAGATCAACCATCCTCATCCAATGAGCAAGCAACATATGTACCAATCTATCCGGATTTGCTAATCCCCTTTTTAGTAATCCAACGATTGGGAACTATTTTAGTTTTAAGCTTTCTAAGAATTTAGATCTCATTAGCATGATCAACATCATGATTCTAAAAGCATTACTTAAAACTATGGGTTATTTACATATTATAAAAACAGCATCATGTAGATAATTAAACGCCTTTATTAAGTGAATACTTTTATTAATAAATAAATAAGATTGTCTCCAAAGCATATGCTTTATTATCATACATGATTGGCTTGTATCTATATTACTTTCAATAGGCTACCTCACCAACTCTTCGCAGTATCTCAAAGGGTTCAATAAACCTCGGACTCAGTTTTCCCTTCTTGCCAAATCGAATTTTCCCCTTCTAGGGGGACACTTTCAGGAAAACAATACTGCCTACTTCAAATTCTCGATTTTGTCGGTGTTGATTAGCATATTTCTTCTGCCTGTATTAAGCAGCTATCAATCTCGCCCTGATTACTTTGACAATTTCGGCGGTTTGTTATACCAATTCTGGGCCTAGCAGTTGACGTTCACCAATTTCATCCCAGCATAATGGAGTTCTGCACTTCCTCCAGTACAACGCTTCAGAAGGCGATATGCCAATACTTGCGTGGTAACTGTTATTGTAAGTGAACTCAACCAGTGGTAAATGGTCATTTTAATTTCCCTTGAAATCCATAATACAAGCTCTCAATATATCTTCCAATGTTTGGATTGTCCTCTCGCTCTAGCCATCAGTTTGAGGATGATATGCTATACTCATTCTCAACTGCGTTCCCATGCATTCCTGCAGTCGCTTTCAAAAGTTCGATGTGAAATGCGGATCTCTGTCCGATACAATTGACACTGGAACATCGTGTCTTGAAATAATGTACTTCACATATAATTTTTCCAACTGATCCAAATTAAACCTAATCTTAATTGGCAAGAAATAGGCTGATTTCGTCAGTCGATCCACAATCACCCAAATTGCATTATACCCCTTTTGAGTCGTTGGAAGACCTACCACGAAATCCATCGTGATATGCTCTCATTTCCATTCCGGTATCTCTAACGGTTGTAATAATTCACTTGGTCTCTGATGCTCTGCTTTGACCTTATGACACGTCAAACATCTAGCTACACACTTAGCAACTTCCTTTTTCATATTCGGCCACCAAAAATGTTGTCGGAGATCCTGATACATTTTTGTACTTCCAGGGTGAATCGAATATCTTAAACTATGAGCCTCGCTCAAAATTTCCTCTTTGACTTCTAGTATTGGCGGAACCCAGATTCTCCCTTCAAATCTTAATAACCCTTCGGTGTCAACTTTGAATTTTACCTCTTCACCTTCAGACACTCTTTTCCTTATCTTTTCACATTCCTCATCAAGAAGTTATGCTTCCTTCACCTTATCTACCAAAGTTGGGTCGGTTTCCATTTGGAACAGTTTTTCATCCGACTCCTTCGGACACTTAACCTCCAACTTCAACTTAGCCATATCAGCTACCAGCTGTTCCTGAGAATTTAACAACAGCAATTTCTCCCGACCCTTTCTTCTTAAGGCATCAGTAACAACATTAGCTTTACCCAAATGATATAAAATCTCGCAGTCATACTCCTTAATCAGCTCCAACCATCTCCTCTTACGCATATTTAAATCCTTTTGTGTAAAGATATACTTCAAACTCTTATAGTCTGTGTATATCTCACACTTTTCACCATAAAGATAGTGCCTCCAGATTTTCAAAGCAAACATTACCGCCGCTAACTCTAAATCATGGGTCGAATACCCCTGCTCATAGTCCTTCAATTGACGCGATGCATACGGAATGACATTATTATTTTTCATAAGCACACAACCTAGTCCTTTATGTGATGCATGACTATATACCACAAAATTTTCTGTGCTATCCGGCAGAGATAACACAGGTGCCGTACTCAACCTCTTCCTTAATTCTTGGAAACTCTCTTCACACTTCTCCGTCCAAACGAACTTCACTTCTTTCCTTATCAAATTCATCAACGGAGTGGTGATTTTAGAAAAATCTTGAATAAAACGCCTATAATAACATGCCAATCCCAAGAAACTTTTTACCTTTGACGGTGTCTTCGGCTGATCCCAATTTATCACAGCTTCAACTTTAGATGGATTAACCAAAATCTCATCCTTGTCAATTACATGACTAAGAATCTGCACGCGTTCCAACAAAAATTTGCATTTTGAAAACTTCATGTATAACTTCTCTCTTCTTAATGATTCCAATGTCACCCTCAAATGTTCAGTGTGCTCCTCCTTGGTTTTGGAATATACCAAAATATCATCGATGAACACTACTACAAATTTATCCAAGAATGGTCTAATCACCCTATTCATCAAATCCATGGAGGCTGCAGGTGCATTCCTTAAACCAAATGACATTACCAGAAGCTGGTAATGACCATACCGAGTTCTGAATGCCGTCTTCGGTACATCCTCCTTCCTTACCTTCAATTGATGATACCCACTTCTCAAATCTATCTTTGAGAAGTACCTAACTCCCTTTAGCTGATCGAACAAGTCATCAATCCTAGGAAAAGGATATTTATTCTTGATTGTGACCTTGTTCAATTTTCTATAATCAATGAAGAGCCTCATTGATCCGTCCTTCTTCTTAACGAATAACACCGGCTCTCCCCATGGCGTTGCACTCGGCTGGATATACTTCTTGTCTAGTAACTCCTGCAACTGTACCATTAACTCCTTCATTTCCATTGGAGCCATTCTGTACGAGGCTTTAGATATCGGGGCAGTCCCTGGTGCTAAGTCAATCACAAACTCGATTTCTCTATCTAGCAAAAGTCTCGACAAATCGCCCGAAAACGCGTCCATAAAATCTCTAACGACCCGTATTTCTTCCAACTTCGCACCCTTCTTCTGAGTGTCGACTTTGTAGGCTAAATATCCTACTCACCCTTATCTCAAAAACTTCCTGGCCTGCATAATTGTCAGGCAAATCATTTTTCTATGATTTTGCTTCCATAAAATACTACCTTCGACGGAGTCGTAAGGTTTATAGACTTCTTTTGGCAATCAATTATCGCCCCATAATTGAATAACCAATCCATTCCCATTATAACATCAAATTCTCCAAGTTTAATTGGAATTAGATCTACTATCATCATATTTCCCTTAATATCCAATCCACAGTTCTTGTGTACAAACCTAACAGGAATTACCTCCCTATTCACAATTTTTATGTTCAAATGGTAATCTAATTCCTGTTTAGGAAAATCTAAATTCTTAGCAAAATCATCGGATATAAATGAACAAGTAGCACCAGAATCAAAAATTACGTAAACATTAATACTATTGATCGAAATGATACCTGACACCACATCCTTTGACTGCACAACATCTTGCACGGTCATGTTGAAAGTTCTGGCGGTGAGTCGGTTTGATTGTGTTGGTCCAGCGATAGTCAAAGTGCCACCACTGCTGTTTCCTCTACCTCCACCTGACCATCTAGTTATCTTGTTAGGGCAATCGTGAGTAATATGATCCTTTGACCCGCAAGTGAAACAAGCTCCTATCTTCGAAATGGGATAATTTGCCGTAATGTGGCCTTCCTAACCACAGTTAAAACACACCCGCTTACCCCTCAGGTACACGCCAGTGTGATTATTCCCACAAGTAACATAAGATTTAAACTTCTTTTTCTGACTTCTAACTTCTACTAGTATTACTCTCACTCCACTTCCTCTTTTGGTTTCCACCGCTATGGCTACCACCTGCTTTATTCTCAGTTTCATTATTCTTCTTCTTCTTTTGCTCCTAGTTAAATTTGGTTAGGGCATCACTTCCACCTTCCATGATGATCACCGTTTCTAGCACTGCTGTAAATATTTTCAGCTGGAACATCAAGACCTTGCTACATAACTAGAACTTCAATCCCTGTTCAAACCTCCTCGCCTTCCACTCGTCCGTATTAACTTGATATGGCCCAAACCTCGCTAACTCGTTGAACCTTGCAGCATACTCCGGCACAGACATGGTACCTTACATTAGCTCTAGTAATTAAACCTCCATCTGGTTCTGCGAGCTTGTCGGGAAGTATGTCTTGAAAAAAATCTCTTTAAACCTATCCCATGGTATTATTCCATGTCCCCCTCGAACTTTATTTGCCTGTTACCAGTAGCTATCTTCTAACTTCAGCATAAACGTTGTGAAGATAATTTTTTGGTCCTCACAGACTCTAGCAATGTAAAATACCTTCTCCATTTCTATGATCCAGGATAGGGCTTCAACTGGATTCATGGACCCTGTAGACACTCGAAATTTTGTTTCCCTATTACTAACACTGTTGGAGGGCAAAATTATCTTTTGAATTGCCCGGTCTTAATACCGGGCCATCAACTCAACCCCGGTATCAATACCGGGCGGACAAATCAACCCCGATCTTAATATCGGGCCATCAAATCAACCCCGATCTCAATATCGGGTCATCAAATCAGCCCCGATCTCAACCCGGGTGGTATAGGTCAGCCCCGGTCTCAACTCAGGAGGTACAGGTCAGCCCCGATCTCAACTCGGGAGGTACAGGTTAGCCTTGGTCTCAACTCGAGAAGTACAGGTCAGCCCCGGTCTCAACCTGGGAGGTACAGGTCAGCCCCGGTCTCAACCCGGGAAGTACAGGTCAGCCCCGGTCTCAACCCGGGAGGTACAAATCAGCCCCAGTCTCAATCCGGGAGGTACAGGTCAGCCCTGATCTCAACCCAGGAGGTACAGGTCAGCCCCAGTCTTAACCCAAAAAGTATAGGTCAGCCCCAATCTCAATCCGGGAGGTACAGGTCAGTACCGGTCTCAACCCGGGAAGTACAGGTCAGCCCCGGTCTTAACCTGGGAGGTACAGATCAGCCCCGATCTTAACTCAGGAGGTACAGATCAGCTCCGGTCTCAACCCGGGAGGTACAGGTCAGCTCCGGTCTCAACTCGGGAAGTATTGGTCAGCCTCGATCTTAACTAGGGAGGTACAGGTCTGCCCCGGTCTCAACACGGGAGATACAGGTTAGCCTCGATCTCGGGAAGTACAGGTTAGCCCCGGTCTCAACCCGGGAGGTACAAGTCAGCCTCGGTCTCAACCCAGGAGGTACAGGTCAGCCTCGGTCTCAACTTGGGAGGTACAGGCTAGCCCCGGTCTCAACCCGTGAGTTACAGGTCAGCCCCGGTCTAGGAAAGTCAGGTCAACTTTAGAAACAATCTTGAAGCATAAAAACATCTCTAGTGGAAAACCTGGAATGATCAAGTCAGCCTCGGAGACAACACTGAGGACGAATAGACTCGAATGGAATCCAAACCTTGGAAACAACCCTAGGAAGTCAGTCGGAGGCCATGCCGACACTTAAGGCAACCCCGAGAGGGGCAAAATGGTCATTTTATGAACTCTAAGCTGATTCGATCAAACTTAAGCTGAATTAATGACACCAAGGTCAGAACGAATCATAACAATGATCCCGAGTGCAAACAGCGCAAAACAGCTCAATGAACAAACTACGGGGAATTGAAGACCTGGTTATGAACATGTCTTCCTAGACCTGGAAAAAGTTTTATCCCATGACATTGTGACACTCTCGGCGAGGGCTTTTTGGAAAGGTATAACACGCCTCAAATGGACGCTCCGATCAAAAGTTAGAAAGTTTCGAATTAGACCTTGTGTTGCTCGGAGTGCACGTACTTTGAGACGATGGAACCCATCGCGGGGCCTACACCACATGGAGCCGCACCTCTACCAACGGCAGCAGCAGGTAGAGTGGAGGCTCCTGGGTCTATAAATAAGTCGTGACCCCCAGCTTAAAAAAAATGCTCTGAACCCCTGCCCGTTTGGTTTTCCAACCATTTTCATGTCTTCCAAACCCAAATTTTTTCACTCTAACATGTAGATAAACCCACATAATACCACATATTAGAAAATAGCCGGTAGGTTTAGACGTTTAAAGCTTACAATTTGGCAAAAAGCCCGTGTAGCAGTCCATTGTGAGTATTTTTACGATCAGAAAGTTATTATTACTTATTCGCACTTTTATACACTTGCATATAAATTTTTATTTTCTAAATATGCCCGGAACTCAGTTTTGTGGCCGTTTTTGTTAACTTTTGGTACATTTTAGTACCTAAATGCATTTTTTGGACAACCCCAAGTCTTAACATGCTTAAGATTTGGTTTCCTCCCTTTCCACATCTCATATGGAGTCTTTGGGGCGGATTTGGTAGGTACCTTGTTAAGTAGGTATGCAGCCGTTTCTAGGGCATATCCCCAGAAGGAAATTGGAAGGTCGGTAAAACTCATCATGGATCGAACCATGTCCAACAGTGTTCGATTTCTCCTTTCAGATACTCCATTTAACTGTGGTGTACCTGGAGGAGTCCATTGTGAGATTATACCATTTTCTCTGAGACAATTGAGAAACTTACTGCTTAAGTATTCTCCACCTCGATCTGATCGAAGTATCTTAATACTCTTGCCCGTTTGTTTCTCTACTTCACTTCTGAACTCTTTGAACTTTTCAAATGATTCTGATTTGTATTTCATTAAATACACATATCCAAATCTTGAGTGATCATCAGTGAAAGTAATAAAATAAGAATACCCACCCCGTGCACTTGTTGTCATAGGTCCACAAACGTCTGTGTGAATCAATGCCAACAACTCTGTAATTCTCTCCCCTTTTCCACTAAAAGGAGATTTAGTCATTTTACCCATGAGACAAGATTCACAAGTTGGATATGATTCATAATCAGATAGCTCGAGGAGCCCATCTTTATGCAACTTGGATAATCTTGTTTCATTGATATGACCGAGTCTACAGTGCCACATATATGTATAATTAATATCATCTCTTTTCCTTTTCTTAATTTGTTCAATTTGAAATATATTTTCTTGCAAGTCAAGTGTATAAAGTCCATTTCGCAAATTTCCAATACCATATAAAACATCGTCTTTATAAATAGAACAACCATTGTTCTTTATAATAACGTCAAAACCTTCCATATCCAATACAGAAATTGAAATAATGTTTTTAATAATATTCGGAACATAATAACAATTATTAAGATAAACGGATTTGCCCGAAGGCATTGCTAAACAATAAGTTCCTATAGCTAATGCAGCAACTTTTGCTCCATTTCCCACTCGTAGGATCACCTCATCTTTGTTCAGCTTTCTACTTCTGACCAGTCCCTGCACAGTATTACATATGTGAGAACCACAGCCGGTATCCAATACCCAAGTAGAATTATGACTTTCAGAAAAATTAATTTCAATCATAAACAAACCTTGATTGGAAGTCGAAGCTTCTCCAAGCTTCTTCTCTGCTAGAAACTTCTTGCAGTTCCTCTTCCAATGTCCCGGCTCATTGCAATGAAAGCACATTCCTTTAGCTGGTTCAGGTTTCTTTTGCTCCTTTTCTTTCCCTTTTCCCTAAGCCTTCTTAGATTTCTTCTTTTCAGAAGACACCTTGGGCCTCTTCCTTTTATTGGAAGAATCCACCATCAAGACATGGTTCTTCTTGGATGAGAAGTGACCTTCTGCAGTTTTCAGCATGTTAAGCAGCTAAGGTAAGCTGACATCTAGCTTATTCATGTGAAAATTAACCACAAACTGCGAGAAGGTCTCAGGGAGTGACTGCAAGACCAAGTCTTGACTCAACTCCCCATCCATGACGAACCCAAGCTGTCCAAGGCGTTCAATCAAATTGATTACCTTCAGAACATGAGTCTCGACGGTAGTGCCCTCGGTCATCCGAGATCGAAAGAGCTCCTTAGATATCTCATATCTAGCAGTCCTACTCTGTTCACCATACAACTCCTTGAGGTGAAGCAGCATAGCAGGAGCATCCATTTTTTCGTGCTGACGATGAAGCTCGTTATTCATGGATGCGAGCATGATGCATTGAGCCACAGATGCATCATCTTGCCACTTATTGAAAGTGGCAATCTCTTCCTCAGAGGCTGTTTCTGAAACAGATTCAGGGATAGTGGAATTTAGGACATAAGAAATCTTTTCAGCAGTGAGAACAATTCTCAGATTTCTTAGCCAGTCCTCATAATTCGGGCCGGTAAGCTTATTTGCATCAAGTATGCTTCGTAGTGAGATTAGTGATTTTGACATTTTTAAAATTTTGCATGTGAAAAGACAACATTTTAGCAAACATTCATTTTATTAACTTTGCATACCAAAATAAATTTAGGTCTTTATTTTAAATTGGTATCTCCCACTATTTTCATCAAACTATATTACCCTCACTCATATAGTTCGGCAACATCTAATTAAAGATTTGCTAGTGAGATTAAGGATCCCATTTCAAATGTATATAACCTTGTGGATAGCACAACAAGCGATATACAAATAAATAGGTAGACAACTCTTGTCAATTACATCACCATGTAACTCCTTTTATTTTGCCTCTTAAATCATAATGGTCATGTGTGTGCACATCCGAACTAAAATGATTTAAGTTAAGTCCAGCCTAGCACTTCCATAAATTCAAAAAAGAAAAATTTTCGTCCTTGTGGATAGCACAACAAGACTAGATCGTTCAATTTTCTTGATAAGCATCAAATGTGATTAATTAACATCTTAAATATTCAATACTCGCCTTGTGGATAGCACAACAAACTCATATTAAATATTTAATACTCTATTAACTAATCATGCTAGAAGGCGACGTTCGATATTCCAAATATCATTTGAACGCTTCAGACTTAATATTATTTCTTTGAGGGGTTTGTTATTATTTGTCTCATCTTTTTAAGCGCGCATGCACATATATATATAAAATACGCGTCATTTTATTAAACATGCGAAGCATGTTTGTATAAAATATAATATATATAATATTTAGCATGCAATATAGAATACTATATTCTACCCGGATTGATTATGGACTTTTATTCTAGTTTGGTTCACTAGAGCCACCAAGTGAACCAAAAGGTCAAACCTAGGAGTGCAAGAATTTAAATTTTAAATGTAACTATTACATTTAAACCCGGGCTCCATACAAACGAGTCTTCATGCGTTCCTTGCTCCTTGGTCTCCAATTTCTTCAAAATAATTCTAACTATCTCTATTACATTAACTATTTAAAATTAAATAGAAACCTTGATCAGCAGTCAAGGGAAAGTACATAGAAAGGAGATAGAATTTACATCGAGAATAAAACTAGAGAAGACGAGGTACGCAGACCCCATTTTATAAAACCCATACATTCAAGCATTCATCCAAAATAAAATCCAATCACATTGGTCATAGTCCATAATCAACCCCATTTATTATCATACACATCAACATATGCATCAATAAATATCCATTCATCTCATGAATAACAATGCTATTCCATATATGGATCGATGTTATTTAATGGACAAAAGTTTTGCTAAATTTTATTTTTGAAACAAAATAAACTCTTTTATTTTAATCAAAAATAAATCCAAATTAAACTCCTTTAATTTTAGCATTCTGAAATCATATTTCAGATAAAATAAACTTCTTTATTTTAAAACTTTATCAATTAAATAAACAGTTTACTTAATTAATTAAAATCAATTTTCAGGGTCTGTCCAGGTACCGGCGCAGCTGCGCCAGTAATGAACTGGGTAGCTGCGCAGCTGCGCAGGTAGACGGAAGCAGCAGTTTTTGCAGACCGGCGCAGCTGCGCCAGTAATGAACTGGGCAGCTACGCAGCTGCGCCGTTCGTCGCAGAAACTTGCAGAAAACGATTTTTTGTCCAGAAAAACGATCCAATTCTCACATCAATTCATACATGGAATTATAAAATTGATAATTAGCACAAAGTTAGGCTCTGATACCACTGTTGGGTTTGTATGTAACGCAATCATGCAATCAAATCACATAAATAGGGCGGAAGCGTAAAAACTAGGTTTTCAAAATTTATACAAACCCATAACCATGATCATGCTTTGTGCTTGTTATCAATAACAGAAAAGAGAGAACATGGAATTATACCTTTGAAGATCTAAGCTTCCTCAGGTACAAGTTCTACTCCTTTGATTGCTTTGATTCCTCAGATAGTGGCTCATTCCCTTGAATAATGTCAGCCACCCAAATGTTTGGCCTCTAACGGTGATCCACCGAGGAAGAGGAAGAACTCAAGAAGATGGGTTATTGGCTTAACCCTTGTTTCTATCTCTATAGAATATGTGTACTCCCAACTCTTGGAAAATTTCACATGTCTCCCTTATTTCTGATATAAGACTCTCTTATATAGATATTAGGTTAACCCTCCTAATCCAATTAGAATAGGGTTTTATTTAATTAATTAATTAAATACTTTTAATTAATTTATATCCTAATCTTTATTAGGATTGAGAGAGAGTACTGATATTATATTAATTCCTAAACTCCTTTAGAATTAAAATAATAATAATAATAATAATAATATTAATAAGACTCCTCTTATTAATTTATATTTAATATTTCTAAAATATTAAATAATAAACATTAAGCTATTTAATTTATTCTATCATCATAGATTAAATTAATTATACTTAATGCATTATTACTATCATGCCATTTTCTTCTTAAATAATTCTTCTTCCTTTTATGGTGTGACCCTTTAGGTTCTCCATATTAAACCGGTTGTGAATAAATCAATTAGAACAATTCTAATCTTATTTAAATAAACAAATTAAACTAATAATCTATTTAAATAAATAACATTTATTCTACAATAGGGATAAGCCTCCCTAGTGATCAACGACTTTCCAGATAATATAGATTTCAACATTAATCATAAAAGAACCTGTGAGTTAATAGTTACCGTACAATTCAATCCTTCCACCATACAATGTCCCAATTAAATATAAGACATGGATTTACTGTCAAGTCTTAATTTATTTAATCATATGTATTTCGATTAGAAAATGCACAACTCCAAATAATGCAAATTAGAAACCTCTTTCTAATTTCATTCTACCTTGGCCAAGGATTCCTGGGTTGTCATTTAACGAATCACATATGACATATCTCCTCTTTTACTAGAGGTGGTAGATTCTTTATTGATCATTCATTATCTCCATATGTAACTCATTACACCCAAGCATACCCTATATATGCCTTAAAAGGCCTTAAGGAATTAGTCAAAGTATAATTTGTTACATACAAGATACTATGATGATCTCAAGTCCAAGGATCACATGTACTACTATCACATTAGGAATTCCTATTGACAGGCGAGTAAAACTCCATTAGGTATTCCATAGCGAGTCACGTTCAGTGAACTTATTCTCCAATAAGCACCTACATACTTGCTTTAGTGTCTCCGCACAAATGACCATGAGATCAGTCATCCTCATCCAATGAGCAAGCAACATATGTACCAATCTATCCGGATTTACTAATCCCCTTTTTAGTAATCCCACGATTGGGAACTATTTTAGTTTTAAAGCTTTCTAAGAATTTAGATCTCAGTAGCATGATCAACATCATGATTCTAAAAGTATTGCTTAAAACTATGGGTTATTTACATATTATAAAAACAGCACCATGTAGATAATTAAATGCCTTTAATAAATAAATATTTTATTAATAAATAAATAAGATTGTTTACAAAGTATGTGCTTTATCATCATACATGAGTGGCTTGTATGCACACTACTATCCGTATTATGCCAGTTTTTTTTGTAAAAATGTACATACAAAAGACCTTAAAACGATTATCCAGATTTAAGGTCTCAACATAGTGAAAATATGGTTTGTCATGTCAGAGTCCCTCCGATGGCTGTCATGCCCATGAGGAGACCGACACTTGTATATATGTTGTGGTCGAGGATGCCTTGCAACCCGACAATCACCATTCAAATGTAGTCTTAAGGCTGAAAGATAAACTGAAGTATCGATATGCTTCAATTCCTATGTTAGCGTAAGGGTTTGAAAACCTTCTTTCAAAAGGTCATTTTAATAATCTTTTCGAAAAAAAGAAATTTTGCAAATCAAATCAAACACTTTTGCAAATCAAATAAAAGACTTTTTGCAAATCAAATCAAACCTTTTGTATATAGGTTTAGCGATGCAAAACATACTTCCAATCAAAGCATAGGCCCAATTTCTTATAGCATTCACACATACATTTCAGATTTAAAAGGAAAATATTAAATATATGCGGTACTGTGTTTTCACGGGAGTTGTGGGGTGCCTAACACCTTCCTCGCACTTAACCAAGCCCCCGAACTCAAAACTTTTTTTTCAAAGATCAAGTTTCGACAGTGTCCAGCAATTGGACCTCTTTCAAATAAAACTCGGTTGAGTTGGTACAACTATTTCAAATCTACCAACTAGAACCTCTGTAAAACGTTCAAATCATCGACATGATACATGTTGGTCTTTTCCTAAAAAAATCCTTCAAAACCTTTTTCACAATAAAAAGAGTAAGGTAGACATAACTTCGGAAGAGAGAAAGATCCGGGGTTGGGACCCGACCCGCTGATTTTTTCCTGGCGTCGACAGGTGGCGACTCTGCTGGGAACAGTAGAGGGCTTAGGCCGCATTCAAATCTTTTCAAACATTTCCCATTCATATTTGCGTATGTGTGAATGTTGCGTCTTTACATTGAATGAATGCGTAAATGATGCGTAAATGATGCGTCTTTACATTGAATGAATGCTTTCCGGATTTTTTAGTGCTTCGCACCCATATTAGTGCTTCGCACCCATGTCATCATATGCATAACGGTGAGACGCAATGTATGTGAATGTATGTTGTGTGATTCCTCCTTCGGGAGGCAAAACCAGTCGATGATAAGTAATGTCTTCGGGGATGGCTAAGTCTCTGGGGCTCATGAAAATGCACCACCCAGATTCGCTCCAGTTGAAAGATCGGATTAATTTCCCCTCTAGTAGATTGCGATGATCTGGGCACCTTCATACCAAAAAGCCGCGAGAGTAGCCTAAGATAGGGCAGCCTCTGATTAACCAAATCTGATGGAAAGTTTCTTCATACCTTCCTCTTTCAAATTCAATGTCAAGTTTTTCAATCTCAATGTAAAGGAGCACAATGTAAATAATAAAAATTTACATTTCCTGTTATATACATTTTTTCATCCTGTCATCAAAACAACTAACCTCTGTTTTGCAGGATAAGATTAAAAAACCACAAAAACACATCATGGCATGCATCTTAACCCTACCTATCTCAAGAAATTGACACGCCTACTTTTTGTTGTAGGTAAAAAATTGGTCCTATCACTAGATCTAAGTCTAAGAAAGCACTAAGTCTATCCACGGACATGACTTCTAGTGCTCATCCAGAGTCCACCCGTCTCTAGGGAAGAGTTCGAAGGACTGAAGAATCAGATAGCCGAATTGGCCAATTTCTTGAGAGAACAAAGTAAAGCTCTTAAAGGGAAACAAGCCCAAGCTCACACAAAAACAGGAACACCTGCTGGTAGTGGTGGCAGTCAAGAGACCAAAAAAGGCGAGACTCAGATTCCTGGACTACAAAACCAGGACACAATCAACAAAACCCCTGAAATCACCACCCTCAATAAAGAATAGATAGTCATGAACTTCATTGACATTCAAGAAGCTCCATATTATGAGAGGGTCCTAGCAGGCATATGAAAACCATTTTCTGAAATGATCAAGCATGGTGAGATGGCCAAAATGGGGTTGAAATCTGGGAAGATAAAGGACCTGGCTGCCTTAGAAGTTGTTGTTGAGCATATCCAGTCCAAAAATTACAGGAGTAATCCCCAGAGGGTACATAAGAAGAAAGATGAAGAAGTGTCCTTAGTATTGCAAGGACAGAATCATAGGGGCTAGTCAAACAATATGTCCATTCAAAGGAGGAGTTATACCCCTTTTCAAGCTCCTGCACAGCCTTCCAACCCTCCATTTTAGAAAAATCTGGAGGCCAGGCATTGGAGAACATTCATCCCGTTAAGGGATTCACTCGAGAATGTGCTAAAATTGTTAACCGCACAGAAGAAGATTGTGCAACTCCTTCCACCAACCAATACTGGTGGACGGAATTTTGACCCAAGCAAGAAGTGTGCCTACCATTCTGGATCTCCGGGCCATGACACACAAGACTGTTGGTCTCTCAAGCATAAAATTCAGGACTTAATTGATAACAGAGAGATTGTGGTGACAAAGCCAAAGCAACCACACGTGCAGGATAATCCCTTACCTCAGCACAAGGAGGATAATGTCATTATGATCAGCACCAGAAATGGAGAAGGATCCAAATACCTCCGTTATATGGGAGAGTCAACTTCATCTAGTAACAACAGCCCCGACAGTTGGGAAGTCTCAGAAAGGCGATTCCTGATCGAGCAGGAGATTAAGTCTATCAAGGAACAAATTGAACAGTTAGCAGAACTGATCGTATACCAACATCAAATTACCAGGAAGCTAATAAACCAGACCAACCAGTCTGATGCAAGTCCTCCCACATTGGAGATCAGTCCCATTCCCATGAGGGATCATTACCGGTCTCATGAGCATGAATCCCAGACCGACAAGATGACCAAAGAGGAGAATTTCCAAGATGGTACGAAATTTGCCTTTCAAAGGAATTTCACCAACCTGAACCAGCCAATGGAGGAAATCCTCCAGATGCTAATCAACGAGGGAATGGTTGCAGATTTATTACCTCCCTTAAACCTTCGGTCCAAGAAATTCAAGCCTGACCAAACTTGTCAGTACCACTCCAATGCACCCGGCCATAATACTGAGGATTGCTGGGCACTTCGTAACCTGATTTAGCATACGGTTGAAAGCGGGGAATTGATAAAAGGGAATCGGGATTATAGCCTACCAGATGAAGACACTCTCTTTATTTTCACTTAGTGGAATCAGGATACAGTGGCTGTTGTGTCTTGTGGCAGCAAACCAACCCTCACACCCTTAGTACTGTCAGGAAAGGGGGTTCAAGAAACACAAAATCCTGCGAAGGTGGCCGCACCCGAGCCTTTAATCTTGCCCTTCAGACCTCAGTATCCAGTTATCAGTCTGAATAGGGTCCTATAAAACTACGGGAACGACGAAGGTTCAACTTCAAACAACATTGCCATAGTACCAAAGGAAAATCCCTTGTACCTGCCTAAGTGGGTGATCAAACCAGTCATCAAAGCCAAAGAAAAGGTGGATAAAGAGAAAATCGAAAAGTTCCTTAGTAAAATGGGACACAATGAAATCAAGGTGGTGCAAAGGTTGAAAGACGCACCCAAGAAAATGTCCATCCTAGATTTGGTCTTATCCTCAATGGATCATCACAACATTCTGGTGAAAGTGCTGGAAGAAGCCCACCTGCCACATACTGTGGATGCCGAGAATTTCCGTCACGTGGTAGAACACATTTTTAACAATAATGTGATATCTTTCACTGACGATGATATACATGCAGAAGGGACGGGTCATTTCAAGTCCCTACACATAGCGGTGATATCAAAACCAGTCATGTGGTCATCCGGGCCTTCGATGGATCCCGCCGACAAGCTATGGGAGAAATAGAGCTTGCACTAGAGATTGGTTCGCACACTTTCTATGTGTCCATTCAATGCTCAACATCGCCACTGGAGAAAACTTGTCGCTGGGCAGACCATGGATCCACATAGCAGGGGCAGTGCCATTCATCCTCCATCAACAACTCAAATACATTATCAACGGCAACCTAATTACGGTGAATACCAAACCGGAATACCCTGTCTGCATACAGGGAGACATGCCGGTGATCAGCTTGGATGCAGGGATTGAACCTGCAAGTTTTCAAGCCCTGGAGGTGAGTTATACTCAGTATCTACCTATCGGAGCACCAGCCTTGAAGCCTAAAGTCTCCCCCAAAGTGATGACAGTGGGACAGGAGATGGTATCTTTGGGTTTCCAACCTGGGGAAAGGTTATGAAAGAATCAGCAAGGTATTACAAGTCCAGTCCAAATGTCGATCGAAACAGGGAGAGCCGAATTAGGTTATTCATCCGGGTCAAACCGCCGGAATCCACATAAGCACCCTAAGGCTCATGTTTCCACCATATTGCTGTCGAATCTCACTGATGCTGTCTTTGTAAAGCTAATGAGGAAGATTCCTACTGTGATATCAGCCATGCTGTTTCCTCCAATCATACTAGCTGGGGAAAGGGAATCCCCAAATCCTGAAGGTGATAGAAAACAGGGAAAAGAAAAGATCTTGTACTAAGGACGAGACCCATTTGATAACATATGGGTTATCATAAACTACGAGGGTATGAATGATGAGATCCCAGACAGTGAAGATGAGGATCAGATTCAAATTCCTCACATCAAGAAGGGAAAAGGGTGCAGTTCAAAGAAAAATCCCAGCCATATTGTAAAAGATGTCTCAGTCATTATCCGAGAGGAGGCAGACGAGCACAATTCCCTGATCCTCCCTGTTCATAAGGATCTAACCCTGTATAACTAGAGCAGCGTCCCGTACCTCAGTCAAAAAGGGTAAAGGGGCAGAGAGTCCATCTGCCCTGTAACATACTTTCATTTACTGCTTACTTTTGGTTGCACAGCTATAGCAGTAACTTTTGTCATGCTTTGCCAAATTCTTTGTATATTTAAGAAGTTGCATATATTAAAGGGAAAGCATTTTTGTTTTTAGAACACCAGAGTTGGATTTGTTTGTCAATGCTGATGAGATGCCAACCTGTCATAGGGACTACAACTTTGATGTAGAACTGAACTTCGACTTGATGGATATTGATCAAGAGGAGGAAGATGACTATGAGGTGCCCTAGGAGATCAAAGAATGGGTCAAAGACAAACCCAAACCAAACCTCGACCAAACCACCACTATCAATATAGGAACCTCCAAAAACATCAAAGAAACCCAGATAGGTATAGACCTCACACCAGACCAAGAAACCGACCTGATCGTACTCCTAGCACAGTTCCAGGATGTGTTTGCATGGTTACATGAAGACATGATTGGCATATCCACTGATATTGCCATCCATCAAATGCCCATCAAAGATGGATTCAAGCCAGTCAAACAAAACTCAGGCGATTGAAACCTGAATGGAGTCTGAAAGTCAAAAAAGAGGTCGTTAAACAATTCAAAGCCAGTATCATCATGGTATCAACATACCCAGAGTGGCTGTCAAATATAGTCCCCATGCCAAAGCCTGGAGAGAAAGTGGGCGTATGCGTGGATTACCGGGACTTGAACAAAGCCTGCCACAAGGACAATTTCCCTGTGCCTTTTATCCACATCCTGATCTACAATACGGCGCAGTTTGGCATGTGTTCCTTCGTGGATTGCTTTGCTGGTTACCATCAAATCATGGTTGCTAAAGAAGACAGGGAGAAAATAACTTTCATCACTTCCTGGGGAACCCTCTGCTACAGGCGACTATTCTTCGGCCTCATTAATGCCGGAGCCACATATCAGCGAGCTATGATGGCCTTGTTTCATGACACGATGCACAAGTAGATAGAGGTCTATGTGGACGACATCATCATCAAATCCCGAAAGGAGGATGATCATCTTGACCATCTTAGGAAGTTGTTCAACATGTTGCGTAAGTACAACCTCAAGCTGAATCTAGCCAAATGTGCTTTTGGAGTCAAATCAGGCAAGTTGTTGGGATTTTTGGTGAGTAATCGAGGCATCGAGCTAGACCCTACCAAGATCAAAGCCATCACTGATATGCCAGTACCTCGAACAGAGAAGGAGATACGCGGGTTCCTAGGAAGGATCAATTTCATAAGCAGATTTATTTCCCATCTCACAGCAACCTGTGAACCTATCTTCAAACTACTAAGGAAGAATTCCTCTGCTAAATGGAATGAGGATTGTCAACAAGCCTTCCTTGCCATCAAAAGACAGCTGGTCGAAGCACCTGTATTGGTACCCCCGAGGGATGGAGTTCCCATGTTTATGTACTTGGACGTCAATGCCAATGCAATGGGCTGTATGCTGGGACAAAAGATGATAGTAGCAAGGAAAGAGCCATCTACTATATCAGCAAAAGATTCAGCAGTAGTGAGCATAAATACACCCTGATCGAGAAAATATGTTGTGTGTTAGTATGGGCCGCAATGAGGTTACAATATTACCTCCATGGGCACACGACCTACCTCATATCATGTATAGATCCACTGAAGTATGTTTTCAACAAGCCAATGTTGAATTATCGGCTGTCCAAATGGCAGTTGATCCTACAATAGTCCGACATTATCTACGTGACTTAGATGTCCATCAAAGGTCAAGGCATTGCAGATCAATTAGCTGAAACACCATCAGGAGGGTTCGAGCCCCTAGAGACTTATTTCCCAGATGACGGGATCATGGAAATTCAACAACTCCAACAAGAGAATACAGTCCAACCATGGAAAATGTATTTTGATGGAGCGGTAAACATGGAGGATGCAGGAGCGAGGGCAGTCTTTATCTCTGGTACAAGAGACAATATCCTATGGCTACCAAACTATAATTTGGCAACACCAACAACACAGCCGAGTATGAAGGCTGCATAATGGGGTTGAAGTTAGCCCAATCCATGGGTATAAAACATTTACTAGTCTTCGGAGATTCTGAGTTGGTTATCAGACAAACCACCGGGGCATATCACACCAAAGAGCTGCATTTTCTGGCCAATCATTTGCAGGTCATCAAAATATCTATGGAGTTTGAAGACATAATCTTCATCCATATACCTCGGGGTAGGAATGACTTCGTTGATGCCTTGGCGATGTTAGCTTCCTTGATCCACGTATCCGATAGGAATGGGATTCCCTGCATAAAAATTCACACGTTAGAAGGCCCTGACATACGGGAATTACATTGGAGACATATCAGATGAAATACCTCCTATCAAACAGCCTTGGTATCAAGACATCAAGGAATATCTCTGAGATGGATCAGCACCCGCTGGGGTAAGCCAATCCGAATGAAAGTTGATTCACAAAATGGCTATGAAGTTCTATCTGAGCAGAGATGCACTATACAAAAGCGATACTGGAATAGGCTTGTTAAGATGCCTTGATAAAGAACAAGCCCAGAGATTGATGGATGAAGTTCATGGTGGAGTCTATGGTCCTACACATGAGCGATCATCTGCTAGCCAAGAAGATATTAAGAACAGGACATTATTTGATATCTCTCAGAGATAACTGTAATGATCATGTCAGGAGATGCTTTCAATGTCAAGTACATGGAAATGCCATCCACGCCCCTCCAAATGAGTTACACAGCATGAGTTCTCCATGGCCTTTCT
The DNA here is from genome assembly GCA_020205555.1 of Panax stipuleanatus. Lineage (NCBI taxonomy): Eukaryota > Viridiplantae > Streptophyta > Magnoliopsida > Apiales > Araliaceae > Panax > Panax stipuleanatus. The sequence continues at coordinate 57,306,570 of CM035126.1, read as the reverse complement.
CTATGTGGGGAATGGATGTGATTGATCCAGTGGAACCAAAAGCCAGTAATGGTCATCGATTCATCTTCACCATAATTGATTACTTCACCAGGTAGGTTGAAGCAGCCTCTTTTCCCAAAGTCACTAAAGAGGTCATCATTAGTTTCATCAAGAACAATGTCGTCTGTCGATATGGACAACCGAAGGTGATCGTATCAGACAACGCCAAGAACCTGAACAATCAAATGATGAAAGAACTATGCAGTAAGTTCCACATTAAGCATCTCAATTCCATCATCTATCGGCCCAAGTTGAATGGTGCTATTGAAGCGGCCAACAAAAACATTAATAAGATCATGCAGAAAATGTCTGTCAATCACAAGGAATGGCCTGACCTGCTGCCTCTAACCCTGTTAGCATACAGGACGTCAATGCGCACTTCTACTGGGGCTACCCCCTATTCATTGGTCTATGGCATGAAGAAGTCCTTCCCATAGAAGCAGAAATGGACTCCCTGAGAGTTTTGATAGAAGCTCAGATGGACGAAGATCGGTGGTTGTAAGACCGGTACCATCAACTGTCCCTAATAGATGAAAAGAGGGCTACAACCATTTTTCACGGGCAGTTATATCAGCAAAGGATTGCTCGATCGTACAACAAGAAAGTCTGAATACGGCAATTCAAAGAAAATGACTTGGTGCTGAAAAAAGTTTTGGTCAATCAAGACGAAGCCAAAGGAAAGTTCGCCCCTAATTGGGAAGGCCCTTTCATTGTCATAGAGGTGTTAACAGGAAGAGCTATCAGATTACAAGAGATGGACGGGACCGAATTTCCCCAACTCATCAACTCAGACACTATAAAAAGGTACTATGTATGAAATGCATGTATACCCTCATCCTGGTCCTGCAAGTCAAATCAGGTGTGGTTTTTTTTCACTAGAAAATAGAAACTACGAATGACCTGATCTCCCTCCACCAGGGAGTACGTAGGTAGCCATTTCTGGTGCGGTCAGACCAAACAAAAAATTCAAAAACTCATCAAACCAAACTTAAAACCCAAGACAAACACTTCTCAAACCTCTCACACAAATATTGAACTATGAATGACCTGATCTTTCTACACCCAGGAGTACATAGACAGCCATTCATGGTGCGGTTGGACCTTCAAGAAAAAATAAAAACCAATAAAAACCAGTTCCAAGACACCGAAACCATATGAAACCTAAAAATTATCAGGCCTCCTTGGTCAACAGGCCCTACTGAGATACTCTCTGACATCTCACTGTCAGTCGATCAAAGAGAAACTCAAGATATATCAACAACAACAAGTTATAAAAGAAATAGTAATCATTCAGCAATGACAATACATATCCAAACAGAGAAGTGAATCAAAATATATTTCTCTGATATATAATACTGTTTGATATATACATAGTGTCCTGTACATGACAAAAATGGCTGATCTAGTATGTGCAGGAAAAACAAAGCTAGTCTATGGACATATGGATAAGAGGGACAGCAATGCCAACATGGCATCTCTCTCTGAAGATGGAGGAGCTGTTGCAAGTGCAATACCCTCAGCCTCCATACGGGTAAAAACATCCACAGTCATCTGTAGTGTGGCACTATGATCATCAATGTATGCACTCATCTTGGTAACCAGACCATGAGTATAAGATCGGAAAGCAGTACTGTCGACAATGTGAAAATCCTGGGAAGCTATAGCCTCATCCCTCTCCAAAAAAGTCGCGTCAATGGAGATCAAAGTATCCTCAATATCGAAAAAAGTAGCATCGCGAGAAGACCGAGCCTCGTCTCTCTCAATCAATGTCATATCCTGACCGGCTCAAGCCGTATCCCTCTTAGCAAAAGCTATGTCTCTGCCAGACAAGGCAGTCAACATCAGGGCTCTAGCCTGATCTCTCTCAAAGGTCATCCTAGCTAATGAGTCTTCCAAAGCTGGATTTATCCTTATAGGAATGATCAGTGGGTCACTAACTAATTCTGTTGTCAGACCCATGAACGACTCATCCTCAGTAGGAGACTCAGAATCCTCCATAGGCTCCTCCTCGGCGGAGTCCACTATCGGAGCCTACTGAATGAATGCAAGTTATATGATATCTGCCTCCAACCATGCTGAGTACTCTGGAGAATGATCCGGATGGCTACTGGAGAAATCAGTCGTCTCTCTATGAGTCCAACACTCATATACTAGGGTCAAATCAGTAGATGACATAGACGAAGCTCACATCCTCTGATCAACAGCCCCCTTAAACTGATGTAGGCTCTAAAACTGATCGAACTGGCCCATAACAGCCAGAGGATGGTAAGTAATCACTCCCCTCAATCCCGCTAGGGGAAAATAGTCTATGTCGGATGCATGTGTGATGAAGCTATATGGGGAGACAAGCCCTAAACATGGAAGAATTGAGAACGGATGCGCAATGTCAGACAAAAATGCTAACCATGACCCTGCATCTGAGCACTCTACAGGCTGGAAGGAGTAAGATGTGGCTACCTCGCGGGTGAAGCAATACTTCTGGGGTCGAAAAAATCCAATCGGTCGTAGATGAGACATGAGCCATACATACAATAAGACCGAACTTCCTCTAAAAAACCCCTCTGGGTGGGTATTGCAGTAAGTGGCTGCTCTCAACGTCTCAGCCAATATCATAGGTATGATGGTGCTACCCTACCTAAGGGCCCTAACCACAACTATCAATCCCACATCCAAATGGTCCAAGCGTAGCGGCATATAGACATAGGCTACAATGCAAATCATCAAAATGTCTATCCTGACCAAACGCCACGTCTCTGCCGATACAATAAAATCCCCGGAATGTCGATCGTAACTATCAAGCTCACCAAACCGATCGATCAAAAAGTCGATGGAGATCGCACGTCCAGAGATGATCTCATCCATAACTACACTCTAGCGAAGACCTGACATCCGTATAAACGGTCTCCTCATATCGCTGATCGCCTTATGAGCGCAGGGCACCTCTAAAGCTAAGCCAGTAAACCGTTGGTACTCCTCAAAGGTCAGAGTCAGCTCATGATGCCCAAAGCGAAAGACCTGTTTGTCGGGTATCCAATAGGATAAAATGCCATCTATGAACCCGTATGGCACCTGAAAGTCTACGAGGGTCAACGAATGCCCCAACATCTAATCTATTTTCCCTCTGGCTCGGAAGGGCAGGCTGTCGTACCACGATCTCAAGGATGATGCCACCATAGATGATGGTAAGTGCGCAATACGACTGATGGTGGATGACGACATCTTTATCACCGTATCACAAGACCATCCAGGGGTCAAATCTGAACTCATCCATCTGAATGCATATACATGACATAATACATGCATGATGACAAATATAAAACATGATGCAATAGATATTAAATATCATGCATATCTACAATAAACTATCTACTGCAAGCATCATCCCTGTCTGATAATACAAAGCAAAATAAAAAATACAGGAATATGGGCCACCACCACCCAACTGCTACTAGTGGTCTATCAAAATGGGGCACAGCCGCCCAAATAGCCAAAACAATGGCCGACCAAAAGATATAGCTACAATAGCTATCTAAACAGATCCAAAACATCTATGCTCAGGTGGTTAACCTGCTCCATCTCCTCCGTGGACACAAAGTAGCGGTCATCAGGCTTATCTGGGCGGTAAATGGGAGGATCAGCCCCTGTAAAATTGCTAGAAAATGGACCTGAAGAGGGGCCCACTCCTTAGCTGAAAGGGTCAAAAGAAGATTCCTCTAACGAATCTTGGCCAAGATACCTGATGAACAAATGAGCTCTCTCCAACTACTGGGTCAGCCTTGTGATCTAGTCCAAATGAGTTGTCTCTCTAAGGCAAGCTATCCAGTCTGTCATCATCACAGACCCAAGCACCATGTCTGCCATAAATTGGGTAGCACGAGTCTGAACTCCAATCGTGCAAGGACTCCACCAGCTGCTGAATCCCTCCTGGCATTAAGGGCCCTCTGATAGGGTAAAGCCGTCTACGCCCTCCATAGGGATATCTATCTGTGGCTGAACCAATAGCCAATAGTGTCAAGCAGGAGGAACAATGGGAATACGAATTTTCCCTATAATACTCCTGATAGCACGCTCTTCTAGATAGAGTTCCCAGCCTCCTTTTGTCAACAACGGGATTCTGTGGGTTGACAATGCAAACTCTCGATCAGTGGGGAAGACTCCCTCAAATCCAATAGTTAAAAACTCAGAGGTATATGGGATCCATGATATCGCTTCAGCTATCAAAAGCTCCAACTGCAGGCGGGAGTGAGTAAAGCCCTCGGCAATAGGGACCTCAATCAGAGTGGAGTGATGCCAATGCCGTCCCCTGAGGATAGGTCTCCAGACCTAAAGCAGTGGCGGGCCGTAGGCAATGAAGCCTCTCATACGCCCAGAACTGGCCATATAAATATCACAAATCCTCAGTGACCAAGACTGACAAATGTAAATGCAGAAATCAAAAAGGTACAAGAGAGATGTACTCACCAGCAGAAATGGGTAGAATCCTAACCAAGCCTCCGTCAAACCCTCTAAGAGCATGCGCATGCCCTGCAGAAAATAGGCAAAGGTGTAGGAACCCCAATCAAAGTCACTGAGGCGCTCTACATATCGGGTAGCACTGACCAGGCCGAAGGACACAGTCGATGAGTTATCCGCCATAAAACAACCCCTGATGATCACCAGAAATAATAGCCTCAAGATGTGATCCCTAACCCTCTGATCATCAGGCAAAGGCTCAAGTAAAGCCCCACTCTAGGCATCTATGCTCAAGGGCCCGGATCGGACCATCTGACCCTTGATCGCCGTCGCAGGAACTCTCAGCAGGAACCAAATGGCAGTGGGTGTGATGTCAGCCACGACAGAAATTGGCTCACCCTCGAACTTAATGCCTGTGATGAACCTCCAGTCCATTGGGGTCATCATCACCTCAGTCCAACAAATAAAGGGACTGAGTCTGGTAGAACCATCGCTCAGATAAAGCCCTCATATACCCCCAGAGGAACCGGAGGGGAAGAATAGAGAAGAAGGCCTGAAACCCCCAGCCGTCAACGATATCCCTGTTGTCCTGGTGCAAAGTATGGTACAGGGAGTGCACGTTAAACCAGTTCTGTGACGCCCCCAGAATAGGTCCAATCCACAACCCAACCCATTCTGGGTCGCCAAGAAATACATGGTACAGAATCCAAATACAAATATTTTATATAAAATTGGCGTGCACAATACTACCACACATAAACTGTGAGTTTCAATATAAATAACCATACTCATACTCCTTATCAATGATACGTTACATAAAGGTATAGTCAATAATTGTTTTAGAGATTAAAATATTTGGAAAATGCTCAAGGAAACCTTCGTACATGGGCGATCATGCATCTAAGTTATAATAGATATCATAGGACTTGAGAATTAACCTTGGTTGACCTAATAGACCCCAAAGAAGAACGAGTAGATTACTATTCTGTTCATTCCAATGGTGGGTATTCTCTTGCCATATAATTATCTCAATTTTCTCAAACTGGGGATTATATTCCAAGCATACACCAAGATTATATAGGTAGTGCTCATAGATATAATCAGTATGTGGATGCGCACAACCATGTCTTATAATAACATGAAGTTGTATGTGGTTAGACATCTTGTATGATAGTGGCAACACACCGTTCCAAAGACGGGTTCACCTCACCTAAGTCGGGTCACCAAAATCAACTGTTAAATGACGTATAAACTACGACACATTTAAAGTTCTCAATACAATTATTTATATACTATTTTATGGGAGACTTAAACAGTTATAGACCATCGTTCTATTTCCCTGTTATCCCCGCTCGACCCAGCTACACTCTTTTTAACTGAAAGGAATTGTGAAGAAAAAGAGTGAGCACAAATAGCCCAGTAAAGAATATTATGACTAAGATAATCAAATTATCAATAGCATTCGTCAGTAATAACTCAGAGATTTAGAACATATGGTAGATGATAAAACTTTTCAACCATAGTTGCAGCGGAACGAACAATCCATTAGAAGAGTCAAATAGATCATAATGTCTATTATCTTCTCCATGTTAAAAGTCCACCAACAATATTTTATCCCTGTAACATCAATAACCAGTTCCTATCCACAATCATGTGAATAATTCATAATCATAATTGTGTTGCTAAATTTCTCTTCGCACCCAGGACGAAGATAACTTTCATCACCTGTCTTTACCTGAAACACCAAAGATCATGGTTATACCAAATCACAGTTCCAGTTCATAATCATTCTAATCAATTCATCTTTGCACTACGGGCCAAAGATATTCAACAATTAATCATTCATCTTTGCACTACAGGACAAAGATATTCATCAATAGCTCATCTTTGCACTACAGGCCAAAGATATTCATCAATAGTTTATCTTTGCACTACAGGCCAAAGATATTCATAAATCAACAGCTCATCTTTGCACTACAGGCCAAAGATATTCAAATCACAAAGAAATATCTAATCATTTTAGAATTTATAGAAACAACATTTATAACCATGTTGATCAATTCACATTTGCACTTAAGCTAAAGATATTCAATTGTAAACTCAATGGTCATGATCATACCAGTCAACAATTCATCTTTGCACTATTAGCCAAAGAGAACCCATAGTCATGGTCATACCAATAATCTACCCATCTTTACACTCAAGTCAAAGAGAACTTCCATCACCATAATTATAAAAAAATTATATATGACAATAAGAACAATATAATCAAAACATGGATCTAATTTCAAGAGTAAGATTCATAAATTAAAGATAATTTGGACAGAAAAAAAAATATATTATATTTTTTTACCGTGAATAGTATCCCGTGAATAGTAACTTATAAATAATAACTCGTGAATAGTAACCCATGAATAGTGACTCATGAATAGTAACATGTGAATAGTAACTTGTGAATAGTAACTTCGACATGAAAAGGTGAAATTTTCAAAATAAAGTTCAGACCAAGATTCCGGTGAAATGATATTTGATGAAGCGCAAAACTCAAGAAATTTCTAATCATTTCAGGAATTATAGAAGCAATACTTACCATAGTAAGTTTAAATTTAAGAATCTGAAATGAAATATTATTACTTACATATTATAGAGTAAGGAAGAAAATAATATTCCTTACGAATATTGAATGAAAACAATATCCTTTACGAGAAAAATAATATCTTTTACAAATATGAAAGCAATAATACCCCTTACGAGTATAAAATCACATCCTTTATCAAAATATCCTTTATGCAAAATAATATCATTTACAAAAATAATATCATTTATGAAAAACAACCACTTTTACGAAACATAATAACATCTATTACTTTAGTAAAATACTAGATCTGACTGGAATATCAGATATTTTATTGAGAAAAATCTTGCACCGTAATCCACACTCAAACTATCCTTATACTCACAAGAAATACGCTCAATATTATAGAGAGAAAATTTTCTGATTCTGGTGTGATTTTCAATTCTTACTAAGAACCCTATTTATAGGAAAATGTTTAGAATACCAAAGTTGACAAAATCATTTATAGAGCACTCCAATTTTGAAACCTCCTCCTCCCACCTTGAATTTTTTTTCCAGCATTCTTCACACACAAAAGGACAAGAGTGGGGCCCACCATTCTAGAAAATCTCCACCAAAAATATTTTAAATTTAAACAATATTCAGAAACTTCAACAATGCATAATAAATAGCCTTTTTATTAGAAAAATATGAACCTTGTGTCCATGCCATATAAAATTTAATTCTCTACAACTTTGTAGAAGGAAGTTTTTTCAAATTTCGAACGAAAAATGACCCTTATTTACATACGGATGATTTTTTCACACCCCCACTCTGACAAAATATATACTGATAAAGACCTTCGTATACCAACTTTGAAAAATCAACAATCAGCATTTTACAATAAGTGGGGCCCACCAACTCACAAAATATGTTTTTAGCATTTATTGTAACAAAATCAATTCGGACCCAATTTGCTCTCTTTTGCTAAAAATTTCTGCGTTTAAATCCACATTGAATAAATATTTATTTATCATTTTTATCAATAATTATTATTCACAAATAATATTATAGAATTACACTATTGACAACCAGGTCGTTCTCAGGAAAGAGGGGGTTTTCCAATAATAATTTCTCTTCATTGGCGCGCAATTATATAACCTAACCACTTTCCTCGACAGAACTTTCTAGACATTGTCAATAATGCTATCTAATAATATCATTCCAATAATATGTGTGACAATTATTGATTTAATAATGTAAAATACTGTGCAGTGGTTACTGTGACAATTATTGAATCAATAATATATAATACTAAACAGTAATTACTGTAACAATTATTGAATGAGTGACTTCTTACGTAATAATCAATAATTAGAAATTATTGTGCAATACCGCGTGCTACTGTGCAACAATGCGTATTATTGTATTTTTAACCACCGGGTATTTCAACAGTTTAACAATAAAAGTTTTGCCGTTATTTTTAAAAATGTTATTTATGTCGCTTTCTATATCCCACAGTTATTCTGTTGTGGGGTCCACCAATGACTGCATCGTCGTACGAATATTCTCTGATAAAAAGAATATTCCTCGATCAAACGAATATTCCCCGACACAACAAAAATTTTATGACAACTTGCTTACTTTATAAAATTTGCACATATCACCCTTAACTTTAACCTTTTATCAATTTAATCATTTACTGAATAGAATTATAAGGAAATTTGAATACTTTTATTTCATAAAATTCGGGGTCTTACAAGTTCCCTCGAGGCTGCGTGAATCTGGGAACCTGCATCAAAAGCCAATCCATGTCAAAAACCCCCGAGAATGGCAAAAAAAAGAAAGAGAATCCGAAAGAAGAACACTTCAAGTCACCTCGTTGGCATGAAGAAATCTCGATGGATGACAACTCAAGTCTCTCAGCAACTCTTGGATCGGCACAACAATGCCAGGAAGCTCCGCACGTGATGCCTGAGCCAGGGTAGGAGCAGTAAAAGAAGTCTGCTCATCATCAATATCAATCGAAGGTTCATCCTATTCTGGACGAATCATCGACTCTTCTAATATGCAAGGCGGCCGAGCTGGACGGGGTTGAGGAACATCAGAAGCTCGCCTCTGTCTAACGCCTGAAACTGTCCTGCTAGCACTGCTGGGTCTGTCTCGATCCATCACCTGGACAAAGTCTCCAAATCACCTCAGAAAGGGTGTGGTAAGCCTAAAACATGTGGCTTATTAATTTAAATCAGTATTTTATGCATTTCTAAGTCTTAAAACATGCATGGGTCAATTAAAAATCCCCAGTATAGTCAAAACTGCATGTTTTTCAAAAGCTAAACCCTAAAAACGTGCACGGGTCAGTTAAAAATCCCCAGTAGAGTTAAATTTGCATGTTTATTAAATGGCCGGGCTTTTGAAAAAAATTTCGCCAGAGTCTCCTTTGTAAAATGGAATGTCCCCATGCACACAAGCATGTCTAAGTGGCCATTCAGTAGCACACCTTCCCAAAAATAGGAACAGTTTATATTTATGAAATAAAATCATAAGTAAACCTCATATGGTAGCCAAATTACCACGGACATTTATAGTTGAAAATCCAGGCTCGCTAGGCCTCATAAAGGATGAGTAAACTGATCAAAAAGAGCAAAATATGACTGTCTCATAATCTAAATTTTCTTACATCAAAACGTGCATTACAGTAAAATATGCATACATATGAAGTTAGAAAATTTTTAGCAGGTCATATAGGCATACATTTTTCATACATTGCGTCTAAAAGCACCTTACGTGGTTTACATGCTTTTAACGGTCAAAACTTGCAAAAAAAGGACGGTAAAATATTACCTGCGATGCACTGATTACATGGGAACTGACAAACACTGAAAAAGGCTGCCGAAACTCCATAGATCTGAAAAAGAAAATCGAATTCCGTTTAAAACTTGAAATGAAACTGATATCAAGTGAATTCCCGCAGCAAATATAAAGCCACAGGTAGAAGCGTGCCCACCTGCGGCTGTCGTACCTCTACCTGCGGCTCCCCAAGGTGGGCCTCGTTCCCTCCGGCTCGGTTCGGTTTGAGTTAAAACGGAGTTCATATGAGCTACCAAGTTAAATCTGACGAAAAATTGCTACGCGATTGAGCGGTTTGTCTTGAAATCCTGCGTTTAATCAGCGTAATCATGAAAGAAAGGGGAACTCCTTGAAGATCCTTGGTATTCATCCCGAAGCAATGTCTGGGGATCAATAATGAAGAATTCTAAAAAACTACGCAAAACTGCCAAAAAACTACGCAAAACTGTCAAAAACTGCCACTTTCGAAGCTTTGGGTACAGACCGATGATAATTCAGACGTTGGCTCAACCCCAGCGAAGCGTCGAGTAGAAAGCAATGACAGTTCAGATGTTGGCTCGACCCCAGCAAAGCGTCGAGTACAGACCGAGACAGTTTGGCCGTTGGCTCAACCCCAGCGAGGCGTCGGGTACAGACCGAGATAGTTCAGCCGTTGGCACAACCCCAGCAAAGCGTCGGGTACAGACCGAGACAGTTCAGTCGTTGGCTCAACTCCAGTGAAGTGTCGGGTATAGAACGATGACAGCTCAGACGTTGGCTCAACCCAAGCAAAGCTTCGGGTATAGACCTATGACAGTTCAGACGTTGGCTCAACTCCAACGAAGCTTTGGGTACAGACCAAGACAGTTCAGCCGTTGGCTCAACCCCAGCGAAGCGTTGGGTACAGACCGAGACAGTTCAGTCGTTGGCTCAACCCCGGCGAAGCATCAGGTATATAATAATGACAGTTCAGCCGTTGGCACAACCCCAGCAAAGCGTCAGGTATTGACCGATGACAGTTCAGACGTTAGCCCAACCCCAGCGAAGCGTCGGGTACAAAACTATACAGTTCAGGTGTTGGCTTAACCCCAACGAAGCATCAGAAGGCATCCAGTGACAGAAGCAATATAATAATTCATCCCCGTTGATGGAATCTGTTTTACACATCCTTAAAGGGAGCACCGACAAGGATTGGTGATTCAAAATCCCTGTCGCCAACTACCGGTGTAAATTATCGGTAGGATAAGCATCAGAAACACCACTGAGGTAAATCTGCAACAAAGATATATCCCCAGCAGAGGTCCTTTAGATATATACAACTGTATCAATCAAAAGGAAATATGTTCCAACGAAAAATATCGACGAATGAGGGAAAACCCTTGGTCTCAAACTAAGAAATTCACCTAAGCTATTATGAGTAACGTCATCCCCAGCAGAAAGTGATGAAAATAGTTCACGGTAGCCTATTATTGACATCCCTAACAGAACAAGACAGCAGCCTAACTCTGATAACCTGTTAGTGGTTATCCTACCAGTAATCGTCGAACAGTGCCGCCACGAGGGTTATCACAGGTAACGTTATCCCCAGCAGAAACTAACGTAATTAATCAGTGATAACCCTACCTCCTTGAAGAAATCTAACATTCATCGTATATCATGCCATGCATTGCCTCCCTTTTGTATGTGAATTTCCCGTGTCTACTAATCTTTATCTTGTTCATTTCATTACATTGCATGAACATGATAAATAGGGGCATCTGTAGACACTTAAAATTTTGTTTTCTTGTTACTAACACTGTAGGAGGGTAAAATTATCTTTTAAATCGACCCCGGTCTCAATATCGGGCCATCAACTAAACCCCGGTCTCAATACCGAGCCAGAAAATCAAACTCGATCTCAATATTGGGCTATCAAATTAACCCCGATCTCAATACCGGGTCATTAAATCAGCCCCAATCTCAACCCGAGAGGTACAGGTCAGCCTCGGTCTCAACCCGGGAGGTACAGGTCAGCCCCTGGTCTCAACACGGGAGGTACAGGTCAGCCCCGGTCTCAACCCGGGAAGTACAGGTCAGCCCCGATCTCAACCTGGGAGGTACAGGTCAGCCCTGGTCTTAACCCAAAAGGTACAGGTCAGCCCCGGTCTCAACCTAAAAAGTACAGGTCAGCCCCAGGTCTCAACCCGGGATGTACAGGTCGGCCCCGGTCTAAACCCGGGAGGTACGGTTCAGCCCCGGTCTTAACCCGGGAAGTACAGGTCAGCCCCGGTATCAACTTGGGAGGTACAGGTCAGCCCCGGTCCCAACCCAGGAAGTACAAGTCAGCCCCGGTCTCAACTCAGGAGGTACAGATCAGCCCCGGTCTCAACTCGGGAGGTACAGATCAGCCCCAGTCTCAACCCAAGAGGTACAGATCAGCCCCGATCTCAATCCAGGAGGTACAGGTAAGCCCCGGTCTTAACTCGGGAGGTACAGGTTAGCTCCGATCTCATCCTAGGAAGTACGGGTCAGCCCCAGTCTCAACCCGGGAGGTATAGGTCAGCCCCAGTCTCAACTCAGAAGGTACAGGTCAGCATTGGTCTTAACCTAGGAAGTACAGGTCAGCCCCGGTCTCAACCCAAGAGGTACAAGTCAGCCCCGGTCTTAACTTGGGAGGTACAGGTCAGCCCCAGTCTTAACCCGGGAGGTACAAGTTAGCCCCGGTCTCAACCCGGGAGGTACAGGTCATTCCCGGTCTCAACCTAAGAAGTCAGGTCAACTTTAAAAACTATCCTAAAGTATCACAATATCTCCAGAAGAAAACCTGGCATGATCAAGTCAGCCTTGGAGATAACATTGAGGACGAATAGACTCGAATGGGATCCAAACCTTGGAAACAACCCCAGGAATTCAGCCGAAGGCCATGCCGACACTGAAGGCAACCCCGGGAGAGGCAAAATGGTCATTTTACCAACTTTAAGATGATTCAGTCAAACTCAAGCCTAATTGATGCCACCAAGGTCAGAACGAACCATAACAATGATCCCGAGTGCAAACAGCGCAAGACAGCTCAATAGATAAACTGCGGAGAATTGAAGACCTAGTTATGAACCCGTCTTCTTGAACCCAATAAATGTTTTATCCCATGTCATTCTGACACTCTTGGCTAGGACTTTCTAAAAAGGCACGCCTCAAACGGACTCTCCGATCAAAAGTTAGAAAATTTCGAATCAGATCTCGCGTTGCTCGGAGTGCACGTACTTCGAGATGTCAAAACCCGCCACGGGGCCCAAGCCACGTGGACCAGCACCTCTACCTGCGGCAGTAGTAGGTAGTGTGGTGGCTTCTGGGTCTATAAATAAGTGGTGACCCCAGCTCAAAAAAAAAGAAAAATGCTCTGAACCCTTGCCCGTTTAGTTTTCCACCCATTTTATTGTCTTTCAAACCCAAATTTTTTCACTCTAACATGTAGATATACCCGCATACTACCACATATCAGAAAATAATAGGTAGATTTGGACGTTTAAAGCCTACGATTTGGCAAAAAGCCCGTGTAGCAGTCCATTGTGAGTATTTTTACGATCAGAAAGTTATTATTACTTCTTTGCACTTTTATACACTTGCATATCAATTTTTGTTTTTTAAATATGCCCGGAACTCAGTTCCGTGGCCGTTTTTGTTAACGTTTGGTACATTTTAATACCTAAACGCATTTTCTGGCATTTCTACAACTCGGATTGATGATCCGTCGCTTCCAACAGCTTGCATATACTAATATCTTGAGCAACTTCGCCGGACTGGGTTATCTTCCCAGTCCGGGCTTGGCTTTTTTTTTTGAATATATTTAACTTTATATACTAACTTTTTAATTCTGTCAAGCTCGGATGTCAAATCCGCGGTAGTTTACTGCCTTTATATATAATTATGCATATATAAGCAATGTGACTCCCCCAAATTCCAGGACCGCCACTTGGTCTCTCGAATTTGGTTCATCACGTGCTCTTGGTAATACATCGCAATAATGATAACTAAATATCACACAACCACAGCGAAAAATCTATTCTAGAATAATTTACAATGATTTATTATAATTATTCCCCCAAGTCTCGCAACCTACAGTACTTAATAGATTACATAGCAATATCAATTAACGACTTGTTATATAATCTAACTTAAGCTTAAACATAAACAAATCTAGTCTTACTACATCATCTTCACACAATATTAATATATTTGAAACATAACAGACATAAGCTAGTTGGTAGCCTTGCCCTTGCCCTTATCAATGCCCGAAGGTTCGCCATGCTCTGCCTTAACTGAAATGTTTTAGGGAAAGCAAGAATGAGCACAAATTGCCCAGCAAGTAATATACAATAAGGGTGAATAATAAGATTCTCAATTCTCGAAAGGGTATAGCAAGATTTGATAGCTCAAGAATAACAAGAATATCAACAGTTCTCAATAACAGTCGCTAAGGACAGGATATGATTCAATAATAAGTCAATTCAAGATTTCAAATAACTGAATACTGAGCAGTCACTAAGGACTATGAACTTCTACTAGAATTGACAGTAATAAACTGAAAATCCAACAAAAACAGGTACAACAGGTGATCAGCCTAAAGTACCATCGTTATGCATAACAATCAATCATACTCAAGTGTGCACGTCGGTTCTCCGATAATTATATATTCCCTTCAAAGAAGGTTGTTCTTCTCAGTCAAATACAAGATCCCGCACCAATCAATTAGTTTGGGTCGCTTTTCAATAATATAAGTCTAGCCGAATCAAATGGCATAGACACTTTCACAATATTCAAGAACAATACTAAGTTCAACATGAATAATAGCTTTAATGAAATAAGAGTTCAAGTATGCTAATTCAATTCAACTGATTAAATAGGAAACTAGTTCGCAATACACAAGATAGGATACTTGCATAGTAAAAGAGTATAAGTTAGGAAACTTTCACAATCATAGCTTTCCTTGCATAAAGTAAATGCGTCGGTTAGGATACTTGCACTTTAAAAGAGTGTAAGTAAGAGAACTTGCCTTTAGCGTAGTTTATCCACGAAAAGCAATCAACACTTTCGAATTCCTATCGTAATACAGTTACGTATATATATGATATTCATTAGTCATATAATTTAACTTCATATTTTCTCTTTGAATATACGATCAACACATAAGGTAAGTTTTACCTAGCTACACAGTTATATAGAATATAATTTCTATCCTTAACGTTCCTTCTTTAGAGTTTAAACGCATTCTCATATTATATAAGATCTCAACAATTAGCAAACATGCTTGCATATTATTAATATCACATAAGACCACAATCAATACTAAATATATTTCATTTTAGCAAGTTACGGCATCTCCTTAAGTTAACCGTCAAAATCGGGTTCAAGTAACATCATATAATATCACGTAGCATGTATTCATATTTAAAGGATACTTTACATGCTTGTATAACTTTTCCAAATCCAATCGTACATGGTATAGGTTCTTAAGTTAATACTTAAAGCCATTCAAGGACACGAACTCATATGGTCTAACATGGTCGTTTTTAAACATATAAGATATTCATATAACTTGTATTAGTCATGCTCATGAGTACTCGTATTGCATATATGTAGCTAACATTGTTATTATCTTGAAAACATGCTTTGTTTATGCTAAACTTAATCACGGCAACCAATCATGGTATATATATATGCATGACACATGAATGAGTCTAAGAGTACTATCACATGTGTCCATAAATATCAGAATTTAAATCTCCACGTATCGTGTTAATGCTTATGTGCAAGGCTTGTATTTCTATTAGTGAATCTTACTAATAGAGCCTAACATGTTCATGCTTCCTTACGAACTATATAAACACAAGTTATGGCTTCATTCATATATTTCAAAGTTATCTAAACATGCTCATAACATCAAAATGACTATATAGCATTTACATGATCATATCCACCTTCAAACTTATATTTTTGTTAGGAATGAGCACTAGTTAGGTTCACATGTTCATATTTTATTACGGAACCAATATAGATAAGCTAACATGCACTTCATGTGTCTCTAGGTGGTACTAACGTGCTTGCAAGGTCAGTATGTAAACATGCTTTATAATGTTAACGTTCGTTTATGAAACTTTAAGTTTGTTTTCAAACTATATGTCGTTTGGTTAACCATGCATGCTAATATACTAAAACATGCTTACATTGCCTCATTAGGTTTATATATATGTATTAATCATGCTTCCATGCTTGTTTAAACAAAAATCAACCAATTAGTACATAACAGTTTTGTTGCAGAATGCAGAAAACTGAACACAGAGGCCGGCGCTGCGGCGCGGCAACAGCAGCATACTATGGCGCTGCGGCGCGGGTGGCGCTGCGGCGCGGGTGGGGCTGCGGCGCGGGTGGGGCTGCGGCGCGGGCTTTGGCGCTGCGGCGCGGGCTGCGGCGCTGCGGCGTGGGGACAGTTCTTGCAGTTCAGACTGCAGCGAAACCGACCCAAAACCTCCCATTTTATCGATCTCGACATACCCATAAGCTATTAGACTAACCTTTTTACCTTACTAACACATATATATTGTTATATAACAGTCAATCGCCCAAACGATTCCCAATTTGATGAACTCCAACTTATTTCACGAATTCGATGCTTTACAGAAATTACAGAGCAACAATGGAAATGAAAGTCAAGAAAGCTATATAGTGGTTCCATCACGTATGTATGTTCATATAACAACAATATAAGGGTTCTACAAACCAATCATGAACCAATTTGGCATAATCAAAAATTTAAAGGAAACTTCGTAAACAGAAAACGAAAATGAATAACAAGGAAACTGTATTATACCTTCTGTTAGATTCTGAACTTGCTGCTACTCAAGAACACTGATAAATATATATATAACTCTTAACTTACTTAGCCAAAATTCTTAGCAAATGAATTAGGAAGAGGATGGGTTATATTATAGAAGAATTTCATAACCAGGCAATGCAATTACATCCAAAATCAAACTAACAGATTATAGGAATGTTTGCTAGATAAGAGGGAGTTGGTAATTAGTTGGTGATCTCCACTATTCCACCCACTCCCTTCATGATCATGATGGCTAGAATGCTGAGTTTGAGAGAAGAGAGTAGGCTAGCTTCATGATGCATTTCACGTGTACAAGGTTTGTGTTTAATAATATGGGACAAGGCCATATACTCAGCATTTTATTAGTACACAACACTTAAATTATTACACACACATAACATACTTCCTACTCTTATGTTATATTATATATACTTATTGTCCCTACATAGGTTATAACTTAATGTCACAATATAAATTTGCATAAGGAATACTTCAATATAGTGAAGGTGACTTGTACGCATATAATCCATGTACCTTCTGTTAATACCGGATATAATTTAATCAGATGTTAACACATTACACTGTCTCCTTTATTAAAACTAATTGTTTACAATATGTTCATGATATATTATACAATGTATACCCACATATTTATTGTCACACAAGTTATTAATCAAGTAGCTTACATGGTTTAATAAGCCTTACCATATAATAGTGTCATATTACACTTCACATAATACATAGTCAGCTAATATATGCTACACATTTAATTCGCATGCTTGCACATATAATTTCTCATCTTATAAATTGAATATTAATTAATAATATACACATATCCTACATCAATCAATATAATTGTTAACCTCCATCACAATTTAATTAACCCTTATATGATTAATTATCACTTTGATATAAATCTTATTATATTTATAAACACGTTGCTCATTATTATTATGTTTCTTGCAATAATAATAATCACATATTATTAATCAATCCTCATTAGTATTTTATAACAGTTAATTAATATTCTTCGATTAACAATTAATATAGATTAATTGTTCGCTTAAATTAATATAATCATTCTTATATTACGTCACTGTGCCACACAAGGCAATCAACGAGTTTATCACAAACTCCACCAATTTCTCAATTATTATAATTATTCAATTATATATAATTGAATCAATTCATCTCATAACACAAAATCATTTATATTCAAATAAATTCTCATTTCCATTAATATATTTATTTAATAATATATGGAAATTCTCGGGTATTACATCCTCCCCCCCTTATAAAAATTCTGTCCCGGAATTGCTACAAGGTTACACAAATAGATGGGGATAGTCCCTCATCATCCTATCTTCTAACTCCCACGTTGCCTCCTCGACATCGTGGTTACGCCAAAGTACTTTTACAGATGAAATAACTTTATTTCTCAAAGTTTGTTCTTTCCTATCTAATATCTGGACAGGAATTTCTTCATACGCCAAGTTCTTCTCCACTTGAATGGGCTCGTAAGAAATCACGTGCTTGTAGTCGGCCTTGTACGGTCGCAACACGAAAATGTGGAACACGTTGTGGATATGCTCCAACTCGGGTGGTAACGCAACTTTGTATGCCACTTCGCCCAATCGCTTCAGTATCTCGAACGATCCTATGAATCTTGGACTCAATTTTCCTTTCTTGCCGAAACGGATTTTTCCCTTCCATGGAGATACCTTCAAGAATACGAAACTGCCGACTTTGAAGTCTCGGTCCTGCCGATGCAAATCTGCGTATTTCTTCTGGCGATCTTGAGCTGCTACAAATCTGGCTCTTATCACTGTCACCACGTCTGCGGTTTGTTGAACTAACTCTGGTCCGAGTATTCGTCGTTCTCCGACTTCGTCCCAACATAACGGCGTTTTGCACTTTCTCCCGTAAAGAGCTTCGTACGGTGGCATGCCGATACTTGCATGGTAGCTATTATTATATGCGAATTCTACTAAGGGTAGGTGGTCGTCCCAATTTCCCTTAAAATCCATCACGCAAGTCCTAAGCATGTCTTCTAGCGTTTGTATTGTTCGCTCACTTTGTCCGTCTGTTTGAGGATGATAAGCTGTACTCAACCTCAACTGCGTTCCCATTCTTTTTTGCAAACTCTTCCAAAAATTGGACGTGAAGCGCGGATCTCGATCAGAGACAATTGACACCGGCACTCCATGTCATGAAATAATTTCTTTTACATATAGGCTTGCTAATTGGTTCAAACTGTAGCGGATCTTGATTGGTAGAAAGTGTGCGGTCTTCGTTAGTCGATCCACGATAACCCAAATAGCATCATAACCTTTCTGTGTAACTGGAAGTCCTACCACGAAGTCCATGGTAATATGCTCCCATTTCCACTCTGGTATTTCTAATGGTTGTAGTAAACCACTCGGCCGCTGATGCTCTGCTTTAACGCGTTGGCAAGTCAAGCATCTACTGACGCACTCTGCGACTTCCCGTTTCAAATTGGGCCACCAAAAATGTTGCCTTAGATCTTGGTACATCTTTGTGCCTCCCGGATGAACGGAATATGTCGTATTGTGTGCCTCGTGCAAAATCTCTTCCCTCAACTCGGTTACCGCTGGTACCCACACTCTCCCTTCAAATCTCAAAATACCGTCTTTATCCATTCGAAATTTTTCTTCCTCATTTTCTGTGATCCTCTTTCGGATTTTCTCACACTCTTCATCCTTTTCCTGAGCTTCCTTTACTCTATCCAACAACGTCGGACAAGCTTCCATTACAATTAACTTCTCACCAGACTTTTCTGGTCCTTTCACTTCTATCTCCAATTTCTCCATCTCTCTTATCAACTCTTCCTGAGTCGTCAAATTAAACAACTTCTCACTTCCTTTCCTGCTCAGAGCGTCGGCAACCACATTTGCCTTTCCCGGGTGATAAAGAATATCGCAGTCATAGTATTTGATTAATTCTAACCACCTTCTCTGCCGCATGTTTAACTCCTTCTGTGTGAAGATATATTTCAGACTTTTGTGGTCCGTGTATATCTCACATTTTTCTCCGTATAGATAATGTCTCCATATCTTTAACGCAAAAACTACTGCCGCTAACTCTAAGTCGTGAGTAGGGTATCGTTTTTCGTAATCCTTCAATTGTTGTGACGCATATGCAATAACCTTGCCATGTTGCATAAGCACACAGCCAAGCCCCTTGTGCGATGCATCACTATACACCACAAAATTTCCCGCATCATCTGGTAATGATAACACAGGTGCTTCGCTCAATCTCCTTTTCAGTTCTTGAAAACTTTCTTCGCATTTGTCGGTCCATACAAATTTCACCGTCTTTCTAGTCAAATTGGTCAACGGGGTTGCTATCTTAGAAAAATCTTGGATGAATCTTCGATAGTACCCAGCTAACCCTAGAAAGCTTCTCACCTCCGTCGGTGTTCTCGGTTGTTCCCAATTACTTACTGCTTCGACCTTTGCAGGGTCTACTGAGATTCCATTCTTATCCACCACGTGGCCTAAGAATTGAACCTTCTCTATCCAAAATTCGCACTTAGAAAATTTTGCATACATCTTCTCCTTCCTTAGTGCCTCCAAAACAATCTTCAGATGTTCGGCGTGTTCTTCCTCTGTCTTTGAGTAGATCAAAATGTCGTCGATAAAAACCACTACAAATTTATCCAAGTATGGCTTGAAAACTCGGTTCATCAAGTCCATAAATGTTGCCGGAGCATTAGTCAATCCGAATGACATTACCAAAAACTCGTAGTGTCCATAACGGGTTCGAAACGCAGTCTTTGGTATGTCCTCATCCCTCACTTTCAGTTGATGATATCCTGTTCGTAGGTCGATCTTTGAGAAACATTTTGCTCCCTTCAGTTGATCAAATAAGTCGTCTATCCTCGGTAGCGGATACCGGTTCTTGATCGTTACTCTGTTCAATTCTCGATAATCGATACAGAGCCTCATCGATCCGTCCTTCTTCTTAACGAATAGTACTGGTGCTCCCCAAGGAGAAACACTCGGTCGAATGTAACCCTTATCCAACAATTCTTGTAATTGTATCATCAATTCCTTCATTTCTACTGGCGCCATACGATATGGAGCTTTCGAAATCGGTGCCGTTCCCGGTGCTAAGTCTATTACGAATTCGATTTCTCTGTCTGGCGGAAGACCAGGCAGATCGTCCGGAAACACATCTTGGAATTCATTAACTACGTATATATCCTTAATTTCTACTCCCTTTTCCGAGTATCAACGATGTAAGCTAAATATCCTACACATCCTTTCCTTAACAATTTCTTGGCCTGCATCATCGTAACGCAACACGATTGCTTAAGCGATGAGCTACCATAAAACACTACCTTAGACTTACTCGGAGTCTGAAGGTTCACACATTTGTTCTGACAGTCAATTATCGCAGCATGGTTATACAACCAATCCATTCCCAGTATTACGTCAAATTCTCCCAGTCTAATAGGAATCAAGTCTACGCTCAGTTCATGTTTACTAATACTTGCGCGACAATTTTGATAAACGTATTCTACAGGGATCACTTCCTTATTAGCAACTTCTATGATCAAAGGATTTTCTAAAAGTTCTCGGGGTGTACTAAGTCTACTAGCAAATTCTTCAGATACAAAAGAACAGGTGGCACCCGAATCAAATAATACATAAGCATTTATATCATTGATTGGGATTATACCTGACACCACATCCTTCGCAGTCACTGCGTCTTGGACGGTCATGTTAAAGGTTCTGGCGGTTGGGCGGTTGGATTGTGCCGGTCCACCGATCATCAGCTTGTTGCCTCCTTGCCACTTCCCTTCTTTGGGCAGTCCTTAATTCGGTGCTCCGTCGAGCCACACGCAAAGCATCCTTGTATCTTTTTCGGTTTCAAACAGTTGGGCGAGATGTGCCCTTCCTGTCCGCAGTTGTAGCAAGTGCCACGTCCCTTCCAGCACTCGCCCTGGTGATTCTTCCCACACTTCGGGCATCCTTCAGCCCTCTTCTTGAAACCTCCATGAAAATTCCCTGATTAATTATTATTGTTGTTTTTGTTGTTGTTGTTGTTCTCCCACTTTCTCTTTCCCAAGTTGCTTCCTCCGCTACTGCTTCCTCCCGTACGATTCTCTCCTCCAGTATTCTTTCCTTTCTTTTCTTTGTTATACAGACTTAAGGCCTCACTGCCGCCTTCCGCAATGATTGCCTTCTCCAGTAATGTTGCAAAGGAATCAATTTGAAGAACTGATACCTTATTGAACAGCCATGGCTTCAACCCTTGTTCAAAGCGTCTAGCCTTCCTCTCTTCATCACCAACTTGGTGCTCCGCAAATCGCGCTAGTTCGTTAAACCTAACTGCGTATTGCGCCACCGTCATCTCACCTTGTTTTAACTCTAGGAATTTCACCTCCATCATATTCTTCATACTCTTCGGAAAGTAATTCTCGAAGAACAGTGTCTTAAACTTATCCCAAGCTATTATCCCTTCTCCAGCTCTTTGTTGATTAGCCTCCCACCAGTAGTTCGCTTCTCCCCTCATCATGTACGTGGCAAACACCGTCTTTTGATCTTCGCCTACGCTAGCTATAGTTAAAGCTTTTTCGATCTCTTTGATCCACGTTTGTGCGACGATTGGGTCGGTAGTTCCCTCGAACTCCGGGGGTCCCACACTCTTAAAGTCTTTAAAGGTTGTTACTGGCACAATTTGAGGGTTCGGGCGAACGGGTTCATTGTTCCTTCCCCTTAAGGCTTCTCCTAACAAGTCTACCAGTTTCTGGATCGGGTCTACTTGTTCTCTCTCATTGTTAACGGATTCTTCGGGTGCAGTCAATCTACGTCTGGGCGACATTATCTGCATCACAATTTTTCATTTTTATTATTATTCAAGTATATCACTTAAGTATTTCTTTTAATACTAAAAGAATAAATTTATAACACGTTTCTAAAATCAACTCCATTTATATTCATATGCCATTTCATTTTATTACATGATTTTCCTAGCATACTGCTATAAATGCTATCACATATATCCCCTAATATCACAAAAGACGGGGAATATACCAACCTACTACCATACTACCCTTCTAACAAAAGCTAAGTCGGGGTTTTCATCATCATCCCACATCTTACACAAAAGATCGGGATTACAACATAGTATATACAATACATAAAGACACAACTAGTACTACCACTAGACTGACTAAGGAAATCTCATCCCATCATCCCGCGCTCCACTGCGCTCTTGTACTCCAACTATGCTATATACGCAACCAGCTCTCGGCTCAAGGTATGTAGAGTCTGTCCCTGTTCTGCCGGGTAGTGGTACACACCATCAATCACCCTTTCAAAAGCTGAACGGAACACATACCCCATCTTGTTCATCTTTCTCTTCTTGCACCTGACCTCGTCCTCAAGGTCGTCAGCTCTCTCATTGGACGCTTCCCACTTCTCCTCGAAGTGTAACCTATCCATCACCTCCAACTCTAGCTGAGTACGGAGTGCCTCTTTCTCAGTTTTCTCACTCAGCTCCCTCTGCTCAACCTCTTCTAGCTTCTCTGCCAAATCTACATTCCTAGCCACTGACCTGTGAAATAGAGTCCCCATCTGGATCCCTGCCTCCCTACGGTAGGCAATCTCCACCTCTAACTCTTGCATAGCCAGCTTCCTCTGGTGGTCCTCGTCCCTCAGCTTCTGGAACTCAGACTCTCTCTCGTGGGCCTCCGCCTCCAGCTCCTGGACTCTGCAGTCTAACTCTAGAATACGCTCCTCGTACTCGCCTAACATCTGTTCCTCTATAGTAGCCTCATCAGAGTCCTCTACTGGCTCATCCTCCATCAGCTCCTCCTCTGGATCAGACTCTATCTCAATCTCATCCTTGTCGTCGGACTCGAACGGTGCAATAGCCTGCACTGGTGTAGCCTCTAGAGGTGCCTCGTACACTACATGTATATCCCTGGGCTCCTCCTTGGCCACTCTACTAGGTACTCCTGTGTCTGTCATCCTACACTCACAAACACAAGGCAAATAAACAGCAACTCCATTAGAATGTTAAATAAAACATAAGTTCATTGTATAAAATGAAGTTACATTTCATAACAGACTAAGCCTCTCAAGGAAAACTCTACATGAGTTTTATCTCCTTCCTAACTTCTAAGTTCGCCTAAGTTATAGTCTAAGGACACTCGTTCCTAAGGTTTATAACTACGGCTTTGATACCAACCTGTGACGCCCCCAAATTCCAATACCGCCACTTAGTCTCTCGAATTTGGTTCATCACGTGCTCATGGTAATACATCGCAATAATGATAACTAAATATCACACAACCACAGCGGAAAATCTATTCTAGAATAATTTACAATGATTTATTATAATTATTCCCCCAAGTCTCGCAACCTACAGTACTTAATAGATTACATAGCAATATCAATTAACGACTTGTTATATAATCTAACTTAAGCTTAAACATAAACAAATCCAGTCTTACTACATCATCTTCACACAATATTAATATATTTGAAACATAACAGACATAAGCTAGTTGGTAGCCTTGCCCTTGCCCTTATCAATGCCCGAAGGTTCGCCATGCTCTGCCTTAACTGAAATGTTTTAGGGAAAGCAAGAATGAGCACAAATTGCCCAGCAAGTAATATACAATAAGGGTGAATAATAAGATTCTCAATTCTCGAAAGGGTATAGCAAGATTTGATAGCTCAAGAATAACAAGAATATCAACAGTTCTCAATAACAGTCGCTAAGGACAGGATATGATTCAATAATAAGTCAATTCAAGATTTCAAATAACTGAATACTGAGCAGTCACTAAGGACTATGAACTTCTACTAGAATTGACAGTAATAAACTGAAAATCCAACAAAAACAGGTACAACAGGTGATCAGCCTAAAGTACCATCGTTATGCATAACAATCAATCATACTCAAGTGTACACGTCGGTTCTCCGATAATTATATATTCCCTTCAAAGAAGGTTGTTCTTCTCAGTCAAATACAAGATCCCGCACCAATCAATTAGTTTGGGTCGCTTTTCAATAATATAAGTCTAGCCGAATCAAATGGCATAGACACTTTCACAATATTCAAGAACAATACTAAGTTCAACATGAATAATAGCTTTAATGAAATAAGAGTTCAAGTATGCTAATTCAATTCAACCGATTAAATAGGAAACTAGTTCGCAATACACAAGATAGGATACTTGCATAGTAAAAGAGTATAAGTTAGGAAACTTTCACAATCATAGCTTTCCTTGCATAAAGTAAATGCGTCGGTTAGGATACTTGCACTTTAAAAGAGTGTAAGTAAGAGAACTTGCCTTTAGCGTAGTTTATCCACGAAAAGCAATCAACACTTTCGAATTCCTATCGTAATACAGTTACGTATATATATGATATTCATTAGTCATATAATTTAACTTCACATTTTCTCTTTGAATATACGATCAACACATAAGGTAAGTTTTACCTAGCTACACAGTTATATAGAATATAATTTCTATCCTTAACGTTCCTTCTTTAGAGTTTAAACGCATTCTCATATTATATAAGATCTCAACAATTAGCAAACATGCTTGCATATTATTAATATCACATAAGACCACAATCAATACTAAATATATTTCATTTTAGCAAGTTACGGCATCTCCTTAAGTTAACCGTCAAAATCGGGTTCAAGTAACATCATATAATATCACGTAGCATGTATTCATATTTAAAGGATACTTTACATGCTTGTATAACTTTTCCAAATCCAATCGTACATGGTATAGGTTCTTAAGTTAATACTTAAAGCCATTCAAGGACACGAACTCATATGGTCTAACATGGTCGTTTTTAAAAACATAAGATATTCATATAACTTGTATTAGTCATGCTCATGAGTACTCGTATTGCATATATGTAGCTAGCATTGTTATTATCTTGAAAACATGCTTTGTTTATGCTAAACTTAATCACGGCAACCAATCATGGTATATATATATGCATGACACATGAATGAGTCTAAGAGTACTATCACATGTGTCCATAAATATCAGAATTTAAATCTCCACGTATCGTGTTAATGCTTATGTGCAAGGCTTGTATTTCTATTAGTGAATCTTACTAATAGAGCCTAACATGTTCATGCTTCCTTACGAACTATATAAACACAAGTTAAGGCTTCATTCATATATTTCAAAGTTATCTAAACATGCTCATAACATCAAAATGACTATATAGCATTTACATGATCATATCCACCTTCAAACTTATATTTTTGTTAGGAATGAGCACTAGTTAGGTTCACATGTTCATATTTTATTACGGAACCAATATAGATAAGCTAACATGCACTTCATGTGTCTCTAGGTGGTACTAACGTGCTTGCAAGGTCAGTATGTAAACATGCTTTATAATGTTAACGTTCGTTTATGAAACTTTAAGTTTGTTTTCAAACTATATGTCGTTTGGTTAACCATGCATGCTAATATACTAAAACATGCTTACATTGCCTCATTAGGTTTATATATATGTATTAATCATGCTTCCATGCTTGTTTAAACAAAAATCAACCAATTAGTACATAACAGTTTTGTTGCAGAATGCAGAAAACTGAACACAGAGGCCGGCGCTGCGGCGCGGCAACAGCAGCATACTCTGGCGCTGTGGCGCGGGTGGCACTGCGGCGAGGGCTGCGGCGTGGGTGGGGCTGCGGCGCGGGCTTTGGCGCCTGCGGCGCGGGCTGCGGCGCTGCGGCGTGGGGACAGTTCCTGCAGTTCAGACTGCAGCGAAATCGACCCAAAACCTCCCATTTTATCGATCTCGACATACCCATAAGCTATTAGACTAACCTTTTTACCTTACTAACACATATATATTGTTATATAACAGTCAATCGCCCAAACGATTCCCAATTTGATGAACTCCAACTTATTTCACGAATTCGATGCTTTACAGAAATTACAGAGCAACAATGGAAATAAAAGTCAAGAAAGCTATATAGTGGTTCCATCACGTATGTATGTTCATATAACAACAATATAAGGGTTCTACAAACCAATCATGAACCAATTTGGCATAATCAAAAATTTAAAGGAAACTTTGTAAACAGAAAATGAAAATGAATAACAAGGAAACTGTATTATACCTTCTGTTAGATTCTGAACTTGCTGCTACTCAAGAACACTGATAAATATATATATAACTCTTAACTTACTTAGCCAAAATTCTCAGCAAATGAATTAGGAAGAGGATGGGTTATATTTATAGAAGAATTTCATAACCAGGCAATGCAATTACATCCAAAATCAAACTAACAGATTATAGGAATGTTTGCTAGATAAGAGGGAGTTGGTAATTAGTTGGTGATCTCCACTATTCCACCCACTCCCTTCATGATCATGATGGCTAGAATGCTGAGTTTGAGAGAAGAGAGTAGGCTAGCTTCATGATGCATTTCACGTGTACAAGGTTTGTGTTTAATAATATGGGACAAGGCCATATACTCAGCATTTTATTAGTACACAACACTTAAATTATTACACACACATAACATACTTCCTACTCTTATGTTATATTATATATACTTATTGTCCCTACATAGGTTATAACTTAATGTCACAATATAAATTTGCATAAGGAATACTTCAATATAGTGAAGGTGACTTGTACGCATATAATCCATGTACCTTCTGTTAATACCGGATATAATTTAATCAGATGTTAACACATTACACTGTCTCCTTTATTAAAACTAATTGTTTACAATATGTTCATGATATATTATACAATGTATACCCACATATTTATTGTCACACAAGTTATTAATCAAGTAGCTTACATGGTTTAATAAGCCTTACCATATAATAGTGTCATATTACTACTTCACATAATACATAGTCAGCTAATATATGCTACACATTTAATTCGCATGCTTACACATATAATTTCTCATCTTATAAATTGAATATTAATTAATAATATACACATATCCTACATCAATCAATATAATTGTTAACCTCCATCACAATTTAATTAACCCTTATATGATTAATTATCACTTTGATATAAATCTTATTATATTTATAAACACGTTGCTCATTATTATTATATTTCTTACAATAATAATAATCACATATTATTAATCAATCCTCATTAGTATTTTATAACAGTTAATTAATATTCTTCGATTAACAATTAATATAGATTAATTGTTCGCTTAAATTAATATAATCATTCTTATATTACGTCACTGTGCCACACAAGGCAATCAACAAGTTTATCATAAACTCCACCAATTTCTCAATTATTATAATTATTCAATTATATATAATTGAATCAATTCATCTCATAACACAAAATCATTTATATTCAAATAAATTCTCATTTCCATTAATATATTTATTTAATAATATATGAAAATTCTCGGGTATTACAAGCAACATTCACCACACTGGACTATCTTCCCAGTCTTGGTTGACTACTTTTCTATTTATATATATATATATATATATATATATATATATATTTACATTCAAGTCTGGCCTGGATCATTCTTTGGCCTTTTTATTGCTTTTATATATATATATTCATATATAAGCAACATTCACCACACTGGGTTATCTTCCCAGTATTAGTTGACTATTTTTCTATATATATATTTATATATATATATATATGTACATTCCAGTTCGGTCTGGATCATTCTGTGGCCTTTTTACTATTTTTGGCACCATTCACCATTACTGAGTTATCCTCCTAGTCCTAGTTCGACTATTTTTCTGTCTAAATATATATTTCAATTCCAATCCGGGCCTCGGAGTGAAAACCCACCGCCCTTTAATGTTATATATATATATATATATATATATATATATATATATATATATATATATATTTCAATTCTGTCCAACCTAGTTCATTCAGTGTCTATTACAGCTTTTATAAATATATATATATTTCAATTCTAGTCCGGGTATCGGCATGAAAACCCATCGCCCTTTACATCTTTCGTATATATAATTATATATATATATATATATATATATTGCTTTGCTCATTTTTATTAAATTGTTGCTTTAAATATTCATTTGATATGAATCGTCACTGACATTTCTGTGGGCGAACTAGATTTATTTAAATCTCGCCAACTCTAGCTTTCAAATGGTTCAAAATAGGTCCAGACAGAACCGGAAAGCTAGAATGACTAAGATTTCTTTAAATCCAGTATTTTTTTCTAGTTTCAGTTGTAAAAGCTGCCTCGCGACCCTTAGATCACTATCTAGTGGAACGAGATACTTCGCCCATGTGCTAGCTAGGATTTACTGATAAATCCTTGGTTCTGGCAATATTTGGATATATATATCTTTTTCTGTAAAAATTTGAGCTGTGCAGGTTTATTGGCCTCCCTATGTGAGCCTAAGAATCCTGGGATTCATGATCAAACTGATCAGAATCTGATTCCCACGATTGACAAACTCCACTTTACAAATGTATCCTACTAGTTTTTCTGTAAAAATGCACATACAAAAGACCTGAAAATGGTTATCCGGATTTAAGGTCTCAATATAGTGAACATATGGTTTGTCATGTCAGAGTCCCTCCGATGGCTGTCAAACCCATTAGGAGACTGACACTTGTATATATGTTGTGGTCGAGGATGCTTCGCAGCCCGACAATCACCATTCAAATGGAGCCTTAAGGCTGAAAGATAAAACTGAAGTATCGATATGCTTCAATTTCTATGTTAGCGTAAGGGTTTGAAAACCTTCATTCAAAACGTCATTTTAATAATCTTTTCGAAAAAAAGAAATTTTGCAAATCAAATCAAACACTTTTGCAAATCAAATAAAAGACTTTTTGCAAATCAAATCAAACCCTTCGTATATAGGTTCAACGATGCATAAACATACTTCCAATCAAAGCATAAGCCCAATTTATTACAGCATTCACACATACATTGCAGATTTAAAAGGGAAATATTGAAAAGATGCGGTACCGTATTTTCACGGGAGTTGTGGGGTGCCTAACACCTTCCCCACACTTAACCAAGCCCCCGAACTCAAAACTTTATTTTCAAAGATCAAGTTTCGTCAGTGTCCAGCAATTAGGCCTCTTTCAACTAAAACTCGATTGAGTTGGTACAACCATTTCAAATCTACCAACTGGCGACTCTGTAAAACATTCAAATCGTCGACATGATACATGTTGGCCTTTTCCTAAAAAAACCCTTCAAAACATTTTTCTCAATAAAAAGAGTAAGGGTTGACATAACTTAGGAAGAGAGAAGGATCCGGGGTTGTGACCCGACCTGTGAATTTTTTCTCAACGTCGACAGACCCTAGAAACTCTGGTGGTCCTACCACTTTGAAGTCTTTGAATGTAGTAGCTTGAGCTTGTGGTTGATTCACAAGTGCTCCCATTAATAGGTTTACCAACTGCTGAACAGGATTAGCGTTGGCATCATTGTTGTTGTTATTAGTAGATCCCTCAGGGGGTGGTTGCTGACGTGGTTGTCTTCTTCTAGGAGGCATCTTTGTATTTAAGATATATGCTTATTAGATAATTACTCAATTTCTTAAATATTTAAGACTTAACTTAAACATTTTAAGATTAACACTTAACACATAACATCTTCAATAAACTTTGGTATTTTATTCATTCATAGTTTTTAAAACATAGAAAAGGATAACATCTCTGCTATTTACAATAACTTTCCTGAAATGAAAATATTTCAGGGTTACATCATCATCTTATCCCATTATTTATCTCAAAATCTGGGATTTACAATCTATGTAGTTACATAATTAATCACATAACTTATTATTCTCCCTATCTTGATATGCCAAGGCGTCGCTCAGCTTCTCTACACTCTTCCTTCATAATATGGAAAATCATTCTACGATCCATCATGTACCAGGACAAGTCTTCGAACTAAGATGGATAATAAAAGACTCGGTCATGGGCCCTATCAATAGCTGAATGGAAAGCATAGTCGATCTCATTCATCCTGGCCTTCTTTGCCTGAACCTTATCTTCAACACGATCTGCATTCTGAGAAGCCTTCATCCATGCGTCTTCTGCTCTCGTGCGCTTTGTTGACTCCTCTCTTAGGTCATCCTTAAATTTCTCCACCTCAGCTAATAACTGATCCCTATGACTCTCTGTCTGAACCATTGTCCATTCCACGTTTCCAAGACGTTCATCAAAATCTTGGATCGTCTCATCCTTCTGCTCTATAGCAGTCTGATGTATATCCGCCAGCTCCTCCAAATCCCTGACTCTATCCTGCATCTCCATATTACAGTCATATAACTCATCGTATATCTTAGTGTTGATAGAGTTAGGTGGAAACTCTTCGAGATCCTCCTCTTCCTCCTCTGTCTCTACATCATCCTCTTGGTTAAACTTAGGCTCATGCTCCTAACCCACAACTATGATCAATAGAGATGGCTCTGTCTGTACCAACTGCTCCCAGACAGTATGGATGTCTCGGGGCTCCTTATCTCTAGGCACATGGGGTACCTCCTCCCTAGCTTGACTGGATCCTCCAACACTAGGCATCCTGACAACAAAGTTTTAAGTTTTAATTACTAGTAGATACTATACTCAGTACTCTACTCGGTACTCGTGAGCACATAAGTTATTAACATATAAGTACATAAAGTCTTTTATTATTAATCTTCAATGAATTCCTTAATCCATACCTTAGAACTCGATAAAAGTTTATCACCACTTTGTTTTCGTTCTCCTATAAGGCTACTACCTAAGGTTTCCCCACCTAAGGTTCATAACCTAAAGCTTTGATACCAACTTGTGACACCCCCAAATCCGGGTACTTCATTCCCACAGAATTTGGTGTTCACTGTCCAAAATAATCACATCTAACTACCCACAATATAAAATAACTTTAAAGCCTAAACTTAACAAACTTAACAATAATCTTCCCCATAATAAGGTTAAAAATTCTCAAAACCAATCCCAGGTTCTCTAACCTTTATTACATCATTCATCTGCGAAAATTAAACATATATTAAAATAAGTCTCAACACATAAACTTGATCAAATAAATATAACAAGTCTTCATCACTTGTTCATCTTGCTCTTGCCCTTACTAGTGGACGGCTCATTGACTTTCTCAACTTTAGTTGTAATGTTATTATATGCAGGAGTGAGCAAAACAAATGCCCACTTGAATAACCATGATCAATAACAATATATGAATCATAATGAATATCTTAGCTAAACAATTAAACCTTTCCTGTCAATGATAATTAAGAATATAAAGCTCAATAGAAATTTGACTTTTGCATCAAGAATAGAATACAAGTTCAAAAGTACATCTGAGGGCCACAAGACCATGAACTATGTCCTAGGTTGTCAAGTATCTCTACTTTAAACCTTTAACAGTCATAAGACTATATGGACCTTACTTCTCGTACTTAGGGGGAGCAAGCCCTTTGTACCATGTATTGTGCACAAACATCTTAACGCTAACGTGTAAATAATCCCCTATAATAGGGTTGTTCATCTCAGCTTGATATAAGAGTCCGCACCAAAGGAAGTTTGGTTTGGATTAATTTCAAGGGTAATTTAGAGTTCAATCGTTCATCAACTAAGGATTAGTTGAATCACTAACCATTCAATAATTTGATAAAAACATAAGCTCAAACAATGATCTATAATCAAGGATTAAACAATACCAACTCACCCATTGAATATCAATGTATATCAAGGTAGTGCTTCCTGTAGACACTCAAAATTTTACATTCTTGTTACTAACCATGTAGGAGGGCAAACCCGTCTTTTACCTTCCAGAGATAACCCTGGAAGTCCAAATCATCAAGTTAAGCCTCGGCGACAACCCCAGGAAATTAAATTAAACCCCGACGATAACCCCGGGACATCAAATCAACCCCGACGATAACCCCGGGAGATCAAGTCAAACCACGGCGACAACCCTAGGAAATCAAGTCAAACCCCGACGACAATCCCGGGAGATCAAATCAAACCTCGACGACAACCCCGGGACATCAAATTAACCCCGGCAACAACCCTAGGAGATCAAGTCAAACCCCGATGACTGATAAGTAGGTTTTATACCTACTTATTGGCTATCAACTCACCATAACTATAGCTTATTCTCACATATTTTAGTTACTTTTCATGTTTTTTTATCTTTATTTTGTAGATTGAATAATGAAAACTATCTCCGTGGCATCGTGGGTGGAATGGACAAGAAACCGGCTTGATGGCGAGCAAATGGAATATGGCGAAGTGAAAAAGAGGTTGGCATGCGAATTGACAAAAGGAGA
The DNA here is from genome assembly GCA_020205555.1 of Panax stipuleanatus. Lineage (NCBI taxonomy): Eukaryota > Viridiplantae > Streptophyta > Magnoliopsida > Apiales > Araliaceae > Panax > Panax stipuleanatus. The sequence goes on along the minus strand of CM035126.1, from coordinate 57,273,537 downwards.
AGAAGTATGGAGTAGCAGCAGGACACCAACAGAGAGATAGTAGCATTTTGCAGGATTTTCATGGAGCACGGCCACGCCTTGATAGAGTTCAAGAGGAGTGCACCTGTGCCCCCGCCAGGAGCAGGTTTAGCCAGTAGGCAGTGCGCCCGCGCCCCATTTATGCTGAGGGGCAGCGCGGCCACGCCTGGCTGGTGTTGACCATCATTAACTTTTTACTTCAATTCCTCAATTGAATGTTTTACTCTATAAGGGTGTATTTGGAGGTTGAGAAATAATCATTGAACGTTATTATTACTATTTTTAGGGTTTTTGAGAGACACAGAGAGATTGTAGCCTCCTCTTCTATATTTTTGGCTTCTCTCTTGATTTCTCTTAGATTTTTATATATTTGCATAGATTAGGGCTAGATTTGGTTGATTGAAGGATTTGGCTCTACATTGAAGGTTCAGATTTGAAGTGGAGAAATCAAATTTGCATCTCTTATTCCTTAGCTTCTCTTTACTTTCATATTTGGTTTTCAATGTATAAACAAGTTTTGATGATGGATATTAATTTAATTATGAACTAATCTCTATTGTGGGATTTTAATGGATCTTAGTGCTTAATTCAGATGTGTATGCTTCCTTGTTGAGTTTGTACTAATTATGTATAGATTTTCTAATGTGGTTTACTTTGATTGCCTAATTGCTTGATCACCAATTACCAGAATAACTCATATGAAATTGAGAAATGAATTATGAGTTCAGATTTGACCATATTAGCTTGTGTTTATGATTCTACATGGTGTTAGACTCTATAATTTGTGCTTCGGATAGATATATATCGGAGCACTGCTTGTAGTCATTTGAGAACTTGTGCTTAAACCCGAAGTAATGTTTAGTCACATAGAAATATAGTGGTTTATGTAATTTGGGTGTTCACATTCATTCTATCATTTGTGGATTGCATGTGATATGGACACGGTTTACTAAAAGATGGCTATGTTTTGCTTTTGTGTTCTCGACTAACAATCCTGAAATAATTAATTGAGCCTAACAGGAGGTGTATCGTCTTGAATAATGCATTAAGTGAAGTTAGAATCCCATATCTCCCTTATTTAAATTATTTGCTCATTAATTAGTTATTACTTGATAATCAACACTGTTAGATAAATCACACTTTGATCATCTGTTTAAGTAGACCGAAATAGTTACAAAGCTGTTGCATGTTAGATTAGACACACTCATTATTCTCCGTGGGAATAATACTTTTCTTACTCTATATTACTTGTGGACCACGTATACTTGCGAGTGTGTGAGTGTTTTAATCAACACCCAAACAAGCCAACAAGTTTTTGGCGCCGTTGTCAGGGATTAGTGATTTTTTTATTACTTTCGTCATCAGTTAAATTAAATTGGTTTTAGTTAAACAAATCATATCTTATCTCATTTCTATCTTCATTTTTCTTTTGTTTCAGGAACTCTTGACTAGTGTATGCAAACTCGTTCTAAGAAGTCTACTTTGGTGCCCAGAAAGGACAACATCAACGGAAGAGCTCGATGACTGAGTAAGGGTAACACTAGCATTCAAGAGGAGACTGAAACACCGGTAGTTATGGTGGCCGAAGAACACAAAGCACTAAGGGATTATGCAACGCCGCACATCAATGAGTTGCAGTCGAGCATCACAAGGCCAGCAATAGCAGCAAATTCCTTTGAAATTAAACCGGGGATAATACAAATGGTGCAGAACTCGATTCAGTTTGGGGGTTTGACTAATGATGACCCGAATGAGCATTTACTGAACTTCATTGAGATATGCGACACCTTCAAGTTTAATGGAGTATAGGATGATGCCGTGAGACTTAGACTCTTTCCTTTCACATTGATAGATAAGGTAAAGAGTTAGCTTCACTCGCTACCACCGGGATCCATTAGTACTTGGGAAGACTTGGCACATAAATTCTTGGCGAAATTCTATCCACCCGCAAAGACCGCAAAGATGCGAAGTGCTATTTCCACATTTGAGCAACAACATGGGGAGTCCTTATATAAAGCATGGGAGAGATACAAAGAAATGGTAAGGAAGTGCCCTCATCATGGAATGCCTCAATAGATGGAGATAAACACCTTTTATAATGGATTGGGATGGCAAACTCGGCCTAGCATTGATGCCGCTTCGGGAGGAACATTCATGGCCAAGAGTTATGAAGAATCTTATGAATTGTTAGATACTATGGCTGCAAATGATTGCCAATGGCCTTCTGCTAAAATGAGTCAGCCAAAATTCGTAGGAGTATTGGAAATGGATGCCACCACGGCTTTATCGGCTCAATTGGTGGCTATGTCAAAGAAAATCGATTCCATGGCACAGTCAAAAGTGCAACACGTAGCTTATGTTTGTGATCTTTGTGCGGGGTCACATCCTACAGACCAATGCGCTATCAATCCCGAGTCAGTGCAGTTTGTGAGCAATTATCAAAGGTCACCGAACCAATATCAGAACACTTACAACCCCAATAACAGAAATCACCCCAACTTGTCATGGAGCAACAACCAAACTCATCAACAACACCAACAACAACAACATGCTCCAAGACCTTCATATCCTCCTGGATTTCAGAGCCAACAACATCCACAAGCTCCCACTCCTCAGCCAAAAAAGAAATCAAAAATGGAGGAGTTGATGTTGAAGTATATGGCCAACACCAAGGTGATGATAAAGAGCCAAGATGTGGCTATTAAGAACTTAGAGAACTAAATGGGCCAAATGGCCAACATGGTTACTAATAGACCACAAGGGACTCTACCTAGCAACACGGAAGCTAACCCAAGAAGAGATGGAAAAGAGCAGTGTCAAGCCATCACTTTAAGAAATGGCAAGCAGACTGCAACTCTAAGGTCTAGCGCGGCCGCACCCCAAGAGCAAGGAGACAGGGCGCGCCCACGCCCTTCTGCAGAAAAAATTAATGCAGATTTTGCTAAGGAAAATGATGGAAAGCAAGGGTCTAATGCAAAAAAGAAGGAAATAGCAGAGCAATCATGTGTTCCACCACCAATAGTGTATCCACCTATCCCTTATCCACAAAGACTCCAAAAGCAAAAATTGGGTAAGCAATTTGTGAAGTTCCTTGAGGTATTCAAAAAGCTACAAATCAATATACTAGTCGTCGAGGCTTTAGAACAAATGCCGAGCTATGCAAAATTCATGAAGGGGATTCTGTCTAGAAAGAAGAAATTGGAAGATTTTGAGATAGTGGCCTTGACTGAAGAATGTAGTGCGGTGTTACAAAGGAAGCTACCTTCCAAACTAAAGGATCCCGACAGTTTTACTATCCCTTGCTCTATTGGAGGCTTATCATTCAACAAATGTTTGTGTGATGTGGGAGCTAGCATCAATCTCATGCCTTTATCGGTTTACACACAATTAGGTTTGTCAGCTCTAAAATCGATAAAAATCTCTCTTCAGCTTACCGATATATCCATTACTTATCCGAGAGGTATTGTGGAGGACATCCTTGTGAATGTGGACAAGTTCATATTTCCCACCGACTTCATTATCCTTGACTATGAAGAAGACAAGGACATTCCTATCATTCTGGGGAGACCTTTCTTAGCCACTGGGAGAACTCTCATTAATGTAAAAAATGAGAGCTTACTATGAGAGTTCAGGATCAAGAAGTCACTTTCAACGTGTTTAAGGCTATGAAATTTCCTACCGATGAAGTGGAATACTTCTGAATGGATGTGGTTGATCGAAATGTGAATGAAGAGCTCACACATGTGATGAACAGTGATCCTTTAGAGAGTGCACTGATAGGGGACTTTGGCATTGATGACCTTGAGGTAGTTAAATATGTTCAGATTCTAAATACAGTGCCACGGATAAGCAAGTTTAAAAGTCATGTGGAACCTCTAGAGGACGCAGGCGAATCATCTGAGCGTTTAAAACCATCTCTTGAGATTCCTCCTACACTTGATCTCAAACCTCTTTCTAATCACCTCAGGTATGCATTTTTGGGTGATTCTTCTACTTTGCCTGTTATAATTGCATCTGCACTAACATCATTTTAGGAAAGTAAGCTGTTGAGGGTCCTAAGGGAATTCAAAACTGCAATTTGGTGGTCCATTGCTGATATCAAGGGGATAAGCCCTTCCTTTTGCATGCACAAGATACTTCTTGAAGATGATAGTAAGCCTATAGTTGAACAACAGAGATGACTCAACCTAATCATGAAAGAAGTGGTTAAGAAAGAGATTCTGAAATGGTTGGATGCTAGCATTATATACCCCATCTCAGACAGCTCATGGGTGAGTCTAGTACAATGTGTACCCAAGAAAGGAGGAATAACTGTGGTAACCAATTAGAACAACGAGTTGATCCCCACTAGAACTGTGACGCCCCCAAAATAGGTTCAATACTCAACCCATTCTGAGTCGCCAAATACATGGTATAGAATCCAAATACAATCTTTTATAACATACGGTCCTGCAAAATACGACCACACAAATTGTGAGTTTCAATACAAATTGTACATAATACGAAATATAAACACTCAAATTCAGTCCTCAATAATTACAATTATTATCACACTACTTTATAAAAATAGTGAGGACTACTACTGCTCTATTCTGACCATCACACTGTTCCCCGACTAGTTCCCGCAACATTCTCATTTCCTAAAGAGAACAATGGAAGAAAAGGGTTAGCTTAACTAGCCCAGTAAAGAATATTATGACTAAGATAATGAAGAATAAATGATCGTTAGTTCAACAAATCGGATAAAATATTATGGACAACAAGTTTTAGATCAACAACTGTAGCGAAAATAACAATTCATTAGAAGAATTAAGTAGAGAATGAAGTCTACTATCTTCTATGATTTAAAAGTCCATCATCAATATTTTATCCCTGTAACATCAATCAATATACATCTCGAATCAAATATTCATCTTTGCACTACGGACCAAAGATATTCATCTATATCACCAGTTGGTCATGTTCATCTCAACACCTGTCCATCTTTGCACTACGGGCCAAAGATATTCAATAGGTAATCATTCATCTTTGCACTACAAGCCAAAGATATTCATCAAGTAATCATTCATCTTTGAACTACAGGCCAAAGATATTCATTTGTATCATCATTTAAGACTGAGGATGATGAAAAATATGTTAAAGAATGAATTCAGTGAGATCAAGGATAAATATTAGAGAATTTATCCAGAGTTCAAAATGAAAATCAAAACATGGATACAATCAAAAAGATAATTTGGATAAAAAAAAATATTTTTTTACCTTGAATAGTAACTCGTCATGAAAAGATGAAAATTTCATAAAAAGTTCAGACCAATATTCCAGTGAAATGATATTAGATGAAACGCAAAACTCAAAGAATTTCTGATCATTTCAGGAATTATAGAAGCAATACTTACCGTAGTAAGTTTAAATGTAAGAATCTGAAATGAAATATTATCACTTTCATAATATGGAATATATGAAAGAAAATAATATTCATTATGAATATTGAAAGGAAATAACATTATTTACGAGAAAAAATAACATCATTTACCTTAACATGAGAGTAGTTTTGACTTGAATATCGGATATAATGCTGAAAAAAATCTTGCACCGTAATCCACACCTACACTATCCTTATACTCACAAGAAATACGCTCGATATTATAGAGAGAATTTTTTTTGATTCTGGTGTGATTTTCAATTCTAACTTAAGCACCCTATTTATAGAAAAATGCCAGAACACCAATATAGACTTTTTCACCAACAGATGAATTTTTCCAAGCCTTATAATTTTGACAATCCTCCAGCACATCACATTTGAACAAAAATCAGCAACCAATAATGAATCCCACATGTTTATATAATATATATATATATATATATATATTAAAATATTTATTTTCGAAACTTCAATAATTCATATTAAATAGCCCTTTTATCAGAAAAACACGAACCTTATGTCCATTTCATATGAAATTTGATTCTCTACAACTTTGTAGAAGAAAGTTTTTTCCATATTCCGAAAGAAAAAATGACTCAAATTTACATACAAATGACTCAGCAGCATGCTACTTTTGAAAAACAAGCTTCAGCATACAACTTTTGAAAATTTCAAGCCTCCATCCATATTCCCACCAATCACATAAAATTATTATATTATCACATTATAATTTTTTAATGTAATATTATAATAATATATTTGAATGAATTATTTTATCAGAGAAGATAAAATGCTAACTTTCAACAAATGCCACATGCTAAAAATTCTTCCCTTTCATATCAAAATTGAAATAAATATTTCCTTATCATGTATATCAACAATTAATTATTAACAAATAATATTACAGAACTACAATATTGACAACCAGGTCGTTCTCAGGAAAGAGGAGGGCTTTTTGATTAGGATTTCTCCTCATTGGCGCGTAATTATATAACCTAACCCATTTTCTCGACAGAACTTTCTAGACATTGTCAATAATGCTATCTAATAATATTATTCAAATAATATGAATTATTGATTTGATAATGTGAAATACTGTGAAGTGATTACTGTGACAATTATTGAATCAATAATATAAAATACCAACACTAGCAATTATTGAATCAATAATATAAAATATTGAACAATAATTACCGTAACAATTATTGAGTAAGTGACTTGTTACGTAATAATCAATAATTCAAAATACTGTGCAATACCGTGTGCTACTGTGCAACAACGCATATTACTGTATTTTTATCACCCGGTATTTCAACAGTTTAACGGTAACAATTTTACCGTTATATTATAAAAAGGTTATTTCTGTCATTTTCTATATTCGACAGTTATTCTGTTGTGGGGCCCATAAATGGCTGCGCCGTTGTACGAATATTCCCCAACAACAAGAATATTCCACGACCAAACGAATATTCCCCGACACAACGAATATTTTATAACCACTTGCTTACTTTGTAAAATTTGCACATTCTACCCATAACTTATCACATTTATCAAATCAACACCTTACTATTTCAAAATAATATATATAAAAAAATTAAATCTTTATTCATAATATTTGGGGTCTTACAACCTCCCTTCCTTATGAAATTTCGTCCTCGAAATTGTCGTACGTACCTGGTATGTCGAAGAGGTGAGGATACCTTGCTTTCATTTTCGATTTTAACTCCCAGGTCATTTCCTCAATATCATAGTTTCTCCACAAAACTTTAACTTGAGATATAATCTTTGAGTGTAAGACATGTTTCTTCTTATCCAAGATCTTGACAGGTATCTCCTCGTACGTTAAATCTTCGGCTATCTCGTCTGATTCTAACTCAATAATGTGGTTTGGGTCTTTCATATATTTACGAAGCACGGATATGTGAAAAACGTTATGAACACGAGACATGCTTGGAGGTAAAGCTAGACTATAAGCCACATTTCCTACTCGGTCAAGAATTTCAAATGGACCAATAAATCATGGATTGAGCTTTCCTCTCTTCCCGAATCTCGTAACTCTTTTCCATGGAGCAACACGTAACAATACATGGTCTCCGACATTGAATTCCACGTCTCTTCGATGAAGATCAACATAACTCTTTTGTCGATCTTACGCTGTTTGTATACGTTGCCAGATTATTTGAATTTTTTCCATAGTTATACGTACTAACTCCAATCCCAACAATGTTGCTTCACCCACCTCATCCCAACATACTGGAGAACGACATTTTCGTCCATACAACGCCTCGAATGGAGCCATGCCTATACTTGCCTGATAACAGTTGTTGTAGGAGAATTCCACCAATGGTAAGTACTTGTCCCAACTCCCTTTGAAGTCTAGAACACAGAGTCTCAATAAATCTTCAAGAGTTTGAATAGTCCTTTTTGATTGCCCGTCCGTTTGAGGGTGATATGCCGAACTGAATCGTAAATCCGTGCTCATAGCTTTCTGCAAGCTAACCCTTTGGCACTTGATGCTCCGCCTTGACACGTTTACACGTTAAACACCTCAAGATAAACTCCGCAATCTCTCTCTTCATTTTGCTCCACCAAAATATATGTCGAAGATCATGATACATTTTGGTACTTCCAGGATGGATTGCAAACGGTGTGTTATGTGCCTCCATCATGATTTTATACTTCAAATCGGAATCGTTAGGAACACAAAGTCTGGAGTTGACTCGAAGTATTCCTTCTTCATCGATTCTTGCTTCTAGAATAGCACCTTCTTGCACTTTCTTCTTTATCTTCATTAGCTCCGGGTCTGTAGCTTGAGCAGCTTTAACTTTATCAATTAAAGCTGGTTCTACGCGTATATTTGATATCATCACGTGGGTCCCTGGAGTCTTTAACTCTATCTTCATCCTTTGTAAGTCATGTAAAATGGGTCTTTGTGTTGACAACATCGCACTCATTTTCGCATGTGATCTTCTACTCAACGTGTCCGCTTCCACGTTTGCTTTTCCAGAATGGTATTGAATGGTATGGTCGTAATTTTTAAATAGCTCAAGCCAACGTCGTTGTCACATATTGAGTTCGTTCTGGGTGAAAAAATATTTGAGGCTTTTGGAGTATATTAGGATGTCATCAATAATGACAACCACGTAATGATCTAAATATTTCTTAAATATTCGGTTCATCATGTCCATGAACGCAACGTGGATATTAGTCAATCCAAAAGATATAACTAAAAATTCGTAATGCGTGTATCGAGTTCTAAAGGCAGTCTTCAGAATGTCCTCAGTTTTAACTGATGATATCCAGAACGAAGATCGATCTTTGAGAAGAATTACGCACCTTGCAACTAGTTGAACAGGTCATTAATGCGAGGTACCGGATACCTATTCTTGATGGTGACATGGTTCAACTTCCGATAGTCAATACATAGTCGCATACTACCGTCTTTCTTCTTTATGAATAAAACAGGAGCACCCCAAGGAGATGTACTAGGACGTATAAAATTGATGTCTAACAACTCCTGTAGTTGAACCTTTAACTTTTGAATTTCAATAGGAGCCATTCGATATAGGGTTTTAGAAATGGGTTATGTACCGGGTTCAAGGTCAATAAAGAATTCAACTTCACGTTCTGGGGGTAGACCGGGAAGTTCTTAGGGAAATACATCAGGAAACTCATTAACAATAGAAATATCATTCAAATCTGACGTATTCTGGTTTAAATCGGTGACATGGGCTAAGAAAGCTTGACATCCGTTTTTCAATAAACGAATAGCTTTATGACTTGGAATGACATTGATTGATTTTAGTGGTTTGGTTGTTTGAATTCGCACAATAGGTTGGTTAGTAATATGAAAACTAACAACCTTACGAAAATAATCAATTTTGGCATGATAAGTGGTTAACCAGTCAATTCCTAAAATTACATCAAATGCAAGTATTTTCAAAGTTATAAGATCAACAGGTAGAGTGAGGATGCTAATTTGAATCAGACAAGATTTGTAAACTATGAATGTAACGAAGGTTTCTCCTAACGGAGTTTCAACAGATGAGTCAAAGTCTAATTTGTGACACCCCCAAATCCGGTTACTTCGTTTCCATATGATTTGCTGTTCACTTTCTAATATAACATACATCTACCCAATTAATAATGCAAACTAACCTATAATTTAAATTAAAATAAATAAATCTCCCTTACAATAAGGGTTACAACCTTTTTAAAATAATCCCGGGTTACTCTAACCCTGACATGAATATAATAAGTGCGAAAATAAAAACATAACAGTCAAGTCTTAGTACAATCATTCTCAGTTAAATAAAAACAAGTCTTCACTTGCTTTGCTTTCCCTTGCCCTTACTTGTAGACGGAGCATCAGCGTTATCAACCTTAACTGAAATTGTTATTTAATGCAAGAGTGAGCAAACCACAGCTCACTGGAGTTTAACAATAATATATACATGAAAGGATATCTTTCAAAGAATTTGAATAATATGATTCTCTTCAACAATAAAGAATTGAATAATAATTCTTTCATCGCAATTACAATTCAAAAATAGAATTTATCTGAGTGTCATAAGACCTTTGAACTCTTGTCCTAGGTTATAAATATTTCTATTTAAACCTTTAACAATCAATAAGACTATGGACCTTAACTCGTACTTAGGGGGATCAGCCCTTTGTATCATGTATTGTGCACAAACATCTTAACGCTATGCGTAGTAACCTCCCCTAGTACATAGGGTTGTTCAACTCAGCAATTTGAATTCAAGTCCGCACCAAAAAAAGTTTGGTTTGGATAAGCTTACAAGGGTAATTTAGATATTACGTTCATCAACTAAGGATTAGTTGAATCGACTATCAATAATTCGTAAAGTACAGAATTATTAACTAACATATGCTTTAGAATCAACTTAAAGCATTTAAAATAATAATTAGATCTTACTTGAACAATAAGTTAAGATCATTTCAATTAAATAAACAATTGTATAATACAGAAATGTAAAGGACATTCTCAACAATGAATATATGAATTCAAGAATTTGTATATAATTAACAAGTTTAGGGTTAGAAGACTTGCCTTAAGCGCAAGCTACTTAACTCAACCACGTACTTAAACACTTCCTATATACATTCAATTATAATAATCTAAATCAGTTAACACATAACTAATTTACATAAGTGGTTAACCTTCATGGTTAACTCACTCTAATTGAATAAATAATAATAATAAACTATCACATAATTAATTACATCACATCCGTAGTCACATAATTAAACTAATTATGTATTTAGTTAAATTATAATTAAACAATTATAATTTAAACACTTAATCAAATTATAATTACATTTTAAATTATAAATAATTTATAATTTATAATCAATTAAACTATATCATGCATTTATCATTACACAATTTAATCATGTATTTATCAATTATAATCAATAATTAAACATTCATTATAATTACACAATTTAAAATTCACAATTAAACATGTATTTATTAAATTATAATTACTTAAATTATAATTTAAATTAACATCTAATTGATTAAAATAATCAATTTCTATACATTACAATTTCACAATATTATACTTTAAATTAAACACTTACTCTTAATTATAATTAATCAAATTATAATTAAGTAACTCATTTATAATAAAATAATTATAGTTTATAATTTATATACTATATTAGGTTTTCAAAACTTCCTTTTTCTCGAATATGAATTTATCACAATTATATAACATGTTATATCATTTAAATATATGTCCACTATAAATGAATAATTAAACTAAGGCTCAAAAATAATCTGCACAAATAAACTAAACTCACTGCCCAAGCACTGTGCATGGCGCAGCTGCGCAGCCAGCTACCTTAACACCGGCGCAGCTGCACAGGGGTTGAATCTGGGACAGGCCAGTGGCGCAGCTGCGCTGCTCCTGGCCTTGCTGCCGGCGCAGCTGCGCAGCAACTCGGTCAGACGCAGACAGCTACGGCTCTCTGCTTTACCGAACAACCCATACAAGCCAACAAATGGAGAATTACAGTAACGTAGCCACTGTAACTCCATACACATGCAATAATACATAACATAACATGTTTCTACAATATAACAACCATCTAAATAATGATAATCACAAGTTTTAAAAATCTAATTTGGCCATTTTCATGAAAACTCATATTTTTCCAAAATAATCCACTATAAGAAATTTTTTCCTTCAATTCCACTTTATATACATACATTATATACGTAATTACATGTAATCATCAAACAATTTTCCAATAAGCATGTTAGCATATTCTAATTCATCAATTTTACTTTATCATCAAAACATATAAATTTCATGTGAACACAGTTTTCAATTAAAACTTATTCTGACAAAATTGTATTTTCTGACAATCCTTCTTATGGAATATAATTCATATATAACCCATTATAAGCACACTATATATATATGTACACCAAATTTATACAACTCTCATGCTAAAATCATACACAGAGAATTCATACTCAAGGATAACATAGAAAACATAAAAATAAAAAGGGAATTAAGACATACCCTTTAACTTATGTTTGAAGAAGAAAATAATGCCAATTGCTTTGATTCTCACGAGTTCTCCCTTTCTTCTTCCTCTTCTTCTTCTCTCTTTCTTTCCACTGTGTTCCTCCTTACTTTCTTAGTTCTTAGACTAACTTAGCATAAACTAATCTAACGTATAATATAATACGTAGTAATAGATATAGGATTAATTATATATAATATAACTGACAATTATATTAAGTATAATGTCAGTTACAAATTCAAAAGCCACAATGCCTTGTTTGGCAAAATAAGGTTATTTTCAAAAACAGATTATTAATGCTAAGGTATTGTTTGGTAACAGTTTATTTAAAAATAACTTTTTAATAATTAGGGCCCTGTTTGGTAGAAATAGGTTTAAAACAAATACAAGGGCCTTGTTTGATTAAAATCATTTAAAATCCTTTTTCTTTTATTTTAACAAATCATTAAACACCTATTTTAAATGTCACATTTTAATTAATTAAATATTAATCATCTAATTTAATCAATTAAAATCTAAAATCAATAAATCACATAAAATTGCCACATAATTATAATTACTCGCTAATTATAATTCATGTAACACTTCATCACATATCTTATCTAATTTAATTCTCTCAATTAAATTAGGACTATAATATAAAATTAATATACATCAATTAAATTAAATTTTACACATTCATTTAATTAATATGTACACTTAATTAAATCACTTCCATAAATCACATAATTTATTTATTTAACTCAATAAATAAATCACATAAAATATTTATTTAACTCAATAAATATTTAAAATTAAATATAAAAATCTCAATCGTTACATAATTTCTCAGGAGTCAAGTTCAAACGTTGAGCAGAAGCAGGGGAAATAAAAGAATGGGTAGCACCGGTATCTAATAAGGCATAGACTTCGCAAAAGTTTATGATTATCTTACCCGTGATCACCTCGTTCAGGTTCCTCGCATTTTGGGCAGTCACGACAAATGCTCTTCTAGGAACCACTGACTTTGACTTGTCAGGGACAACCTTTGGAGTCACCATCCCTGCTGGACTTGGTTTCTCTATAAGACACACTCGAGTTATATGCCCTTCCTTTCCACAGTTATAACACACCTTGCATTGCTGTGTGCAGTTGGGACTGATGAGTCCCTCTTGCCTGCATTTATAGCACAAGACCGGTGGTCGTTCTCCTCCCCTAGAAACAGTTGATGCTGGTGCTGCTGTCGACGTTTTCACGTTCTCATTGTTGTACCTTCTCTTCTTGAAATATCCCCCTGACTCACTTCTTCTATTATCATGGCTACGATTACCACCGGAGTGATTACCGATTCTGTAATGATACTTTTCTTCCCGCTGGTTGTCATTGTTCCGATGACTGTTGCCACCGGTACGACCCTGGTTATTGTCCCTTGGTTGAACGTACTCATTATCTCGTTCTAATAATTGTGCCCTGTTCACTACATCTGAATATAGAGAAATTTTTTGAGAAATGAGGTATTGACGAATTTCGGGTTTCAAACCTCTAAGAAATATCCGCTGTCATACGTTCTTCATTCTCCACCAAATGAGGTGCAAATCGGGATAGTTCCGCGAACTTAACCTCGTACTGGGACACAGTCATGTTGTTCTGTTCCATTTTGATAAACTCTACCTCTTTTATGTGACGAATACTTTCTGGAAAGTACTTGTCATTGAACAATTTCTGGAACTCCTCCCAAGACATCTTAAGTGCGGCAGGCTGGTTACGCTTCACAGATTCCCACCAGTAATCTGCCTCTCTACGGAACATAAACGTGGCGAATGGAACCTTTTCCTCCTCTGTACATCCCAAGACATCAAATTTCTTGGTAATTTGCTTAACCCACGTTTCTGCCTTAATAGGATCTGGCTTTCTCAAAAACTCTGGTGGTCCCAACTCTTTGAACTGCTTGGCAGTGACAAGCCATGAGTTATTATTTCCACCTGTATTATAAACACGAGTCTTTCTCGTCTGATTTTGCATGAACTGCAAAAAGCTTCTAAACATCCCGTCATTAATTGTCTGATCGGTGGTGTTGTTTACAGGAGAAGTATAGTCTTCCTGTTGCACGTTCTCCTGGTTGGTGATTAAAGGTGTCTCAACGGTTTTATTCACTCCATTGTTTAGATTTTCAGCTGTCATTCTTAAATATTGCCACAAAACAAGGGTTAATCAAATAAATTAACATATCACATATTAACCTTATGTTCCAACCGACCAATTAAATAACAATTAAGCTTAGGTAGGACACACTAGCGAAGGTTTTACTCATCTCTCCCCTCCTAGTTCTATTCCCAGATCTCGGCCAGAGATCATATCCCTAATCTCTGATACCAACTGTGACGCCCCCAAAATAGGTTCAATACTCAACTCATTCTAAGTCGCCAAATACATGGTACGGAATCCAAATACAATCTTTTATAACAAACGGTCGTGCAAAATACGACCACACAAACTGTGAGTTTCAATACAAATCGTATATAATACGAAATATAAACACTCAAATTCAGTCCTCAATAATTACAATTATTATCACACTACTTTACAAAAATAGTGAGGACTACTATTGCTCTATTCTGACCATCACACTGTTCGCCGACTAGTTACCGCAACATTCTCATTTCCTAAAGAGAACAATGGAAGAAAAGGGTGAGCTCAACTAGCCCAGTAAAGAATATTATGACTAAGATAATGAAGAATAAATGATCGTTAGTGTTCAACAAATCGGATAAAATATTATGGACAACAAGTTTTAGATCAACAACTGCAGCGGAAATAACAATTCATTAGAAGAATTAAGTAGAGAATGAAGTCTACTATCTTCTATGATTTAAAAGTCCACCATCAACATTTTATCCCTGTAACATCAATCAATATACATCTTGAATCAAATATTTATCTTTGCACTACGGGCCAAAGATATTCATCTGTATCACCAGTTGGTCATGTTTATCTCAACACGTGTCCATCTTTGCACTACGGGTCAAAGATATTCATCAGGTAATCATTCATCTTTGCACTACAGGCCAAAGATATTCATCAAGTAATCATTCATCTTTGAACTACAGGCCAAAGATATTCATTTGTATCATCATTTAAGACTGAGGATGATGAAAAATATGTTAAAGAACGAATCCAGTGAGATCAAGGACAATTATTAGAGAATTTATCCATAGTTCAAAATGAAGAACAAAACATGGATACAATCAAAGATAATTTGGATAAAAAAAATAATATTTTTTTATCGTGAATAGTAACTCGTAAATAATAACTTGTCATGAAAAGATGAAAATTTCATAAAAAGTTCAGACCAATATTCCAGTGAAATGATATTAGATGAAACGCAAAACTCAAATAATTTCTGATCATTTCAGGAATTATAGAAGCAATACTTACCGTAGTAAGTTTAAATGTAGGAATCTGAAATGAAATATTATCACTTTCATAATATGGAATATGAAAGAAAATAATATTCATTATGAATATTGAAAGGAAATAACATCATTTAAGAGAAAAATATCATCCTTTACCTTAATAGGAGAGTAGTTTTGACTGAAATATCGGATATAATGCTGAGAAAATTTTGCACCGTAATCTACACTCAAACTATCCTTATACTCACAAGTAATATACTCGATATTATAGAGGGAATTTTTTTTGATTCTGGTGTGATTTTCAATTCTAACTTAAGCACCCTATTTATAGGAAAATGCCAGAACACCAATATAGACTTTTTCACCAACGGATGAATTTTTCCAAGCCTTACAATTTTGACAATCCTCCAGCACATCACATTTGAACAAAAATCAACCAACAATAATGAATCACACATGTTTATATATATATATATAATATATATATATATATATATTAAAATATTTATTTTCGAAACTTCAATAATTCATAATAAATATCCTTTTTATCAGAAAAATACGAACCTTATGTCCATTCCATATGAAATTTGATTCTCTACAACTTTGTAGAGGAAAGTTTTTTCAAATTCCGAATGAAAAAATGACTCAAATTTACATACGAATGACTTAGAAGCATGCTACTTTTGAAAAACAAGCTTCAGCATACAACTTTTGAAAATTTCAGCCCTCCATCCATATTCCCACCAATCACATAAAATTATTATATTATCACATTATAATTTTTTAATGTAATATTATAATAATATATTTGAATGAATTATTTTATCGGAGAATATAAAATCCTAACTTTCAACAAATGTCGCATGCTAAAAATTCTTCCCTTATATATCAAAATTGAAATAAATATTCCTTATCATGTATATCAACAATTAATTATTCACAAATAATATTACAGAACTATAATATTACAACCAGGTCGTTCTCAGGAAAGAGGGGGTTTTCCGATAAAGATTTCTCCTCATTGGCGCGCAATTATATAACCTAACCCTTTTTCTCGACTGAACTTTCTAGACATTGCCAATAATGCTATCTAATAATATTATTCAAATAATATGAATTATTGATTTAATAATGTGAAATACTGTGTAGTGGTTACTGTAAAAATTATTGAATCAATAATATAAAATATCAACGGTAGCAATTATTGAATCAATAATATAAAATATTGAACAGTAATTACTGCAATAATTTTTGAGTAAGTGACTTCTTACGTAATAATCAATAATTTAAAATACTGTGCACTACCGTGTGCTACTGTGCAACAACGCGTGTTACTGTATTTTTATCACCGGGTATTTCAACAGTTTAACGGTAACAGTTTTATCGTTATTTTATAAAAAGGTTATTTTTGTCGTTTTCTATATCTGACAGTTATTCCGTTGTGGGGGCCCACAAATGGCTTTTCCGTCATACGACTATTCCCCGACAACAAGAATATTCCATGACCAAACAAATATTCTCCGACACAACGAATATTTTATAACCACTTGCTTACTTTGTAAAATTTGTAAATTCCACCCATAACTTATCACATTTATCAAATCAACACCATACTATTTCAAAATAATATATATAAAAAATTAAATCTTTATTTATAAAATTTGGGGTCTTACAAGAACGGTCACTGGATGGAGAGTGTGCATGGATTACTGTAAGCTCAACAAGGCGACTAAAAAAGATCACTTCCCTCTCCCATTTATTGATCAGATGCTGGATAGGTTGACATGCAATGAGTATTATTGCCTCTTAGATGGATACTCAAGACATAATCAGATAGTTATTGCTCCTGAAGATCAAGTAAAGACAACTTTCACTTGTCCCTACGAAAAATTTTCTTTTAGAAGGATGTCTTTTGGTTTATTCAATGCACTGGCTACCTTTCAAAGGTGTATGATGGCTATCATCTCCGACATGGTAGAACAGAATGTGGAGGTCTTCATGGACAACTTCTCAATTTCTGGGGACTCCTTTGATATATGCTTGGATAACTTGGTCATGGTGTTGAAACGGTGTGTAGAGACAAACTTGGTGCTCAACTGGGAGAAATGCCATTTTATGGTACAAGAAAGAATCAATCTCGGGCACAAGGTTTCAGGAAAGGGATTGGAGGTCGACAAGGCAAAGTTGGAGATAATAGAGAGCTTACCGCCACCGAATTCAATGAAGGGGTTCTTGGACATGCGGGGTTCTACTGTCGATTTATAAAGGACTTCTCCAAGATTACAAAGCCCTTATGCAGTTTATTGGAGAAGGATGTTCCTTTTAAATTTGACGAGGATTGTTTGGCATTATTTGAGCATTTGAAGAGAAAGTTGATGACATCACCTATCATCACGGCTCCAGATTGGTTATTACCGTTTGAGTTGATGTGTGATGGTAGTGACTTTGCAGTGGGAGTTATTTTGGGGCAGCGTAAGGAAAAGATGTTTCATGTCATTTATTATTTTAGCAAGACCTTGACGGATGCACAACTCAACTACACAACTACTAAGAAGGGGTTGTTAGCTAGTGGTGTATGCCTTTGACAAGTTTCGCTCATATTTGATTGGCACAAAAGTAGTGGTGTATACTGATCATGCTGCCATTCGGTATTTGATTGTTAAAAAGGATGCCAAACCCCGATTGATTCGATGGATTCTACTCTTGCAGGAGTTTGACTTAGAGATTAAGGACATAAAGGGTACCGAGAATCAAGTGGCGGACCATTTATCACGACTAGAGAATCCGGGTACGGACAAGAATGATGAGGTTTTGATTAATGAGTCTTTCCCGGATGAACAATTGTTTATGCTCCAAGGCGAAGTCCTATGGTTTGCTGACTTTGCAAACTACTTAGTTAGCAACATCCTCCCTCCTGATTTGTCAAAGCCCCAAAAGAAGAAATTTTTGCACGATGTCAAATGGTACATATGGGACGAGCCATATCTGTTCAAGCAATGTGCAGACAGAATGATCAGGCAGTGTATCCCTCACAGTGAGACAGAGAATATATTACATGGTTGCCACGCATCAGTTGTAGACACTCGAAATTTTCTTTCCCCATTCCTCATCCCCGGTCTCAATACCAGGCAATAAACTCAACCTCGGTCTCAATACCGGGCAATCAACTCAACCCCGGTCTCAATACTGGGCAATCAATTCAACCCCGGTCTCAATACCGTGCAATCAACTCAACCCCGGTCTCAATACTAGGCAATTAAATCAACCCCGGTCTCAATATCGGGAAATTAACTCAACCCTAATCTCAATACCGGGCTATTAAATCAACCCCGGTCTCAATACCGGGCAATTAACTCAACCCTAGTCTCAATACTGGGCAATTAACTCAACCCCGGTCTCAATACTGGGCAATCAACTCAACCCCGATTTCAATACCGGGCAATCAACTCAACCCCGATCTCAATACCGGCAATTAACTCATCCCCGGTCTCAATACCGGGCAATCAAATCAACCCCGGTCTCAATACCGAGCAATCAAATCAACCTTGGTCTCAATACTGAGCAATCAAATCAACCCCGGTCTTAATACTGGGCAATCAAATTAACCCCGATCTCAATATCGGACAATCAACTCAACCCCGGTCTCAATACCAGGCAATCAAATCAACCCCAGTCTCAATACCAGGCAATCAAATCAACTCCGGTCTCAATATTAGGCAATAAAATCAACCCCGATCTCAACCCGGGAGGTACAGGTTAGCCCCGGTCTCAACCCGAAAGATACAGATCAGCCACGGTCTCAACCCGGGAGGTACAGGTCATCCCCAGTCTCAACCCGGGAGGTCAGGTTAGCTTCGAAAACAATCCTGAAGCCTCACAACATCTCCAGAGGAAAACCTAGAGGGACCAAGTCAACCTCAGAGACAACACTGAGGACAAACAGATTCAAATGGGATCCAAGTCTTTGAAACAAGAAGTCAAGCAAAGGCCATGCCGACACTAAAGGCAACCTCAGAAGGGGCAAAATGGTTATTTTACCAACTATAAGCCAATTCAATCAAAATCAAGCCGAATTGATGCCACCAAGGTCAGAACGAACCATAACGATGATCTCGAGTGCAAACAACGCAAAATCATTCAACGGATAAACTGCGGGGAATCAAAGACCTGGTTATGAACCTATCTTCTTAGACCCAAAAAATGTTTTATCCCATGTCATTGTGTCACTCTAGGCGAGGGCTTTCCGGAAATGTATAGCACGCCTCAAACGGAAGATCCGATCAAAAGTTAGAAAGTTTCGAATCAGAACTCGCGTTGTTCGGAGTGCACATACTTCGAGACGACAGAACCCGCAGCAGGGCCCACACAACATGGAGCCGCAGCTCTACCTACGGCAGCAGCAGGTAGAGTGGAGGCTCCCTAGTCTATATATAGAGGTGCCCCCTCTCATTTTAAGAATTCAAAAACGCTCCGAACCCCTGCATGTTTGGTTTTTTGTCTATTTTCATGTCTTCCAAACCCAAAATTTTTCACTCTAACAAGTACATATACCCATATACTACCACATATCAGAAAATAATCGATAGATTCGGACGTTCAAAGCCTACAATTTGGTAAAAAGCCCGTATAGCAGTCTATTGTGAGTATTTTTACGATTAGCAAGTCAATACTACTTCTTTGCACTTTTATACACTTGCATATCAAGTTTTGTTTTCTAAATATGCCCGAAAATCAGTTCTGTGGCCATTTTTGTTAACTTTTGGTACATTTTTGTACATAAACGTATTTTTTGGCATTTTTACAACTCGGATTGACGATCTATCGCTTCCAGCAGCTTTTATATACTTGCATCTTTGTTATTAGCAACTTCGTCGGACTGGGTTATCTTCCCAGTCCGGGTTTGGCTTTTTTTGTATATATTTAACTATATATATACTTACTTTTCAATTCTGTCATGCCTAGATGTCAAATCCGCAGTAGTTTACTGCTTTTATATATAAATATGCATATATAAGCAGCCTCCACCACACTTGGTTATCTTCCCAGTCTTGGTTGACTACTTTTCTGTCTATATATATATATATATTTACATTCCAGTTAAGTCTGGATCATTCTGTGGCCTTTTTATTGCTTTTATATATATTTATGCATATATAAGCACCATTCACCACACTGGGTTATCTTCCCAGTCTTGGTTGACTACGTTTCTGTCTATATATATATATATATATATATATATATATTTACATTCAGGTTCGACCTGGATTATTCTGTGGCCTTTTTACTGTTTTTGGCACTCTTCACCATTACTGGGTTATCTTCTCAGTCCTAGTTTGACTATTTTTGTGTCTAAGTATATATTTCAATTCTAGTCCGGGCCTTGGAGTGAAAACCCATTGCCCTTTACTGTTTATATATATATATATACTTCAATTATGTCCAGCCTGGATCATTTCGTGACTTTTATACAGCTTTTATAAATATATATATATATATATATATATATATATTTCAATTCCAGTTCGGGCACCGGTGTGAAAACCAATCGCCCTTTACAGCTTTTGTATATATATATATATATATATATTGCTTTGCTCATTTTTATTAAACTATTACTCTAAATATTCATTTTATATGAATCGGCAATGACATATCTGCGGGCGAACTAGATTTATTTAAATCTCGCCAACTCTAGCTTTCAAATGGTTCAGAATAGGTACAGACAGAACTGGAAAGCTAGAATGACTGAGATTTATTTAAATCTAGCCTTTTTTTCTAGTTTCAGTTGTAAAAGCAACCTCGTGGCCCTTAGATCACTATCTAGTAGGAACGAGATGCTTCGGCCAGGTGCGAACCAGGATTACTGATGAATCCTTGGTTCTGACGATATTTGGATATCTTTTTTGTACAAATTTGAACTGTGCAGGTTTATTGGCTTCCCTATGTGAGCCTAGGAATAGTGGGATTCATGATCAAACTGATCAGAATCTGATTCCCACGATGGACAAACTCCCTTTTACAAATGTACCCTACAAGTTTTTCTGTAAAATGTACATCCAAAAGTCCTTAAAAAGGTTATTCAGATTTAAGGTCTCAACATAGTAAAAATATGATTTGTCGTGTCAGAGTCCCTCCGATGGCTATCATGCCCATGAGGAGACCGACACTCATATATATGATCGTGGTCGAGTATGCTTCGCAGCTCGACAATCACCATTCAAACTGAGCCTTAAGGCTGAAAAGATAAAACTGAAGTATCGAAATGCTTCAATTCCTATGTTAGTTTAAGGGTTTGAAGACCTGCTTTCAAAACATCATTTCAATAATATTATCAAAAAAAAAAAGCTTTTACAAATTGAATCAAACAATTTTGCAAATCAAATCAAAGACTTTTTGCAAATCAAATTAAACCCTTCGTATATAGGTTCAACGATGTATAAACATACTTCCAATCAAACATAGGTCCAATTTTCAAATAGCATTCACACACACATATTGCAAATTTAAAAGGGAATAATGAAAAGACGCGGTACCGTGTTTACAAGGGAGTTGTGGGGTGCCTAACACCTTCTCCACATTTAGCCAAGCTCGTGAACTCAAACTTTGTTTTCAAAGATCAAGTTTTGACAGTGTCCAGCAATTGGGCCTCTTTTTAAACAAAACTTGGTTGAGTTGGTATAACCATTTCAAATCTACCAACTGGCGACTCTATAAAACGTTCAAATCGTCGACATGATATATGCTGGCCTTTTCCTAAAAACCCTTCAAAATCTTTTTGCAATAAAAAGAATAATGGTAGACATAAATTAGGAAGAGAGAAAGATTCGGGTTGTGACCCGACGCGCGAATTTTTTCCCGACGTCGACAAGTGGAGACTCTACTGGGGACAGTATAGGGCTTAAGCTGCGTTCAAATCTTTTCAAACATTTCCCTTTCATATCTGCACATGTGTGAATGCTGCGTCTTTATAAAAAATGAATGCGTGAATGTTGCGTCTTTACATTGAATGAATGTAAATGAAAGCTTCCCTATTTTTTAGTGCTTCGCACCAATTTCATCATATGCATAACGATGAGACACGATGTATGTGAATGTATGTTGTGTGATTCCTCCTTCGGGAGGCAAAACCCGTCGGTGATAAGTAATGTCTCTGGGGATGGCTAAGTCTCTGGGGCTCATGAAAATACACCACCCAGATTCGCTCCAGTTGAAAGATCGGATTAATTTCCCCTCTAGTAGATTGCGATGATCTGGGGACCTTCATGCCGAAAAAGCCGCGAGAGTAGCCTAAGATAAGTCAGCCTCTGATTAACCAAATTCGACGGGAAGCTTCTTCATGCCTTCCTCTTTCAATACAATGTCAAGTTTTCAATTCCAAATGTAAAGGAGCACGATGTAAATATCATAAATTTACATTCCTTGTCATATACACCCTGTCATGTTATCTTGTCATCAAAACAACTAACCTCTGTTTTGCAAGATAAGATTAAAAAACCACAAAAACCACATCATGGCATACATCATATCCTTACTTATCTCAGGAAATTGACACGCCTACATTTTGTTGTAGGTGAAAAAATTGGTCCTGTCACTAGATCTAAGTCTAAGAAAGCACTAAGTCCATCCAGGGACATGACTTCAAATGCTCAGCCATAATCAACCCCTGTCTCTAGGAAAGAGTTTGAAGGACTGAAGAATCAGATATCCGAATTGGCCAGTTTCCTGAGAGAGCAAAGTAAAACTCTTAAAGGGAAGCAAGCCCAAGCTCATACAGAACCTGGAACACCTGGTGGTAGTGGTGGCAGTCAAGAGACTGAAAAGGCAGAGACTCAGATTCCTGGACCACAAAACCAGGACACAACAAATAAAACCCCTAAAATCACCGTCCTTAGCAAAGAACAGGAAGCTGGTGACATTCTAAAGTAAGTACAATAGATGGAGGAAACCATCCGGTCTATCAAAGGGACTGGGGCCTTTGGTAGTGTCAATTATTCAGACCTCTGTATTTTCCCTGGGTCTCGTTATCCTAAAAAATTTGAACCCCTGATTTTGAGAATTACGATGGATTGGGAGCCCTATACCCACTTGAACGTATTAATCAGAGAACTCGGATCCTATGTAGAGGATGAGAAGCTTCGAATGCAGTTATTTTAGAAGAGACTGACCGGAGAGGCTAGAGCCTGGTACGCTAGTCTAGCCAACTCCAAGATTCACAGTTGGGAAGAATTGGCACATGCCTTCCTCAATCAATATAGCTTCCAATCTCAGCTAGCTCCAGACAGATACTATATAACCAAAATCAAGAAACAGAGTACTTAGTCATTCAGAGAATATGCCCAACGCTGGAGGCGGGTTGCAGCACAAGTCACCCCATCCATGAATGAGTCTGAGATAGTCATGACCTTCATCAACATCCAAGAAGCTCCATATTATGAGAGGGTCCTAGCAGGCATAGGAGAACCATTCTCTGAAATGATCAAGCACGGCGAAATGGCAGAAATGAGGCTCAAGTTCGGAAGATAAATGATCTAACTGCCCTCGAAGCTGTTGCCGAGCATATCCAGTCCAAAAATTACTGGAGTAATCCTCGGAGGGTGCACAAAAAGAAAGATGAAGAAGTGTCCTTAGTGTTATAAGGACATAATCAAATAGGCGAGTCAAATAGTATGCCCATTCAAAGGAGGAACTCTACCCCTTTCTAAGCTCTTGCACAACCTTCCAACCCTCCATTTCAGAAAAATATGGAGGTCAGGCATCGAAGAACTTTCACCCCATTAAGGGATTCACTCGAGAACGTGCTGAAATTGTTAACTACACAGAAGAAGATTGTCCAACTCCTTCCACCGACCAACACCGGTGGACGGAATTTTGACCCAATCAAGAAGTGTGCTTACCATTCTGGATCCCCGGGCCATGATACCCAAGACTGTTGGTCTCTTAAGCATAAAATCCAAGACTTGATTGACAATGGAGAGATTGTGGTGACCAAACCAGAACAGCCACACGTACAAGACAATCTCCTCCCGCAGCACAAAGAGGAGAGTGTCAACATGATCAGTACAGAAAATAGAGGAGGATCCAAATACCTCCGTTTTATGGGAGAGTCAACTCCATCCAGCAGCAACAGCCCAGATAGTTGGGAAGTTTAGGAAAGGCGATTCCTGATAGAGCAAGAGATGAAGTCTATCAAGGAATAGATCGAACAGTTAGCAGAGCTGGTTATATACCAACATCAAATTACCAGGCAGCTGATAAACCAGACCAACCAGTCTGATACAAGTCCTCCCACACCGGAGATCAGTCCCATTCTTATGGGGGATCACTACCAGCCTCATGAGCATGAACCCCGGGCCTACAAGATGGCCAAAGATGAGAATTACCGAGATGGCAGGAAATTCTTATTTCAAAGGAATTTCACTAACCTGAACCAGCCAATGGAAGAAATCCTCCAGATGATAATTAACGAGGGAATGGTTGTAGATTTATTACCTCTATTGAACCCGCGATCCAGGAAATTCAAGCCTGACCAAATCTGTCAGTACCACTCTAATTCACCTAACCATAATATTGAAGATTGCTGGGCACTTCGTAACTTGATTCAAAATATGATTGAAAGCGGTGAATTGATAAGAGGGAATCGGGATTATGCCCTCCCAGATGAAGACAATCTCTTTATCCTCACTGCATAGAATAAGGATATAGTGGCTGTGGTTTCCTGTGATAAGGAGCCATCTCTCACACCCTTAGTACTGCCAAGGAAAGGGGTCCAAAAAATATAAAATCCTGTAAAGGTGGTCGCACCCGAGCCTTTAATCTTGCCCTTCAGACCTCAGTATCTAGTTATCAGTCTGAAGAGGGTCCCATGGAACTACGGGAATGACGAAGGTTTAAGTTTTAACAACATTGCCATAGTACCAAAGAATAATCCCTTGTACCTGCCTTAGCGGGTGATCAAACCAGTCAGTAAAGCCAAAGAAAAGGTGGCTGAAGAGGAAATTGAAGAGTTCCTCAACAAAATGGGACACAATGAAATCAAGATAGTGCAGAGTCTGAAGGATGCACCCGAGCAGATGTCCAACTTAGATTTGGTCTTATCATCGGTAGATCATCGCAACATTCTGGTGAAAGTACTGGAAAAAGCCCATCTTCCACATACCGTGGATGCCGAGAATTTTTGTCACGTGGTAGAACACATTTTTAACAACAATGTGATATCTTTCACTGACGATGATATCCATGCAGAAGGAACGGGCCATCGTAAATCCCTATACATAGCAGTCATGTCATCCGGGTATGTGATCGGAGGTGTGCTCATAGATGGAGAATCATCCCTCAACATCTGTCCCTATGATACCTTGGAAAGAATGAAGATCAACTCGAACCGGATCAAAACCAGTCATGTGGTCATCCGAGATTTTGATGGATCTCGTCGACAAGCTATGGGAGAAATAGAGCTTCCTCTGGAGATTGGTCCACACACTTTTTATGTGTCTTTTTAGGTGCTCAGCATCACCACTGGATACAACTTATTGCTGGGCAGGCCATGGATCCACATGGTAGGGGCAGTGCCATCCACCCTCCATCAACAGCTCAAATACAATATTAAAGGCAACCTCATCACGGTCAATGCCAAACCAAAATACCCTGTCTGCCTACAGAGAGACATGTCAATGATCAGTCTGGATGCAGGAATTGAACTTGCAAGTTTTCAAGCCCTGGAGGTGAGTGATACTCAGTATCTACCTATCGGAGCACCAGCTTTGAAGCCTAAAGTCACCCCTGAAGTAATGACAGTGGGCCAGGAAATTGTATCTTTGGGTTTCCTACCTGGAAAAGGGTTAGGAAGGAATCAGCAAGGTATCAGGAGTCTAGTCTAAATCCTGAGCCAGATAGGGAGAGCCGGATTGGGTTATTCATCCCGGTCAAGCCACCGGAATCCACATAAGCATCCTAAGGCTCATGCTTCCACAATTTTGCTGCTAAAACTTATAGGTGTCGAATGGGTAAAACCCATGAGGAAGATCCCAGCTATTGTATCAGCCATGCTGTTTCCTCCAATCATACCAGTCGAGGAAAGAAAATCCCCAAGGCCTGAAGGTGATAGCAAAAAGGGAAAAGAAAAGATCCTGTATGAAGGATGAGACCCATTTTCTAATATGCGGGTTATCATCAACTATGAGGGTATGAATGATGAGATCCCAGACAGCGAAGACGAGGATCAGATTCCAATTCCTCGCATCAAGAAAGGAAAAGGGGTAGTTCAAAGAAAAACCCCGGACCTATTGTAAAGGATGTATCAGTCATTATTCGAGACGAGGCAGACGAACATAATTCCTTGATCCTCCCTATTCATGAGGATCTAACCCTGGATAACTGGAGCAGCGTCACTTGCCTCAGTCGAAAAGGGTAAAGGGGCAGAGAGTCCATCTGCCCTGTAACATGCTTTCATTTACTGCTTACTTTTGGTTGCACAGCTATAGTAGTAACTTTTGTCATGCTTTGCTAAATGCTTTATATATTTAAGCAGTTGTATATATTAAAGTGAAAGCATTTTTGTTTTCAGGACTCCAGAGTTGGATTTGTTTGTCACTGCTGATGAGATGCTAACCTGTCATAGTGACTACAACTTTGATGTAGAACTGAATTTCGACTTGATAGACATTGATCAAGAGGAGGAAGATGACTATGAGGTGCCCGAGGTGATCAAAGAATGGGTCGAAGACAAACCCAAACCAAACCTCGACTAAACCACCACTGTCAACATAGGAACCTCCAAAAACATCAAAGAAATCCAGATAGGCTTAGATCTCACACCAGACCAAAAAAATGACCTGATCGAACTCCTAATAAAGTTCCAGAATGTGTTTGCATGGTCACATAAAGACATGATTGGCCTATCTACTAATTTTGTCATCCATCGAATGCCCATCACAGATGGATTCAAGCCAGTAAAGCAAAAGCTCAGGCGATTAAAACCTGAATGGAGTCTCAAAGTTAAAGAAGAAGTTGTTAAACAATTCAAAGTCGGAATCATCATGGTATCAATATACCCAGAGTGGCTATCAAACATAGTCCCCATGCCTAAACCCGGAGGAAAAGTACGAGTATGCGTGGATTACCGGGATTTGAACAAAGCCTGCCTCAAGAACAATTTCCCAGTACCTTTCATCCACATCCTGATCGACAATATGGCACAGTAAGGCATGTATTCCTTCATGGATTACTTTGCTGGTTACCATCAAATCATGGTTGCTAAAGAAGACAGAGAGAAAACAGCTTTCATCACTCCTTGGGGAACCTTCTGCTATAGACGGCTGTTCTTCGGCCTCATCAATGTAGGAGCCACATATCAGCGAACCATGATGGCCCTGTTTCATAACATGATGCACAAGGAGATAGAGGTCTATGTGGATGACATCATCATTAAATCTCGGAGGGAGGATGATCACCTAGACCATCTCAGGAAGCTGTTTAACAGGTTGCGTAAGTACAACCTCAAGCTAAATCCCGCCAAATGTGCTTTTAGCATAAAATCAGGCAAGCTGTTAGGATTCTTGGTGAGTAATTGAGGCAATGAGCTAGACCCTGCAAAGATTAAAGCCATCACTGAGATGCCAATACCTCGAATAGAGAAGGAGATACGTGGGTTCTTGTGAAGGATCAACTTCATAAGCCAATTCATTTCCCAGCTCACAGCAACCTGTGAACCCATATTCAAGCTACTAAGGAAGAATTCCTCCACCAAATGGAATGAGGATTGTCAGAAAGCCTTCCTCGCCATCAAGAAGCAGCTGATCGAAGCACCAGTCTTGGTACCCCCAAGGGATGAAGTTCCCTTGTCCATGTACCTATCCATTAATGCCAATGCAACGGGCTGCATGCTAGGACAGAAAGATTATAGTAGCCAAAAAAGAGCCATCTACTACATCAGTAAAAGATTCAGCAGTGGTGAGCAAAAGTACACCTTGATCGAGAAAACATACTGTGCATTAGCATGGGCTGCTATGAGGTTACAACATTACCTCCATGGGCACACAACCTACCTCATATCGAATGTATTCAACAAGCCAATGTTGAATTGTCAACTGTCCAAATGGCAGTTGATCCTACAACAGTTCTACATTATCTACGTGACTTAGAAGTCAATCAAGGTTCAAGGCATTGCAAATCAATTAGCCGAAACACCTGCAGGAGGCTTCGAGCCCCTGGAGACTTATTTCTCGGATGATGGGATTATGACAATTCAACAACTCCAACAAGAGAATACAGTCCAACCATGGAAAATGTATTTCGATGGAGAAGTAAACATAGAAGGTGCCAGAACTGGGGCAGTCCTTATCTCTTGTATAGGGGAACAATATCCTGTGGCTACCAAACTTTAATTTGGCAACACCAAAAACACAGCCGAGTATGAAGGCTGCATAATAGGGTTGAAGCTAGCCCAATCCATGGGCATAAAACATTTACTGGTCTTTGGAGACTCTGAGTTGGTCATCAGACAAACCATTGGAGCATATCACACCAAAGAACTATATTTGTTGCCTTATCATCGGCAGGTCGTCAAAATATCCCTAGAGTTTGAAGACATAACCTTCATCCATATACCTCGGGGTAGGAATAACTTCGCTGATGCATTGGCGATGTTAGCTTCATTAATCCGCATATCCTATAGGAGTGGATTTCTCTGCATCAAATTCATAATTCAGAAAGCCCCAACATAGGGGAATTACATTGAAGAAGTATCAGATGAAATACCTCCTATCAAATAGCCTTGGTCTCAAGACATCAAGGAATATCTTCGAGATAGATCTGCACCCGCTGGGACAAGCCACTCTGAACGAAAGCAAATTCATAAGATGGCTATAAATTTCTATCTGAGCAGAGACGCACTCTACAAAAAGGATGCTGGAATAGGTTTGTTAAGATGCCTTGATAAAAAGCAAGCCTAGAGGTTGATGGATGAAATCCACGGTGGAGTCTGTGGTCCACACATGAGCGGTCATCTGTTGGCCAAGAAGATATTAAGAACAGGACATTACTGGATCTTGCTCAAAGCTAACTGTGATGATCACGTCAGGAGATAATTTCAATGCTAAGTACATGGAAATGCCATACATGCTCCTCCAAATGAGCTACACAACATGAGTTCACCATGGCCTTTCTCCATATGGGGAATGGATGTGATCGGTCCAGTAGAACCAAAAGCCAGCAATGGTCATCGATTCATCTTCACTATGATCGATTACTTACCAAGTGGGTTAAAGCTGCCTCTTTCGCCAAAGTCACCAAAAAGGTCATCATTGGTTTCATCAGAAATAATGTTGTTTGTCGATATGGACAACGGGAGGTGATTGTATCAGACAACGCCAAGAACCTGAATAATCAAATGATGAAAGAACTGTGCACTAAGTTCCACATCAAACATCTCAATTTCGTCATCTATTGGCCCAAGATGAATGGTGCTGTTGAAGCGGCCAACAAGAACATCAAAAAGATTATGCAAAAAATGTCCGCCAATCACAAAGAATGGCCGGACCTGCTGCCTCTAACCCTGTTAGCATACAAGACATCAATGCGTATCTCTATTGGGGCTACCCTCTATTCATTGGTCTATGGCATGGAAGCAGTCCTTTCTATAGAAGTAGAGATGGATTCCTTGCCAGTGTTAATCGACGCTCAGATGGACGAAGATAAGTGGTTGTAAGACCGGTACCACCAACTGTCCCTGATAGATGAAAAGAGGGCTACAACTATTTTCCATGGACAATTATATCAGCAAAGGATTGCTCGATCCTACAACAAGAAAGTTCGAATACAGCAATTCAAAGAAAATGAGTTGGTGCTGAAGAATGTTTTGGCCAATCAAGACGAAGCCAAAGGAAAGTTTGCCCCAAATTGGGAAGGCCTTTTCATTATCAAGGAAGTGTTGATAGGAGGAGCTGTCAAACTATAAGAGATACATGGGACCAAATTTCTCTAACTCATTAACTCAGACACCATAAAAAGGTACTATATTTGAAGCACATGCATACCCGCATCCGAGCCCTACAAATCAAATCAGGTTCAATTTTCACTAGAAGCCGGACCTACGAATGATCTGATCTCCCTACACCCGGGAGTACGTAGGCAGCCATTTCTGGAGCGGTCAAACCAAACAAAAAATTCAAAAACTCATCAAACCAAACTCAAATCCCACGATAAATACTTTTTAAACCTCTCTCACACAAAAAACTGAACTACGAATGACCTGGTCTCCCTACACCAGGGAGTACGTAGGCAGCCATTTACGGTGTGATTTGACCTTCAAGAAAAAATAAAAAACCAATAAAAACCAGTTCCAAGACACCAAAACCATATGAAACATAAAAACTATCAAGCCTCCTTAGTCAGCAGGCCTATCTTAGATACTCTCTGACATCTCACTGTCAATCCATCAAGGAGGATACATCAATAACAGCGAGTCATAAAAGAAGTGGTAATCACTCAGCAATGACAATACATATCCAACAGGGAAGTGAATCAAAATATATTTTGCTGATATATAATACTATTTGATATATACATAATGTCCTATACATGACAAAAATGACTGATCTAGTATGTGCAGGAAAAACAAAGCTAGTCTATGGACCCATGGATAAGCGGGGCAGCAATGCCAACTTGGAATCTCTCTCTGAAGATGGAGGAGTAGCTGCAAGTGCAATACCTTCAGCCTCCATGCGGGTTAAAACCTCCACAGTCATCTGCAGTGTGGCATTGTGGTCTTCAATATATGCACTCATCTCTGTAACCAGACCATGGGTATAAGATCTGAGAGCAGTACTGTCGGCAATGTGGAAATCCAGGGAAGTTATGGCCTCGTCCCTCTTTACAAAAGTTGCATCCCTAGCAATCAAAGTCTCCTCGATCTCAACAAAAGCTGCATCTCTGGCAAATCGAATCTCTTCTCGCTCAATCAATCCTGCATCCTGAGCAGCTCGAGCGGCATCTCTCTCCGTCAAAGCTATGTCTCTGCCAGACAGGGCAGTCAACATCAGCACTCTAGCCTGATCTCTCTCAAAGGTCATCCTACCTAGTGAGTCTGCTAAAGCTAGATCTGTCTCTGCAAGAATAATCGGTGGGTCACTAACTAATGCTGTTGTCCGACCCATGAATAACTCATCCTCAGTAGGAGACTCAGGATCCTCCATAGGCTCCTCCTCGTCTGAGTCCACTATCGGAGCTGACTGGATGAATGCAGTTGATTCTATATCTGCCTCCAACCATGCTGAGTACTCTGGAGAACGATCTGGATGTCTACTAGAGAAATTAGCCCTCTCCCTGTGAGTCTAACACTCATATACACAGATCAAATTGATAAATGACATAGATGAAGCTGACATCCTCTAATCAACAGACCCCTCAAACTGATGCAGGCTCTGAAGCTGATCAAACTGGCCCATAACAACCAGAGGATGGTAAGTAGTTACTCCCCTCAATCCTGCTAGGGGCAGATAGTCCATGCCTGGTGCATGGGTAATAAAGCTATAGGGGGAGACTAGTCCTGCGCAGGGCAGAATCGAGAACGGATGCACAATATCAGACAGAAAAGCTGACCACGTCTCTGCATCGGTACACTCCTCAGGCTAGAAAGAGAGTGACATGGCTATCTCATGGGTGAAGCAATACCCCTAATGTTTGAAAAAGCCAATTGGTCGAATATGGAACATAAGTCATACATACAATAAGACCGAACTGCCCTTGAAAAACCCCTCTGGGTGGGTACTGTAGTGGGTGGTTGATCTCACCATCTCAGCCAAGATCATCAGTATAATGGTGCTACCCTGCCTAAGGGCCCACACCACAACTATCAAGCCCACATCCAAATGGTCCAAGCGTAGAGGCATATAGACGTAATCCACGATGCACATCAATAAAATATCTATCTTGGCCAAAAGTCACGCCTCTGTCGATACAACAAAATCCCCGACATGTCGATCGTAACTGTCAAGCTCACCAGACTGATCGATCAAAAAGTCGATGGAGATCACACGTCCAGAGATGATCTCATCCAAAACTACGCTCTGGCGAAGACCTGACATTCGTATAAACAGTCTCCTCATATTGCTGATCGTCGTACCATCGCATGGCAACTCTAAAGCTAAGCCAGTAAACCACTGGTACTCCTCAAGGGTCGGAGTCAACTCATGATGCCCAAAGCAAAAGACCTATCTATCGGGTATCCAGCAGGATAAAATGCCATCTACAAATCCATATGGCACCTAAACATCTACGAGGGCCAATGAATGCCCCAGCATCTGATCCACTGTCCCTCTGGCTGAGAAGGGTAGGCTCTCGTACCACGATGTCGAGGATGATGACACCATAGATGGTGGTAAGTGCTTAATACGACTGACGATGGACGACGACATCTGTATCACCGTATCACAAGACCATCCAGTGGTCAAATCTAAACTCATCTGTCTAAATGCATACACATGACATAATACACTGTATGATGACAAATATAAAATATGATGCAATAGATAGGAAGTATTATGCATATCTACAATAAACTATCTAATGCAAGCATCATCCATGTCTGATAATATAATACAGAATAAAAAGTACAGGAATCTGGGGCACCACCACCCAACTACTAACAGTGGTCTATCAAAATGGGGCACAACAGCCCAAATAGCCAAAACAGTGGCTGACCAAAAGATATAGCTACAATAGCTACCCAAAAAGATCCAAAACATCTACGCTCTGGTGGTTAACTTGCTCCATCTCCTTCGTGGACACAAAGTCGCGGTCATCAGGTATATCTGGGCTGTAAAAGGGAGGATCTGCCCCTGCAAAATTGCTAGAAAATGGACCTAAAGTGGGGCCCACTCCTGAGCTGGAAGGGTAAAAAGAAGATGCTTCTGACGGATCTCGGCCAAGATGCCTGATGAACAAATGAACTCTCTCCAACTACTGGGTCAATCTTGTGTTATGGTCCAAATTAGTCGGCTCCCTGAGGTAAGCTATCCAGTCTGTCATCATTATAGACCCAGATACTATGTCTATCATAAACTGGGTAGCACGAGTCTGAGCTCCAATAGTGTGAGGACTCCACCAACTGCTGAATGCCTCCTGGCTATAGGGACCCTCTGATAGGGCAAAGCCGTCTACGCCCTCCATAGGGATATCTGTCAGTGGCAAGATCAATTACCAATGGTGCCAAGTAGGAGGAACAGTGGGAATGCAGATCTGCCCTGTAATATTCCTGATAGCACGCTCTCCTAAATAGAGCTCCCAACCTCCCTCTGTCAAAAATGGGACTCTGCAGGTTGACAATGCAAACTCCCGATCAGTGGGGAAGTCTCCCTCAAATCCAACAGCCAAAAACTCGGAGGTATATATGATCCATATGATCCCTCCGGCCGTCAAAAGCTCCAAATGCAGGCGGGAGTGAGTAAAGACCTCAGCAACAAGGACCTCCGTCAGAGTGGAGTGATGCCAACACCGTCCCCGAGGATAGGTCTCCAGACCTAAAGCAGTGGCGGGCCGTAGGCAAGGAAGCCTCTCATACGCCCAGTATTGGTCATGTAAATATCAAAAGTCCTCAGTGACCAAGACTGACAAATGTAAATGAAAATATCAAAAAAAGGTACAAGAAAGATGTAGTCACCAGCAGAAATGGGTAGAATCCTATCCAAGCCTCAGTCAAACCCTCCGAAAGCATGTGCATGCCCCGGAGAAAATAGGCAAAGGTGTAGGAACCCCAATTAAAGTCACTGAGGCACTCTACATACCGGGTAGCGCTAACCAGAGAAAAGGACACAGTCGATGAGTTGTCCGCCACAAAACAACCCCTGATGATCACTAGAAACAATCGCCTCAGAATGCGATCCCTAACCCTCTGATCATCAAGCAGAGGCTCAAGTAAAGCCCCACTTTGGGCATCTATGCTCAAGGTACCTGATAGGACCATCCAACCCTTGATCTCCATAGCAGGAACTCCCAGTAGGGACCGAACGACAGTAGGTGTGATGTCAGCCACGACAGGCAATGGCTCATCCTCGAACTCAATGCCGGTGATGAACCTCCAGTCCATAGAGGTCATCATCACCTCACAGTCCAATAAATAAAGGGACTAAGCCTGGTGGAACCAGTGCTTAGACAAAGCCCTCATATACCCCCAGGGGCAACGGCGGGGAAGAATAGAAAAGAAGGCCTGAAACCCTCAGCCGTCAATGATATCCCTATAATCCTGGTGCAAAGCATGGTACAGGGAGTGCACGTTGAACTAGTTCCCTCGAGGCTGCGTAAAGCCGGGAACCTGCATCAAAAACCAACCAATGTCAAAAACCTATTCCCCGAGAATGGCAAAAAAAAAGAAAGGGAGTCCAAAAAGAAGAAAACTTCAAGTCACCTCATTGGCGTGAAGAAATCTTGATGGATAACGACTCAAGTCTTCCAGCAACTCTTGGGTCAGCACAACAATGCCAGGAACATCCACACGTGGGACCTGAGCCTGGGCAGGAGCAGCAAAAGGTGCCTGCTCATCGTCAATATCAATCGGTTGCTCGTCCTGTGCTGGACGAATCACCGACTCTGCTAATCTGCGAGGCGGTCGAGCTGGACATGGCTGAGGAACATCATAAGCTCGCCTCCGTCTAACGCCTGAAACTACCCTGCTAGCACTGCCGGGTCTATCTCGGTCCATCACCTAGACAAAGTCTCCAAATCACCTCAGAAATGGTGTGGTAATCCTAAAACCTGTGGCATATTAATTTAAATTAGTATATTTTATGCATTTCTAAGTCCTAAAATATGCATTGGTCAGTCAAAAATACCTAGTAAAGTCAAAACTGCATGTTTTTCAAAAGCTAAATCCGAAAACCTGCATGGGTCAATCAAAAATTCCCAGTAGAGTCAAAACTGCATGTTCATTAAATGCTCGGGCTTTTGAAAAAATTTTGCCAGAGTCTCCTTTGTAAAATGGACTGTCCACATCCACACAAACATATCTAGGTGGCCAATAAGTAGCACACCTACCCAAAACCAGGAACAGTTCACATTTATGAAATAAAATCAAAAGTAAACTTCACATGTTATCCAAATTTCCATGGACATTTTTAGTTGAAAATCCAGGCTCACTAGGCCTCAAAAAGGATGAGTAAACTGATTAAAAAGAGCAAAATATGACTGTCTCAGAATCTGAATTTTCTTACATCCAAACGTGCATTACAGTAAGATATGCATACATATGAAGTCAGAAAAATTTTTAGCAGGTCATATAGGCATACATTTTTTATATATTGCGTCTAAAAGCCCCCTACATGGTTTACATGCTTTTAACGGTCAAAACTTTCAAAAAAAGGATGTAAAACGTTACCTGTGATGCTCTGAACGCCTAGGAGCTAACAGAATCAAAAAAAGGGTGCCCGAACTCCATAGATCTGAAAAAGAAAATTGGATTCCGTTTGAAACTCGAAATGAAACTTAAAAATTTTGAACTCCCGCTGCCCAATATAAAGCTACAGGTGGAAGCGGGTGATAAGTAGGTTTTATACCTACTTATTGGGTATTAACATACTAGAATTATAGCTTAATCTCAATTATTTTAGTGTCTTTTTATGCTCTTTATCTTTCTTTTATATGCTGCATGAAGGAAACTTTTTTGTGAGTAAATGGCATGGAATCGGCATGGAAATGGCTGGAGGGAAAGTGGAGAGATTTTGGTGGACTAAAGGTGGAACTAGCATGTGGAGATGGCTTATGGCTTGTGCAAATGGCCTCTGATCTGTAGGAAGTGAAGGCAAGCGAAGGGCTAAGGCAGTAGCAAAGAAACAGCAATGCACCAGCAAGCAGAATGCAGGATAGACCAGCAGCGCGGCCGCGCTGGAATGAAGAACAAAAATGGCGCGCCCGCTCCAGGAGGAAGCTGATCTGCATATCAGCGCGCTCGCCCCCCAAATGGCATACGGGGTGGCGCGGCCGCGCCAGTCAAATACTAAAAACTGCTGTCTTTTCACTTAAAAACTGCTGTAGCATATTTTCCTTTAAAGGGTGTATTTGCAAGTTACGAGACTAAGTTTTAATCATTTTTATTTCCAATTCTAGGGTTTTGAAGAGCTAGAGAGAGTTCTTAGCTACTATTCTACTCTTTTAGCTTCTCTCTTTGGTTCTTAGTAGATTTTGATTATTAGGGTTTTAATTTGAGTTGATTGTGGATTTGAGCTGAGCTAGGAGGTTTACTTTGGACAGAGATTTATCAAATTTGCAATTCCCTATTCTCTTAACTCTCTTTGCTTTCATTGTTTTATCTCAATGCTTGGATCAAAACCCATAATGGTTATTACTTCAGTGATGAACTAATCATCATTATGGGATTCTAATGGAGCTTATTGCTTAGTTCAGATCTCTATGCCTATTTATTTTGTGTGATTGATTATATATGGATTGCCTAGCATGGTTGTGTTAATTGTCTAGATGCTTGATCACCATCTACCTTATTAATTTGTATGGAATTGAAAGAGGAAGTACAAATTCAGATTTGGCCATGTTAGCATATGTTCATGGAATTTGCAGGTGATAGATTTTGTGATTCGTAATCCGGATAGACATATACCGGCTTACCATGTGTAGTCAATTAAGAGAGCTTGCACTTAAATCGATATTACTTGTAAGTCATATAGAAATATAGTGAATTAGGTAATATTGATGTTCATATGAATTCTATCTCTTTTGTGGATTTTGTATGATATGGGCATGGAATATCAAAAGATAGCCATGTTTCACATTCGTGCTCTCCACTAGCAATCCGAAGTAATTAATTAGGCTTAAAAAGAGGTATATAATCTGGGTGATGTATTAAGTAAGTTAGGATCCCATATCTTCCCAATTTGAGTTAATCATTTGTTAATTAGTTATTTTTAGTTGATAATTGTTAATATTAGTAAATCACATCTTATTCACTCGTTTAAGCAGCCAGAAATAGGTACAAAGTTGTTTCATGATAGATTAGAAGTAATTACTTTTCTCCGTGGGAACGATACTTAACTTATCATATATAACTTGTTGACCGTGTATACTTCCACTTGTGTGTCTGTTTTGTTAACATTGAAATGGAGCAACAAGTTTTTGGCGCCATTGCTGGGGAATAAGTTGTCATTTTTATTACTATAACATTAATTTAAGTTAAATTTGTCTGACTTGAACAATTCACATCTTATTTCATTTCTATTTTTATTTTTATTGTGTTTCAGGTACTCTTTGGTTAGTTTATGCACACTCGATCTACAGACTCTGCCTTGGTGCCTAGACAGGATAACATCAAAGGGAAAGCTTGGAGAGCGAATACACGTACTACTAACATATAAGAGGACACTAAAATACCGGTACAAATGTCAGTCGAGGAACATAGAGCGTTGACGGATTACTCTATGCCAAATATCAATGAGCTACAAGTTGAGTATAGTCTGGCTAGTGATAGCTGCGAACACCTTTGAAATCAAACCAGGGACAATTCAAATTGTACAGAACACAATCCAATTTGGGGGTGCGGCTATTGATGATCCGAACGAACATCTTCTGAGTTTTATTAAAATTTGCGACATGTTAAAGTACAACAATGTGTCGGATGATGCGGTGAAGCTTCGGCTCTTTCCATTCACTTTGAAGGACAAAGCCAGGAGTTGGCTTCATTCGCTACCATCAGGATCAGTGTCTACTGTGGGAGGACTTAGCATAATTTTTTTTAGCAAAGTTCTTTTCTATGGCTAAAACAGCGAAGATTAGGAGTGCTCTATCTCAGTTTGAGCAACAACAAGGAAAATCGTTGTATGAGGCTTGGGAAAGATATAAGGAAATGCTAAGGAAATGTCCTCACCACGGGATGCCAGATTGGATGGTGATCAATACTTTCTATAATGGTTTGGGATGGCAATCTAGGTCAATCATGGATGTCGTCGCAGGAGGAGCTTTATAGGCTAAGAGCTATGAGGAACCCTATGATTTGATTGAGACTATGGCGGTAAATGATTTCCAGAATTCGACAGCTAGAATACCTCAACCAAGAGTTGCTGGGGTATTAGATGTGGATGCCATCACGGCATTATTCAGCGCAAATGGCAGCGATGTCAAAGAAAATTGACTATATGGCTGCAAACAAAGTTCAGCAAGTTGCTTTCGTCTGTGAGTTATATGTGGGATCACACCCGATAGAACAATGTGCTATCACTGAAGAGTCGGTTCAATTCATAAGCAACTACCAAAAGCCACATAATCAATTTTAGAACCCATACCATCCAAACAACAGAAATCATCTAAACTTCAGCTGGAGTAATAATCAAGGAGCTCAACAACACCAACCGCAACAACAACCATACCAACCACAACAGTCTATCAACAGTATGCCCCTAAACTGTCTTACCCTCCCGGATTTTAGCAGCATCAACACCAACATCATCCAGCTCCCGCCCCTCAGCCGGAGAAGAAATCTAAAATAGAAGAAATGATGTTGAAGCATATGGCGAATACCGAAGTATTGATAAAGAGCCAAGCGGTGGCAATTAAAAACTTGGAGAATCAGATGGGCCAAATGGCCATTATGTTGACCAACAGACTGCAAGGAGCTTTACCAAGCAATACAGAAGCAAATTCAAGAAGGGATGGGAAGGAATAGTGTCAGGCCATCACATTGAGGTCTGTGAAGCAGACTGCAGAACTGAAGCCTGGCGCGGCCGTGCCCCAGGAAGAAGAGAACATGGCGCGGGCGCGGCCATTTGTAGAAAAACCAGAGACAGTTTTGAATGAGGAAAAGGATAGGGAGCATGCAGTAGAGGCAGAGAAGCATGATAAAGCTGAGAAAACTAATGCTACACCACAAGTTGTCGACCCTCCCGCACCATATCCTCAGAGACTTTAGAAACTAAAATTAGACAAACAGTTCACTAAGTTCTTGGAGGTGTTTAAGAAGCTGCAGATTAACATTCCTTTCGCAGAAGCTTTGGAACAAATTCCAAGCTATGCGAAGTTTATGAAAGGCATTCTGTCGAGAAAGAAGAAACTAGAGGATTATAAAATAGTTGCCTTAACAGAAGAATGCAGTGCAGTATTGCAATGAAAACTACCTCCGAAGCTTAAAGATCCAGGCAGTTTTACGATACCTTGCTCCATTGGAAGATTGTCCATCAATAAGTGCTTATATGACTTGGGGGCAAGTATAAATCTGATGCCTCTATCAGCATTCACACAGTTGGGATAGTCGACTCCTAAGCCGACAAACATATCATTGCAGCTTGTCGATAGGTCCATCATATATCCGAGGGGTATTGTAGAAGATGTCTTGGTGAAAGTGGATAAGTTTATTTTCCCTGCCGACTTTATTATTCTGGACTATGAAGAGGACAAAGACATACCGATCATTCTTGGGAGACCTTTTCTAGCTACTGGGCGAACACTCATAGACGTACAGAAGAGAGAACTGACAATAAGAGTTCAGGACCAAGATGTTACATTTAATGTCTTCAAAGCTATGAAGTTCCCCACTGATGAAGAAGAGTGTTTTCGGGTTAATGTTGTCGATAGGGTACTAAATGAAGAGGCTGAGCAAGTAATGAGCATGGATCCTTTAGAAGGTGCATTGCTATGAGATTCTGACATGGAGGATACAGATGTTATGGAGTATATACAAATTCTGAACACAGTGCCACAGATGAGAAAATTCAAGATTCCCATTGAACCACATAGGCATACAGGAGAGACATCAGAGCGACTTAAGCCTTCTCTTGAGATGCCTCCCAATCTTGACCTTAAACCTCTTCCGAATCATTTAAGGTACGCATTTTTAGGTGAATCTTCAAAGTTGCCTGTTATAATTGTGTCTGTGCTAACATCTTGTCAGGAAAGTAAGTTGTTGCGAGTGCTATGAGAATTCAAATCGGCTATTGGGTGGACCATAGCTGACATCAAGGGAATCAGCCCCTCATTCTACATGCATAAGATACTCCTGGAGGATGACAGTAAGCCGACAGTGGAGCATCAGAGGAGATTAAATCCTATAATGAAATAGGTCGTCAAGAAAGAAATACTAAAGTGGTTAGATGCCAGAATCATTTACCCAATATCAGACAGATCATGGGTGAGCCCGGCGCAATGCGTTCCAAAAAAGGGAGGCATGACAGTAGTGTCCAATGAAAATAATGAACTGATACCTACTAGAACAGTCACAGGGTGGAGGGTCTGCATGGATTATCACAGATTGAACAAGGCTATAAGAAAGGACCATTTCCTTCTCCCATTCATTGACCAAATGTTGGATAGGTTAGCGGGACGTGACTACTACTGCCTCTTGGATGGTTATTCGGGGTATAACTAGATAGTTATAGCCCCAGAAGATCAGGAGAAGACTACCTTCACGTGCCCATACGGTACTTTTGCATTCAGGAGGATGTCTTTCAATTTATGCAACGCTTCGACCACATTCCAGAGATGTATATTTTCCGATATGGTTGAGCAAAATGTAGAAGTTTTCATGGACGACTTCTCAGTCTTTGGAGACTTTTTTGACATATGCTTGGAGAATCTGGTTATGGTATTAAAGAGGTGTGTTGAGACCAATTTAGTGCTGAATTGGCAAAAGTGCCATTTTATGGTATAGGAAGGCATTATCCTAGGGTATAAAGTTTCAGGGAAAGGAGTAGAGGTGGACATAGCAAAGCTGGAGACTATTGAGAGCTTACCGCCACCAACTTCTGTGAAAGGGGTCCGTAGTTTCCTTGGGCACGCGGGGTTCGATCGCCAATTCATAAAGGATTTCTCAAAGATCACAAAGCCACTATTCAATTTGCTTGAGAAAGATGTCCCATTTACATTCAACGAGGAATGTTTAGCGGCTTTCAAGCACTTGAAGAAAATATTGACTACGGCACCCATTATCACAGCTCCCGACTGGTCACTTCCATTTGAACTGATATGTGATGGGAGTGATTTTTCTGTGGGAGTTGTCTTGGGGAAATGCAGGGACAAAGTTTTTCATGTCATCTACTATGCCAGTAACACCATGACGGATGCCCAACTGAATTACACTACCACAGAGAAGGAGCTTTTAGCGGTGGTATATGCATTTGATCAATTCCGTTCATATCTGATTGGCACAAGAGTAGTCGTATACACCGATCATGCTCAATCCGATACCTGATTTCTAAGAAATATGCAAAGCCCCGTCTAATTCTCTGGATTCTTCTTCTACAAGAGTTTGATTTGGAAATCAAAGACAGAAAGGGGACCAAAAACCAAGTGGCTGACCACTTATCCCGATTGGAGAATCCGGGAAAGGACACAAATGATAGAGTGATGATTAATGAGTCCTTCCCGGACGAACAGTTATTTGTGGTGCAAGGCAAAATGCCATGATTTGCGGACTTTTCAAACATTTTAGTGAGCAACATTATCCCTTCTGATTTAACAAGACCCCAGAAGAAGAATTTTTTACATGATGTTAAATGGTATATGTGGGATGAGCCCTATCTTTTTAAGCAGTGCGCCGACAAGATGATCAGACGATGCATCCCAGATAGTGAGACAGACAGCATACTTCAGGATTGCCATTTATCAGTCTACGGAGGACACTATGGGGGTGAGAGGACAGCAGCCAAGGTGCATCAGGCAGGATTATATTGGTCAACTCTCTTCAAAGATGCTTACAACTATGTGCAAAAATGTGACCGGTGTCAGAGGGTAGGTAATATATCCAAGCGGAATGAGATGCCTTTGAATATGATCCTAGAGGTTGAGATATTTGACGTTTGGGGAATAGACTTCATGGGGCCATTTATTTCATCGTGCAGAAATTTGTATATCCTACTGGCAGTGGACTATATGTCCAAGTGGGTGGAAGTAGCAGCCTTACCAACGAATGATTCTCGGGTGGTCTTGCGATTTTTACAGAAGAGTATTTTCACAAGATTCGGGACTCCTAGGGCTATCATAAGTGATGAAGGAACCCACTTTTGTAACAAAAAGTTTACTGCACTATTGGCTAAGTATGGGGTGAATCACCGTGTCGCCAAGACTTATCATCCCTAAACGAACGGCCAAGCTGAGATGTCCCAATCGTGAGGTAAAAAGAATCTTGGAGAAACCTGTCAATCTTACCAGAAAAGATTGGTCTCTCAAACTCGATGATGTAGTGTGGGCCTACAGGACTGCGTACAAGACACCACTGGGTATGTCACCATATCAGCTAGTATTTGGGAAAGCTTGCCACCTTCCTATGGAACTTGAGCACAAGGCCTACTGGGCCATAAAAAATTGAACTTTGGCTTAAAAGCTACAGGGGAGAAGTGCCTTCTCCAATTAAATGAGCTTGATGAATTCAGATTGCAGGCTTACGAAAACTCAAAGTTGTACAAGGAAAAAGTGAAAAGGTGGCACGATCGTAAAATTATGAAGAGAAAGTTTGAGCCGGGTCAAGCTGTGTTGTTGTTCAACTCACGCCTTAGACTTTTCCTGGGCAAATTAAAGTCGAAATGGTTGGGACCTTTCACGGTGAAAATCGTGTTTCCACACGGTGCAATCGAGATTTTTGACCAATACCTGGACAAGCCATTTAATGTTAATGGGC
The DNA here is from genome assembly GCA_020205555.1 of Panax stipuleanatus. Classification (NCBI taxonomy): domain Eukaryota; kingdom Viridiplantae; phylum Streptophyta; class Magnoliopsida; order Apiales; family Araliaceae; genus Panax; species Panax stipuleanatus. The sequence goes on along the minus strand of CM035126.1, from coordinate 57,230,546 downwards.
AAAGGTTGAAGCACTATTATAGGGGCAAAGTCGATCAACAGAGAGTCCCCTCGATCCTTTCCACAACATGACCATATCAGACAGAGTCGAGCTAATTGACTATAAACAAGCGCTCGATGGGAGCCACCCCATCATCTCTCTTCTCCCTCTCATTTAATTTTGGTTTTATATCTATATTTCCCTCCCCTTTGTTTAATTCTAAAGATCATGAAAATTTTGAACAATTTTGAGTTAGGAGCATATTGCATATATTTTAGAAAGGATTCACATATATAACATTTTTGAGGATACATACATACATCTTACATAGTCCAATTTTGAGTATGGCATCATTTCGATCTCATTTTTCAATGCTATTTGTGCAGGAAATAAAATGCATGTCAGTTTGCTGCTTAGTCTTCATTGCTGTAGAAAAATTCAATGCTGGGCTCAGGGCAGCGCGACATTGCCTTCCTCAAGGCAAACCTTGGAGCACCCGCGCTAATCTGCAGAGAATCCAGAGAGCAACCATGACCCGCGCGGCTGTGCCAGCCTCAAGGCAAAATGTGGTGCGCCCTGCGCCATACCCCAGAAAAACTGACGGTTTTAAATTTTTTTTAAAAAAAAACTAACCAGACCCCTCATCTTTTATATCCCTTTGACCGAACTCCTCATATTGGCATATCATAATATACAAGCATTCTGTTGGCACTCATTCTCTCTCAAAAACCTAAATTAGTCTCATCCTATTCTACCCAAACCACTCAAAGCCTATTCTAATCCAAGTCCATATCCCTCTCATAACTCGTATTCTCTCCTCCTTATAAAACCTATTCACTACCATCTCATCATTCCATTCACAATTCCTACAGACATAGGGTTTGTAGTAAGGATTTACAGAGGTAATTTGGGAGTTTTTTAGTGTTTAGGGTTTCCACAGAGAAGGTTTTAGAAGACAGTTTGGGGGTATTCTTCGGAATCACAAACTAGGGTTGGCTCTACAGAATTCAAAGGCAAGTTTGGGGGTTGTGATTTACTATTCATAAATTAGGGTTTGCAAGGGAAAGTTCTGCAGAAATTATAGGTCCTAAGAGAGCTCGCTCACGCACTCCAAAATTATCATCTTACAGTAGCCAGGACGAGGATGTCTTGGACGTGACCAAGTTTGTCAGCCTATCAGCACAAACTCACTATTATAAGATTGCGGCTAAGACATTTGTGAAGTAGCCGGGGCTGAAGCCGGCCAAGGAAGATGGCCAAATGCTAGATATGATCAGAGAAAGGTCTTGGTTTGGAGTTGTGGCAACATCTGTGCCTGCTTCGATGGTCGTAGTTTAAAAATTTTATGCAAATGCCAAGGAGACACAGAGTGGCATCTCGTTCGTCCGGGACGTTCAAGTTGACTATCGTCCGCCGGAGATCCACAAAGTGTTCCACTTGCCTTCTCTCCTGGCTGGCCAAGTTAATTGGTTTGAGGCTGATCATTTTGAGACAAACTTAGACAAGGTGATCACCGACTTATGCGTGCCTGGAACTCAATGGAATCTTAAGGCTGACACGGATACAAAAACCAATTTCCCCAGTGATGCACTGAACCGGTATGCAAAGGCGTGGAATCTATTTATATGCGCCAATTTGATGCCTTTCACTCACCAGCATGATGTCACTACTGAAAGAGCCATTATTTTATGGGGGATCATCACGGGCAAATACATCGATGTGGGACATCTGCTACATCAGTCCATGCTGCGCTTCATGCGAGGCAGTACCACCGGTAGTATTCCGCATGCTTCAGTCATGGCGCATCTGTGTGCCTAGGCAGGCCTTGAATGGAACGACGAGCAGGTTCAGATGCTGAGCCAAGACATCAATCATGCCTCCATTAAGAAATTAGCAGAGTGGGGCGGTGGCAAGGCACACCCGCGGGGCAAAGGATTTATACTACCCACTCCTCCATCAGTGCCTCCACCACAGCCATTAGAGGCAGTCGGACCTCTTCTAGCCAGTACTGCGAGTCAGGATCGCTGAATGAGGTGACTGGAGGCGAGGATGGACGCGTTGCATGGCAACTTCACAGCTTTTGCCAATGGTCTATCTCAAGCCCTGGCTTAGGCTTTTGCTCAGCAGGGGACAGTTGTGGAGTGGCCCGTGTTTGGTTCTACCATGCCCTATCCGCCGCCAGATTCATCACCCGAGTCGGGTGGCCATGCTGATACTTAGGGGAGTTTCCTTACCCTTTATCTCCATTAGGGACAATGCATATTTTAAGTTTGGGGGTATTGGGTTTTAGTTTTTAGTTTTGCATTGTAGTTAGTTGCCTATAGTTTTATTGCATGTTTAGGTTGCATATTAGTTTGCATTTTAGTATTTATTTGCTTAGTAGTTTGCATTTTAGTATTTATTAGTTAATTTTGCATGAAAATTTTTCAGTTTTCTTTTGTTTTATTTATTTAGTTATGTGTTTAGTTGCATTGCATAGCATAATTCCATGTTTTAATTTAGTCTATTGAATTCCAGTATGGCCGATGATGATATTGAAATGTTATAGATTTTTGAACTCAGTCCATAACTTAAGCTTAGTTATAATTTCATACATGATGTAGTCTATGCATGTTTCTTTGATGTTACCGGATAGCACGACATTGTTATTATTTGCTTGTTGGTTAAATTAGCACATGTTTGTCGTCTGAGGGGAAAATTTTATTTTTAATGATAGAATTGTGCAGAAAATGAGTAATAACAATAATGACACAGAAATTCAAGTTTGGGTAAAAACTTTGGGTATGCATACTAAAACGAAAAAGGAAAAGAAAAAGAAAAGAAAATAATTTGAAAAAAAAATAGAATAAACACCTTGGCTAACTAAGTCTTGTGGCCTTTGATACTCTAGCAAGTACGCCCTAGGGGATTGTCTCTACACCCAGCTGCCCTAAAGCCTTATGGTTTGGGAGTCATTGGTCAAAAGCTCGTTAAATGGGTATCATTGAAAAGCCTAAGAGGGCTTGGCATTGCATAGTCGGGTGTAACCACGGGAAAGTGCAAATATCGCCCTCGTGGGTGAATAAAAGCAGAATAAACCCTTTGTTGAACCTTAGCTTGTATTGATGTGTTGGATTGGTTGTTATTGCATATATGTGCAAAGTTCTTGACTTAAAATCTCAGTTTTCTTCCTTAGAAGCATAGCATGTGGAATTTGTGCCTTTATCAAGCTTATTTGTGAATATAGCACACACACACTACATCATTGTCCACAGGTTATGATTTTTGGATTGTATGTCCTTATGACTTTATCTTGGGTTGATGCTTTGTTCATAGATCTTGTTATTTCTCTGAGGCACATCTTATTGGAATTCATAACATGGCTGAAATTTTGGGATTCATTTTCATAGTAGTCTAGTTGCATAGCATGTAGTTCGCATTTGTGTTTGTTTCTTGAGGGCAAGCAATAGTTCAAGTTTGGGGGTATTTGATAAGTAGGTTTTATACCTACTTATTGGTTATCAACTTATTAAAATTATGGCTTAATCTCAAGTGTTTTAGTGGCTTTTTATGCTCTTTATCTTTCTTTTATAGGCTATATGAAAGAAACACTTTTGTGAGTAAATGGCATGGAATCAGAATGAAAATGGCTGAAAGGCAAGGTGGAGAGCTTTTGGTGGACTAAAGGGGGAACTAGCATATGGAGATGGCTTATGGCTTATGCAAATGGCCTCTGGTCAGTAGGAAGTGATGGCAATTGAAGGCAAGCAAAGGGCTAAGGCAGCAGCAAAGAAACAGCAATGCACCAGCAAGCAGAATGTAAGATAGACGCGCCGGAATGAAGAATAAAATTGGCGCGCCCGCGCCAGGAGGAAGCCGGTCTGCATATCAGCGTGCCCGTGCCTCAAATAGTTTATGGGGTGGGGCGGCCGCGCTAGTCAAATACTGAAAAATGTTGACTTTTCACTTATTTTCCTTTAAAGGGTGTATTTGCAAGTTACGAGACTAAGTTTTAATCGTTTTTATTTCCAATTCTAGGGTTTTGAAGAGCTAGGGAGAGTTCTTAGCTACTGTTCTACTATTTTAGCTTCTCTCTTTGGTTCTTCGTAGATTTTGATTATTAGGGTTTTAATTTGGGTTGATTGTGGATTTGAGCTGAGCTGGGAGGTTTACTTTGGACAAAGATTTATCAGATTTGCAATTCCCTATTCTCTTAACTCTCTTTGCTTTCATTGTTTTATCTCAATGCTTGGATCAAAACCCATAATGGTTATTACTTCAGTGATGAACTAATCACCGTTATGGGATTCTAATGGAGCTTATTGCTTAGTTCAGATCTCTATGCCTCTTTTTTATGTGTGATTGATTATGTATGGATTGCCTAGCATGGTTGTGTTATTTGTCTAGATGCTTGATCACCATCTACCTTATTAATTTTTATGGAATTAACAAAGGAAGTACAAATTTAGATTTGGCCGTGTTAGCATATGTTCATGGAATTTGCATGTGATAGATTTTGTGATTCGTAATCCGAATAGACATATACCAGCTTACCATGTGTAGTCAATTGAGAGAGCTTGCACTTAAATCGATATTACTTGTAAGTCACATAGAAATATAGTGAATTAGGTAATATTGATGTTCATATGAATTCTATCTCTTTTGTGGATTTTATATGATATGGTCATGGTATATCGAAAGATATCCATGTTTCACCTTCGTGCTCTCGACTAGCAATCTGAAGTAATTAATTAGGCTTAACAAGAGGTATATAATCTGGGTGATGTATTAAGTGAAGTTAGGATCCCATATCTTCCCAATTTGAGTCAATCGTTTGTTAATTAGTTATTTTTAGTTGATAATTGTTAATATTAGTAAATCACATCTCATTCACTCGTTTAAGCAGCCAGAAATAGGTACAAAGTTGTTGCATGATAGATTAGAAGTAATTACTTTTCTCCGTGGGAACGATACTTGACTTATCATATATTACTTGTTGACCGTGTATACTTGCACGTGTCTTTTTTGTTAACACCAAAATGGAGCAACAGCGGGCCCACCCGCAGCAGCCACACCTCTACCTGTGGCTCCCCAGGGTGGGTCCTACTCCCCCGGGCTCAGTTCGGTTGGAGTTGAAACAGAGTTTATAAGCTGTCAAATCAAATCTGAGAAAAAATCGCTACGCGATTAAGCGGTTTGTCCTGAAATCTTGCGTTTAAGCAACGTAATCCTGCCAGAAAGGGGAACTCTCTGAAAACCGTTGGTATTCATCTCGAAGCAATGTCTGGGGATTAATGATGAAGAAAACTAAAAAACTGCCGAAAAACTGAGTAAAATCGCATAAAACTACCACTTTTGAAGCGTCGGGTACTGACCGATGACAGTTCAACCGTTGGCATAACCCCAGAGGAGCGTCAGGTACAGACCGAGACAGTCCAGCTGTTGGCACAACCCCAGCAAAACATCAGGTACAAACTAAGATAGTTCAGCCATTGGCACAACCCCAGCGAAACGTCGGGTACAAATCAAGATAATTCAGCCATTGGCACAACCCCGCGAAGTGTCGGGTACTAACCGATGACAGTTCAGCCGTTGGCACAATCCCAGCAAAGCATCGAGTACTGACCGATGACAGTTCAGCCATTGGGTCAACCCTAGCGAAGCATCAGGTACAAACTGAGACAGTTCAGCCATTGGCACAACCCCATCGAAGCATCGGGTACTGACCGATGACAGTTCAGAAGTTAGCTAAACCCCAGTGAAGCGTCGAGTACAGACAGAGACAGTTTAGCCGTTGGCACAACCCCAGCGAAGTGTCGGGTACAGACCAAGACAGTTCACTCGTTGGCACAACCATAGCGAAGCGTCGGGTACAGACCGAGACAGTTCAGCCGTTGGCACAACCCCAGCGAAGCGTCGGGTACTGACCGTTGATAGTTCAGCCATTAGGACAACCCCAGCGAAGCGTTGGGTACTGACTGAGATAATTCAGCCGTTGGCACAACCACTCGAAGTGTCGGGTACTAACCGATGACAGTTCAGCCATTGGTACAACCCTAAAGAAGCATCGAGTACTGACAGATGACAGTTCAGCCGTTGGCTTAACCCCAATGAAGGGTCGGGTACAGACCGAGATAGTTCAGCCATTGGCACAACCCCATCGAAGCATCGGGTACTGACCGATGACAGTTCAGCAGTTGGCACAACCCTAGCGAAGTGTCGGGTACAGACCGTGACAGTTCACTCGTTGGCATAACCCTAGCGAAGCGTCGGGTACAAATAGAGACAGTTCAGCCGTTGGCACAACCCCAGCGAAGTGTTGGCTACAGACCGAGACAGTTCACTCGTTGGCACAACCCTAGTGAAGCATCGGGTACAGACCGAGACAGTTCAGCCATTGGCAAAACCCCAGCGAAGCGTCGGGTACTGACTGATGATAGTTCAGTCGTTGGGACAACCCCAACGAAGCGTCAGGTACTGATCGATGATAGTTCAATTGTTGGCAAAACCCCAATGAAGCGTCGGGTACAGACTGAGACAGTTCAACCGTTGGCACAACCCCAGCAAAGCGTCGAGTACAGACCGAGACAATTCAGTCGTTGGCACAACCCCAGCGAAGCGTCGAGTACAGACCGAGATAGTTCAGCCGTTGGCCCCCGCGAAGCGTCGGGTACAGACCTAGATAGTTCAGCCGTTCGCTCAACCCAAGAAAAGCGTCGGGTACTGATCGATGACAGTTCAACCATTGGTTAAACCCCAGCAAAGCATTGGGTACAGATCAAGACAGTTCAGCCGTTGGCTCAACCCTAATGAAGCATCGGAAAGGATCTGGTGATGGAAGAGCTCTATTTCCACAGGTAGAAAATAAAAATGTAACCACCTGAACAATTCTTACAAGGATCAACTTTTGGTGGGGTAATCACAACTAGTCTCACAACACTCTCATTTGATTGCGTGGATCTTTAGTTTGATTGTCTCATTAAAACTTTGTCACACAAAAATGTAACCGGATAAATATTTTGATGAATGAAATAGAGTATAATCTCTCTCTGAATTTAAAGGATCTATTATTGGTTGATTTTTTTGATGTAGTAAATCTTTAAGTCTGCGCATTTCAATTTTATGTCGTAACTTTTCAAAAATTACATTTGGTATTTTGTAATGACTTGGTGAATAAATTTTTCAGGTTATCGCACATATTGTTCATTGATATAACCTTTCATTTGATCTTCGTGAGTATAAAAAAAATTTTGTGTACATAACTATAGGAATATATTATACATTTATATCACCCTTCTTTTAATGTTCGTGAACATTAAAAAAAATTGAGATGTGTTTTGTTATACATTACTTGTTATCAACGCGCTCCAATCACCAAAGCTCGTCCAATCCTGCAAACACACGCGAAACTTGACAGCTTAGGCCGCCGGAAGATAACTCCGATGTGAGAATAAGTACAGGCTGAACAAAGTTAATAATGGAAGCTTAATACTCTAGTGCTGAAAAATAATAATTATGTATACCATAAAATAAGGGTGTAACCTTGTACTTATAGCGATCTCACCACCTTCCATGGAGTCCTTTCCCATATATAATTAAAGTTCCTCATTAGGTATATCTCCTTAATGGGATTGCAGAAAATCTCCTAAAAGAAAGGTAGTTGGATTGAATTCTAACACCTCCTTCTAGAATTAGAAACCCAATATAACTAGGAATCAGTGAATCCTTCAAATACTCCTACTGACAAAACGGAATCAAACGTGGGTTAAAACAACCCCACGCGGACCTTGGCCCATCATATACTTTGGGCCCAAATAATCACGCCCCAACATTCTCCCCTAGTTTTTGGTTAAATACAACATTTAATCGAAGAGTACTTCGAATAAAACCCACTAATTAGCAATAAATCCACAATCATTAGGGCCCAAATCACTGCACCAACAACGGGCACCCACATTACTCCCACGTCCATCGTCATTACCATCACATTGAAAGTAGTATGCACATAAACCAATTATGTATGATGATAAAGCATATACTTTGTAACAATCTTATTCATTTATTAATAAAAGTGTTATTTAATTAAAGACATTTATTTATCTACATGGTGTTATTTTTATAATATGTGATAAACTCATAGTTTTAAGCAATGCTTTTAGAATCATGATGCATTTGTGGTTCAATGCATCATACTCGCATCATACTCGCAAGATGATGCATTTGTCGCTCAATGCATCATACTCGCATCCATGAGTAACGAGCTTTACAGTCAGCATGAAACTATGGATGCTCTTGCTATATTGCTACACCTCCAAGAGTTGTATGGTGAGCAAAATAAGACTGCTAGATATGAGATATCTAAAGAGCTCTTCTAATCTCGGATGACCGAGGGCACTACTGTTGAGACTCATGTCCTAAAAATAATCAATTTGATTGAACGTCTTGGACAGCTTGGGTTCATCATAGATGGGGCGTTAAGTCAAGTTTTGATCTTGCAGTCACTCCCAGATACCTTCTCACAATTTGTTATGAATTTTCACATGAATAAGTTGGATGTCAGCTTGCCTGAATTACTTAACATGTTGAAAACTGCTGAAGGACACTTCTCATCCAAGAAGAACCAAGTCTTACTGGAGAATGATTTTCCAAGAAAAGGAAGAGGCCCAAGGTTTCTTCTTAAAAGAAGAAATCCAAGAAGGCTAAGGGCAAGGCGAATGACAAGGATAAAAAAAAGCCTGATCCAGCTAGCAAAAGAATGTGATTCCATTGCAACAAGCTGGGTCAGTGGAAGAGGAACTGCGAGAAGTTTCTAGCAGAGAAGAAGCTTGGAGAAGTTTTGACATCCAATCAAGGTTTGTTCATGATTGAAATTAATTTTTCTGAAAGTTAAACTTCTACTTGGGTATTGGATACCGGTTATGGTTCTCACATATTTAATACTATGTAGGGACTAGTCAGAAGTAGAAAGCTGAACAAGGATGAAGTCGTCCTACGAGAGAGAAATGGAGCAAAGGTTGTTGCATTAGCTGTAGGGACTTATTGTTTAGCATTGCCTACAGGCAAGTCTATTTATTTAAATAATTGTTATTTTGTTCCAACACTCATTAGAAACATTATCTTAATTTCTGTATGGGATATAGATGGTTTTGACATTATAATAAAGAACAACAATTATTCTATTTATAATAAGAATATTTTATATTGTGTTGGTAAATTACTGAATGGACTTTACATACTTGAATTGCATAAATATATACTTCAAATTGAACAAACTAAGAAATAGAAAAGAGACGATGTTAATTATACCTTTATGTGGCACTGTAGACTCGGTCATATCAATAAAACAAGATTATCCAAGTTGCATAAAGATGGGCTCTTAGAGCTATCTGATTATGAATCATATCCAACTTGTGAATTTTGTCTTATGGGTAAAATGACTAAATCCCCTTTTAGTAAAAAAGGAGAAAGAGTTACAGAGTTGTTAGCGTTGGTACACATAGATGTTTGTGGACATATGACAACGAATGCACAAGGAGGGTATTCTTATTTTATTACTTTCACTGATGATCATTCAAGATTTAGATGTGTGTATTGAATGAAATACAAATCTGAATCGTTTAAAATGTTCAAAGAATTAAAAAAATGAAGTAGAGAAATAAACTAGCAAAAGTATTAAGAATCTTAGATCGGATCGAGGTGGTGAATACTTAAGCGGAGAGTTTCTCAATTGTCTCAAAGAAAATGGTATAATCTCATAATGGACTCCACCAGGAACACCACAGTTAAATGGTGTATCTGAAAGAAAAAATCAAACATTGTTGGACATGGTTCGTTCCATGATAAGTTTTACCGATCTTTCAATATCATTCTGGGGTTATGCCCAAGAAACGGCTGCATATCTACTTAACAAGGTACCTATCAAAACCGTCCCAAAGACCCCATATGAGATATGGATGGGGAGGAAACCGAATCTTAAGTTTGTTAAGACTTGGGGTTGTCCAGCTTATGTTAAAAAGTTTGAAAATGATAAGCTACAGACTAGATTCCGAAAAATATAGATTTGTGGGGTACCCTAAAGAAACTGTAGGGCATTATTTCTATCATCCTACTGATTAAAAGGTGTTTGTTGCGAAACATGCTGCCTTCTTGGAAAAGAAGTTTATTCTTGAAGATGTTCAAGATCCACAAATTACAACAGATCAAAGTCAGGTACCTAACCAAGTAGAAGAACCTGTTGTACAACACCTGTCGACGTCGGGAAAATTTTGGGTTCCCTTTTCCTAAGTGTTTCTACCCTTTATGTTTTCTATTTGGTTTTGTTTGATCTGAAGGGTGAATTTTAGGAAAAGGCTGACATATAATGTCGATGATTTGAAAAGTTTGATTTTATTGGTCCGAATTAGACAGAGCCGCCAGTTGGTATGAGTGAAATGGTTGTACCAACTTAACCGAGTTTTAAAAAGTTTTGCAATATGGCCCAATTACTGGACTCTGTTTAATTGGTCTTGATTTCCCGAGGTTATCTCCGGGGGTCTGGTTTAATGATGCAATACTCCAAGGCTATCTCTAGTGTGTGAAAAGACGCTTTTGCCCTCCTACATAGTTAGTACAAGGGAAGAAAAATTTCGAGTGTCTACAACACCCTATTTATAAAAAAGGATACCGAAGATACCTGATAGTTATGGATTCATCATAGAGGATGACAATGAGAAACACATCATGAATGATGATGATCCACTGAATTACGAACAAGCTATGAGTAGTAAAGACTCAGAGAACTGGCAAGAAGCCATGAAATCTGAGATGGACTCCATGTATGAGAACAAAGTATGGAATTTGGTTTCATCACCAGAGGGCATTAAGCCTATTGGGTGCAAATGGGTCTTTAAAAGAAAGACTGGAGCAGACGACAAGGTAGAGACTTATAAGGCCTAACTGGTTGCGAAAGATTTTAAATAAAGACAAGGTGTTGACTATGATGAAACCTTCTCACCAGTAGTAATGCTCAAGTCCATTCGGATTTTGCTTGTGATTGCAGCTTACTATGACTATGAAATCTAACAGATGGACGTGAAAACGGCCTTCCTCAATGGGAACCTTGAGGAGGATGTGTATATGACACAGCCAGAGGGATTTGTTTCAACGATTGGAACAAATCAAGTCTGTAAACTACAACGATCCATTTATGGGTTGAAGCAAGCTTTTCGTAGGTGGAACATCTTTTTTGATGAAACAATCAAAGAGTTTGATTTTATTAAAAACGAGGATGCACCATGTGTGTATAAGAAGGTTAGTGGGAGTGCTGTTTCATTCCTAGTATTATATTTCTACGATATATTACTGATAGGAAATGATATTCCTATGCTACAGTCAATTAAAATCTGGTTATCTAAACACTTCTCCATGAAGGACTTGGGAAAAGCATCCTATATTTTGTGGATAAAGATCTATAGAGATAGATCTAAAAGGATGCTTGGCTTATCCCAAGGAATGTACATTAACACGATGCTAAAGAGGTTTAGCATGAAATATTCCAAAAGAAGTCTCATGCCGATGAGCCATGGAATACATCTCTCCATAAACAAGCCCCAAAGACACCTGAGGAGAGAAACTGTATGAGTAAGATTCCTTATGCTTCAGCAATAGGATCTATCATGTACGATATGATATGTACGAGACCTGATGTCGCTCATGCACTTAGCGTAACGAGCATATATCAGTCAAATCCTAAAGAAGAATACTAGAAGGCAGTTAAAAATATCCTAAAGTACTTAAGAAGAACTAAGGATGTATTTCTTGTCTACGGTGGGTCTGAATTGAAACTAGAGGGCTACATAAACTCAAGCTTTTAAACGGACTAAGATGACAGTAAATTCGTTTCGGGATATGTGTTTACCTTAAACGATGGCACAGTGAGTTGGAAGAGTTCTAAGCAGCAAAAATTGTTGATTCAGTGACAGAGGCAGAGTAGATAGCTGCAAGTGAAGCTGCAAAGGAAGCTGTTTGGATGAAGAAGTTCATAACTGAATTTCGTGTGATTCCTAGCATTAGAGGAGCAGTACCTTTATTCTGTGACAACACCAGAACTGTTGCACAGGCTAAGGAACCAAGGTCTCATCAAAAATCCAAACACGTGTTGCGATGGTTTTATTTGATTAGAGAGATCATTGAAAGAGGAGATGTCACCCTGGAGCATGTGGACACTCAAGACAACATTGCAGGTCCATTTACTAAAGTTTTAACATAACAGCAGTTTGATCGTCACTTGAAGAAGATGGGTATGAGATACCATGGCGATTGGCTTTAGTGCAAGTGGGAGATTGAAAGTAGTATGCACATAAGCCAATCATATATAATGATAAAGCATATACTTTGTAACAATCTTATTCATTTATTAATAAAAGCGTTATTTAATTAAAGGCATTTATTTATCTACATGGTGATATTTTTATAATATGTGATAAACACATAGTTTTAAGCAATGCTTTTAGAATCATGATAATGATCATGCTAATGAGATCTAAATTCTTAGATAGCTTAAAACTAAAATATTTTCCAATCGTTGGATTACTAAAACGGGGATTAGTGAATCCGGATAGATTGGTACATACGTTGCTTGCTCATTGTATGAGGATGATCGATCTCATAATCATTTATGTGGAGACACTAAAGCAAGTATTTAGGTGTTTGTTAGAGAATAAGTTCATTGAACGTGGCTCGCTAAGGAATACCTAATGAAGTTTTACTTGCCTATCAATAGGAATTCCTTAAGTGACAGTAGTTCAAATAATCCTTAGACTTGAGATCATCATAGTATCTTGTGTATGATGAGTTATAATTTGACATCCCTTAAGACCCTAAGGGTATATCAAAGGGTATGCTTGGGTATAATAATTTATACATGGAGATAATGAATGATCAATAAAGATTCTACCGTTTCTAATAAAAGAAGAGAATGTTCTATGTGATTCGTTAAATGACAACCCAATAATCCTTGGTCAAGACAGAATGAAATTAGAAATGAGTTTCTAATTTGCATTATTTGGAGTTGTGCATTTTAGAATCGAAATACATATAATTAAATAAAATAAGACTTTATAGTAATTCCATATCTTATATTTAATTGTGACATTGTATGGCAGAAGAAATGAATTGTAAGGTAACTATTTACTTAAAAGTTCTTTTATGATTAATGTTAAAATCTATATTATCTAGAAAGTCGTTGACCACTAAGGGGGATTACCCTTATTGAGCGTAGCCCTATTAATAAGCGTTAGTGAGCGCAATCGTTGACGAACACCTGTAAGAACCGTGAATTTTATGAATAAATATTAATATTGATATAATAAGAAAATAAATATTTATTTGAATATAAATGTTGATGTGTTGTGAGATGAGTAATTCAACTAATTTAAATTGAATTTATAATAATTGAGGAAAATGTGGAGTTTATGATAAACTTGTAAAATGCCTTGTGTGGCACGATAATGAGAATTATGATAATTTAATTAATTAAAGAAGAATTAATAAGTAATTAATAATATATTGTTAATTAATTGTTATTATGAGTGATAGCATACTAATGATTAAATAATTGATTACTATTATAAGGTTAATGTTTGTTCAATTAATTTCTAAGTGTAACGATAGGTAATCACATATTATATAGTAACTACATCTATATAATATAAAGTATAGTGTGACATTGTGATATGACTATGTAATATAGGAACTACATGGTAAAAGAGAGTAAGCCACATGAATTACATAAATGGACCCATATGGATACATATTATGTGTACATTGTGCAATGTTGAACCAAACTATATTATAAAGTGTAGTGTGACACTTTAGTGAGACTATATAATATGGAAACTATATAGTAAGATTAATGAATGGTATAAACTACACAAATGATGTTTATGTGATCATGTGTTATGTGTAGTGCATTAGTGTGTACTTTATGGAATATTAAATTAGACTATATAAATAATTGATATTAATAATTATTTCAATAAGTAAAATAATTGAAATAATAAGATTTATGATAATATGGTATGTCACTACAATTAAATCATAATTTAGCATTATCAAAATGTACATGGATTATATATTGATGTGTACACATGTACCCCAATTTGCTACCATGTAATATTGTTATATCATTAAAATCCATGTATACACCCAAATGAATGTAAAACCTATATATATATATATATATATATATGTAGGTGTATTAGCCTAAGTATTCATGTATGTATAATATATGTATGTGTAATAAAACCTTAAGTTGTAACATTACTTCAATTGCCAAATGCTGAGAATTAGTTTGTCCCTCAAAGAGTGTCTTATTTCTTCTCTTCACATGTACACTCAATAGCCTAAGCCTAGCCATTTCTTACAAATCAAACTCAGCAATCTAGAGATCATGATGAGGGGGAATGGGTTGATGGAGTTGCCAACACTATTGCACTAACTATCCAATGTCCATTGTATTCTCCTTCATTCCAATAGTTTGATTCATGGTGCAAAGCAATTGTATGGATATTCATTCTTCTATAAATAGCAAGCTCCTCTCCTCATTTGTTTTTGCTGAGATTATTGCTAAGTTGCTAGAGAGTGTATTGAGGGAGAGTAATCTGAAGTAAGAGGAAACTCTATCCATTTAAAAGCTTAAGAGGTATAACACTTATTCAAACTTTGAAGTTTAGCAATTGTCAATTCATAGGATAGTTCATGAATTCTTGTTAATTGAATATGTAAGATGATGTTAGTATGTTAGTAGAGTCCATACACATGTTATATGTGTAATGTGGCTGTTTGTATGCTTGTTACATGAAGAAATTTGAAAGTTGCTTGAAGCTCTGCACCAGTAGAAAGCTTTCTAAGCTGGAACCGGGGTGGCGCGGCCGCGCCACTCCCTAGTACAAATAGGGCGCAGCCGCACCCTTCTGCAGAACCAGTTGATGGTTTTTTTTGTGGTTTCTGAGATGTTGAGCATAATAATTGAACTTAAATAAGACTATATAAGTCCCTGGCATGCTAGTTTATATGGCCTTTCATATAGGCACTTACCATAGCTTGATTTTGATGATTTTCTAAGTGAAACTTAAGTTTTCAAAAATAAACTTGACAAACTAAGAACACTTTGAGTTCTAAAATTTCAAGCATACTTATGTGGTCTAGTATGTGTATATATAAGCATAATATAAATATGTGGAGTCACTTTGCATGATTTAAATGGTTTTGATAACCTTCTAAGAGAAAGCGTAGAGTTTCAAATATGAACTTGATAAACTATATGTCCTTTAAGTTCTGAAACTTGTGAGCATGCTTTGGTAGTACTATTATGTATATACACGAGCATGCCATATAATATGTGAAGCTACATTGCATGATTAAAATAACATGAGAATCCGAAGAGAACTTAAGAATCGAAAAACTAGTTTGGTTGATAACCACCTTACATGTTTTTTGAAATTCATGACCATCTTGATAGGGTCTCATATGCCTCTAGACATGATTGAAATGTATGCCTAGCTAGTCTTATGCATTGTAAACTAGTTGAGCATGAGTTGAGACAAGTATTAAAGAGGTGGAACTTCATAACTTGAAATACATGACTAAACTAACGGAAGCATGTATAGTTGAGACTTAGTGAGCTCATAGCATTTGTATTAATGCCTAAAACGTAAGTGACTTTGTTAATTGAACACTTAAAGCCTTGATTAAATGAGAATAGATAACAAACTATGTTAAAGATAAGATGTAGGGTCGAACTTAGTTATCAATATCCTGACATGTGTGTTTTGCATGATTCATCATATATATGCAAATCATGATGAACTGGGATTCTGCAGGGGCAGCCATGTCTTTGTTTGAACCAGGAGCAGCGCGGTCGCGCCACTCCTTAGTGCAAACCAAGCGCGGCCGCGCCAATATGCAGAATGCACAGAGCTTGTTTAGTGTAATCTGAAACTTGATGCTTACTTATATTGTTATCTTAATCTGCAATACATGCTTAGTGGTATATCCAAATGTCAATGAGCATGCTAGCAATAGAATCATAGATTTGATAAGCGTTTATAAACTACAAATGTTGAGTCACCAATGATTACAAACTATGATTATCAAGTAATGATTATGAACCATGTTATTTGAATTCATAGTATCTTACAAACTGATTTTGTGTTATGTGTAAAATATGTAATGACGTACGTATAGGATTATACGACTAAGTTAGAATCGTATGTGTATGTTTAACTTACATATCAAGTTTGTGTATCGTATGTACATAGCTAATGAATATCCTATATACGTAAATATGTTATAATAGGATTCAAAAAGTGTTGATAAGCTATACTTTGGTAAACTACGCTTAAGGCAAGTACTCAAACCCTACTCTTTATTGAGCATTACTTGAGCTTATACTGTTATTGGTTGTACAAGTAAACAATTGAAAGTATGATTCTTGTCTTATGACATAATGCTTCATAGTTAGGATAGAGTTGTTTATATTCTTTGAACTTTGATTTTGAGTATTAAACTTATAATTGTTCTTATATACATTTAAAGAGCGGTCTATGTCATTTAATTCGGCTAGACCTAAATCATAATTTGAAAGCAGTCCAAACCAATTGATTGGTGCGAATCTTATAATTGACTGAGATGAACAAACCTTTTTAAGGGGAAATTATCTTTGTCGGGAGACTGATGTGCGCACTTAAGTACGATTAAACGATATGTATAACGTAGGGTACTTTAGGCTGATCACCTGTTGTACTTGTTTTATTGGATTATCAGCATATTACTGTTAATTCTAGTAGAAGTTCGTAGTCCTTAGTGACTGCTCAGTATTCATTATTCTTGAACTGTGAAAAGGTTAAACCTTACATCTTATTGATATTTTTCTGTCCTTAGCGACTATTGTTGGCAAAACTATTGATACTTCTTGTTACCCTTGAACTATCAGTTATTATCATACCCTTGGGAATTGAAAACTATATTGACCGTTATTGCTATATTACTTGTTGAGCAAACTCGTTGCTCATTCTTGCTTTTCCCTAAAAATATTTCAGTTAAGATAGAGCAAGGCGACCTTCGGGCACGGATAAGGGCAAGGGCAGGGCTACGAAGTAGCTTGTTAATTATGTAAAACTTTTATGTTGATGTAATAAGACTTTATTATGTATTAGTTAAGAGTATGTATGCTTAAGCTATGTTTAAGATGTAAGAGATGTTTAAGTTACGAAACCTTGGGACATGAATGGTTATATTAAATAAATGTAATCTATTCGTATGTGTTATTCCGTTGTGCGAGATATTATTTAGTCATTTAATAGTTAGAACGTGACGAACCGAATTCGAGACTGTGGCGGTCTGAATTTGGGGGCGTCACAACACCTGCTCTAATAAGACAAAGAAATGAGGAGTCTATGCCTTGAATGAATCAATAACATATGGAAGAAAAACTTCTTCATCAAAATGTTTGCCCGATCGGGTAATCTTCGGAGTGGAAGGTCCCGATCAGGCACTACGAGAACACAATCCTGGAATAAAATTTTGAATCTTTTCAATTAGGGAGGACTGCGTTCTTGCTAATGGTTGAAAAGGGCTTTACTGGCTCTTATTAAACCTTCCATCTCAATGTTCAAAGAATTCATTCTAACATAACAGACAAGAAAGGACCTCCCTACCCCGAAATAGGTTAACGTCAGAGCTCCCCTTTCGTATCATGATTTGTCAAGGTTTCGAGTGTGTGCGACTCACCCTTTGCCTCTTAGATTACTTTCTTTCTTTGCTCTAGAAGCCGCCTTTGGCCTACCTGATTAGGTTGTTTAAAGTCCGACTGCCAATCCCCATTTGTATATTTCATTTGACTTTTAGTACTCTTAGCATTGCATACAGATGAAATTGTTCGTTGTTGCCTACTCCTTCCGTTCATCTTGTAAAAGTTACAGGGAAGACGAGATATCTTCCAAACTGTTGGGGTCCTTGCTCTGCTACTGGTGTGCTTCCTGCTCGCGAGGAAAGAAAGAAGAGCGACAAAGTGAAGTTTAAATTTGACTGTTTGCAGCATAGGAGCATATTACCCAAAAAATACCTGAGAATAATGAAATATATATATATATATATATATATATGTTATTTATTTAAATAAATTATTAGTTTAATTTATTTATTTAAATAAGATTAGAATTGTTCTAATTGATTTATTCACAACCGGTTTAATATGGAGAACATAAAGGGTCACACCATAAAAGGAAGAATATTTATTAAAAAAGCTAATGGCATAATCGTAATAATAAGTTGAGTATATTTAATTTAATCTATGATGATAGAATAAATTAAATAGCTTAATATTTATTATTTAATATTTTTGAAATATTAAATATAAATTAATAAGAGGAGTCTTATATTATTATTACTATTATTATTATTATTTAATTGCTAAAAGAGTTAGGGAATTAATTAATAAGATACTCTTTCATAAATATTCCTAATAAGATTAGGAGGCTAAATAATTAAAAGAGTTTAATTATTCTCAATAGGATTGGGAATCCTAATTAATTAAAAGGTTTAATTAATTAATATGAAACCCTATACCTAAATGGTTTAGGAGGATTGCCTACATCTATAAATAAGAAAGTCTTATTATGGAACAAGGATAGACTTTACACTATTCCAAGAGTTGGGAGAGTATACACATTCTATAGAGATAAAATTAGGGTTTAGCCAAACACCCACCTTCTTGAATAACTCTTCTTCCTTGGTGGATCACCTCTAGAGGCCAAACACTTGAGTAGCTAACGTTGATCAAAGGAAGGAATCAATCTCGGAGAACTCAAGGAGATCACGAAGGATTTGTAGTTGAACTAAGAGGCAGAATACAAGGAGTTACATGTTGATGTAATTGACGAGAGTTGTCTACCTATTTATTTATATATAATTTGTTATGCACACACAATGCTATATACATTTGAAATGGGATCCTTATTCTCACTAGCAAATTTTTAATTAGATTTGTCGAACTATATATAATGAGTGCAATATAGTTATTAAAAATAAGACCTAATTTATTTTGGTAATTAATTAAATGAATGTATGCTAAAATGTTGTTTAATTTCACATGCAGAATTTGAAAAATGTCACACTCACTATCACTGCGTAGCATACTTGATGCTAACAAACTGACCGACCCGAATTACACGGATTGGTTAAGGAATTTGAGAATTATTCTCACTACTGAAAATATTTTTTATGTCCTAAATTTGTCCGTCCCTGCAACTATTGCAGAAGAAGCCTCTAAGGAAGATATTTCTAGTTTTAAAAAGTGGCAAGATGATGCATATGTAGCTTAATGCATCATGCTAGCATCTATGAGTAACGACCTTCAACAGCAGCATAAAACTATGGATGCTCCTGCTATATTGCTGCATCTCTAAGAGTTTTATGGTGAGAAACGTAGGACTGTTAGATATGAGATATTTAAGGAGTTCTTTCGATTTCGGATGACCGAGGGCACTACTGTTGAGACTCATGTCCTAAAGATAATCAATTTGATTGAACGTCTTGGACAGCTTAGGTTCGTCATGGATGGGGGGTTAACTCAAGATTTGATCTTGTAGTCACTCCCAGATACCTTCTCACAATTTGTTGTGAATTTTCACATGAATAAGTTGGATGTCAGCTTACCTGAATTACTTAGCATGTTGAAAACTGCTAAAGGACACTTCTTATCCAAGAAGAACCAAGTCTTACTGGTGGATAATTCTTCTAGGAAAATGAAGAGGCCCAAGGTTTCTTCTGAAAAGAAGAAATCCAATAAGGCTAAGGGCAAAGTGAATAACAAAGATCACAAAAAGCCTGATCCAGCTAGCAAAGGAATGTGCTTCCATTGCAACAAGCCGGGTCACTGGAAGAGGAACTGCGAGAAGTTTCTGGCAAAGAAAAAGCTTGGAGAAGCTTTAACTTCCAATCAAGGTTTGTTCATGATTGAAATTAATTTTTCTAAAAGTCAAACTTCTACTTGGGTATTGGATACCGGCTGTGGTTCTCATATATATAATACTATGCAGGGACTGGTCAGAAGTAGAAGCTGAGCAAGGATGAAGTCGTCCTACGAGTGGGAAATGGAGCAAAGGTTGTTGCATTAGCTGTAGGGACTTATTTTTTAGCATTGCCTACGGGCAAGTCTATTTATTTAAATAATTATTATTTTGTTCCAACACTCATTAGAAACATTATCTCAATTTTCTTATTGGATATGAATGGTTTTGACATTTTAATAAAGAACAACAGTTGTTCTATTTATAATAAGAATATTGTATATCGTGTTGGTAAATTACTGAATGGACTTTACATAATTGACTTTCATGAAAATATACTTCATATTGAATAAACTAAGAAACGAAAAAGAGAGGATGTTAATTATACCTTTACGTGGCACTGTAGACTCGATCATATCAATGAAGCAAGATTATTCAAGTTGCATAAGGATGGGGTCTTAGAGCTATCTAATTACGAATCATATCAAACTTGTGAATCTTATCTTATGGTTAAAATGACTAAATCCCCTTTTTAGTGGAAAAGGAGAAAGAGTTACAGAGTTGTTAGCGTTGGTACACATAGATGTTTGTGGACATATGACAACGAATGCACAAGGAGGGTATTCTTATTTTATTACTTTTACTGATAATCATTCAAGATTTGGATGTGTGTATTTAATGAAATACAAATCTGAATCGTTTAACATGTTCAAAGAATTAAAAAATGAAGTAGAGAAATAAACTAGCAAAAGTATTATGAATCTTCGATCGTATCGAGGTGGTGAATACTTAAGCGGAGAGTTTCTCAATTGTCTCAAAGAAAATGGTATAATCTCATAATGGACTCCACCAGGAACACCATAGTTAAATGGTGTATCTGAAAGGAGAAATCAAACATTGTTGGACATGGTTCATTCCATGATAAGTTTTATCGATCTTTTAATATCATTATGGGGTTATGCCCAAGAAACGGCTACATATCTACTTAACAAAGTACCTACCAAAATCATCCCAAAGACCCCATATGAGATATGGATGGGGAGGAAACCGAATCTTAAGTTTGTTAAGACTTGGGATTGTCCAGCTTATGTCAAAAAGTTTGAAAATGATAAGCTGCAGACTAGATCCGAAAAATATAGATTTGTGGGGTACCCTAAAGAAACTGTAGGGTATTATTTCTATCATCCAACTGATCAAAAGGTGTTTGTTGCGAAACATGCTACCTTCTTGGAAAAGAAGTTTATGATAGTAGTGTGCATACAAGCCAATCATGTATGATGATAAAGCACATACTTTGTAAACAATCTTATTTATTTATTAATAAAATATTTATTTATTAAAGGCATTTAATTATCTACATGGTGCTGTTTTTATAATATGTAAATAACCCATAGTTTTAAGCAATGCTTTTAGAATCATGATGTTGATCATGCTAATGAGATCTAAATTCTTAGAAAGCTTTAAAACTAAAATAGTTCCCAATCGTGGGATTACTAAAAAGGGGATTAGTAAATCCGGATAGATTGGTGCATATGTTGCTTGCTCATTGGATGAGGATGACTGATCTCATGGTCATTTGTGTGGAGACACTAAAGCAAGTATGTAGGTGCTTATTGGAGAATAAGTTCACTGAACGTGACTCGCTATGGAATACCTAATGGAGTTTTACTCGCCTGTCAATAGGAATTCCTAATGTGATAGTAGTACATGTGATCCTTGGACTTGAGATCATCATAGTATCTTGTATGTAACAAATTATACTTTGACTAATTCCTTAAGGCCTTTTAAGGCATATATAGGGTATGCTTGGGTGTAATGAGTTACATATGGAGATAATGAATGATCAATAAAGAATCTACCACCTCTAGTAAAAGAGGAGATATGTCATATGTGATTCGTTAAATGACAACCCAGGAATCCTTGGCCAAGGTAGAATGAAATTAGAAAGAGGTTTCTAATTTGCATTATTTGGAGTTGTGCATTTTCTAATCGAAATACATATGATTAAATAAATTAAGACTTGACAGTAAATCCATGTCTTATATTTAATTGGGACATTGTATGGTGGAAGGATTGAATTGTACGGTAACTATTAACTCACAGGTTCTTTTATGATTAATGTTGAAATCTATATTATCTGAAAAGTCGTTGATCGCTAGGGAGGCTTATCCCTATTGTAGAATAAATATTATTTATTTAAATAGATTATTAGTTTAATTTATTTATTTAAATAAGATTAGAATTGTTCTAATTGATTTATTCATAACCGGTTTAATATGGAGAACCTAAAGGGTCACACCATAAAAGGAAGAAGAATTATTTAAGAAGAAAATGGCATGATAGTAATAATGCATTAAGTATAATTAATTTAATCTATGATGATAGAATAAATTAAATAGCTTAATGTTTATTATTTAATATTTTAGAAATATTAAATATAAATTAATAAGAGGAGTCTTATTAATATTATTATTATTATTATTATTTTAATTCTAAAGGAGTTTAGGAATTAATATAATATCAGTACTCTCTCTCAATCCTAATAAAGATTAGGATATAAATTAATTAAAAGTATTTAATTAATTAATTAAATAAAACCCTATTCTAATTGGATTAGGAGGGTTAACCTAATATCTATATAAGAGAGTCTTATATCAGAAATAAGGATGTGAAAAATTTCTAAGAGTTGGGAGTACACATATTCTATAGAGATAGAAACAAGGGTTAAGCCAATAACCCATCTTCTTGAGTTCTTCATCTTCCTTGGTGGATCACCGTTAGAGGCCAAACATTTGGGTGGCTGACATTATTCAAGGGAAGGAGCCACTATCAGAGGAATCAAAGGAATCAAAGGAGTAGAACTTGTACCTGAGGAAGCTTAGATCTTCAAAGGTATAATTCCATGTTCTCTCTTTTCTGTTATTGATAACAAGCACAAAGCATGATCATGGTTATGGGTTTGTATAAATTTTGAAAACCTAGTTTTTACGCTTCCGCCCTATTTATGTGATTTGATTGCATGATTGCGTTACATACAAACCCAACAGTTTATCCTTGAAGGGTTCAGTGGGAGTAAGATATATCTTGAAAAAGTTCAAGACCCACAAATTACAATAGATCAAAGTCAGGTACCTGACCAAGTAGAAGAACCTATTGTACAACACCATATTCGTAAATTTGGAAGGATACCGAAGATAACTGATAGGTATGGATTCGTCATAGAGGATGATGATGAGGTACGCATCATGAATGATGATGATCTATTGAATTACGAATAGGTTGTGAGTAGTAAAGACTCAGAAAAATGGCAAGAAGCCATAAAATCCGAGATGGACTCCATGTATGAGAAAAAGTATGGACTTTGGTTTCATCACTAGAGGGCATTAAGCCTATTGGGTGCAAATGGGTCTTTAAAAGAAAGGTTGTAGTGGACGGCAATGTAGAGACCTATAAGGCCCGGCTGGTTGTGAAAAATTTTAAACAAAGACAAGGTGTTGACTATGATGAAACCTTCTCACCAGTAGCAATGCTCAAGTTCATTTGGATTTTGCTTGCGATTGCAGCTTACTATGACTATGAAATCTGGCAGGTGGACGTGAAAACGGCCTTCCTCACTGGGAACCTTAAGGAGGATGTGTATATGACAAAGCCATAGGGATTTGTTTCAACGGTTTGAACAAATCAAGTCTGTAAACTACAACAATCCATTTATGGGTTGAAGCAAGCTTCTCGTAGGTGGAACATTCGTTTTGATGAGACAATCAAAGAGTTTGATTTTATTAAAAATGAGGATGAACCATGTGTGTATAAAAAGGTTAGTGGGAGCACTGTTTCATTCCTATAATTATATGTCGACGATATATTACTGATAGGGAATGATATTTCTATGCTACAGTCAATTAAAATTTGGTTATCTAAACACTTCTCCATGAAGGAATTGGGAGAAGCATCCTATATTTTGGGGATAACGATCTATAGAGATAGATCTAAAAAGATGCTTGGCTTGTCCCAAGGAATGTACATTGAAATGATGCTAAAGAGGTCTAGAATTGAAGATTCTAAAAGAGGTCTCATCTCGATGAGCCATGGAATACATCTCTCCAAAAAATAGGCCCCAAAGACACTTGAGGAGAGAAATCATATGAGTAAGATTTCTTATGTTTCAACAATTGGATCTATAATGTACGACATGATATGTACGAGACCTGATGTCGCTCATGCACTTAGTGTAACGAGCAGATATCAGTCAAATCCTAAAGAAGAACACTGGAAGGCAGTGAAAAATATCCTAAAGTACTCAGAAAGAACTAAGGATGTATTTCTTGTGTACGGTGATTGAAACTAGAGGGCTACATAGACTCAAACTTTTAAACGGACCAAGATGATAATAAATTCACTTCGGGGTATGTGTTTATCTTAAACGATGGCACAGTGAGTTGGAAGAGTTCCTAGCAGCAAATAGTTACTGATTTAGTGACAGAGGCAAAGTACATAGCTGCAAGTGAAGCTGCAAAAGAAGCTGTTTGGATGAAGAAGTTCATAACTGAACTTGGTGTGGTTCCTAGCATTAGAGGAGCAGTACCTTTATTCTGTGAAACCAATGGAGCTGTTGCACAGGCTAAAAAACCAAGGTCTCATCAGAAATCCAAACACGTGGGAAATCCAAACAGGTTTCATTTGATTAGAGAGATCATTGAAAGAGGAGATGTCACCCTGGAGCATGTGGACTCTCAAGAAAACATTTCAGGTCCATTTACTAAAGTTTTAACATAACAGCAATTTGATCGTCACTTGAAGAAGATGGATATGAGATATCATGGCAATTGGCTTTAGTGCAAGTGGGAGATTGAAAGTAGTATGCACATAAGCCAATCATGTATGATGATAAAGCATATACTTTGTAACAATCTTATTCATTTATTAATAAAAGTGTTATTTAATTAAAGGCATTTATTTATCTACATGGTGCTATTTTTATAATATGTGATAAACCCATAGTTTTAAGCAATGCTTTTAGAATCATGATGATGATCATGCTAATGAGATCTAAATTCTTAGATAACTTTAAACTAAAATAGTTCCCAAACTTTGGATTACTAAAAAGGGGATTAGTGAATCCGGATAGATTGGTGCATACGTTGCTTGCTCATTGGATGAGAATGATCGATCTCATAATCATTTGTGTGGAGACACTAAAGCAAGTATGTAGGTGCTTATTGGAGAATAAGTACAATGAGCGTGGCTTGCTAAGGAATACCTAATGGAGTTCTACTTGCCTATCAATAGGAATTCCATAAGTGTTAGTAGTACAAATAATCCTTAGACTTGAGATCATCATAGTATCTTGTGTATGATGAATTATACTTTGACATGTCCCTTAAGATCCTAAAGGTATATCAAAGGGTATGTTTGGGTATAATAATTTATACATGGAGATAATGAATGATCAATAAAGAATCTACCGCTTCTAGTAAAAGAAGAGAATGTCTTATGTGATTCGATAAATGACAACCCATTAGTCCTTGGCCAAGGCAGAATGAAATTAGAAATGAGTTTTTAATTTGTATTATTTAGAGTTGTGCATTTTAAAATCGAAATACATATAATTAAATAAAATAAGACTTGATAGTAATTCCATGTCTTATATTTAATTGGGATATTATATGGTGGATTGAATGAATTATACGGTAACTACTCAAAGGTTCTTTTATGATTAATGTTGAAATCTATATTATCTGGAAAGTTGTTGATCGCTAAGGGAGCTTACTCTTATTTTAGAATAAATGTTATTTATTTAAATAAATTATTAGTTTAATTTATTTATTTAAATAAGATTAGAATTGTTCTAATTGATTTATTCATAATCGTTTAATATGGAGAACCTAAAGGGTCACACCATAAAAGAAAGAATATTTATTAAAGAAGTTAATGGCATAATCGTAATAATAAGTTAAGTATATTTAATTTAATCTATGGTGATAGAATAAATTAAATAGCTTAATATTTATTATTTAATATTTTGAAAATATTAAATATAAATTTATAAGAGGAGTCTTATTATTATTATTTAATTCCTACAGAAGTTTGGAAATTAATTAATAAGATACTCACTTATAAATATTCCTAATAAGATTAGGAGGCTTAATAATTAAAAGAGTTTAATTATTCCCAATAGGATTGGGAAGCCTAATTCATTAAAAGGTTTAATTAATTAATATGAAACTCTATACCTAAATGGTTTAGAAGGATTGCCTACATCTATAAATAAAAAAGCCTTATTATAGAACAAGAACAGACTTTACACTATTCCAAGAGTTAGGAGAGTATACACATTTTATAGAGATAAAATTAGGGTTTAGCCAAACATCCACCTTCTTAAATAACTCTTCTTCCTTGGTGGATCACCTCTAGAGGCCAAACACTTGGGTGGCTAACGTTGATCAAAGAAAGGAATCAATCCCGGAGAACTCAAGGAGATCACGAAGGATTTGGAGTTGAACTCGTACCTGTGAAAGCTTAGTTATACAAGGGTATGATTCTATAATTTTTCTTTTTCGTTTAATTATTATTTGTGTATAAAGGATGATCCGGGTATAAGGTTCTGTTTTGACCATGCTTCTGTTACTTTGATTATTACAAACGTAACACACATTAAACACGCCGCATTCACAGAACTGAGAAAAGTTTAAAAGTCACCCATTCAAAAGGAACCTCATTACAAAAATAACTGCCATTTCCAGTTCTCATCCTCCAGAAAACCTCCAAAAGCTCTCTAAAACTCCTCACCTTTTCTGATAACACATTCTTCTAGCCTCTCACCACGCAAAAACTCTAACCAAATTTCAATGGCCACCCCGAATAACCCTTCTTTATCAGCACCAAACTTATCCATTACCACCGACGACCTAATTGTCGTCGAAGTTCCAATAGAAACAGTCATCAAAACCCCTGGTTTCAAGGCTGCCTCGACATCTTTAACCCCATCCTCAGAAATGTAATCCTCCCTAGAAGCCATCGAAGCCCAGATCCAAACAAAGTATGATTCTTCCAAAGCCTATCCCCATGTCAACACCCAGTCTACCATTACCGACAGCAAACTGGCCACTATCCGCCAACAGTATCAGATACCCCTTGAGTACTCCATCCGAGCCCCTGGCTCATACGAAAAGATGTACTGGCGCCCAAAAGTAGAATGGATAATCGTTTATATTTACGCCCTAAAGTACGGTCTCCGATTACCCCTCCCCAAGTTTATTTCATTTTTTCTAGGATTAATCGGCACCGAATTGGCCCAACTAATGCCTAATTCCTACATTTATCTAAACTCTTTCCTTACCTTTTGTCATTCCACCAAGACTGCCCTAGGGCTAGATTTTTTCTTCGCCCTATACACCATGTCAAAAAGTGTTGAATCAGGCCTACGCCAACTCGGCCTCCGACCTAAAATGATAACCTCTAGAAAAACCCCATCCAGCAACTAAGGGTGGCATTCTCAATGGATTTTTATCAAGGGTACTGACCTAAAACTGCTACCGAACTGGGCTACCCCAAATGACACCATACTGAATGTTACCCAATTCCCGAAGAAGCGAATGACCCTCTTTTAGTCCTTCTACGCTCAGATGAAGAAGACCGAATAGTTGCTCAAAGTTTTATCCGATGCAACCTGGATCTACCAACATGGCCGTAAGTTCCTTTACCTGATTTTTCATATTGACATAATATCGCACGATCTCTAACAAATGTTTCCTTGGAAATTTCAGTATCAATCTTCAAACCCGAGGGACTCGAAGCTCCCGACCCAAAAAAATCCCCTTCAACTGAGCCAATAGCCCCCTATCACTGGTCAAAACGTCGATATTAAAACCGTTCTAATCATAGAGATCCCCCTCGACACCCCACCAAACACATCTCTGACCCCGGAACCCAACATCACCAGCACAGTCGAGTCACCCCTTCGAGTCCAACCAATAACAGCTATACCGATGGCCTCTAAAATATCCACAAAGAAATTGGTAGAACTGACTCGATCGGATAAATTAGTTTTGATGAAGACTTGCCTTTATAGGTTACTTAAGTTATTGGAAAGTATACACGCAACCTATATAGGTATAAGTCATTAGAAACAATAACAACTAATAACTAGTCAAACTATTAGTGTCTGGGTTGATTTTGGAGTCCATTCGGTATTTTATAGCTTCGTTGAATAGCTATCGAATTTAGTTTTTCAATAACTTTATTTAAAAGTTCTAATATCTTATTTAGATATTTTAGTTATTATTTATAATAATTTCCATATGCTCATAATAATTTTTAAATGATTTAGTATCATTTAAAATAATTTTTAAGTTATTAATATTATTTTTAAATATTCACTAACCATTTAAAATGATTTTTAAATCGTCAATATAATTTTTAAATAATTTATTTTTATTAATAATGATTTTTTAAATCATTAATATCATTTTTAAATAATTTATTATTATTTAAAATGATTTTTAAATCACTAATATTATTTTAAAGTAATTTATTATTAATTACTTTTATTATTATTAATATTTAAATAAATTAAATATTAATAAAAATTTTATGTCAAAATATTGAAATTTATTTATTATAATTAAAAATGATTTTTTAGAATTTTTTATTAATTCTTTAGTATTATTTTAATTTATTTCAATTTATTATAATTATTTTAATTAATAAAATTAATTTCCAAAAATCGCCTGTCGCTAAAGACCTTTAGCGACAGTAGTGTCACTATAGGTGTTCTTGGCCAACTCAAGAACAGGCCGGTCAACGCCTAGTTCCTTCGTTTGACTTGATGTCACTTCCGATCTGTTTGGTTTCTAGGAAAGAGTCTATCAATATTGTAGTACTGATGTAGGACTACAAGTACATACTAAGTTAGGGGTCTAACTACAACCAATCTGGGAGTTATTAATGGTCAAACCACCCATCCGAAGCTGTTCTTGCATTTCTGGGCTGACCAGAAATGGAAGTCAATGCCGGTCAACGTTCTTGCAAGCCTTATATCGTGCAGCCTGTTTGTATTTTAGGTGTTCAAGTGGTCGGGCATTGTAGACTAACTAGCAAGGTACCTTAAGGTAGCACTTTGATAGTCTAGGTAACAACAGGCATCAAGATCTAAGCCTTCAAAGAACCTGTTAGACACTGTTCTTATTTTTCTGGGTTACCCAGATTACCAAGCTGAACGGTCAACGCCGTTTGACCTCTTATAATGTTCGATCGGTAACTTATTAAGGCTCTAGAGTGCTCTATTGTTGTAGAACTCATGTCAAACTATAATCTGATGAACACCTAACATCCAAACGGACTGACAAGCAGAAGATCAAGGCCGATTAAACGACTGTCAGGTCGTGTTCTTAAGTTTTCTGGGTTTTCCAGAAAACTACATTTCGTGATCGGTCAACGCTATTTGACTATAAATAACTTCTAATCTACTGATCTGATGGGCCTGATTTCACTTGCAGATTGTTAACCTCATGTCATACTACAACTATGATACATTAACACGACCAAATAATACAATGTAAGATCTATGAGCCCTGACATTAGGCTGTCAGGCTATATTTTATACTTTGGCAGTTTTGCTTAAATCTTTATTTTCGTGCATTTAGATGTTATAAATTCATGTTTTAGCAACCCAGATCACAAAATAACATCATATAACATATATATATATATATATATATATATATATAAACATCAAAACACCATTCTTATCTTAGCATACAAGATCAAACTCAAGTTAGGGTTTATACCTCTCTTTAAACAAGCTTGAATCTTGGCTTTCTAATCTGATCTTGAAGTGTTAGGGACTCTACTAGGGACTGAAATACTTATGGATTTCGTGGCTTTGTAGAGAGAAGGACTTGGTTATGTGTTTGAGCATAAATGAGACTAACTTTTGATTTTTCTCTGTCTTTAATCACTTTAACTTTGATGCAATGAATCTAAGTGTTGCAAGGTGTCAATAAGGATCAGATTTGGCTAAGATTTGAGCACATGGGATATCCAAGATATGGTGACTCACAAGATTTGTAAAAATCTCTTAACTTAAAACTTAAGTAAAGGGTATTTTGGTTATTTTGCACCTGCTAAGGGTAGTTTGGAAATTTCCCTCACGATTTTAAGGGTATTCTAGTTATTTGACATAACTCCTTTTAATATTTACCCTTAGGGTTTGATAATCTGAATTAGGGTTTGCTAATTAGGGTTTAGAGTTCTCGAATATAAAATTAGGATTTCCCGAAATACAATTAGAGTTCCTAATTGTTCATTAGGGTTTCTTAATTACAGATTAGGGTTTCTAATCTATCATTAGGGTTTACTAAGGTTATACCTTATCTGACCAATCATTGATCATTAATCTTCTACTGTACAAACACACCTTTACTGATACAATTCTAATAACTGTATTATCTATCGAATCTCTATCCGTAACTAGGGTTAGGTTTCAATATCTATTAACTATATCTCCACTCATATTTCTTAGTCAATACCCAGTTTGACCATCTTAATAAACTCGTATCACAGATACTCAGCATAATATTGATAATCAATACCAATATTAAATAAAAAATTTATTCGTAAAATTTGAATTGTTTAAAATTCTGGGTCCTCTCATTCTCCCCTCCTTATAAGAATTCCGTCCTAGGAATCACCACTTTCTTACTCTCTAAAATCTTTTAAAGTTGTATCATCAATTCATTCTTATTAACACAATATAAATTTGTGTCTCATATATTAACCTATGACTTGGATTCGTAAAAAAATAACTCATAGCAATATCTATCCAATATCACTCACGTAATTAAATTACTAAACGAAATAGTTGTGACGCCCCCAAATTCCAGGACCGTCACGGGGTCTCTCGAATTCGGTTCATCACGTGCTCATGGTAATACATCACAATAATAATAACTAAATATCACACAATCACAGCGGAAAATCTATTCTAGAATAATTTAAAATGATTTATCATAATTATTCCCCCAAGTCTCGCAACCTACAGTACTTAATAGATTACATAATAATATCAATTAACGACTTATTACATAATCTAACTTAAGCTTAAACATAATTAAATCCAGTCTTACTACATCATCTTAATACAACATTAAAATATTTAAAAACATAAAAGAGATAAGCTAGTTGGTAGCCTTGCCCTTGCCCTTATCAACGCCCGAAGGTTCACCATGCTCTGCCTTAACTGAAATGTTTTAGGGAAAGCAATAATGAGCACAAATTGCCCAGCAAGTAATATACAATAAGGGTTTGTAATAAAATTCTCAATTCTTAAAAAGGGTATAGCAAGGTTTGATAATTCAAGGATAACAAGAATATCAACAGTTTTCAATAACAGTCGCTAAGGACAGAATAATATCAATGTGATTCAATAACAAATCAATTCAAGATTTCAAGATAACTGAATACTGAGCAGTCGCTAAGGACTATGAACTTCTACTAGAATTAACAGTAATAAACTGAAAATCCAACAAAAACAGGTACAACAGGTGATCAGCCTAAAGCACCATCGTTATGCATAACAATCAATCATACTCAAGTGTGCACGTCGGTCCTCCGACAATTATATATTCCCTTCAAAGAAGGTTGTTCTTCTCAGTCAAATACAAGATCCCGCACCAATCAAATAGTTTGGGTTGCTTTCCAATAATATAAGTCTAGCCGAATCAAATGGCATAGACACTTTCACAATATTCAAGAACAATACTAAGTTCAACAGGAATAATAGCTTTAATGAAATAAGAGTTCAAGTATGCTAATTCAATTCAACCGATTAAGTAGGAAACTAGTTCGCAATATACAAGGATAGAATACTTGCACAGTAAAAGAGTGTAAGTTAGGAAACTTGCACAATCATAGATTTCCTTGCATAAAGTAAATGCGTCGGTTAGGATACTTGCACTTTAAAAGAGTGTAAGTAAGAGAACTTGCCTTTAGCGTAGTTTATCCATGAAAAGCAAATCAACACTTTCGAATTCCTATCGTAATACAGTTATGTATATATATGATATTCATTAGTCATATAATTAAACTTCACATTTTATCTTCGAATATACGATCAACACATAAGCTAGGTTTTACCTAGCTACACAGTTATATAGAATATAATTTCTATCCTTAACGTTCCTCTTTTAGAGTTTAAACACATTCTCATATCTTATAAGATCGCAATAAATACTAAATATATTTCATTTTAGCAAGTTACGGCATCCCCTTAAGTTAACCGTCAAAATCGGGTTCAAGTAACATCCTATAATATCACGTAGCATGTATTCATATTTAAAGGATACTTTCATGCTTGTATAACTTTTTCAAATCCAATCGTACATGGTATAGGTTCTTAAGTTAATACTTAAAGCCATTCAAGGACACGAACTCATATGGTCTAACATGCTCGCTTTTTAAACACATAAGATTTTCATATAACTTGTATTAGGCATGCTCATGAGTACTCGTATCGCATATATGTAGCTAGCATTGTTATTATCTTGAAAACATGCTTCGTTTATGCTAAACTTTAATCACGGTAACTAATCATGGTATATATACATGCATGACACATGAATGAGTCTAAGAGTACTATCACATGTGTCCAAATTATCAGATTCTAACTCTCGTCATAACATACCAAAGTTTACGTTCAAAGCTTATACTTTGTTAGTTTAGTTCATTAATAAGGTCTATCATGTCCATGCTTCCTTATGAAACCTATATATATAAGTTAACATGCTTTTCATGCATTTCAAGGCCCTATAAACATGCTCGAAAAGTCAGAATGTATACATGGTCTTTACATGTCAATATAAACCTTCAAAACTTGTATTTTTGTTAGATATGTTCAATAGTGAGGTCTAACATGCTCTTGTCATACTACGAACCATATATACATAAGTTAATATGTCTTTTATGCATCTCTACCTCATACCGACATGCCTTGAAAAATCAGAATATTAACATGCTTCATATATGTTAACGTTCGTTTAGGAAACTTTAAGTTCGTTTCCAAACTATATGTCGTTTGGTTAACCATGCATGCTAATATACTAAAACATGCTTACATTGCCTCATTAGGTTTATATATATGTATTAATCATGCTTCCATGCTTGTTTAAATAAAAATCAAACAATTAGTACATAACAGTTTTGTTGCAGAATGCAAAAAACTGCACACAGAGGTCGGCGCTGCGGCACGGCAACAGCAGCCACAATCTGGCGCTGCGGCGCGGGGATTGGCGCTACGGCGTGGGAGGCGCTACGGCGCGGACAATGGCGCTGCGGCGTGGGGACAATTTCTGCAGTTCACACTGCAGCCGAAACCGACCCAAAACCTCCCATTTCATCGATTTCAACATACCCATATGCCATTACACTAACGTTTTTAACTTACTAACACATATATATGCTTATATAACAGTCAATCGCATTTATCAATTCTCAAATTCATGAACCCTAACTAATTTCACACGAATTTGATGCTTTACAAAAATTACAGAGCAACAATGGAAATGAAAGTCAAGAAAGCTATATAGTGGTTCCATCAGGTATGTATGTTCATATAACGACAATATAAGGGTCCTACAAACCAATTATGAACCAATTTGGCATAATCAAGAATTTGAAGAAAACTTCAAAAACAGAAAACGAAAATGTAGAACAAAGGAAGAGGGATTATACCTCTGTAAATGATTGAGCTTGCAGCTATTCAATTCTTACAAATCTAGACTGATATTATATATGCTCTCAATTTATCAAACTCAAGCAAACTCTCAGCAAGATGAAATGTGAAGGAGAGATGCTTCATTTATAGTAAAAATCAAAACACAGTCCATGCTTCTGACTCTTAAAATAAACTAACGTATGTTTGATTTGCATGCTAGATAAGAAGAAGTTGGTAGATAGTTGTTGAAAGCCATCATCATGCCCACACCCCATTGTATGATTGCTATGAAGGCTTACTGAGTTTTAAGGTTATAGGGGAGTAGGATAGCTTGAGTATATCACGTGAAAAAGATAGTGGCTCTCCCAGCAAAACAAACTCAGCCTTCTAGCAACATACCACACTTGATTCATTATACACATATGTATTAAATACTTAGGCTATCTACACATATATATATATATATATTTTATATATATCTTTAATTGAAATGTTACACTATAATTCACATAATGTAGTAAGTGTGACTTGTACACATATAATCCAGGTATATTTTTATCATACTGGTATAATTTTCTCGAATATAATCACATCACACTGTATCCTTTATTATTAAGTTCTACTAATCAACAATTGTTTATCATATATTCATGATGTACTATTTTAATGTATACTTACATACATATTGTCACATAGGCATAAACATGTAGCTTATATATTTCAATCAATATAATTGTTAATCTCCATAACAATTTAATTAACCCTTATATGATTAATTATCACTTTAATATAAATCTTATTATATTTATAAACACATTGCTCATTATTATTATGTTTCTTGCAATAATAATAATCACATATTATTAATCAATCACCATTAATATTTTATAACAATTATTCTACGATGACAATTAATTAATATTCTACGATTAACAATTAATATAGATTAATTGTTCGCTTAAATTAATATAATCATTCTTATATTACGTCACTGTGCCACACAAGACAATCAACGAGTTTATCGCAAACTCCACCAATTTCTCAATTATTAAAATTATTCAATTTTATATAATTGAATTAATTCATCTCATAACACAAAATCATTTATATTTCAAATAAATTCTCATATCCATTAATATATTTATTTAATAATATTAGGAAATTCTCGGGTATTACAATAGTTATCTGCCACCATCTCCTGTGCAGCTACTGCATCTTGCACCATCATATCAAACGTACGTGTCGTTGGTCTTCCCGGCTTAGCAGGTCCTCTAATCGTCAGGGTTCCGCTACTGGGTCCCTTGTTGATACTTCCCTTATCCACATTCTTTTTCGGACAATTCTGAACCAAATGATCTGTTGATCCCCATAAAAAACAACCTTGTATCTTCTTCGGACTTGTTACTAGATTGCGTAGTCTCACTCCACTTCCTCTTTGTTAACTAACATGGTTCAACAATTTACGTACCTACTTTCCTTTTCTTATCAAAATATATTTACACTTCCAAGGTAACACTTCTAAGAATTCCCTTAACCTCTCATTGTTTTCTATTGAGTCTTAACTGTTTGAAATCTTTCACATAAAATCCTAATACCGATGTGTTATATATTTTATACTGTCCAAAGCGTCATTCTTATGCTAGCATGATAACTATGGTATACAACTTCTGAAAAGGCTTCCATTTTCTTTGAAGTCTGAATCACAAGTCCTTAATCTATTCTTTAAGGTCTGAATGGTTATTTTACTTTGTCCATCTGCTTATGGGTGATATACTGTACTTGCCCTTAACTAAGTCCCTAAATGTATTTAATAACTCATTTCCTAGAGTTTGAAATAAACCGTATATCCTTGAATCTAACCCTATAGAAATAAAACTACCCACCTCATGATAATGGTGATAGTTATCTACTTCAATAAGCTCCTAATTTCTGTTATATAGTTTCAAAAGTTCCTTGAGAACTGGTTTCACAGTTTCTGCAACAATACCTAGGCCTCTTATTGCACTAAAAGTCGTCGCAACCCTTGGGTCTAACACCATTTCCACAAATTTGAAATTTTTCCTATTAATGTTAATTATGTGCCATGTAATACTTTCTTTGTATTTTAGTGTCATATCTCTATCTATTCTGAATTCAATATTCATTTTATAAATTATTTTGTCTTATACTTCGAAAAATCTTTAACCACATCCTGTATTTCTTTGACTCTGTTAAATAAAGTTGGACTATTATCCCTAGATAGAGTTAGTTGAAACTCTTATCTAAATCCCAATTTATTAAAAAATTTTATCATTACCTCGTTGTTTTATTATTACTTCTAACTTTTCTTGATTCTTTTAACTTTTAAAATGTCTATAATGATATTGATTATTAATGGAATAGTAATATAGTTTTCAATAAAAATCTTTTCTATCCCTTCACTTCGACAAAAGACTTTTCTAGCTTTCTAGGAAATTTCTCCGTTTAGATAACTGTTATACCCTATAGTTGTTTTTAGTGAACAATCCTCGTTGCAAACTATTTTTGTATTTTACAATTTTATTTTCTTCTAATTGCAGTCAATCTTTAACTTATGATTAACCTATTTATCCCTAAATTCCATTAAACTCTCTTAACTGAAACTTTATATCATCTATAAAAAAAATTATATGATTTTAACAAAACTTTTTCTTTATGAAAAGTTTTTATATTCATGTTTTCACCTAACATTTTCTATGATTTTAGAAAAACCACTAGATGTGAATGAATACTTTGTACTAGAGTCAAATATTTCATGAATATTTTAATATCGATTTGGGATAACACCTGTTACTACGTCTTGTGCAACAGCATCCCTCATCATCATGTTAAAGGTTCTAACTCTTCTGGACGACTCTGACCAACCACTCTGGCTACTGCTGGTTTGAAGTTTTGATTTTTCCCTTTGTTTGGATCTCTGGGCTTTGGACAGAACTTAGCAATGTGTCCCTCCAGCCCACAGTTAAAACATGCAATTCCATTCTTATTACCATTCCTCTTTTGGGGACACCCTTTTGAGTAATGTCCATATCTCCCACAAGTAAAACACTTGGTCCCACTAAAATAACATATCCCTCCGTGCTTTTTCTTACAAATAGTACAACCTTCATTCCTTTGACTAGCTTTGTTAAAAAGAGTGGCATTCCACTTCCTTTTGTTATTTCTCTTTGCTTGACATTTCCTAATTCCTTCATTTTCTGGTTTATCATCCCTTTTTTTCTCAGGTGGTCCAGTTAACTTAAAGTCTAAGGTAATTCTTAGAGTATTGGGTTTGATTGGTGGTGGGTTCTCTGGCCTCCCCTGTAAAGCTCCTCGCAATATGTTTACCAACTGTTGAGTTGGATTTGCCTCTATTTGTTCCGCATTAGTTTCTGCTTGTGTTCTCCCGTATGATGCCATTTACCTAACAATAACAAATAACTCGGTTAAACGGAGAGAGTTCGCATGTCACATACTTGACTAGTGTTTTATATATATTATAACTAACGCATTGGGAAAACTTATAAATTAATAAGGTACAGTTCACCTCTTAGCTGCTGCTATTTATCTTATATATCCCTTTGTTATTGTTAGAAAATTAGGATCTACTATTATATTTTCCTTATCTTATGCCAAAGTTTGGAATTTACACATTACGCACAGAGATATATTCATGTATATACATATAGATTCATTCATAAGGTATTATCCTCTCTTTCTTACCATTACTAAATTACTAATACTCAACCTTCGTCTTGTATATTTATACCTCTTTAACCTGTATTTTCATTATAGCAATACCTTCTGCCTTTCCTATATACATCTGCATGCATCTTTCCATAGTTATTCTATCTTCCTTTGTTTACTTCATGAGCCTCTTAGGTCACTGTTATTCCATACTTCCCTTCCCATTATTTCTCTGAGTTTTACATTGCCACTCAACTCTTATCTTCTCAACCAGTTCCCTAAATATGTCATGCTCTTCAGCTTAATATAATTCTATATAGAATATAAGTCTTCCACTTCACTTAGTTCCAACTCTGGTACTCTTCATGAGCACTTTCTAAATTTACCATAGGTTTATCTTCTATAGCTTCAATACTATTCCATAAGCTACTTCAATTGGCACTCCTTATATCCTTCCCTACGGATCATTCCCTTTTAGCCCAACTGATTCTGGTTTAGATACCGGTTCAAACGGAACGACCAGTTCCTCACTCTCTTATGTGAACATCCTTAAATTCTAAAGTTTCGATCAACTATATTACTAGACTAGCACCTAATATACATTGTATACACATAGCAAACAATAATTTTCTTTAAGTTAGTTTTTATCTTATTTCACGATGAATTTCCTCAATTTATATCCTATAAACTCTTTTTGAGTTTATGTTTTCACTAACTTTTCTGTCACTCCTATTCCTCCAAGGTTATAGCCTAAGGTAACCCTACCTAAGGTATATAACCTACAGCTCTGATACCAAATTGGGACGCCCCCAAAATCTCTACATTCCCTGTAGCAGATTTGGTGCTCACGTAAATATTCTATAAAATAATAATTCCTATCAATCCAAGATTCACAGTATTTCACAACGAACAGTAGTTCTCGTCAGAATATTTACTATGTTTTGATACCTTCACATGGATGGATAGGTTTATAATCTCATGGATATTTCTTTCATATCAATATTTCCTATCTATCTGACATTCACAGTACAAATGATAAGATTATTCCTGGAACTGAGGAGTGACCTCAGTGCTTACAGAACTTTCAAGATCATTTAATACCCTCATTCAGATGTATAGTTAATGTAGATACTGTACTTCTTCCTATGTTCTAGAAAGGTAAAAGCTAAGCAATTGTTAAAGATGATAATACAATATTATATATTCTTAAATTGTCTTACAATAAATCCTAACTTACTATTACACCAGAGTAGAGTTCCCGAGGATATAAACAAATTTACATTGCCTGAGTTCTTCCATCCACATTACTGAACTCCAGAACCTTTGACATTTCAGCTAAAGCTGCAAAGGAAAAGAATAATTGCAAGGATGAGCTACATAAAGCTCAGCAAGTTTTAAACAAATTGTATATTATACTCACACTAGATCTGAATTGAATGAAAATATAGTTCAGAGATTTTCAATATATATATATATATATATATATATATATATATATATATACTGAGGTTTGATCTGCCCAAACCCCGCACATTACTAATTACTATCAGTCATATAGACTTAGCCACCCGAGTTGATTGTTCAACCACACCTATTACGAGTTACTGTCAGTCACATAGACTTAGCCACCCGGGTTAATCTGTTCAACCACACCTCTGACGAGGTACTGTCAGTCATATAGACTTAGCACCCCGAGTTGATTTGTTCAACCACAACTTTTAACAATCATAAAGACTTATAGGAGTTTTGTTTGGATATCTCATAGGTGATCAGCCTAATCATATCCTAAGAGCATGTATATCATCCTACCAATTTAACAAGGCCATTATTTTTTTAACTGCCTCTAATTGAAACCCAGGGTCAGTATTATAACTACCCATAACTATAAACCAAGGTCAGTATTCTGACTGCCAATATAATCTCGTAACAAGTATCAGTATATATATGTACCAAATAATATTGGTTTTTCCATATTTTATGCTTTGATATCAAATCAAACAAATTTTACGCAAACAACAGCTCATATGATTTGTTATGTTTGAAAAATAAGCAATAACCCTTTTCAAATCACAGATATCACGAATAATGTTGCTAACAATTTCATATATCAATTTACAAGACTTACATTTAATATTGAAATTAAATAAAGTTAGAAAAACTTTCCTTTATCACGATCGGCTACTTATGCTATTGGAAAGTATACACGCAACCTATATAAGTTTATAACAGTCATTAGAAATAATAACAACTAATAACTAGTCAAACTATTAGTGTCTGGGTTGATTTTAGAGTCTATTCGGTATTTTATAGCTTCGTTGAATAGCTATCGAATTTAGTTTTTCAATAATTTTATTTAAAAGTTATAATATCTTATTTAGATATTTTAGTTATTATTTATAATAATTTCCATATGCTCATAATAATTTTTAAATGATTTAATATCATTTAAAATAATTTTTAAGTTATTAATATTATTTTTAAATATTCACAAACCATTTAAAATGATTTTTAAATCATCAATATTATTTTTAAATAATCTATTTTTATTAATAATAATTTTTTAAATAATTTATTATTATTTAAAATGATTTTTAAATCACTATATTATTTTAAAGTAATTTATTATTAATTAATTTTATTATTATTAATATTTAAATAAATTAAATATTAATAAAAAAATTATGTCAAAATATTGAAAATTATTTATTATAATTAAAAATGATTTTTCAAAATTTTTATTAATTATTTAGTAATTATTTCTATCTATTTCAATTTATTATAATTATTTTAATTAATAAAATTAATTTTCAAAAATTGCCTGTCGTTAAAGACCTTTAGTGACAGAAGTGTCGCTATAGGTGTTCTTGGCCAACTCAAGAACAGGCCGGTCAACGCCTAGTTCCTTCGTTTGACTCAATGCCACTTCCGATCTGTTTGGTTTCTGGGAAAGAGAGTCTATCAATATTGTAGTACTGATGTAGGACTACAAGTACATACTAAGTTAGGGGTCTAACTACAACCAATATGGGAGTTATTGATGGTCAAACCACCAATCCGAAGCTGTTCTTGCATTTCTGGGATGCCCAGAAATGGAAGTCAATGCCGGTCAACGTTCTTGCAAACCTTATATCGTGCAGCCTGTTTGTATTTTAGGGGTTCTAGTGGTCGGGCATTGTAGACTAACTGGCAGGGCACCTTAAGGTAGCACTTAAATAGTCTAGGTACCAACAGGCATCAAGATCTAAGCCTTCAAAGAACCTGTCAGACACTGTTCTTATTTTTCTGGGTTACCCAGATTACCAAGCTGAACGGTTAACGCCGTTTGACCTCTTATAACGTTCGATCGGTAACTTATTAAGGCTCTAGAGTGCTCTATTGTTGTAGAACTCATGTCAAACTACAATCTGATTAACACCTAACATCCAAACGGACTGACAAGCGGAAGATCAAGGCCGGTCAAACGGCTGTCAGGTCATGTGCTTAAGTTTTCTGGGTTTCCCAGAAAACTACATTTCGTGATCGATCAACGCTATTTGACCATAAATAACTTCTAATCTACTGATCTGATGGACCTGATTTCACTTGCAGATTGTTAACCTCATGTCATACTACAACTATGATACATTAATACGACCAAATAATTAACAGTGTAAGATCTATGAGCCCTGACATTAGGCTATCAGGCCATATTTTATTCTTTGGCAGTTTTGCTTAAATCTTCATTTTCGTGCATTTAGATGTTATAAATTCATGTATTAGCAACCCAGATCACAAAATAACATCATATAACATATATATAAACATCAAAACACCATTCTTATCTTAGCATACAAGATCAAACTCAAGTTAGGGTTTATACCTCTCTTTAAACAAGCTTGAATCTTGGCTTTCTAATCTGATCTTGAAGTGTTAAGGACTCTACTAGGGACTGAAATACTTATGGATTTCGTGGCTTTGTAGAGAGAAGGACTTGGTTATGTGTTTGAGCATAAATGAGACTAACTTTTGATTTTTCTCTGTCTTT
The DNA here is from genome assembly GCA_020205555.1 of Panax stipuleanatus. Taxonomy (NCBI): domain Eukaryota; kingdom Viridiplantae; phylum Streptophyta; class Magnoliopsida; order Apiales; family Araliaceae; genus Panax; species Panax stipuleanatus. The sequence continues at coordinate 57,189,124 of CM035126.1, read as the reverse complement.
AATCACTTTAACTTTGATGCAATGAATCTAAGTGTTGCAAGGTGTCAATAAGGATCAGATTTGGCTAAGATTTGAGCACATGGGATATCCAAGATATGGTGACTCACAAGATTTGTAAAAATCTCTTAACTTAAAACTTAAGCAAAGGGTATTTTGGTCATTTCGCACCTACTAAGGGTAGTTTGGAAATTTCCCTCACGATTTTAAGGGTATTCTAGTCATTTGACATAACCCCTTTTAATATTTACCCTTAGGGTTTGATAATCTCAATTAGGGTTTGCTAATTAGGGTTTAGGATTCTCGAATATAAAATTAGGGTTTTTCAAAATATAATTAGAGTTCCTAACTGTTCGTTAGGGTTTCTTAATTACAAATTAGGATTTCTAATCTATCATTAGGGTTTACTAAGGTTATACCTTATTTGACCAATCATTGATCATTAATCTTATATTGTACAAACACACCTTCACTGATACATTTCTAATAACTGTATTATCTATCGAATCCCTATCCGTAAATAGGGTTAGGGTTTTCAATATCTATTAACTATATCTCCACTCATATTTCTTAGTCAATACCCAGTTTGACCATCTTACTAAACTCGTATCACAGATACTCAGCACAATATTGATAATCAATACCAATATTAAATAAAAAAAAATATTAGTAAAATTTGAATTGTTTAAACTTCTGGGTCCTCACAATTTCAAACCACCTTACTCCATGCCGATTCACTAGCAGTCGAGCTGAAGAAGTTATCCCTGGAAATGAAAAAGATGAAATGGAGATATTTTGAACTCTCTGAATAGAGGGAAAAACTTATCCATGATCGGGCCGAGCTGAAAGAGGAACGAGACAACCTCGAATAATCCTACAATACTCTAGCCAAAGAATACAAACAAGTATGTCTCTGAGCGAAGACCATGCTTTTTACTATGGCTGGGATGGAAAAAGAACTCAAGCGTTTGAAGGCCGAGAAAAACATTATTTCTGAAGCCGACAAGTAGAAAATTATTGAAGAATATCAAGAATCCCCCTAACTAACCAATCATATCATCGCCTAGTTCGCCGAAGGCTACCAAAGCCACAAAGCGAAAATAAGAGCTAAAATGTTAACAGTTGGTCTCGATGCTACTATCTTGGATTCTTCGGATGACGAGGTCGATCCTCCTCAAGAATAGCCTCCTTTTATTTCTGTACTTTTGATGTGATTATCCGAATGTAAATATTAACTTATCATCTAATGAAAAATATCATTAGTTTGAACAACTATACCACTATATTATATATGCATGAATAAAAGGTTTGCTCAAAGAACTAAACACTTATGCCAAATAATAAAAGGATTCATTCGAACCGATCACCTATGTAAAATAAGAGAAAGGGCTTGTTCCACAAAATGAACTCCAATAATAAAATAAAATCGAGTACTCGTCATAAAATTAAATACCTCATATGTAATATCCGTTCCAAGGAACTGAATAATAATATAAGAATCGTTCATTCTGGGGAACTAAATGCCCTTAATCAAAATGAACACTCGTTCGGCAGAACTGGGTGCTCATACAAGAACCGTTCACTCCGGGGAATTGAACGCCTTTTAAACAGAGAACACCTGCTCGACAGGATTGGGTGAACTCATAGGAAGGCATTCGTTCAAATAACTGAACAACCTTATAGGCAATATTCGTCCCTACAAACTGAATATAGAATCAAACACCAACAACTTGTCCTTTCCGGGAAACTGAACATCAAATCAAACATCATTGACAATATTCGTAGAAAAAATGAATACTCATTTTATTAATAATCTTGAAAAATTACAAAATCGAATCCCCCGGCCATGCTCTATTGAAAATACTTCTGAAGTCTGCCTGTATGGCAGATATTCTTGACTTTCGTCCAATCCATTGCCCTAAGTCAGTAAGTACCTGACTTCGGCACCTCTACGACCTCATAGGGTCCCTCCCAATTAGGCATCCGCTTCCCAAGATTTTGGGGCATAGAAGCCTCCACTTCCCGAAGAACTAGATCCCCGACTTCAAACCTCCTCAGCTTAACCCCCTTGTTATAATGCATGGCCACTCATTTTTGGTAGGCTGCTAACTGATAAGTGGTTTTTATGAACACTTTTTCAGATATTATCTAGCTTGTTTCATGGCTTAAACTCAAGTATTTGTGTGCTTTTCATATGTTTTTGCTTTATTTTGTAGATTTCATATTTTGGAACTCCTCTAGGTGCATTGAGCTAAAATGGACCAAAGATTGCTTAAAAGGGACAAAGCACAGAAATAGGCTTAAGGCATGATGATGGCATGAGTGAAGGGGCAATGAAATGTGATAATGCTATGAGGCTCCAAGGATGCAAGAAGGCTAGAATGAAAATGGCAGCCAAGAACAAGCAGTAGAAAGCCAGCATCACAGGCCCGCGCAGCCGCGCCATGATAACAAAGGCAGCACGCGCGGCCGGGTCAATGTCCAAACCAGAATTCCAACATTTTGCACCCGCGCTGCCGTGCTAGTACCAAAGCCTGAAGTCGAGCGGCCGCGCCAGCTCGGCTTGACCAGCAGATTGACTTTTTATTTCGGCAGATTTTGACTTGAAGGCTATAAGAAGGGCTCATATTAGCATAGATCATCATCTTCTTTTTGCCCTAACCCTAGTTTAGCTCTCTCTTCTTCTCTCTTTAATTTCGTGTATAGATTAGGTTAGGAGTAGATTAATTCTAGATTAGGTTTAGTTAGTTAGTTTTCTAGGGTTTTATTAGAGAAGAAGATTGAAGCAAGGGGATTCTATTGGAGATTCAACAAAGGAGCTTGAGCATTCAGATTTGCATTTTCTATCTTATAATCTTTTGCTTCCTATTTGTAATCTTATAATGTGTATTCAACTTGTGGATAATAGATGTGCTTCAGTATGATATCTTAAACTCTATTTTAAGGTTTCAATGGAACCTTTTGAGTAGTTTATATTGATATGCTTCCATACTATTATTATTGATTGTTATGCGATTGTCTATTACGATTCGTGCTTTCATTGCTTAATTGATTCTTGTCCAATTACTGTGACAACCTATGTGGACTTGAAAGACGAAATGTAGGGTTAGATCTAATCATAGTAGCGGGCGATTGTATGTTCACATGCCGTTGGACGTATGATTTGTGCCTAGGATAGACATATACCGAAGCGCCGCTCATAGTCAAATAAGAACTTGGACTTAAACCCTATTTATTTGTAAATCACATAGACATATAGGGGTTTAGATAATGTGGGTGTTCATGTGCGTTCTATCATCTGTAGATTGCTTGTGATATGGATTAGGTGCATCGAAAGATGACCTTCTCTCACTTTCGTGTTCTCGGCTAACAAACCTTGATGATTAATTTGACCTAGTGGAAGTATGTCGACTTAGATGAATCATTAGGAGAAATTGGGATCTCAAATCTTCATTATCTGGTTTTACTTTAGTGTTAAATAGGTTTAATTTACTTGTCTAGTTAATTTAGTTTTTAATTAAAACTCTTTACCGCTCGTTTAAATAAAACTGAAATGATTATGTGCTAGTGGTTTAGTATCTTTTATCAATTAATTCTCCGTGGGAACGATCTTTACTTACTCTTTATTACTTGTTGACTGCGTATACTTGCGGATAATTGTCATACCCAATCGGGGACAACAAGTTTTTAGCTCCATTGCCGGGGAATTAATTGGATAACTGTTTGCCAACATTAGTTTCAATCAAATAGTCTTAATTTAAACATTTTTTATTTTGTTTAATTCTCTTCCTATATTCTCTTTTTAGGAAATATGGATCTAAATTTTTATCCATGGTGTTACACAAGGAATGAGCAACCAAGAGAAACAGAAAATGATGTCCTTGACCTAATTACCACATTATCAACACAGCTAGAGGTTCTCTCAAGGAAGCTGGACAGTGTTACAGCCCAACAGAGTCGAGAGACAGCAGTTACTTATGATTATGGTGCTGGAAGCTATATGAGCCATCAGAGCTCCATCAGTTATGGACAAGAGCAGTATGGGGTGATTACTCTCACCATGAGGCTTATCCCTAATTTTCAGCAAGATTGGGGGTATCACCCAAACTCTTCAGCGAGCTATCAAGACCAATACTGCGAGCAAAGTCCAATATACGCACCAGATCCCCCATATCAATCTCCGTGTTTACAAGAAGAACAGTCAACTATGGAATTCATATATAGGAGCTTAGCAAACCAAGATGAGATAATTAGGAGCCAGGAAATATCGAACCAGAATTTTCAGAATCAGATGGCCCTAATCAACAATACTCCAACCAGTGAGACTCAGTACATAGATTCTGAGGCTGGAACAGAAAAGGCAAGATTGGAAAGTTTGTGGGAAAATTTCATAGCATCAACAAAGGAGATATTAATTGAGCAAGCAAAGTTGATTGAGAATCTTCAGAATTGGGCGGAGCAAATCAGCATGGCTTTAATGAAGGAGGAGGTGATTGAGCAAGGGATAAAAATTTAAAATCTTTAGAATCAAGAACCTCAACTGTTTGAAGCCGTGAGCAAAGGCCCTCAGAATACTTGGTGCTATGAATTGGATGCTGAAATTGATGGAGAGCCAGAAGTGCACATGCAACTGGATGAACTGAAAGAAGGCAACATCGAGGAGATAATTGGGGATGTGGAAAATTATGAATGTGAACCAACCGTGATAATACCCCAAGAGCCTTCTCCGCCCAAGTTGGAAAACCAGTGAAGTTTGCACACGCTTGTCCTTTGGTAGTCACGTTGCAGGGAATTATCTTTATGATAGTAACTCATCCTTGAAGCCATGGTGGTATAAAGAAGAGAGAATTGAAGAAGAGCTCGTTGTGTTAGTTGTGCCTCAATGCCCCGATCACTTTACGAACACAACTAAAGAAGTTCCTAGCTCCCCGAGTCTCAGAATGGGAAATTCATATACACATCATATGCTAGGTAGTTTAAATCCGAAGCCTCTCAAGAAGGGCGACCCCCCAATATACACTGCAGTACTAATGGATGGAGGGTTTCTCAAATATCGTAGGGGAATCGAATAGCAGTGTCACAGACACAGTCCAGCTAACGGACTATAAACCAAGCGCTCGATGGGAGGCACCCCATCAAATATCTCTTCTCCCTACTTGTTTAATTCTACTTATCTACATTTCCCCCCTGTTTAATTCTAATTTGTAAAATTTTTGTATATTTTTGGTTTTAAAAGTGCATGGCCTAAATTTTTGGACTTGGGCATTAGTGCGTACTTGTTTTGGGACTTTGAAATATTGGACATATTTTTGATGCACTTGCATGTTGTATTTATGCGCATATAGGAGTTTTTGGGATTTCACATATATATATCCTCCTATGTTTATTTCTCCTAGTTGTAAATATTTAATATTAAGTTTTGGTGGGTTTACAAGGCTTAATAAATATTGTATGCATCTCTCAGGTTAAATTGGCTGGAATGAAGCAAAGTTCAAACGCCCATCTTCAATGCAGGTTGTCTTAGACTTAAGGCGAAATTAGGCAAAAATTGAGCACCACATCATTTCATGTGGCAGACAAGGCCAACTAGGGGAGTTCTTCTTTTTCCTTATAACTTCAATGAGGACATTGCAGTTTTTAAGTTTGGGGGTATTAGGTTTATTTTTGCATTTAGTGTAGGTTGCATTCATTTAGTGTAGGTTGTATTCATTTTGCATATTATGTTTGTTCATATAGTGCATGTAGGTTGTGTTTTGTAAAATTTATCAAAATTTTAAAAAAATTTATTTTTGTTTTAGTCAATTGTGTTAGGACATATTGCATGAATTCAGTTTCGGTTGGTTTGTTATTTATTAGCCTATGAGGAAACTGAAATTACTTGATTTTTGAGCTGATTTGAGACTTAAGATTGATTATAATGTCATATATGTAAATCCTTATCTGTCAGATACTGTGTAACCGGTTAGCACTCTAAGAGTAACCACCATGACATGCTTATTTTAAATTTTCACATACTTGTCTTCTGGTGGGAAATCTATATTTTAATAAAAGAGTTCAGCGATCATATGATAATAACTAGACTATAAAAAGCTTAAGTTTGGGGGAATCAGGAGGTATGCATGCTATTTGGGGAGATGGAGCGTAAGACGCACTCTCCAATCAAAAGAACAAAAAAAGAGAAAAAGATAAGAAAAAGAAAAATTGAATGTGAATAAACACTTCGGCTACGTCGAATCCTGTGGCCATTGATATTCGAGCAAGTAAGCCCGAGGGGTATCTCTCCACCCAGCGCCCTAAGGCCTTTTGTTTGGGAGTCGTTGGTCGAAAGCTCGCTACACGGGTATCATTGAAAAGCCTAAGAGGACTAGGCATTACACAGTCGATTATGTACACGGGAAAGAGCGAAATCGCCCTCGTGAGTTAATAAAAAGCATAATAAATCTCTTGTTGACTCTTAGCTTAAGTAATGCATGGTCTTAGTTAGAACTTATCTGATTTACTGTTTTTCTTAAGTTGAAACTTGTTTTTCCCTTAAGAAGCATAGTATGTGATGTATTTGTTCAAAAGAATATCTGATGGTTGCTAGGAACACACGCACTACATCAGTGCTGACAGATTTGGATTTGCAAGGATATGCCTTGTGACCTTGTCTTGGGTAGCTTTCTTGTTTGATTATCTTGTGATTTTTCTGAGGCATTGCTTTTGGAGTTCAATACTGGCTGATCCTTGGATTCGCATTTATGATAGGATAGGTTGCATTCATTGTAGATACTGCATTGCATCTTTTATTTGGTTTTGTTTTGGTTACTTGAGGGCAAGCAACGTTTAAGTTTGGGGGTATTTGATAAGTGGTTTTTATGACCACTTATTCAGATATTATCTAGCTTGTTTCGTGGCTTAAACTCAAGTATTTGTGTGCTTTTCATATGTTTTTGCTTTGTTTTGTAGATTTCATATTTTGGAACTCCTCTAGGTGCATTAAGCTAAAAAGGACCAAAGATTGCTTAAAAGGGACAAAGCACAGAAATAGGCTTAATACATGATGATGGCATGAGTGAAGGGGCAATGAAATGTGATGATGCTACGAGACTTCAAGGATGCAAGAAGGCTAGAAAGAAAATGGCAGCCAAGAACAAGCAGCAGAAAGTCAGCATCACAGGCTCGCGCGGCCGCGCCATGATAACAAAGGCAGCACGCGCGACCGCGCCAATGTCCAGACCAGAATTCCAACATTTTGAACCCGCGAGGCAGCGCCAGTACCAAAGCCTAAAGCCGCGCGGCTGCGCCAGCTCAGCTTGACCAGCAGATTGACTTTTTATTTCGACAGATTTCGACTTGAAGGCTATAAGGGGGGCTCATATTGGCACAGATCATCATCTTCTTTTTACCCTAGCCCTAGTTTAGCTCTCTCTTCTTCTCTCTTTAATTTCTTGTACAGATTAGGTTAGGAGTAGATTAATTCTAGATTAGGTTTAGTTAGTTAGTTTTCTAGGGTTTTATTTTAGAAGAAGATTGAAGCAAGGGGATTTTATTGGAGATTCAACAAAGGAGCTTGAGCATTCAGATTTGCATTTTCTATCTTATAATCTCTTGCTTCCTATTTGTAATCTTATAATGTGTATTCAACTTCTGGATGATAGATGTGCTTCAGTATGATATCTTAAACTCTGTTTTGAGGTTTCAATGGAACCTTTTGAGTAGTTTATATTGATATGCTTCCATGCTGTTATTATTGATTGTTATGCGATTGTCTATTACGATTCGTGCTTTCATTGCTTAATTGATTCGCGACCAATTACTGTGATAACCTATGTGGACTTGAAAGACAAAATATAGGTTTAAATCTAATCGTAGTAGCGGGCGATTGTATGTTCACATGGCGTTGGACGTATGATTTGTGCCTAGGATAGACATATACCGAAGTGCCGCTCGTAGTCAAATAAGAACTTGGACTTAAACCCTATTTATTTATAAATCACATAAACATAATGTGGGTGTTCATGTGTGTTCTATCATCTGTAGATTGCTTGTGATATGGATTAGGTGCATCGAAAGATGGCCTTCTCTCACTTTCGTGTTCTCGACTAACAAACCTTGATGATTAATTTGACCTAGTGGAAGTATGTTGACTTAGATGAATCATTAGGGGAAATTGGGATCTCAAATCTTCATTATCTGGTTTTACTCTAGTGTTAAATAGGTTTAATTTACTTGCCTAGTTAATTTAATTTTTAATTAAAACTCTTTATCGCTCGTTTAAATTAAACAGAAATAATTATGTGCTAGTGGTTTGGTATCTTTTATCAATTAATTCTCCGTGGGAACGATCTTTACTTACTCTTTATTACTTGTTAATCGCGTATACTTGCGCGTAATTGTCATACCCAATTGGGGACAACACTAACCTTACCAGGGCCGACTCCCTAACCTCCTCCAAAAAATACAGGTTGACGCGAAGTCCTTCATCATTATATCTCCTTGAACTGACTGACTCGAAGATAAGTAGAGCCAATCTCAACTGGAACCAAAGCATTAGTACCATATACCAGTCTGAACAGCGAGTCACCCGTTGTTGTCCTCGAGGTGGTCCGATATACTCATAACACACTAAGTAATTCTTCGGGCCATCTCCACTTTGCTTCATCGAGTCTTCTTTTTATCCTATTCAATAATGTTCTATTAGTGACTTCCACCTGACCATTTGACTGAGGGTGGGCCACTGAAGTCTTTTGGTGCTGAATCCCCAACTCTTTTAGGAATGCCTCGAACTTTAAACCCACAAACTGCCAGTCGTTATCCAAAATTACCACCAAAGGAATACCTATTCGAAAGACCACAAACTCTTTCAAAAACTTCAAACATTCTTGCTCTGAATCTACCGAAGAGGGTTCACCTCTACCCATTTGGTCATGTAAACGATAGATACTATCACAAAGCTGACCTGTCCCTTTGCCTTTGGTAACAGACAAAGTATATCAATCCTTCATACAGCGAATAGAATCGAGGATAGAATCAAATACAACTCCTCCGGTGGCTGATGGGTAATAGGGTTGTTTAGCTGACATTTAGGGCACATCTACACGTACTCCGTTATTTTTTAAAAAATTATGGGCCAATAATACCCCTGGTGAAGCACCTTATAAGCCAATGCTTTCATACCCATATGATCACCACAGATCCCTTTGTGTACCTCACGAAGAGAATACTCGGCTTTGGATGGAACCAGACACCTTAGAAGAGGAGAAGAATGAGCCCTTCAATACAATCCCCATTGATAAGCACAAAATTCGAAATCCTATACTTAATCTTCTTGGCCAACATTCGATCTGAAGGTAAGACGCCATCAGCCAAATAATTCAAATAAGGAGTCATCCAACAATTCGATCGCTCTACGAATATAACCTCCGCATACTGGATCGCTCGGCTGATTCAAAACCTCCAAATAAACCGAAATACTAAAGGTACTTACGTCTGTTCTAGCCAACTTCACCAAAGCATCGACAATCATATTATCTGACCTCTCAACTCCCTGGAAAATGAAAGAACTGAAGTATTGAAGTCGATCCTTGACCTTGGCCAAATATTTAACCATTATTGATTCCCGAGCCTCATACTCCCCCGAAATCTGCTTAACAGCCAACTAGGAGTCACTGATTACTATCAAATTTTGAACTTCGAGACTCTTCACCAGCCGAAGACCTGTCAAAATTGCCTCATACTCTGCCTCATTATTAGTTGCCTTGAATCCAAAGCGGATCGCCTGCTACACCTTATGAAAGTAGTATGCACACAAGCCAATCATGTATGATGATAAAGCATATACTTTATAACAATCTTATTCATTTATTAATAAAAGAATTATTTATTTAAAGGCCTTTATATTATCTACATAATACTGTTATATTTAAATGTGATAAACCCATAGTTTTAAGCAATGCTTTTAGAATCATGATGATGATCATGTTAATGAGATCTAAATTCTTAGATAGCTTAAAACTAAAATAGTTCCCAATTGATGGATTACTAAATAGGGGATTAGTGGATCCGGATAGATTGGTACATACGTTGTTTGCTCTTTGGAAAAGGATGATCGATCTCATGATCATTTGTGTGGAGACACTAAAGCAAGTATGTAAGTACTTATTGGAGAACAAGTACACTAAACATGGCTCGCTAAGGAATACCTAACAGAGTTTTACTCGCCTATCAATAGAAATTTCTTTAGTGATAGTAGTACAAGTAATCGTTAGACTTAAGATCATCATAGTATCTTATGTATAATAGGTTATACTTTAACATGTTCCTTAAGACCCTGAGGGTCTATCAAAAGGTATGTTTGGGTATAATTAATTATACATGAAGATAATGAATAATCAATAAAGGATTTACCACTTCTAGTAAAAGAAGTGAATGTCCTATGTGATTCGATAAATGACAACTCAGTAGTCATTGGCCAAGGCATAATGAAATTAAAAAGTAGTTTCTAATTTGTATTATCGGAGTTTCTACATTTAGGATTTAAATACATATAATTAAATAAAATAAGTCTTGATAGTAAATCCATGTCTTATATTTAATTGGGACATTGTATGGAAGAATGAATGAATTGTACGGTAACTATTTACTCAAAGGTTCTTTTATGATAAATGTTGAAATCTATATTATCTGGAAAGTCGTTGAGCACTAAGGGGGCTTACCCTTATTGTAGAATAAATATTATTTATTTAAATAAATTAATAGTTAATTTATTTATTTAAATAAAATTAGAATTATTCTAATTAATTTATTTACAACCGGTTTAATATGGAGAACCTAAAGGGTCACACCATAAAAGACGAATATTTATTTAAAAAGAAAATGGCATAATCATAATAATAAGTTAAATGTATTTAATTTAATCTATGGTGATAGAATAAATTAAATAGTTTAATATTTAATATTTAATATTTTAGAAATATTAAATATAAATTAAAAAGAGGAGTCTTATTATTATTATTACTATTATTATTAATTTAATTCCTAAAAGAGTTTGAGAATTAATTAATAAATGAGCTCTCCCATATTCCTAATAAGACTAGGAGGTAAATTAATTAGAAGAGTTTAATTAATTGCACCTAATAAGATTAGAAAGCCTAATTAATTAAAAGATTTTAATTAAATAATATGAGACCCTAATCCTATAAGGTATAGGAGGGTTGCCTACATCTATAAATAAGAGAAGTCTTGTTTTGATTAGAAAAAATGTTTTCACAAGTTGTTGGGAGAGCTCACCTTTTCTAGAAAAAGAGAAAACTAGGATTTTGCCAATTACCCACCTTCTTAATACTTGTTCATCCTTGGTGGATCACCTCTAGAGGCCAAACACTTGGGTGGATGACATTGATCAAAGGAAGGAATCACACCCGGTAGATTCAAGTCGAACAAGGAAAGAATTGTTGTAGAACTCGTACGTGAGGAAGCACAAATCTTCAAGGGTATGATTCATTCTTCATCTCTTTAGATTAAATTAATAATTTCACATAAAGGATGATCAGGGTTCATGGCTTGTAGAATTTTAAAACTCTATTTTTTACACTTCCGCTGCTATGTATGTAATTATTGCATGCTATTCTGATCTTACAAACCTAACAGTGGCATCAGAGCCAAACCTTTATGCGAGTTATTAATTGTTTTTATTTGATATATATTAATATATATTTTGAACAATTTATTTGGGCATAATTGTTTGCTAGGAATCATGTTTTTTGGAAAAAACTGCACAATTCGCGAACCAGAAAAACAGACTCTACCCAGCGGCGTTGCAGCACCTGTCCTAGGCTTATCTGTCACGCCGCGGCGCCGATCCAGATCAGGAAGCGGGCGACCCGGCACTGCAGCACTTGTTTACAGTGTAAACTGAGCGCCGCGGCGCCAGGTTCGATTTTATGTGAATACGGGTGACCCGGCGCCGCAGCGTCGGTCACCAGAATTAAAAATTTTATTTTTTATTTGATTTCTAATTAAGATAAAAGGTTTATTTTAATTAAAATTAAAATTAGGTTTTTTTTGTAATTCAAGATTAATAAAGGAGTTTATTAGACTTAGAATTCGATTAAAATAAAGATGTTTATTTTAATTAGAATTGGATTTCATGCTAACTAATTAGAGTTGAAATCGGATTTCAAAACTAACTAGGATTGCCCATTAAATTGATAACAATGTATATATTAAATATTTTATTTATTGATGCATATGGTGATATATATAATAATAAATGGGGTTGATTATGAACTATTGACCAATGCGATTGGATTTTATTTTAGTTGAATGCTTGAATGTATAAGTTTTATTAAATGGGGTATGCGTACCTCGTCTTCTCTAATTTTTCTTGATATAAAATTCTATCTCCCTCTTATGTACTTCCGTTTGACTGTTGATCAAGGTTTCTATTTAATGTAAATAGTTTATCTAATAGGATTAGTTAGAATTACTTAAAGAATTGGAGACCAAGGAGAAAGGCATGAAGACCCGTTTGTAATAGAGCCCATGATTTAAATGTAATAGTTATATTTAATTTTAATTCTTGCACTCCTAGGTTTGACCTTTTGGTTCACTTGATGGCTCGAGTGAACCAAACTAGAATAAAAGTCCATAATCAATCCGAGTAGAATATTATATTCTATATGCATGCTTAGACTTTATATATATATATATATATATATATATATGTGTGTGTGTGTGTGTGTGTGTGTGTGTGTGTGTGTGTGCATGCACGCTAAACAAGATCCCCTCAAAGAATTTATATTAAGTCCTAAGCGTTCAAAAGATATTTGGAATATTGAACGTCGCCTTCTAGCATGATAAATTTAATAGAGTATTAAATATTTAATATGAGTTTGTTGTGTCACCACAAGGCAAGTATTAAATACTTAAGATGTTGATTTATCACATATTGATGATTATAATGAAATTGAACAATACTGTTTTGTTGTGTCACCACAAGGATCGTATTTTTCTATTTAAATATATAAAAGTGCTAGGTTGGACTTAACTTAGATAATTTTGGTTCGGATGTGTCACCACTTATTCAGAATAATCTAAGAGGCATAAAAGGAGTTACATGATGTAATTTACAATAGTTGTCTACCTATTTATTTATATATCATTTGTTGTGTCACCACAAGGCTATATATATCTGAAATGGGATCTTAATTCTCATAAGCAAATCTTTAAATAGATTTTTCGAACTATATATTGTAAGGGTAATATAGTTTGATAAAAATAGTGGGAGATACCAATTTAAAATAAGACCTAAATTATTTTGGTAATTAATTAAATGAATGTATGCTAAAAATATTATTTTATTTCACATGCAGAATTTGAAAAATGTCACACTCACTATCACTTTGTAGCATACTTGATGCTAACAAATTGACCAGACCAAACTACACGGACTGGTTAAAAAATTTGAGAATTGTTCTCACTGCTGAAAAGCTTTCTTATATCCAAAATTCACTTGTCCCTGCAAAATTTGCAGAAACAGCCTCTAAGGAAGAGATTGCTACTTTCCAAAAGTGGCAAGATGATGCATCAATTGCACAGTGCATCATGCTCACATCCATGAGTAATGAGCTACAGTGTCAGCACGAGAAAATGGATGCCAATTCTATTTTGCTGCACCTAAAAGACTTAAATGGTGAGCAAAGCAGGACTGCTAGGTATCAGATATCTAGAGAGCTCTTTCGATCTCGCATGTCCGAGGGCACTACAGTTGAGACTAATTGTCTAAAGTTGATTAATCTGATTGAACAACTGGAACAATTGGGTTCACGATGAATGGGGAGCTAAGTCAAGATTTGATCTTGTAGTCACTCCTAGACAACTTCTCACAATTTGTTATGAATTTCCACATCAATAAGTTAGACGTCAGCTTGCCTGAGTTACTTAACATGTTGAAAACTGCTGAAGGTCATTTCCCATCTAAGCGGAACCATGTCTTAATGGTAGATGATTCTTCCAAGAAAATGAAGAGGCCCAAGGTATCTTCTGAAAAGAAGAAAAACAAGAAGGCTAAAGGCAAGGCGAAGAAAAAGGACAATAAGAAACCTGATCCTAACAGCAAAAGAATATGCTTCAATTGCAACAAGCCGGGACACTGGAAGAGGAACTGTGATAAGTACCTTGCAGAAAAAAAAGCAGAAGAAGCTTGGAGAAGCTTCAGGTTTGTTCATGAATTGAAATTAATTTTTCTTAAAGTCAAAATTCTACTTGGGTATTGGATACCGGATGTAGTCCTCACATATGTAATACTATGCAGGAACTGGTCAGAAGTAGAAAGCTGAACAAGGATGAAGTCGTCCTACGAGTGGGAAATAGAGCAAAGGTTATTGCATTAACTATAGGGACTTATTGTTTAGCACTGCCTTCGGGCAAGTCCATTTATTTAAATAATTGTTATTATGTTCCAACACTTTTTAGAAACATTATTTCTATTTCTTTATTGGATATGGGAGGTTTTAGAATTATAATAAAGAACAACAGTTATTCTATTTATAATAAGAATGTTTTATATTGTGTTGGCAATTTATTGAATGGACTTTACGTGATTGACTTAAATGAAAATATACTTCAAATTGAACAAACTAATAAAAGAAAAAGAGACAATGTTAATTATACTTTTATGTGGCACTGTAGACTCGGTCATATCAATGAAACAAGATTATCCAAGTTGCACAAGAATGGGCTCTTCGAGCTATCTGATTGTCAATCATATCCAACTTGTGAGTCTTGTCTTATGGGTAAAATGACTAAATCAACTTTTAGTGGAAAAGGAGAAAGAGTTACAGAATTGTTAGCGTTGGTACACACAGATGTATGTGGACCTATGACAACAAATGCACGAGGAGGGTATTCAAGATATGGATATGTGTATTTAATGAAATACAAATTCAAATCATTTGAAAAGTTCAAAGAATTTAGAAGTGAAGTAGAGAAACAAACCGACAAGAGTATTGAGATTCTTCGATCGGATCGAGGAGGAAAATACTTAAGCGGTGAATTTCTTAATTGTCTCAAAGAAAATAGTATAATCTCACAATGGACTCTACCAGGAACACCACAGTTGAATGGTGTATCTAAAAGGAGAAATTGAACATTGTTGGACATGGTTCGTTCTATGATGAGTTTTATCAATCTTCCAATATCATTCTGGGGCTATGCCCTAGAAGCGGCTGCATACCTACTTAACAAGGTACCTACCAAATCCGTCCCAAAGACTCCATATGAGTTATGGACAGGGAGGAAGCCAAATCTTAAGCATGTTAAGACTTGGGGTTGTCCAGCTTATATCAAATAGTTTGAAAATGATAAGTTGAAGACTAGATCTGAAAAATATATATTTATGGGATACCCTAAAGAAACTTCAGGGTATTGCTTCTATCATCCTACTGATCAAAAAGTGTTTATTGCAAAACATGCTGCCTTCTTGGAAAAGAAGTTTATCCTTGAAGGGGTCAGTGGGAGTAAGATATATCTTGAAGAAGTTCAAGACCCACAAATTACAACAGATCAAAGTCAGGTACCTGACAAAGTAGAAGAACCTATTGTACAACACCCTATTCGTAAATCTTGAACAGTACCGATGTGGCGCCCCTAAATCCTGGTACTTTCAACCCACGGATATGGTGCTACACGGTGCTACTGTCTACTCATACATTCAATTGAATACCTCAATAACATGCATAAGTTTACTAAATGTTACATTATAATAATTCCTTCCCAAGTTCTTTATAACCTTTACATTCGTTAGGTGTCATAATATCATTCATTACAACAATAATACTATGTTATTTCAATGATAGCTAAGTATCCATCTTGAACTTGCCCTTGTTCTTACCGGATCCTTCGGTCCAATAGCTCTTAGCAGAAATCATATAATTTTAAGCAAGGATGAGCATAACTAACTCAACAAGTTTAACATTTACTTTGCAACCACAAAATTAAGAATCATATGACTTCATCTTTCATAACTGTATAATATTTATGAAGTAATAGGACTAATCAATATAGCATTTTGAATTCCTTTAAAATCATTCTCAAGGACATATAGTCACTTAAGAATATGAGCTGGTCAAAGACCATGAACATTTACATTCATAAAAGGACAACCCGATACAAGATCGTAAGCCGATATATCTTACGTGCATGTCCAGGTGATCAGCCTATAGTACTCTATGTTGATCAACAGTTCATCCTTAAACTTTTTCACGTTTAAGCTTTTTGGCAACTTCCAGTGCCCGTCGAATTAACGACGTTAAAAACCTTTATGTATTCATACTCAGGTTTATCTTTGAATCCGTACCAAAGCAATTGGCATAGGATAGCACATCAAGAATACTTTGAAAGATTTATGAAAAAAATCAATCAAAATACTTTACATATACGTCTAGTCGAATCAAATGGCATCGACTGTTCAATAACAGCTCATGCATAGGCAACCATGCATCTTGATAACTTGTCCAACATAAAGTATAGACAATAGTTTAGAAAGCTTGCATAACGTAACGTTAATATAAGAGTTAGAAAACTTGCCTTTGCGTCTTTCAACCTTTTAAGTGTACGCTACTCGGTCTTTACAACCTCTACAAGATATAAACACATAGCATACCAATTAGGTTATCATAACTTATATACATTGTGTAACTATCTTCTTCTTCTTGTATAACTTAGCCGAATTGTTAACCTAATAACAACCGTTTAAGTTATTTATCATTCGTCACGGCTTGATAACATTCATTAGTTATAAGCCGACTCTCATCGATCATCGTTATGCACAACGACCGACAAAACCCTAATCGGTTCGATACGTCAAATATATTCTCATCGGATTCCCGTTATCGGACTTCCTATGGAAGTTAAGTAAGTTTTAACTTCATTTCATAACATTCATGTACCTCGTACCTCTATTACATTTTATGTAACCTTAAGGCACGCTCACAACTCGATTACGATTCACGGTTCACATTATCGGATTTCGAGTTTTAAATTTAAAAATGTTTTGTCAACGTTTAATTGTTAAAACCATTCTTAAATATGATGTTTAAGTGATTTCTCTTCATGATAATTAACCATATATTTGCCCCATAATTACCATGTAGCAAGCTAGGTTAATAAATGTTCACGTCGAAAAAATTTCACTTAAGGGCGCTGCAACGCCAGCTATAGGCTTAAAGTCGGCCCTGCGGCGCTGGCTTGCAGTAAATTTTCCCCTCTCCCGGCGCTGCAGCGCTGGAACACAAGGTCTGGGCGGCGCTGCAGTGCCGGCCCCCAGCCTCAGAAAAATATTTTAAAAGTTAAATTTCACGAGCTCGTAACACGATCGTTACAACTCGGAATTGGCTTGTTCCAAAGCCAATAGTTCATATATTCCATGTTCTATGATTTCATCCAGTCGAAATTCATTTCTAAATCCGTTGGCTAGAAATTCATCAATTATTCTATTTTTACGTGTTCGTTAAACGTTCGACGCTCAATTCTTTGTTTTAAGTTCAGAATTCGTTCGTTCTTGCTACCGCATGTCTTATTTACCTAATTACATGTTACGCCATCGAAAAACATCATTTTCGAATCAGCATCGACTTTTGACTCCTATTCCGGGAAAATTCACTATTTCGACGTTTAACGTCTAATCGCGTAACTTTCGCTGAATCTTCGTTATTCAATATTTTTACTTCGAACCAAATGGAATCAATCCATTAGTAATTCATTAGTGATTCTAACCATTACAAACTTCTATGTTTTAATGGTTTCATATACTTAACATGCAAACTCTCAAGAATTTGATAAGTTCTTTATTGAGTTTTTAATCAATTAATATGATTTTACTTATTCATGGCTTATTAGTGTTTTAAGTCCACTAATAGGCCAACCTTATTACTTCTTATCAATCATGCTCCACCACTTCACTTCTCTATCAATTATGTATTGAAGGAAGTTGAAATTTAAGGTTTGAATGGTATACCTCTTGTGTTCATGAGTACTTGGTTGATTGATAACAAGACTACAGAACTTCTTGCTCCTTTTTTGCTTGATTTTTATCAATGGAATAGGCTAGCTTCTCTTTCTCTGTCTCTCAATATGTTATCAACTTATTAAACCAACAAAATGAACACCCAAGCCCCTTATTTATAGACTTTGCAAGGCTTAGGGCAATTTAGTCATTAGGACCAAACCTCCTCTTGCATGTGAAGCCCATGTGCTAGCATATTCTAGCATATGCACCCCCACATGTCCACATATGCCTCCCATGTGCTCATGGGTTGCCCCATGAGTTTAACCCACCCGTTTACCTATTGATTCGACCCACAGGTTTTGTTATTAAATTAATTCAAATTGAATCTATTTACTTCGTATAAAATTTTTATTATACGTCGTATTAATTCTCGTATACTCTTTGTATTATACTCGTAAAATATCTAGTATTATACTCGTATTCACTCCGTATAATAATCATTTATTATTATACTTAACCAATTATTATTAGGTTTTACTTTCCCTAACCATTAGGGTTTTAAGTCCTCACGTGAAAACTTCGTAAGCCATAACTGGAATATTATTAGATATTTCATCCCGTCTTTAAATCCTATCATTATGCGTTTCTCAAAAATTCAAATATAATTCCCGAGCAGAAACGGATGAATAGTAATTTTACAAAAATTTCTCAAAATTTTTTTATTTTCGTCTTGAAAATCATATGATTTATTTCTAGCACGTGGCCAAAATACTAACTATATTCACATCTTCTAGGTCATAGAACGACCTTGAAATAGCTTACTCACTTTAATAAACATTTATTATATTTTATTCAATAAAGTCAAATAAAATTCATTTACATAAATGTTCGATTTTCTCGGGCATTACAACCGAAGATACCTGATAGGTATGGATTCGACATAGAGGATGACGATGAGGTACACATCAAAAATGACGATGACCTATTGAATTACGAACAGACTATGAGTAGTAATGACTCAGAGAAATGGAAAGAAGCCATAAAATTTGAGATGGAATCCATATATGAAAACCAAGTATGGACTTTGGTTTCAGCACCTAAGGGCATTAAGCTTATTGGGTGCAAATGGCTCTTTAAGAGAAAGACTGGAGTAGATGGAAAGGTAGAGACCCATAAGGCCAGACTGGTGGCAAAAGGTTTTAAACAAAGGCAAGAAGTTGACTATGATGAAACCTTCTCACCATTAGCTATGCTCAAGTCCATTTCGATTTTACTTGCGATTGCACCTTATAACGACTACGAGATCTGGCAAATGGATGTGAAAATGGCCTTCCTAAATAGAAAACTTGAAGAGGATGTGTATATAACATAGCTAGATGATTTTGTTTCAACGGTTGGAACAAATCAAGTCTGTAAGCTACAACGATCCATTTATGGATTGAAGCAAGCTTCTCAAAGGTGGAAAATCCATTTTGATGAGACAATCAAAGAGTTTGATTTTATCAAAAATGAGGATGAACCATGTGTGTACAAGAAGGTTAGTGGGAGCGCTGTATTATTCCTTGTACTATATATTGATGATATATTACTGATAGGGAATGATATTCTCATGCTACAATCAATTAAAATCTGGTTATCTAAACACTTCTCCATGAAGGACTTGGGAGAAGCATCCTATATTTTGGGGCTAAAGATCTATAGAGATAGATCTAAAAGAAAGCTTGGCTTGTCCCAAGGTGTTAGGTTTGCTAGAAACGCACACATGCAATCATATTACATATAAACGAAGCGAAAGCGTAATAAAATATGATTTTAAAATTTTCTTGCAAACCATAAACCATGATCACATGTTGTGCTTGATTATCAATCTATAAAAGAGTAGGAGATCATAATTTTACTAGAAGTGGTAGATCCTTTATTTGATTATTCATTATCTCCATGCATAAATCATTATACCTAATCATACCCTTTGATATACTACTCTTTTATAGATTGATAATCAAGCACAAGATGTGATCATGGTTTATGGTTTGCAAGAAAAGTTTAAAATCCTATTTTATTACGCTTCCACTTCGTTTATATGTAATATGATTGCATGTGTGCGTTTCTAGCAAATAACACCTTGGGATAAGCTAATCATCCTTTTAGATCTATCTCCATAGATCTTTATTCCCTAAATATAGGATGCTTCTCCCAATTCTTTCATGGAGAAGTGTTTAGATAACCAAATTTTAATTGACTGTAGCATCGGAATATCATTCCCTATCAGTAATCTATCATCAATATATAATACAAGGAATGAAATAGCGCTCCCACTAACCTTCTTGTACACACATGGTTCATCCTCATTTTTGATAAAATCAATCTCTTTGATTGTCTCATCAAAACAGATGTTCCACCTACGAAAAACTTGCTTCAACCCATAAATAGATCGTTGCAGTTTACAGACTTGATTTGTTCCAACCGTTGAAACAAATCCCTCTGGTTGTGTCTTATACACATCCACCTCAAGATTTCCACTGAGGAAGGCCGTTTTCACGTCCATCTGCTAGATTTCGTAGTCATAGTAAGCTGCAATCGCAAGCAAAATCCGAATGGACTTGAGCATTGCTAATGGCGAGAAAGTTTCATCATAGTCAACACCTTGTCTTTGTTTGAAACTTTTCGCAACCAGTCAGGCCTTATAGGTCTCTACCTTGCCGTCCGCTCCAGTCTTTCTTTTAAAGACCCATTTGCACCCAATAAGCTTAATGCCTTCAGGTGACGAAACCAAAGTCTATACTTTGTTCTCATATATGGAGTCCATCTCAGATTTTATGGCTTCTTGCCATTTCTCTTTGTCTTTACTACTCATAGCTTGTTCGTAATTCAATGGATCATCATCATTCATGATACGTACCTCATCGTCATCCTTTATGACGAATCCATACCTTTCAGGTATCTTCGGTACTCTTCCAGATTTACGAATAGGGTGTTGTACAGAAGGTGTCTCTACTTGGACAGGTTCATCCAATTGATCTGTAGTGGTTTGCGGTTCTTGAATTTCTTTAAGATCTATTTTCCTCCCACTAGCCCCTTCAAGGATAAACTCCTTTTCCAATAAGGCAGCGTATTTCGCAACAAACACCTTTTGCTCAGTAAAATTGTAGAAATAGTATCCCAAACTTTCTTTAGGATATCCCATAAACGTGCACTTATCAGATCTTGTCTCAAGCTTATCATTTTGAAACCTTTTCACATAAGCTGGATGTAACAAACGAGAATTTTGTATTTTAATTTTAAATATTTATTAAATTAAATAAATATTTTAGTTGATTTATTTATTGAGTGAAATAAATAATTGATGTGATTGTTGTTGAGTAATTTAATTAAGTGCAATATGTTAATTAAATTGATGCTTCAGTAATTTTGTGATGAAATTCTAATTTAATTGAGATAATTAAATTAGATGAATATTATATGATATTTGATAATGAGGATGTAATAATTTAATTTAAATAATTAAATTAGAGATTTATTAATTTTTTACATAGAATTATGAATAATGAGTAAATTATAATTGTGTAGCAAGTTAATTATGTGGCATTTTTATTTAGTTAATTGATGTTAGCTTTAATTTAATTAAATTGGAATGTTGGGGATTTAATTACATAAAGTGTGACATTTAAAATTATGTAGTAAAAGAGTTATTAAAATAAATTAAAAGAGTTTTAATTCTGTTTTACCAAATAAGGCCCCTTAAGTCTATTTTAAATTAGTTTTTACCAAACAAGGCCTTAGTCCTAAAGAATCTATTTTTAAAAATAAAGGGGTTTTGCCAAACAAGCTTTATGACTTTTGATTTTCAAACAAAAAGTAACTGATATCTATTTATTAAAATGTTTATATATTTGTCAGGTTATATTTTATAATTATATGTAATTATATGTATATGTCAGTTTTCTATTATACGTAAGTTAGAAGTTAGAGTAAGAACAGAGAGTTAGAGAGAAAAGAGAGAAGAAGGAAGAAAAGCTCTGTGAAATCAAAATAAAAGTTCACCACCATCATCTTTTTCTTCTAAGCTAACAAGGTAGTAATCTAACTCTAGAAAATTTCTAATTATGTTCTTCCATTGTTTTCATGAAAACATATTTTTAGAACTTCTCTGTAATTTGATTTTTATGGTGTTTCATGTAAGTATGGTTTATATATGTTTAATTGTATATATAAACTATTGTATATGATTTATATGAGTAGTTAAGTGGTTTAATTCATGTAAATATGATGAACATGAAGAAATCATGTTCATAGCAATTTACAGTGAACTAGTTTGAAAAATAGTTTCTTTAAATATCAAAATTGGTGTTTGATTATGCTATGATTATGAGAATTGAATTTAGATTATAACAATATGTTAAGAAATGAAATTAACATGAATTAAATTATGTGAATTGGATTAAAAACAAACTCACAGTGTTTATTTTCTTCAAGAACACTTAACAATGGTGTTTTCTTCAAAATCATAAAATTAAAGGTTTTTAATCATATGTTGTGATGTTTATATGTGTTGAAACATGTTAGAAGCATAAAATTATGTTTTTATAAAATTTTATATGCATTATGTGGGTTATTTTCTGAGTTTGGTGCGAGGAAATAAGTCAAATTGGTTTTTTCCTGCACAGTTCGCGAGGTTGTCTGCGTCTGACTGTGACGTGGCGCCGCAGCGCCAATTCTGTGAGTAAACTGGGCGCTGCAATGCCACTGCATAGCCAGGTGACGTGGCCGGCACGTCAGCTGGTTATGTGAGTTAACTGCAACGCTGCAGTGCCGAGCCCGGGTGTAGAGCATGCTGACGTGTCAGTGCTACAGAGCCGGTTGCAATGCATTGTGTGGTGCTGCAGCGCCAGCAGTACAGTTTAGCCAGAAAATTATATTTAAATGTATAATTTTATGAGAATATTAATGTAATAAATATAAAAGCATGTTAATAAAATTATATGCTAATTGAACAGTATTGAATCATATTTTTAAGTATGAAATGTTTTATTTTAAATTATAATTTGATCTAATATTATAAGTTAATTATAACTTGATTGATTATTTAGTTTGATGTGAATGTGTGGGTTGATCATATTAGGTAATAACTAGTGATTTAACCTAATAACTAAATAATGATGGGTTAACCTAGACGGGTTAACTAAGGATGTGAATTAGCTAGATGGTAACTAATTTATGTTGCTATTGTTAATTACGTGTACATAGGATAATTATGGAACAAGTTGTTAATAGCTAGCTTGCGCGCGAGGCAAGTTGTTCTATCCTTTCTTGTTATGTTTATGCAAGTTATTTTATCCTCTATGAGCAAGTACTCTGATTTCCATATTGAGCAAGTATCTTATTAAAATTCATCATTTAAAATAATATGACCTTAACTTAATTGTTCAAGCAAGGTTTATTGTATCTTTCAAATACTTTAAGTTTATTTCTAAAGCATGACTGTTGAATATGATGTCTATTGTTATGACTCATAAGTTATTTCATAATTCTCTTATTATCGAATTCTTAAATTATTGTAAGTTAATTCAACTACTCCTTAGTTGATGATAGTTGAACTCCAAATTACCCTTTGAGCTTATCCAAATCAAACTTTCTTTGGTGCGGACTCGTTAATTAATACTGAGATGAACAACCCTATTAATAGGGGATTACCATGCGAAAGCGTTAAGATATTTGTGCACAATACATGGTACGAAGGGTTGATCCCCCTAAGTACGAGTTAAGAGTCCATATAGTCTAATGACTGTTAAAGATTTAAATAGAAATGTTTATAACCTAGGGACATAATTCAAGGTCTTATGACCCTCAGATAAATTATAAATTCTATATTCAATTCTTGATTATCGATGATAAAAATATTAATCAATTCAGTTGAAGTTATTCAGTAATATGTCATCACTATTAATTGTTATTTCCAGTGAGTTTTTGTTTGCTCACTCTTGCATTTATATAACCATTGCAGCCAAAATTAAGAGAGTTAACGAACCGTCAACTAGCAAGGGCAAAGGCAAGATGAACAAGTGAAGACTTGTTCATATTTGATTATGATTTTTGTAATAAGACTTTAATTGTTTATGATGTTTTATTTTCCGCACTGATGATGTTAAGGTTAGAAACCCTGGGGATTTTTGAACAGAGTTGTAATCCTTTTTATAAAAAAAATTTATTGATTAAGGTTGTAATTTATTTTGCATTCCTTATTTATGGGCAATAGTTATATTTTATTTAGATAGTGAACACCAAATCCGGTGGAAATGAAGTACCCGAATTTGAGGGTGTCACACTGGACATCCCCAAATCTTAACATGCTTAAGACCAGGTTTCCTCCCTGCCCACATCTCATATGGAGTCTTGGGGACGGATTTCGAGGGGACCTTATTTAGTAGTTATGCAGCCGCTTCTAGGGCATAACCCCAGAATGATACTGGAAGATCGGTAAAACTCATCATGGAACGAACAATGTCCAACAATATTCGATTTCTCCTTTCAGATACACCATTTAATTGTGGTGTTCCTGGTGGAGTCCATTGTGAGATTATACTATTTTCTTTGAGATAATCGAGAAACTCACCGCTTAAGTATTCACACCTTGATCTGATCGAAGAATCTTAATACTTTTGCCAGTTTTTTTCTCCACTTCACTTCTGAATTCTTTGAACCTTTCAAACGATTCAGATTTGTATTTCATTAAATACACATATTCAAATCTTAAATGATCATCAGTGAAAGTAATAAAATAAGAATACCCTCCTCGTGCATTCGTTGTCATAGGTCCACAAACATCTGTGTGTACCAACGCTAACAACTCTGTGACTCTTTCTCCTTTTTCACTAAAAGGAGATTTAGTCATCTTACCCATGAGATAAGATTCACAAGTTGGATATGATTCTTAATCAGATAGCTCTTGGAGCCCATCTTTATGCAACTTGGATAATCTTGTTTCATTAATATGACCAAGTCTACAGTGCCACGTGAAGGTATAATTAACTTCATCTCTTTTCTGTTTCTTAGTTTGTTCAATGTGAAATATATTTTCATGCAAGTCAAGTATGTAAAGTCTATTCAATAATTTTCCAACACAATATCAAACATTCTTATTATAAATAGAACAACTATTGTTCTTTATTATAATGTCAAAACCATCTATATCCAATACAGAAATTGAGATAATGTTTCTAATGAGTGTTGGAACAAAATAACAATTATTTAAATAAATGGACTTGCCCGTAGGCAATGCTAAACAATAAGTTCCTACAGCTAATGCAACAACCTTTACTCCATTTCGCACTCGTAGTACGAATGCATCCTTGTTCAACTTTCTACTTCTAACCAGTCCCTGCATAATATTATATATGTGAGAACCACAGCTGGTATCAAATACCCAAGTAGAAGTTTGACTTTCAGAAAAAATAATTCCAATCATGAACAAACCTTGATTGAAAGTTGAAGCTTCTCCAAGCTTCTTCTTTACCAGAAACTTCTCGCAGTTCCTCTTCCAGTGACCCAGCTTATTGCAATGGAAGCACATTCCTTTGCTAGCTGGATCAAGCTTTTTTTTATCCTTGTTATTCGCCTTGCCCTTAGCCGTCTTGGATTTCTTCTTTTCAGAAGAAACCTTGGGCCTCCTCATTTTCTTGGAAGAATCATCCACTAGTAAGACTTGGTTCTTCTTAGATGGGAAGTGTCCTTCAGCAGTTTTCAACATGTTAAGTAATTCAGGCAAGCTGACATCCAACTTATTCATGTGGAAATTCACAACAAATTATGAGAAAGTATCTGGGAGTGACTGCAAGATCAAATCTTGACTTAACTCCTCACCCATGATGAACCCAAGCTGGCTAAGACGTTCAATCAAATTGATTATCATTAGGACATAAGTCTCAACAATAGTGTCGTCGGTCATCCGAGATCGGAAGAGCTCCTTAGATATCTCATATCTAGCAGTCCTACTTTGCTCACCATACAACTCTTGAAGGTGCAGCAATATAGCAGGAGCATCCATAGTTTCATGCTGACGCTGAAGCTCGTTACTCATGGATGCGAGCATGATGCATTGAGCAACAGATGCATCATCTTGCCACTTCTTAAATGTAGCAATCTCTTCTCAGAGACTTCTTCTGCAACATTTGAAGGGATAGACGAATTTAGGACATAAAAAATCTTTTCTACGGTTAGAACAATTCTCAAATTCCTTAACCAGTCCGTGTAATTAGGGCCGGTTAGTTTGTTAGCATCAAGTATGTTATGCAGTGATAGTGAGTGTGACATTTTTAAATTCTGCTTGTGAAATAAAATAACATTTTTAGCAAACATTCATTTAATTAATTACCAAAATAAATTAGGTCTTTATTTTAAATTGATATATCCCACTATTTTCTTCAAACTATATTACCCTCATAATATATAGTTCGACAAATCTAATTAAAGATTTGTTAGTGAGAATAAGGATCCTATTTCAAATGTATATAACCTTGTGTGAGCAAAACAAACTATATATAAGTAAATAGGTAGACAACTCTTGTCAATTACATCATCATGTAACTCCTTGTATTTTGCCTCTTAGATCATAATGATCAAGTGTGTGCACATCCTAACCAAAATAATTTAAGTTAAGTCGGACCCAACATTTCCATATAAGTGAAGAAAAAATTATAGCCCTTATGTGTGCACAACAAATCGGTAATGTTCAATTCCTTTATAAACATTTAATGTAATAAAATAACATCTTAAATATTTAACACTTTCCTTGTGTGTGCACAACAAAATCATATTAAATATTTAATATTCTATTGTTTTATCATGCTAGAAGGCGACGTTCGATATTCCAAAAAATTTTGAACGTTACAACTTAATATAATTTCTTTGAGGGGTTTATTATTAATTGTCTCATCTTGTTTAGCGCATGCACATATATATATAAAATACACGTCATATTAATTAACATGTGAAGCATGTTGCATAATATAATATATATATATACATATATATATATATTATAAGCATGCATATAGAATACTATATTTTACCCGAATTGATTATGGACTTTTATTCTAATTTGGTTTACTAGAGCCACCAAGTGAACCAAAAGGTCAAACCTAGGAGTGCAAGAATTAAATTAAACATAACTATTACATTTAAACTCGGGCTTCATACAAACGGGTCTTCACGCGCTCCATGCTTTTTGGTCTCCAACTCTTCAATATAATTCTAACTATTCCTATTATATAAAATATTTAATTTAAATAGAAACCTTGATCAGCAGTCAAGGAGAAGTACATAGGAGAGAGATAGAATTTTACATCAAAAAAAATTAGAGAAGACGAGGTACGCAGACCCCATTTAATAAAACTAATACATTCAAGCATCCAACTAAAATAAAATCCAATCACATTGGTCAATAGTCCATAATCAACCCCATTTATTATCATACATATCATACATATGCATCAATAAACACATTCATCTCATGAATAATAACTCCATTCCATATATGTATCAATATCAATTAATGGACAAAAATTTTGCTAATATTTAGTTTTGAAACAAAATAAACTCTTTTATTTTAATCAAAAACCAAATCCAAATTAAACTCCTTTAATTTTTATAGCAATCTGAAATCATATTTCAAATAAATTAAACTCATTTCTTTTAAACTTTTATCAATTAAATAAACAATTTATTTCAATTGAAGGAAAAATTAAAATTTCAGTTTCTATCCAGGGGCTGATGCAACTGCACCAAGATTGAATTGGGGCATGTTTTTTAAACTCTTGTCTACACTTTATGTTGGAGAAGTTATCATTATGCATGATTTTTTATACATAAACTGTTATTGAATAATGGATGTCATTTGACTCGGCTAGACTGAGACTTAGAGTATTTTGGTTGGTTTTCACAAATCTTTCCAAAATATTTACAATGTTGTTATCCTATGCCAATTGCTTGGTACAGATTCATAGGTAAGGATGAGTATGAATAAACAAATTTTTTACGTCGTTAATATGATAGGCACATGAGGTTGCCATCAATTAAACGTAAATACGTTTAATGTATGAGTGTTGATCAACATAGAGTAATACAGGCTGGTCACCTAGATGTGCTCGTAAGCTATATCAAACTTACGGCCTCAGTTCTGGGTTGTTCGTTTTGTGAATAACAACTAAATGATTGTTTATGGTCGTTGACCAGCTAAGATTCCTAAGAGGCTATAAGTCCTTGGGAATGGTTTTAAAGGAATCAAAACATTATTTTGATTATTCTTAAGTACTTCATAGCTATTATACAGCTATTGAAGATAAAGTTGTATGATTCTTGATTTTGTGATTTCAAAATATGATGTTGAACTTGCTGAGCTATTTATGCTCATTCTTGCTTAAAACTAAATGATTTCAGCTAAGAGCGAACGGACCGAAGGATCCGGTAAAGACAAGGGCAAGTCCAAGATGGGAAAATAGTGATCCTTGTAATAGCATAGTATTAGTATTGTAATAATTGATATTATGACATCGAACAAATTTAATGGTTACAAAGAACCTAGGAAGGGATTAATAGAATGTAATACTTAGTAAACTTATGCATGTTATTAAAGTCTTCAATTGAATGTATGAGTAGATTGTAGCACCGTGTAGCACCATGTCCAGGGTTTGAAGGTACCCGAATTTGGGGGCGTCACAGGTTAGAATCAAAGCTTTAGGTTATAAAACTTAAAGGGGAAAACATTAGGCTATAACCTTAAGAAGAGCAGTAGAAGTTAGAAGTAAACAAACTCGAGTATAGTTTTAAAGAAGAAATTAACCATAAATATATTAAATGTGATATGTGTTTATAATATTTAATTGTATACTAATCAAGTTATTGTGTCTTATTGTAGATATCAGGAGATATGGACGTGTATAATGAAGAACAGGAAATAAGTAAAGGATCTATTAATATGGTCGAGATAGTACCAATGCCAGTAGCAGAGGTACCGATAGTGAACTTATATGAGACTGATCCGGAGGAGGAGGATCCTTCTGAATACTCCGACAACTTTGACTTCGCGTCATTGTTTGACGGTATATTAGAGGAGGAGGTGGAGACAATACCGATTAATCCGGTATTGCCTACTGAGGAGGTGGAGGAGTTGACACTGAAGGAGTCCATGAAGGCTCTGTTCATGGTAGTGTTGGACAAGAATGTCCAACTGAGTAAAGAAGTTCGTGACCATAAGCAGGAGGTTCACGACGTCCAGAAGGATAAGGAAGACATGGAGGTCTTCTGGGAAGTTGGGCACGATGAGAGAGTGATGGCGAAGGATAAAGTCCGGGACATAAAGTTAGAGGTCCAGGAACTGAAGGCTGAGCTTCTGAATAAGAAGTAGAAAATAAGTCGAATGTCCTACATCCATAGGAGTTCGAACGAGGATTATCAGCATCAAATTACTGAGTATCCGGTAGAGGAGGGACAGACTAGGCATACGATTAGTCGGGATATTGTGGCCAGTATGGCCGATTAGGATTACACTAATGTAGTTAGGCAGATGTAGTCTAGTTAGTTTAGCTATGTAAATATGGTGTAGCTAGTAGTGACGTAAAACCCTCTTTTGTATAAACAAGGGTAGTCTTTTGTAAATCGCAATTATTTGAATGTAATTGTGGGATAGAAGTTGTAAATGGCTGAAGTCATGTAATGACGAACGATGTAGTGTTATACTACGAAGAAGCATCTTAATATAAGTAGTTGTTGAAATGCTTGTCAATGTGATTGAGTTATTATCGATTGTTATTAATAACCGAGTGAAGAAATAAATAATAATGAAAATGTTTTCGCATTAACAAAAAATGCCGCAAAGAAGGCATCAAAGAAACCAAAAAGAAGAGCCTCGTAATTAGGAAGAGCAAGGGAATTAGAACCCTATGCAAGAATTTGTGAACCTATTAGCTACGGCTCTTAATAGGACGAAAGATAACGTACAGGATAATCCTGGGGTAGGACGTGGGACTACCTTTAAGGAATTTAAAAT
The DNA here is from genome assembly GCA_020205555.1 of Panax stipuleanatus. NCBI lineage: Eukaryota > Viridiplantae > Streptophyta > Magnoliopsida > Apiales > Araliaceae > Panax > Panax stipuleanatus. The sequence goes on along the minus strand of CM035126.1, from coordinate 57,159,098 downwards.
TATAGGCTCGCCTTAGTTCTATGGAACTACGGATCCTATCGATGTCCAAGTTTGGGTAAAAGAAATTGAAAAGGCATTTGTCATAGCAAATGTCAGTGAGGCGCAAAAGACTTCTTTTGCTACTTACATAATGAAGGGTGAGGCCAACTACTGTTGGGAGGCAAACCAGGGTAGGGCCGGAATAGAAATTGTTACGTGGACACGGTTTAATGAGTTATTCTTCGAGAACTACTTCCCCACGAGCATGCAGGGGAGGATGGAGATTCAGTTCCTAGAACTGAAGCAGGGGGCCATGATAGTTCCCCAATACGCAGACAGGTTCAATGAACTGGCGAGGTTTGCTCCACACCAAGTGGACACAGAGTTGAGAAAGGCGAGACAGTTTGAGTAGGGATTGAAACCCTAGATCTTTAGCCAGATATCGGTATTCCAAAGTGTTACTATTGGAGCCGTATTAGAGAAGGCGATCATAACCAAGGGTGGTAGTGAGACTTTGAGCCAATACCACAAGGAGAAAAAAAATAAGGTTAAGACTAACGTGTCAGTCAAAATTAAGGGAGCCAGTGGAAGTGGCCAGAGGAGGAAGGGTTTTAACTTTGGGAATACCGGAGTAAAGCAGGAGGGTACTAAGAGGAGGATGGAGGCATGCAAGACTTGCAGAAAGACTCATCTGGGAGTCTGCCTCAAGAGCAAGGCGGTGTGTTACAATTATAGACAGGAAGGGCACATTTCGCCTAACTGTCCCAATCCTAAGAAGAATCACGGGTGCTTCGTGTGTGGATCTACGGACCACATGGCACAAAACTGTTCGAAGAAGGGGTCGGACAGTGGGAAAGGAGCTAGTGGTGGAAAGCTAGCGATTGGTGGTTCTACACCATAGGGTAGACCAACTACCCGCACTTTTAATATGACAGTCCAAGATGCAGTTGCATCAAGCGACGTCGTAGCATGTATTGTCCCGGTCAATGATATAAATACGTATGTATTGTTTGATTCGGGTGCTACTTGTTTGTTTATAGCATGTGAATTTACTAAACGGTTAGGATTATTCCCCGAAAGACTTGTAATAACTTTGAATATGAAGGTAGTAAACGAAGAAGTAATTCCTATTAATTATGTTCATAGGAGTTGTTGTGTAGATATAAGAGGTAACAAGTTGTCGATAGATCTTATACTGATAAAGTTGGGAGAATTCGATGTAATTCTCGGGATGGATTGGTTGTTTAACTATGGGGCGATTATCGATTGCCAAATAAAAAGTGTGAACCTTCGGATTTCTAAGAAACCCAAGGTAGTGTTCTTTGGTATTAAATCACCGAGAGGCTCTTGTTGTCTAACCATGACACAAGCCAGAAAATTGTTACGGAAGGGATTGGTTGTTTAATTATGCCATGTTGTTGATACCCAGCAATTGGGAGCAACATTGGAACAGATACCTATAGTCAATGAATTTACGGACGTATTTCCCAGCGATTTGCCAGGTCTTTCACCCGATAGGGAGACCGAGTTCGTTATAGATGTTGTGTCAGGGATGACACCAGTTTTGAAGGCACCGTATCGTATGGAGCCAGTGGAATTAAAGGAGTTGATTATTCTGTTACAAGAACTATTGGACAAGAAGTACATTCAATCGAGTGTTTCTCTATGGGGAGCACCAGTATTGTTTGTAAAGAAAAAGGACTGGTTGTTGAGGCTTTGTATCGACTACTGAGAGTTGAACAAATTAACGATAAAGAATAAGTACCCATTACCCAGGATCGATAATCTCTTTGATTAGTTGAAAGGGGCAAAATAGTTTTCTAAAATAGATTTACGGATAAGGTATCACCTGTTGAAGGTTAGAGAGGAGGATGTGCCTAAGACAGCATTCAGGACTCGTTATGGTCATTAAGAGTTCTTGGTGATGTCATTTGGGTTAACGAATGCGCTAGCCGCATTCATGGATATGATGAACAGAGTGTTCAAATAATATTTGGACAAGTTCGTCAGTAATGTCCATTGATGATATTCTAATCTATTCTAAGACGGAAGAAGATCACGCTGAACATTTAAGATTAGTGTTGGAAGCACTACGAAAGGAGAAATTGTATACTAAATTCACTAAGTGTGAATTTTGGTTAGAAAGAGTGCAATTTTTGGGGCACACTATTAACAAGGAAGGGATTTCAGTTGATCCAGCGAAGGTGGAAGCAGTGTTTATGTGACACCCCCAAATTCGGGTACTTCAATTCCACGGGACTTGGTGTTCACTGTACGAATATCATCTATCTATATACCCATAGTAAATGCAAACCATGCAATAAATAGAAATAAATCCCCCCCCCCCCTTATGGGGTTACAACATCTGAGTAATAAATAAAATAAATCCTAGGTCATACTAACCTTAAATATTTGTGCGGAACATAAACAATTAAATGGTCTTACACAACATAATACAAGTCTGAAACATAAACATATAACTTAAACAAGTCTTCATCACTTGTTGACTTTGCCCTTGCCTTTTCTAGTAGAAGGCTCGTCGGACCTTTCGTTCTTAACTGCAATGTTATTATTACGCAAGAGTGAGCACGATTGCCCACAAGTATAATAATATGACAACAATATAATAACATGCGAGTGAATCAAAGACATCTGAATAAAGAAACTCAACTTTTGACTCGAGGACAAATAACAGGAATCCAAAGAACATCTGAGGGTCATAAGACCTTGAACTATGTCCTAGGTTGTAAAGTGTTTATACTTTAAACCTTTAACAGTCATAAGACAATGGACTCTACTTCTCGTACTTAGGGGCAGCCCTTAGTACCATACTGTGCACAATATCTCAACGCTAAAGCGTATATAATCCCCTTTACAGGGTTGTTCATCTCAATTTTGACATCAGAGTCCGCACCAAAGGAAGTTTGGTTTGGATAAGCTCAATAAGTATTCTAGAATTTGAAACGTTCATTAACTATGGACTAGTCGAATCAATAAGGGTTCACTAGTCCTATAAGATTCAACAATAACATCGATATTCAATTTGAACAATAAATCTCAAGAGTATACAATCGAATAAGTATTGTATAACTGAAGTAATACTTAAAGGAATAACAATATCTCATATGAAAATCTTAACTTGAATAAACAAGGATAAAAACTTGCTCGATGTAAAAGTAATGTTTGAGTTTAGGAAACTTGCAAAATATTAGACAAGTTTAAGGATAGGAAACTTGCCTCTTGCACAAGCTACAAATATAATTACAATTCACTTCCTCAACGTCCTACACATTACATTATGTATACAACATCGATTAGTTTTCATAACTACCATGTTTAACTGTTAAACTATTCACTTAAGTTCGACTTACAACTTGGTTTATAATATTACTCAATGGCTAAGCACATAACATGAATGTAAACTCACAACATGCATATCACACATGTATAACCCTTTAAACAATCATAATCAAGTTTTACAATTACGATATTCAAGTTCGCACTTAGTTTGTTAACTTGAACCTTCACATTATCTTATACATGTCAATAACTTAATTTATTAATCATGAACTTCAAATCATATAATATTCATGTATGTAACTTAAAACAACATCTTTTATTATCGAGAACACTACACTTGTGTGCGTGCATGTCTGAAGCCATCCGATTGCCTCCGAATACACATCAGTCACAAGATGGCCATTTTTACCCATTTTAACTATTTCAAATGGAGAAACTTAAAGAATGAAGTTGTAGGTCTACTCGTTATCTTTTCGAATCATCTTGAATCTCCTTAATCGGAGTTCGTATGAAAACGTTATGCTTATTTTACTATAGGAGGTCAAAATAGTCTCAAAAAAAAAAGGCTCCCGGACAGCCCTTATATCTGCTGGGGCGGGTCCTAATGCCCATGAACACCCGCTGGGGCGGGTCCCCTTGCTGGTGCACTCCCTGGTTGGCGATGAACACACAGAGTAGCCCAAATAAATCCAAATTAAACTAACGTAATGAATTATAAGGCTACCCATAATGTAAAAACTCCACAGAAACATTATATAACATTTCTAGCATGATCTTAGCATTTTAAATCACGTATTTACACAATCCAAGGCATCTATTTTCACTGTTTTCAATATTTTATAAAGTTTTGAAGGAAAATAAGAAATTCAACGTTACAGATTCGTTATAACACCGAATCCGTTCGTTTAACTTCCATTTTGTTCGTTTAAACGTACATAATTACATGCAAGTGTCAATTTAAGTTAAATAAACATATAAGGCGTGTAAATTTTGTACGTAAGGGCCATATGGGCCATATGTATAATTTCTACACTCTATAACTTTTGAAAATCCAATTATCAACAAAATTCCATGGTGTGATCACTGAAAGTTATGCATATATGGCATATAATATGTTATGGACATCAAATTAATATATATAGCCATATCATGAACAAGTCATCAATTTAGTCTTTTACAGAAAACTTCAAAGTACGTTAATGGAAAGTTTTGAAAACTTAATTAAGACGTAATTACATAAAATTGATCACTGTGATTTATGTATACATGGTATAAAATATGTTATAAACATAATTTAACCCATATAAAGCCATATAACCAACAATGATTCAAAATTAACGATTACAGAGAACTTCAAAGTACGTAAAATAAAAAGCTTGAAACTTAGTATAACTGGGTTAAGAATTTACCCTGCTAACTCTGTTTGATGATATAGACTTGATTAATATCTTCTCTACTTCTTCTTAAATTCACAATTCTCTCTCAAATTCTCTCTGAATATATGAACATGTAAACTGATATGTATATTATATAAAATATAAGTATATAATACATATATATGTAGAGGGTGAGTGGTTGTCGGTTAATCCCATAGTGGGTTAAATGACCAACTCCCCTTAAGGCCTTGTTTGGCTAGCTTAAGGAATCTCTTCTCATTTATTTTAATTAACTTACTATAATATAGTTTAATAATGTCACACTTTTAATTAATCAATTAATCTTATTTAAATCAATTAAATAAAATAGCATGATTCCACAATAATTCACATAGTCACATAATTAAAATCCTCATTTATTAATTATGTCAAATCATTAAATCTCTAATTAATTAGAATAACATTATGCTTATTAAATAATTCACTTAATCAAATAAGCTTAATTAAACACATACTTTTGCATATAAAAATTCTCCACATTAATTTAATCAATGTAACACATATAATTAAATTAATCTATCACAAATTCATCATTTAATTATTTAACTCAATAATTAAATCATCAAAAATATTTATTTAATTCAATAAATATTCAAATTAAATTACAAAAATCTTGTTCGTCACATCTTTCCCCCCTAAAAGGATTCTGTCCCCAGAATCACGGTTCAATAAAAAAATTCGTCCCGTTACATTCTCCCCCCTTACAAAGATTCTGTCCCCAGAATCTTATATACAAAAATTAAGTAAATAAATCTAGGTAATTCTTCATCATATACTCTTCGAGTTCCCACGTAGCTTCTTCAGCATTGTGGTTCCTCCAAATTACCTTAACATAAGGTATAACTTTGTTTCTGAGGACTTGCTCTTTTCTGTCAATAATTTGAAAGGAATTTCTTCATAGGATAAGTCTTTCTCAAAATGTAGGGGTTCATATTCAATCACGTGCTTGTAATCGGGTTTGTAAGGGCGTAAAACTGAAACATAGAAGACGTTGTGGATATTCTCTAGCGCTAGAGGTAAGGCTACCTCATACGCAACTTCTCTAATCCTTCGCAGTACCTCAAAGGGTCCAATGAACCTCAGGCTCAATTTTCCCTTCTTTCCGAATCTGATCTTCCCCTTCCAGGGAGAGACTTTCAAGAACACATAGCTTCCCGATTCAAACTCAACGTTCTTACGGTGTGGATCGGCATATTTCTTCTGCCTATCCTGAGCGGCTACCAGTCTTATCCGGATCACTTTGACTATATATGTTGTCTGTTGTACCAACTCTGGACCTAGCAATTGTCTCTCGCCAACTTCATCCTAGTATAGCGGAGTTCTGCATTTTCTTTAGTACAACGCTTCGTAAGGCGGCATGCCAATACTAGCGTGATAACTGTTGTTGTAACCGAATTCCACAAGCGGTAGGTGATCATCCTAATTTCCTTTAAAATCCATGATACATGCTCTCAACATATCTTCCAATGTCTGGATCGTTCTTTCACTCAGCCCGTCTGTCTGAGGGTGATAAGTCGTACTCATTCTCAACTGTGTCCCCATGCATTCCTGTAGTCACTTCCAGAAGTTTGATGTGAAGGGCGGATCTCTGTCGGAAATAATTGACACCGGAACTCCGTGCCTCAAAACAATCTCTTTCACATATAACCTTGCCAACCGGTCTAAGTTGAATCTGATTTTGATCGGAAGGAAGTGTGCTGATTTCGTCAGTCGGTCAACGATAACCCATACTGCGTCGTAGCCTTTCTGAGTCGTCGGAAGGCCAACCACGAAATCCATCGTAATGTGTTCCCATTTTCATTCTGGGATTTCCAGGGGTTGTAGCAAACCACTCGGCCTCTGATGTTCTGCTTTTACTTTCTGACAGCTCAGACACTTTGCAACGCACTCAGCAACATCTCGTTTCAAATTCGGCCACCAGAAGTGCTGTCGAAGATCCTGGTACATCTTGGTACTACCAGGGTGAATCGAATACCGTGAGCTATGAGCCGCACTCAAAATATCCTCCTTAATCTCTGGCACTGACGGTACCCACACTCTGTTCTCAAATCTCAGTAGTCCCTCATTGTCTATCTTGAATCTCGGTTCGGTTCCTTCAGATATCTTTTTCTTAACCTTCTCACATTCTTCGTCCTGAAGTTGAGCTTCCTTAACTTTATCCAATAGGGTTGTACCAGCTTGCATCTGAAACAACTTCTCGTCAATCTCCATCAGATACTTCACTTCCAATTCCAGTTTTTCCATTGCTGAAACTAGCTCCTCCTGAGCAGTCAACATCATCAATTTCTCCCGGCCCTTCCTGCTTAAGGCATCGGCGACCACATTAGCCTTACCCGGATGGTATAAGATTTCACCGTCATAGTCCTTAATTAACTCCAGCCACCTTCTCTGGCTGATATTCAAGTCCTTCTGTGTAAAAATATATTTCAGACTCTTGTGGTCTGTATATATTTCACACTTCTCCCCATAAAGATAGTGTCTCCAAATTTTCAAAGTAAATACCACTGCAGCTAACTCCAAGTCATGGGTCGGATACCCCTTCTCATAGTCTTTCAATTGTCGTGACGCATACGCAATGACCCTGTCGTTTTGCATAAGCACACAGCCAAGTCCTTTATACGACGCGTCACTATAAATCACAAAATTTCCTGTATCGTCCGGAAGAGATAACACAGGTACTGAACTCAACCTTTTCTTAAGCTCTTGGAAGCTTTTCTCAAACTTATCCGTCCAAATGAATTTCACCGATTTCCTAGTCAAATTCATCAGCGGAGTTGCGATCTTGGAAAAGTCCTGAATGAATCTTCTATAATAGCCCGCTAATCCAAGAAAACTCCTCACTTTCGACGGTGTTTTCGGCTGATCCCAGTTCATCACAGCTTCGACTTTAGAGGGATCTACCGAAATTCCGTCCTTGTCGATCACATGTCCAAGAAATTGCACTCTTTCAATCCAGAATTCACATTTTAAAAATTTAGCTTACAACTTCTCTCTTTTCAACGCCTCTAATGTTAACTTCAGATGTTCTACATGTTCTTCCTTGGTCTTCGAGTATACCAAAATATCATCGATAAAGACCACCACAAATTTTTCCAAAAACGGCTTGAACACTCCATTCATTAAGCCCATGAATGCTGCAGGAGCATTCGTTAGACCAAATAACATTACCAGAAATTCGTAGTGACCATATCGAGTCCTAAATGCTGTCTTCGGAACATCCTCTGGCCTCACCTTCAGCTGATGATAGCCACTCCTCAAGTCTATCTTTGAAAAGTACCTTGCACCCTTTAATTGGCCAAATAGATCGTCGATCCTCGGTAATGGATATCTATTCTTAATTATGACCTTATTCAATTCTCTATAGTCGATGCAAAGCCGCATCGTCCCGTCCTTCTTTTTCGCAAACAACACTGGCGCTCCCCATGGCGATACGCTCGGTTGGATGTACTTCTTGTCTAGTAACTCTTGTAGTTGTACCATTAACTCTTTCATCACTACCGGAGCCATCCGGTACGGTGCCTTCGATATTGGGGCCGTCCCTGGCGCCAAATCGATCACGAACTCAACCTCTCTGTCTGGCGGAAGTCCTGGCAGATCATCCGGAAATACGTCTATGAAGTCCCTCACGACTAGTATATGTTCCACTTTCGGGTTTTCTTTACGACTATCGACTATGTAGGCTAAATATCCTACACAGCCTTGTCTTAACAACTTCCTGGCCTGCATCATCGTCAGACAACTCGCTTGTCTAGGCGATTTGCTGCCATAAAACACAACCTTTGATAGGGTTATAAGGTTGATACACTTCCTCTGGCAATCAATTACAGCCCCATAATTGACTAGCCAATCCATTCCTAGAATAACATCGAATTCCCCAAGCCTAATCGGGATAAGATCTACGTTCATAATGTTATCCTTAATATCTACTCTACAATTCTTGTGTACATACTTAACAGGGATCACTTCTCTATTCGCAATCTCTATGTTCATGGGGTATTCTAACTTGTCCATAGGAAGTTCTAAGTTCTTAGAAAAGTCATCGGATATAAATGAACAAGTAGCACCCGAATCAAATAGTACATAAGCATTAACTTTATTGATCGAAATGATACCTGACACCACATCGCGAGACTGTACAGCATCCTGCACGGTCATGTTGAAGGTCCTGGCGGTCGGTCGATTGGTTGCGGTTGGTCCCGTGATAGTTAGAGCACTTCCACTGCTGTTTCCCCTGTTCCCTCCTGATCCAGCCCCTCCAGATCCCTTCTTTGGACAGTCCCTTGCCAGATGGTCCTTTGAGCCACAAGTGAAGCAAGCACCCTTCTTTGGGTTTGGACAGTTAGGTGTTATGTGGCCTTCCTGACCACAATTGTAGCATACTCGTTTTTCCTTCATACAGACCCCCAGGTGAGCTTTTTCGCAGGTCGAACAAGCTTCGATCCTCTTCTTTTGACCTCCTTGCTGATTCCCAGTTGATGAGTTATCATTCCACCTCCTCTTCTGATTGTTACTTCCCCTCGTATTGCTACCACTAGCCTTGTTAACTCCTTCACCTTCACTCTTCTTCTTTTTTTGATCTTGGTTATACTTCGTAACAGCGTCACTCCATCCCTCAGCGAGAATGGCCTTCTCCAACACTCCAGCAAAAGTGTTCAATTAGAACATTGACACTTTGCTATACAACCAGGGCTTCAGGCCCTGCTCAAACCTCCTTGCCTTCCTCTGATCGGTGTGCACTTGATACGTGGCAAACCTAGCCAACTCATTGAATTTCGCCGCATATTTTGGGACGGACATATTCCTCTATTTCAGCTCTAGAAACTGAATCTCCATTTGATTCTGCGAGCTGGTCGGAAAGTACATCTCAAAGAACATCTCTTTGAACCTCTCCCAGGTAATCACACCTTCACCTCCCCGGACCTTATTTGCTTGCCACTAATAGCTGGCCTCAGATTTTAGCATGAACGTTGCATAGGCGGTTTTTTGGTCTTCTCTGACTCTGGCGACGTCGAAAACTTTTTCCATCTCCATGACCCAGGTTTGAGCTTCTATCGGGTTCATGGTGCCTTTAAACTCTGGCGGTCCCACCGCCTTGAAGTCCTTGAACGTTGTGTTTGGTGGAGCTTGAGGTTGGTTGTTAAGCGCTCCAGCAAGTAAGTTCGCCAACTGCTGAACGGGGTTAGCATTGGCGTCGTTGTTGTTGTTAGTTGACCCTTCCTGGGCCGGTCGACGGTTTGGTCTTCTCCTTGGCGGCATATTTCTATTAAGATATACGCTTATTAGAACTTTATTCAATCTTTTAAATATTTAAGGCTTAACTTAAACATTTAGACGCAATCAGTCAACACATTATCTCAAATAAACTCTGATATATTACTAAATCAAAACTTTTAACATAATACGATAGCATCACTGCTATTTACATCAACTATCCCGAGATAAAGAATCTACAGGATTTAAAACATAAAATATTCCTCTATTTATAAACACATTGGAATTTACATTATTAACTACCAGATAGGTTTCACAAAATTAAATGTTCCTATCACTGCCCATTAAGGCGACGAACAGCTTTGCCACGCTTTTCTTCCATAATCCGGGACATCGTCCTGCGATCTAGCATGTACGACGGTAGTCCTTCGAATTGAATTGGGTACCTCATAACCCGATCCTGGGCCTCGTCAATTGCATACTGAAGTGTAAAGTACGTCTCCTCAAGCCTGGCCTTCTTCGCCCAACAGTTGTCTTCTGCGAGATCTACTCGTCGTGATTCCCTTACCCAAGCTTCTTCAGCTATGGCCAGCCTTGCTGATTTCTCTTTTAGTTCATTCTTCAATCTCTCTATTTCCTCTGACTTCTGGTCGGTTTGGCCTTTTTCGTGAACTAAATTCCACTCTATATTTCCCAAACGTGTGTGAAGAGCCTCAACCTCTCCATCCCTCAGCTCGATAGTAGACTGTTGAGTAACCGACGGCTCCCTCAGCTCCTGAACAGTCTCCCTCAGCTCCTGAACAGTATCACGTAACTCTATGTTACGGTCATACAGCTCGTCATACATCTCGGCACTAATAGAGCTCGGTGGGAACTCTTCAGGGTCTTCCTCCTCCTCTTCGGCTGCCTCAGCCTGAACCTCAATCTCCTCAGGGTCTTCCTCAGAGTCCTCCTCTGAATTAGACACCGGCACATACTCCTGACCAATGACTGTGATCAAGGGTGATGGCTCTCGTTGGACTAACTGCTCCCAGATTACGTGGATATCTCGGGGCTCCTCCTCTCTAGCCTCTAGGGGTACAAGGTCCCTGGACTGACTAGGTTCTCCAGCATCCGTCACCCTGACAAATAAAATTTCAAGTTTTAGTAATTACGTGATGCTAATCGATACTCGAATATATAAGTATAAGCACATAGCACATAAAGTAAGTTATTATCTTTCTTAGAACTCGATAAGAGTTATCATTACAATGTTCTCGATCTCTAAAAAGGCTACTATCCTAAGGTTTTCCCCCACCTAAGGTTCATAACCTACAACTTTGATACCAACCTGTGACACCCCCAAATCCGGGTACTTCAATTCCACGGGACTTGGTGTTCACTGTACGAATATCATTTATCTATCTATCCATAGTAAATGCAAACCATGCAATAAATATAAATAAATCCCCCCCTTATGGGGTTACAACATCTGAGTAATAAATAAAATAAATCCCAGGTCATACTAACCTTAAACATCTGTGCGGAACATAAACAATTAAATGGTCTTACACAACATAATACAAGTCTGAAGCATAAACATATAACTAAAACAAGTCTTCATCACTTGTTGACTTTGCCCTTGCCTTTTCTAGTAGAAGGCTCGTCGGACCTTTCGTTCTTAACTGCAATGTTATTATTAGGCAAGAGTGAGCACGATTGCCCACAAGTATAATAATATGACAATAATATAATAATATGCGAGTGAATCAAAGACATCTGAATAAAGAAACTCAACTTTGGACTCGAGGACAAATAACAGGAATCTAAAGAACATCTGAGGGTCATAAGACCTTGAACTATGTCCTAGGTTGTAAAGTGTTTATACTTTAAACCTTTAACAGTCATAAGACTATGGACTCTACTTCTCGTACTTAGGGGGGTCAGCCCTTAGTACCATAATGTGCACAATATCTCAACGCTAAAGCGTATATAATCCCCTTTACAGGGTTGTTCATCTCAATTTTGACATCAGAGTCCGCACCAAAGAAAGTTTGGTTTGGATAAGCTCAATAAGTATTCTAGAATTTGAAACATTCATTAACTATGGACTAGTCGAATCAATAAGGGTTCACTAGTCCTATAAGATTCAACAATAACATCGATATTCAATTTGAACAATAAATCTCAAGAGTATACAATCGAATAAGTATTGTATAACTGAAGTAATACTTAAAGGAATAACAATATCTCATATGAAAATCTTAACTTGAATAAACAAGGATAAGAACTTGCTCGATGTAAAAATAAGGTTTGAGTTTAGAAAACTTGCAAAATATTAGACAAGTTTAAGGATAGGAAACTTGCCTCTTGCACAAGCTACAAATATAATTACAATTCACTTCCTCAACGTCCTACACATTACATTATGTATACGACATCGATTAGTTTTCATAACTACCATGTTTAACTATTGAACTATTCACTTAAGTTCGACTTACAACTTGATTTATAATATTACTCAATGGCTAACCACATAACATGAATGTAAACTCACAACATGCATATCACACATGTATAGCCCTTTAAACAATCATAATCAAGTTTTACAATTACGATATTCAAGTTCGCACTTAGTTTGTTAACTTGAACCTTCACATTGTCTTATACATGTCAATAACTTAATTTATTAATCATGAATTTCTATTCATATAATATTCATGTATGTAACTTAAAACAACATCTTTTATTATCGAGAACACTACACTTGTGTGTGTGCGTGTCCGAAGCCCTCTGATTGCCTCCGAATACGCATTAGTTACAAAGATGGCCATTTTTACCCATTTTAACTATTTCAAATTTAAAAACTTAAAGAATGAAAGTTGTAGGTCTACTCGTTATCTTTCCGAATCATCTTGAATCTCCTTAATCAGAGTTCTTATGAAAAAGTTATGCTTATTTTACTACAGGAGGTCAAAACAGTCTCGAAAACAAAAAAAAGGCTCCCGGACAGCCCTTATACCCGCTGGGGAGGGTCCTAATGCCCATTAACACCCGCTGGGGCGGGTCCCCCTGCTGGTGCACTCCCTGGTTCACGATGAACACACAGAGTAGCCCAAATAAATCCAAATTAAACTAACGTAATGAATTATAAGGCTACCCATAATGTAAAAACTCCACAGAAACATTATATAACATTTCTAGCATGATCTTAGCATTTTAAATCATGTATTTACACAATCCAAGGCATCTATTTTCACTGTTTCAATATTTTGTAAAGTTTTGAAGGAAAACAAGAAATTCAACGTTACGGATTCGTTATAATACCGAATCCGTTCGTTTAACTTCCATTTTGTTCGTTTAAACGTACATAATTACATGCAAGTATCAATTTAAGTTAAATAAACGTATAAGGCGTGTAAATTTTATACGTAAGGGCCATATGGGCCATATATACAATTTCTACACTCTGTAACTTTTGAAAATTCAATTATCAACAAAATTTCATGGTGTCATCACTGAAAGTTATGCATATATGGCATATAATATGCTATGGACATCAATTAATATATATATATATAGTCATATCATGAATAAGTCATCAATTTAGTCTTTTACAGAAAACTTCAAAGTACGTTAATGGAAAGTTTTGAAAACTTAATTAAGACGTAATTACATAAAATTGATCACTGTGATTTATGTATACATGGTATAAAACATGTTATAAACATAATTTAACCCATATAAAACTATATAACCAACAATGATTCAAAATTGACGATTACAGAGAACTTCAAAGTACGTAAAATAGAAAGCTTGAAACTTAGTATAACTGGGTTAAGAATTTACCCTGCTAACTCTGTTTGATGATATAGACTTGATTAATATCTTCTCTACTTCTTCTTAAATTCACAATTCTCTCTCAAATTCTCTCTGAATATATGAACATGTAAACTGATATGTATATTATATAAAATATAAGTATATAATACGTATATATGTAGAGGGTGAGTGGTTGTCGGTTAATCCCATAGTGGGTTAACTGACCAACTCCCCTTAAGGCCTTGTTTGGCTAGCTTAAGGAATCCCTTCTCATTTATTTTAATTAACTTACTATAATATAGTTTAATAATGTCACACTTTTAATTAATCAATTAATCTTATTTAAATCAATTAAATAAAATAGCATGATTCCACAATAATTCACATAGTCACATAATTAAAATCCTCATTTATTAATTATGTCAAATCATTAAATCTCTAATTAACTTGAATAACATTATGCTTATTAAATAATTCACTTAATCAAATAAGCTTAATTAAACACATACTTTTGCATATAAAAATTCTCCACATTAATTTAATCAATGTAACACATATAATTAAATTAATCTATCACAAATTCATCAATTAATTATTTAACTCAATAATTAAATCATCAAAAATATTTATTTAATTCAATAAATATTCAAATTAAATTACAAAAATCTTGTTCGTCACAGATTAATTGGGAACAATCGAAAACGCCGACTGAGGTGTGGAGTTTCCTAGGGTTGACGGGTTACTATCGGAGGTTCATTTAGGACTTCTCGAAGATAGCTACTCCATTGAAAAATTTGACAAGGAAGATCATGAAGAACATGTGGACAAAGAAGTGTGAAGACAGCTTTCAAGAGTTGAAGAAGAGGTTGAGTCAAGCACCTGTATTGTCTTACCAGATGATACGGATAATTTCGTAGTATATAGTGATGCTTCGCATAAAGGACTGGGTTGCGTGCTCATGCAGCATGGTAAGGTCATTGCGTATGGATCTAGGCAGTTAAAGGAGTATGAGAAAAGTTATCCTACTCATGACCTTGAACTTGCAGCATTGGTTTTTGCCTTAAAAATTTGGAGGCATTACCTATACGGGGAGAAATGTGAGATATACACAGACCATAACGAAGGGTTATTAAGATTTAATGGACAAATTTGGGTTCCGTATGGTACAGAGTTAAATGAAGAGATTATGGACGAGGCACATAACTCGAGGTACTCGATTCATCCTGGTAGTACCTGTGACGCCCCCAAATCTGGGTACTTGAAACCCGTACTTGGTGCTACACGATACCATTCATAAGGACTGCTTAAAATATTATAAACTTAAAATTATATCAAAGTTGACTAATCCCCAGATACGGACCTTTAAGTACATTATTACATGATAGATATTATATTATAATAATACAAAGTTCTAAATATTACAACCAACACCTTAAAACTATTCCTTCAGCTTCCCCTTTCTTTTGTCCTTGCCAGAACCTTCTGATCGTTCACGCTTAGCTGAAAATATTTAATTTAAAGCAAGAATGAGCATTTAATTGCTCAGCAAGTAATATCAGATAATAAACATCAGCTGAAAGAAGTAAATGTTTTCTTTGAAGTATACTTCTACAACGAATCAATAGTTGTGAAGCCATTTGAAACAATTCATAACAACATATCAAACCGTTTAAAATTTTGAAACGACGTAGTGACTATAAATGTTGAGCGGTCAATAGACCTTGAACCATTATTTTCAAGCTTTGAAAAGGTTTATACAGAAATTCATCTGCAAACCGTCATGACTTACGGACACGTTGGGTGATCAGTTTGTATGCCCTGTATTGATCAACACTACATACTGGAACGACATATCCGCCTTTGGCATATAAAAATTTTCCAATTTTGGGATGTTCATACTCAGTCTGGAGTCCGAACCAAAGCAATTTAGTTGGACGAATCTATCCTAACTAATAATATTCAACGATATATTTTAAACAATGTCTAGCCGAGTCAAATAGCTTAGACAACTTTTAAACCATGTATTTATACCAATATTAAATGGTAGGAATCAATACTTGTATTATCAAAGAATTTTGAGTTCAAGGATACTTGTTTGGATACAATCATTCATACGAGTGAGTACACTTGCACAACCAAACTTAGCTTACAAATAACAGAACAATTTTGATTATATATGAATCATATAAAGACATAAATAAGATACTGGTAAATAATAAACGAATCAATAATAAATAAGTTACAGATACTTGCTTACACAAAGAACCATTGCATAAAGTAAATGCAAAGGTTGGAATACTTGCACCATAAAGAGTAAGGTTTAGATACTTGCCTTTTTCGCTGCTTACTGCTACGCAATATAGTTTTATCTTTAACACAAAGACCTATCATTAATAAGATTGTTCTTGAAATCAGTATATCAAATTATACTTCATAATACTACTACTTTATAAGTAAATTATCTAGCATGTAATCACATAATCAAACATTAGATAACCTCTTAACATCTTAATTATTCACTTATAAGTTTTTATTTATAAACTAGTAAACCATATAACCAATCCAGCAACCTGGATCATCAATCCAACAACCTATATCATCAATCCAGCTACCTGGATTGACCAAACCAACCAATCTAATAACCTGGATTATCTAAATAGACCAATCCAGCTTCCTAGATTATCCAAACATACCAATCCAGCATCCTGGATCACCAACGTAACAATCCAGCATCCTCGTAGCTAATCCAGCAAACTTGATGGCCAATCCAGCAAACCAGATTGCAATCCAGTAAACTGGATTCCAATCCAGCAAGCTGGATTCGCATCAAAATACCAAACCATATTATTATATTTTTATCTTTTGTCCAGACATATATATATATATATATATATTCTATACATAAAAATGATTTTTCTAAAAATTTTCAATTTCCTTTACTATTTTTCAAAAATCCATTTCTAGTTAATTCCTCAAGAAATTAGCTACCTTACGCTTAACTCCAGAAATTATCAACTCTTGGAGGGATCTTACACGTGTTAACGTGGACTCCTAGTTTAAATTTTGTGGCCATCGGAGTTATAGAACTCCGATTATAGCGGTTTCTGTTGAAAAAACCCAAATATTGAAATGACCATAACTTGGTCGTTTTAAGTCGGAATGAGCTCATTTTTGGACACAAGCTAGTTTATCTCATATATTTTCATGTCCCAAAAGACTGGATTTTATAACATTAATTAATTTGCCAAAACTATCCTTGAAAAATCCGGACAGCCTACTTTTTGCCATTTTTTAGATTTTTCTCCCTTTGCTAAAATCAGTCCATCCAAAAATCTACAAGGTATTTTTCAGTGATTCCACTTGGAGAAGTTAGAACACTCATAGATCTAAGTTCAAAAATTGACCACACTCAAAAATTCAAAATACACTAGGAGATATGGTCGTTTTCGTTTTATGTTACGTTTTCTCAAAAATCTAATTTTCTAACCTTTATGTTTTCTAAGAAAACTTCCATAATCTTTTGATTAATCATACAATAAACATCATATACCATCATAATACATACTAATACTCCTTAAGATCAAGGATCTACCATGATCCATCATCTATTTTATTAAAACTTCACCAAATCCAAACAAAACATAATCAATACTAATAAAAATTAGGATTTTCTAACTTTTCAAAACATAGTTTCCATTCCTTGCTTTAGATCTAACTTTTGACATTCAAAAGTGATAGATCTAAACATAATAGACTTATAAACATATAGATCTAAGGTTTTGGAGTTTTGAAATCTTAGATCCAAGTGTTGATTGAAAATAATTAAAATAAAATGCATAAACTAGTTAAAGCTTATAGCTTTGCTTGATTTTCTTTCTTCTTCTTTCTAATGGTTTGTTTATGGAACTATGAACACACAAAGATCTCTCTCTCTCTCTCCCTATGGCTGATCCGAAATGGTCTCCTCCCTCTCTCTCTTGGTTTTTGTTTTTGCTAGTTATGAGGAAAGAGAAAAGAAATGAAATAGAAATTGGTTTTTGTGAAAATATAAGTGTGTTTGGTAATTAGATATAGATATATCATGTATATCTATCTAAAATCTCCATCATATCTTACTCTTTCTCTCTCTGTTATCTCCTTATCACATAGAAAATTGGATAAACATGTTGGCAAAGTAAAAGGAAGACACGTGGAAAGTAAAGATAATGATAAGATAGAATGTAATCATTACATTATCCTCCCTTATCTCATCTCCTCTCTAAACTTCGGCCCTAAGGCCTTATCCTCACTCATTTTGTTTGTTTTTTAATGTTTTATTTAATTAAGTAAATGCCCAACATGTCCCTCTCCAATTGGTCCAAGACTTGGGTCATTCCTTTAATATTTTGGGCTTGCAAATTAAATATTTGGGCCATGAAACTTAGGCTAGCCCAATGCTTTTAATTTTATCTTTCCCTAATCATTTAATAAGGGTTTCCTTATACACATTTGTAAATAACTTCCTCACTCATATTTCTTTAATTTTATAACCCAATTAGACTTGCTTTACTTAGGTTATAAGATTAATTATTTAAGATGTATAAAATAAAACTCTTAGGTTATTTAATTACCACACCTAATATATGTATTATGTTACATAACTGTATTCTTAATTCCTTTATACAAAATAAAAGTATACACATTCTATATTTATTTAATCAATTACATAACCCACATAGGTCATCACACATTCCAATAGTTTATTAACTTAATAGCTCTAATAGGCTTAATAAGTTATGACCACTCACATATTCACTATGTATAATTCATATCAATTATTAATCACTTCACATTAATCACATAATGTACCTACATATTATCTTAAATACAATAATACATGTATTAATATTCAAATCCCTATTTGAAATTTAAATTAGGGTTTTGAACAACTATTCATCTTGGCTTCCTTTCTTAGTCAACTTATAATCATTAAATTGACTAACTTGCTTGATCCATATCGCATATGTTCAAAATATTACTGATAACAATAATTATAATAGTTAATAAAAGAATAATATATATATAAAAAAATTCATTCGTAAAATTATAGTCGTATAAAATTCTCGGTCCTTACAGTACCAAGACGTATCAAGACCTTCGAACAAATTTTTGATGGCCAAATATAAAGAGAGAGATAGTAGAGTATGTCAGTAGGTGCTTAACTTGTCAAAAAGTTAAGGCCGAACATAAACGACCCATTGGTTTGCTACAATCATTGGAAATTCCAGAATGGAAGTAGGAGCATATCACGATGGACTTTGTGGTAGAACTTCCAATGACGCATAAAGGATACGCCGTTATTTGGGTAATAGTGGATCGTTTGACGAAGTTGACTCATTTCTTGCAGATAAGAATTAGGTACAACTTAGACCAGTTAGTTAAGCTTTATGTCAAGGAGATTGTCTCAAGACATGGAGTTCCAGTTTTGATAGTGTTAGATCGCGACCCGCTACTCACATCTAATTTTTGGAAGAGTTTGCAAGAACAGATAGGAACGCAGCTGAGGTTGAGCACGGCGTATCATCCACAGACGGATGGACAAAGTGAGAGGACAATTCAAACGCTAGAAGACATGTTAAGGTCTTGCGTTATGGATTTCAAAAGGAGTTGGGACGATCATCTACCGTTGGTAGAGTTCGCATACAACAATAGTTATCACGCTAGTATAGGCATGCTGCCTTACGAAGCGTTATATGGACGAAAGTGCAGAAATCCACTGTGCTGAGATGAAGTAGGAGAGCGTCGAATGTTAGGACCAGAGATGGTGCAACAAACGACGGAAGTGGTTAAGTTGATACAAACGTGGATAGTAGCAGATCTAGACAAACAAAAAAAGTATGTCGATCCACATCGGAAGAATAGAGAGTTCGAAGTCGGTTTGTACGCTTTTCTGAAGGTGTCACCTTGGAAAGGAAAGATATGCTTCGGGAAGAAGGGAAAGTTAAGCCCTAGGAATATAGGACCTTTTGAAATTTTTAGAAGGGTAGGAGAGGTAGCTTACGTGATAGCAATACCTCAAGAGTTGGGACATATCCATAACGTGTTTCACGTATCGGTATTGCGTTCCTATAAGCCGGATTACAAGCACATAATCGAATATGAACCTATCCAAGTCGAGAAAGACTTAACGTATGAAGAAGTTCCTATTCAAGTTGTTGATAGGAAAGAACAAGTCTTGAGAAGCAAAGACATACCTTCGGTGAAGGTGATATGGAGGAACCACAATGTCGAAGAAGTAGCGTGGGAACTGGAAGACATGATGAGGAAAGTTTATCCTCATTTATTTGACTAACTTGTATCAAAATTCTGGGGACAGAATTCTTATAAGGGGGAGAATGTAACGCCCGAGAAAATTGAACTTTTATGTAAATGGATTTTATTTAATTTATTGAATAAAATTTAATTAAATGTTTATTAAAGTGAGTAAGCTATCTAAAGGTCGTTCTATGACCTAGAGAATGCAAAAATTGTTAGGATTCTGGCTACGTGCTAGAAATAAATGATATGAATTTATAAGACGAAAATAAAGGTTTTCTGAGGATTTTTCGTAAAATTACTATTCATCCATTTCTGCTCGGGAATTATTCTTGAAATTCTGAGAAACGCGTAATAATAGGATTTAAAGACGGGATGAAATATCTAATAATATTTCAATTATGGGTCACGAAATTTTCACGTGAGGTCCTAAAACCTTAAGGGTTAGGTAAAGTAAAACCTAAGAATAAACTATGTAGTGAACTTAGAACACTAATAAGCCATTAATAATGAAATCATAATAATTGATTGAAGAAACTTAATGAAGAACTATCAAACTTTTGATATGTTTAATGATAAGCATGTGAAACCATTAAAACATAGAAGTTTAGATTGGTTAGAATCACTAATGAATGACCAATGGATTGATTCCATTTGGTTTGAAGTAAAAATTTTGAATAACGAAGATTCGGCGAAAGTTACGCGATTAGACGGTAAGCGTCGAAATCGTGAATTTTTCTGAAATAGAAGTCAAAAGTCGTCGTTTGATTCAAAAACGTTGGTTTTCAATAGCGCAACGTGTAATTAGGTAAATAAGACTTGTGGGAGCAAGAACGAATGAATTCGGACTTAAAACAAAGAATTAAGCGTCGAACGTTCACGAACGTTTAACGAATGCATAAAAATAGACTAATCAGAGAATTTCTCGCCAACGGATTCAGAAATGAATTCCGACTAAATGAAATCATAAAACATAACATATGTGAACTATTGGCTTTGAAACGAGCCAATTCCGAGTTGTAACGATCGTGTTACGAGCTCGTGAAATTCAAGTTTTGTAAAAAGATTATGAGGTTGGGGGTCGGCGCTGCATCGCCACCCAGACCTTTGTTTCTAGCACTACTGTGACGAACGAGAATTTTATAATTTATTTTAATATTTATTGAACTACATAAATATTTTCGATGATTTAATTATTAAGTTAAATAATTATTTGATGGAATTGTGATAGATTAATTTAATTATATGTGTTACATTGATTAAATTAATGTGAGAAATTTTTATAGTTCAAGTATGTATTTAATTGAGTTTATTCGATTAAATAAATTATTTAATAAGCATAATGTTATTCTAATTAATTTAATAATTAATTAGAGATTCAATGATTTGTCATAATTAATAAATGAGAATTTTAATTATGTGATTATGTGATTTAATGTGGATTGTCATATTTTATTTAATTAAATTTAAATAAGATTATATGATTAATTAGAAGTGTGACATTAAACTATATAATAAGCATTTAATTAAATTAAAGGGGATAGGAGTTACTAAAGGGACAACCAAACATGACCTTAAGTTAGTGGAGCAGCTAATCAATTGGTGGAGGTTAACTGACAACCACTAACTATCAGTTATATATATAATATATATCATATACGTATATTATATCAGTTAAATTATATATACGTGAAAGCTATAACAGTTAAGCCATATATCTATTTCATATCATACTTTATCAGAGAAAATAGTTGAGAGAAAGTTGAGAGAAAAGATTAAGCTTGAAGGAGAATTGAAGAAGTAAGGAAGTTTATATCATCATCTAAACAAACAAGCAAGGGTAATTCCTTCATCTTAAGTTTTTAAATTACGTTTTCAAAAATTTTCCAATAACGTGTATTTTAAAGTTCTCTGCAAAAGCCTATTTTGTGATCAGTGCATGAATTGATGATATATATGTGTATATACATATTAATATATGATCATAACATGTTTTCTATCATCTATATTTGTTTTAAATCAATTAATTTCATGTAATTATGCCTTAATTAGATTTTCATGATTTACAGAGTATGAAAAGTACGAAGAACACGTATATGGCCCTTATGTACAAAATAGCATGCTCTAATTGTCTAATTAACTTTAAATTAATAGTTTATTATGATTATACATGTTTAAATAAACAAAACAAAATTCAAACGGACGGATTCGGAGTTATAACGAATCCGTAACGTTAAATTTCATGAATTCTCTCGAAACTTTTCAAAATACCAAGAACAGTGAATTTAAGTGTTTTAATTTGAGTGATTATATGATCTAAAGTGTTAAAAGCATGCTAGATTCATTTTTTGATGTTCCTATGAAGTTTATACTACATGGGTAACATACAAAAATCGTTGTGTTAGTTTAATTTGGATTTATTTGGCTTTTTCTGAAATTTTTCGCGAACTGCGACTGGACCAGTAGTGGCACATCCGCCCCCGTGGACTTTTAGCCTAGAAATATCCGCCCCCGCGGACATTCTTGCTGTCCAAAATTTTTTGATGTATTTTAAGCCCTAACATGAGGAACTAACTAAATATAATAAATCGGATGACATGTAAAGTATATAAAATAATAATATAACATATTGTCGACATGGATAAGACAATTTGAAGTCTCATATTAAAAAGTTATGTGTGAATTTGGACATTGTTGTTGTAAGTTTGATTATGGTCGTTTAAGAGTCATATTATGTGGTATGCATGTTGTGGTACAGATTCACGTTATGTGGTTAATTAATAAGTTAAGACTTGTGAACCAAGTTATTAAGTTATTAAGTTAAGTGAGAAGTTCGACTGTTAAGCATAGTGATTATGAAACTAATTGATATCATATACATAATTTAATGTGTAGGACGTTGAAGAATTGTATTGTAATTATATTTGTAGCTTGCGCACGAGGCAAGTTTTCTTATCTATACTCTCTAAATTGAGCAAGTTTTTAAACCTTACTTTTATGTTGAGCAAGTATCCCATTCCTAAACTTTACTTTATTGAGCAAGCTTTCTATTATTAAAATACTATCATGATGCAAGTTCTTATTCTAGTTTATTCAAGTTGAGATTCCATATAAGATATTATAATTCCTTTAAAGCATGATTCCAGTTATACAATACTTATTCGATTGTATTCTCTCGAGAATTATTATTCGATTTGAATATCAATTATTGTTGAACCTCGTAAGACTAGCGAACCCTTATTGATTCGACTAGTCCATATTTAATGAACGTTCTAAATTCTATAACTATTATTGAGCTTATCCAAACCAAACTTCCTTTGGTACGGACTCTGATGTCAAATTGAGATGAACAACCCTGTTATAGGGGATTATTTAGGCTTTAGCGTTAAGATATTGTGCACAATATGGTACTAAGGGCTGATCCAAGTACGAGAAGCAGAGTCTATATAGTCTAATGACTGTTAAATGTTTAAAGTAGAAATACTTGACAACCTAGGACCTAGTTCATGGTCTTATGACCCTCAGATGTACTTTTGATTCTTGTTATCCATTCTTGATTCAAAAGCCAAGTTTTCTTTATTCAGAACCCTTTGATTTACTTGCATGTTATTATTACTGTCATATTGTTATACTTGTGGGCAATCGTGCTCACTCTTGTATAATAACATTGCAGTTAAGAACGAAAGGTCCGACGAGCCTTCCACTAGCAAAGGCAAGGGCAAAGTCAACAAGTGATGAAGACTTGTTGTTTATTTGATAATATTTGTCTAAGACTTATGTTGTGATGTTTAAGACTTATTTAATTGTTTACGTTTCCGCATTTGAGATTTAAGGTTAGTATGACCTGGGATTTAATTATGTATTTATTATTCAGATGTTGTAACCCCATAAGGGGAGATGATGGAGATGATTTTATCTATTTCATGGTTTGCACTAATTATGGGTAGATAAATATATGATATTTGTACAGTGAACACCAAATTCCGTGAAAATTGAAGTACCCGAATTTGGGGGTGTCACAAGTTGATATCAGAGCTGTAGGTTATGAACCTTAGGTGGGGGAAAACCTAAGGGTAGTAGCCTTCGAGAACATAGTAAAGATAAATCTTATCAAGTTCTAAGAAAAATAATAAATTACCTTATGTGCTATGTGTTTATATTTAAGTACTTGCGCGAGTATCGATTAGCATCACGTAATAATTAAAGACTTAAAATTTTGATTGTCAGGATGTCCGATGTTGGAAGATCCAGTCAGCCTAGGGAGGTTGTACCCCGAGTCGCTATTGAGGAGGAGCCCCGAGACATTCATACTGTCTGGGAGCAGTTGGTTCGTAAAGAGTCATCTCCTTTGATCACAGTCATTGGTTCGGAGCATGAGCCGGTGTTTGACTCAGAGGAGGACTCTAAGGAGATTGAGGTTGAAGCTGAGGCAGCTGAGGAGGAGGATAAAGACCCTGATGAGTTCCCACCGAACTCTATCAATGCTAAGATGTACGACGAGCTGTATGACCGTAACATAGAGTTACAGGATATTATTCGGGAGTTGAAGGAGCAAACAGTTACTCAGCGAACTACCATCGAGCGGAAGGATGGTGAGGTTGAGACTCTGTATACACGTCTTGGAGACGTGGAATGGGAGTTGGTTCATGAAAAGGGCCAAGGTGAGCAGAACTCAGAGGAGATAGAGAAGCTGAAGAATGATTTGCGTGAGGAATCAGCGAAACTTGCTATAGCAGAGGATGCTTAGATGAGGGCTTCACGACGTGCAAAGATTGCTGAAGATAACAATCTGGAAAAGAAGGCTAAGATCGAGGAGACAGACTATACGTTTCAGACTGTGATTGATAAAGCCCAGGATCGGGTTATGTGCTATCCATTACAGTTCGAGGATCTACCTTGGTATATACTGGATCGCAGGACGATGTTCTGCATTATGAAGGAAGAGCGCAGCAAAGCTGTTCGACGCCTTAGTAAGCTGTGATAGGAACAGTATGATTATGTGAATATTTTATGTTAGTTAATAATGTAAATTCCGATGTGATTATAAACAAAAGAATATTTTGATGACTTAAATACTGAAGATTCTTTATCTCGGGATAGTTGATGTAAATAGTAGTGATGTTATCTTTCGTTTGTTTAAAAACTTTTGATTAAATAAAATATCAGAGTTTATTTGAGATGATATGTGTTAAGTGATTATGTTAAAATGTTTAAGCTAAGTCTTAAATATTTGAAGAAATGAATAAAGATCTAATAAGCGTATATCTTAACAGAAATATGTCGCCAAGAAGACGCCCTAATCGTCAACCAGCTCAAGAAGGGTCAACTAATAACAACGACGCCAATGCCAACGCCAACCCCGTTCAGCAGTTGGTGAATCTGTTGACAGGAGCTATAAACAACCAACCACAAGCTCCATCGAACATGACGTTCAAAGATTTTAAGGCGATGGGACTGCCAAAGTTTAAAGGATCCATAAACCCGATAGAAGCTCAAACTTGGTTTATGGAGATGGAAAAAGTTTTTGACGTCACCAGGGTGAGTGAGGACCAGAAGACGGCCTATGCAACATTCATGCTGAAAGCAGAAGCCGGCTATTGGTAGCAGGCAAGCAAAGTCTGGGGAGGAGAAGGTGTGATCACCTAGGAGAGGTTCAAAGAAATGTTTTTCGAGATGTACTTCCCTACGAGCTCACAAAACCATATAGAAGTGCAGTTTTTAGAGTTAAAATAGGGCAATATATCTGTACCAGATTACTCGGCGAGATTTAATGAGTTGGCTAGGTTCTCCACATACCAAGTACATACCGATGAGAGGAAAGCAAGGAGGTTTGAACAGAGACTAAAGCCCTAGTTATATAGCAAGGTGTCGATGTTCCAGCTGAACACCTTTGCTGGGGTATTGCTAGGGAGACCGAGTTCGTTATAGATGTTGTGCCAGGGATGACACCAGTTTTGAAGGCACCGTATCGTATGGCGCCAGTGGAATTAAAGGAGTTGATGATTCAGTTACAAGAACTATTGCACAAGAAGTACATTCAACCGAGTGTTTCTCCATGGGGAGCACCGGTATTGTTTGTAAAGAAAAAGGAAGGATCGTTGAGGCTTTATATCGACTATCGAGAGTTGAACAAACTAACGATAAAGAATAAGTACCCATTGCCCAGGATCGATGATTTCTTTGATCAGTTGAAAAGGGTAAAATATTTTTCTAAAATAGATTTGCAGACGGGGTATCACCAGTTGAAGGTTAGAGAGGAGGATGTGCCAAAGACAACATTCAAGACTCGTTATGGTCATTACAAGTTCTTGGTGATGTCATTTGGGTTAACGAATGTGTCAGCCGCATTCATGGATATGATGAACAGAGTGTTCAAATAATATTTGGACAAGTTCTTCGTAGTGTTCATTGATGATATTCTAGTCTATTCTAAGATGGAAGAAGATCACGGTGAACGTTTAAGATTAGTGTTGGAAGCACTATGAAAGGAGAAGTTGTATGCTAAATTCACTAAGTGTGAATTTTGGTTAGAAAGAGTGCAGTTTTTGGGGCACGTTATTGACAAGGAAGGGATTTCAGTAGATCCAGCGAAGGTGAAAGCAGTGATTAGTTGGGAACAACCGAAAACGCCGACTGAGGTGCGGGTTTCCTAGGGTTGGCGAGTTACTATTGGAGGTTCATTCAGGACTTCTCGAAGATAGCTACTCCATTGACAAATTTGACAAGGAAGACCATGAAGTACATGTGGACAGAAAATTATGAAGACAACTTTCAAGAGTTGAAGAAGAGGTTGATTCAAGCACCTGTATTGTCCTTACCAGATGATACGGGAATTTTGTAGTATATAGTGATGCTTCGCATTAAGGACTGGGTTGCGTGCTCATGCAGCATGGCAAGGTCATTGCGTATGCATCTAGGCAGTTAAAAGAGTATAAGAAAGGTTATCTTACTCATGACCTTGAACTTGCAGCAGTGATTTTTGCCTTAAAAATTTGGAGGCATTACCTATACGGGGAGAAATGTGAGATATACATAGACCATAAAAGTCTAAAGTATATCTTCACACAGAAGAAGTTGAATATGAGGCAGAGAAGATGGTTGGAGTTGATAAAGGATTACGACTGTGAAATCCTGTATCACCCAGGGAAAGCGAACGTGGTGGCCGACGCTTTAAGTAGAAAGGGTCGGAAGAAACTGTCGATGTTAACAACTCAAGATGAGTTGATAACAAAGATGGCAAGGATGGAAATAGATGTAAAATGTCCAAGCAAAGAATGAGAGAAGTTGTTTGCAATAGAAGTTCAACCTACAATAGTGGAGAAGGTGAAGGAAGTGCAACTCAGAGCTGATGAGTGTGAGCAGATAAAGAAGAAGGTTGCAGACAGTATAGAGGATAAGTACAGTCTTGATAACGAATGGTTATTAAGATTTGATGGACAAATTTGGGTTCCGTGTGATACAAAGTTAAAGGAAGAGATAATGGACGAGGCACATAACTCAAGGTACTCGATTCATCTTGGTAGTACCAAGATGTATCGAGACCTTCGAACAAATTTTTGGTAGCCAAATATGAAGAGAGAGATAGTAGAGTATGTCAGTAGGTGCTTAACTTGTCAAAAAGTTTAGGCCGAATATAAACGACCCAGTGGTTTGCTACAATCATTGGAAATTTTAGAATGGAAGTGGGAGCATATCACGATGGACTTTGGGGTAGGACTTCCAACGACGCAGAAAAGATACGACGCTATTTGGGTAATAGTGGATCGTTTGAAGAAGTCAGCTCATTTCTTGCCGATAAGAGTCAGGTACAACTTAGACCAGTTAGCTAAGCTTTATGTCAAGAATATTGTCTCAAGACATGGAGTTCCAGTTTTGATAGTGTCAGATCGCAACCCGGGATTCACATCGAATTTTTGGAAGAGTTTGCAAGAACAGATGGGAACGCGGTTGAGGTTGAGCAAGGCATATCATCCACAGACGGATGGACAAAGTGAGAGGAAAATTCAAATGCTAGAAAACATGTTAAGGTCTTACGTTATGGATTTCAAAGGGAGTTGGGACGATCATCTACCATTGGTAGAGTTTGCCTACAACAATAGTTATCACGCTAGTATAGGCATTCCGCCTTACGAAGCGTTATATAGACGGAAGTGCAGAACTCCACTGTGCTGAGATGAAGTAGGAGAGCGTCGAATGTTAGGACCAGAGATGGTGCAACAAACGGCGGAAGTGGTTAAGTTAATACGAACGTAGCTAGTAGCAGCTCAAGACAGACAGAAAAAGTATGTCGATCCACATCGGAAGAATAGAGAGTTCGAAGTCAGTTCGTACGCTTTCCAAAAGGTGTCGCCTTGGAAAGGAAAGATACGCTTCGGGAAGAAGGGAAAGTTAAGCCCTAGGTTTATAGAACCTTTTGAAATTTTGAGAAGGGTAGGAGAGGTAGCTTACGTGATAGCATTACCTCCAGAGTTGGGACATATCCATAACGTGTTTCACGTATCGGTATTGCGTCCCTATAAGCCGGATTACAAGCACGTAATCGAATATGAACCTATCCAAGTCGAGAAAGACTTAACGATGAAAAAGTTCCTATTCAAGTTGTTGATAGGAAAGAACAAGTCTTGAGAAGCAAAGTCATACCTTCGGTGAAGGTGATATAGAGGAACCACAATGCCGAAGAAAGTAACGTGGGAACTCGAAGACAAGATGAGGAAAATTTATCCTCATTTATTTCACTAACTTGTATTGAAATTATGGGGACAGAATTCTTATAAGGGGGGAGAATGTAACGCCCGAGAAAATTGGACTTTTATATAAATGAATTTTATTTGATTTATTGAATAAAATTTAAATAAATATTTATTAAAGTGAGTAAGCTATCTAAAGGTCGTTCTATGACCTAGAGAATGCAAAAATGGTTAGGATTCTAGTTGCGTGCTAGAAATAAATGATATGAATTTATAAGACAAAAATAAAGGTTTTTCGAGGATTTTCCATAAAATCACTATTCATCCATTTCTGCTCGGGAATTATTTTTGAATTTTTGAGAAACGTGTAATGATAGGATTTAAAGACGGGATGGAATATCAAATAATATTTCGGTTATGGCTCATGAATTTTTCACGTGAGGACTTAAAACCTTAAGGGTTAGGAAAAGTAAAACCTAAGAATAATTGATTAAGTATAATAATAAATGATTAATTATTATACAGAATGAAAACGAGTATAATACTAGATATTATACGAGCATAAAACGAAGAGGATACGAGAATTAATACGACATATAATATGAATTTTATACGAAGTAATTACGTTTAATTTGAATTAAATTTAATAACTAAATCCGTGGATCGAACCGATGGGTTTATGGGTGGGTTAAACTCATGGGGAAATCCATGAGAACATGAGGGGCACATGCGGGATATGGGGTGTCATGGGAGGCATGTGGGTGCCATGTGCTAGCACATGGCTTCACATGGCAAGAGGAGGTTTGGTCCTAATGACCAAATTGCCCTAAGTCTTGAAAACTCTATAAATACGGGCTTTGGTTGAGCATTTTGTTGGTTGATCAAAGTTGAGACATAATATTGAGAAAGGGAGAGAAGCTAGCTTAATCCTTTGATAAGAAATCAAGTAAACAAGGAGATAAGAAGTAATTGAATCTCTATATTCAATCATCCAAGAACAACAAAGGTATAATGATAAGAAATTGTGAAAATCATTTCTCTTTCAATACTTAATTGATTGAGAAGTGAATTGGTGGAGCATGTTTAGTAAGAAGCCATAAGGTTAGCTATGTAGTGAACTTAGAACACTAATAAGCCATGAATACTGAAATCATAATAATTGATTGAAGAACCTTAACGAAGAACTATCGAACTTTTGATATGTTTAATGATAAGCATGTGAAACCATAAAAACATAGAAGTTTAAATTGGTTCGAATCACTAATGAATGACCAATGGATTGATTCATATTTGTTTAAAGTAAAAATCTTGAATAACGAAGATTCAGCGAAAGTTACGCAATTAGACGTTAAGCATCGAAATCGTGAATTTTCCCGGAAAAGAAATCAAAAGTCGTCGTTTGATTCGGAAACATTGGTTTTCAATGGCGTAATGTGTAATTAGGTAAATAAGACTTGCAGGAGAAAGAGCGAACGAATTTGGACTTAAAACGAAGAATTGAGCGTCGAACGTTCACCAATATTTAACGAACGCGTAAAAATGGACTAATCGGCAAATTTCTCGCAAACAGATTCAGAAATGAATTCCGACTAAATGAAATCGTAGAGCATAACATATGTGAACTATTGGCTTTGGAACGAGCCAATTCCGAGTTGTAACGATCGTGTTACGAGCTCGTGAAATTCAAGTTTTGTAAAATAATTCTGAGGCTGGGGGCCGGTTTGTTTCCAGCGCCGCAGCGCCGAGGCATGGGATTTTCTCTGCGAGCCAGCGTCGCAGTGCCAGCTTTAAGCCTATGGCTGGCGCTGCAGCGCCTTTAACTATTTTTTTCCCGACGTGAATGTTTGTTAACCTAACTTGCTACATGGTAATTATGGGGCAAGCATACGGTTAATATTCATGAAGAGAAATCACTTAAACAACATGTTTAAGAATTTTTTTTTAAGAATTAAACGTTCACAAAACGTATTTAAATTTAAAACTAGAAATTCGATAATGTGAACTATGAATCGTAATCGAGTTGTGAGTGTGCCTTAAGGTTACATGACATGTAATAGTGGCGCGTAGTATAAGAATGATATCAAATGAAGTTAAAACTTACTTAATTTCTATACGAAGTCCGAGAACGGGAATCCGATGGAAATGTGCTTAACATAGCGAACCGATTAGGGTTTTGTCTATCATTGTGCTTAACAATAATCGACGAGAGTCGGGTTGTGACATATAGATGTTAATAAGCCGTAACAAATGTTAAATAACTTGAATGAATGTTATTAGTTTAATAATTCGGCTAAGTTATACAAGAAGGAGAAGATAGGTTATACCTAGTATATCTATTGTGGATTTTCATTGGTATGTTATGTGTGACGCCCCCAAATTCGAACCACCCACAGGGACACTCAAATTCGGTTTATCACGTTATAATATCTAACACCACAATAAATATTACGACTAAATATCGCATCGCACAGCGGAATAATACACAACTACTACCGAATAGATTATATTTAATTAATATAATTTATTCACGTCCCAAGGTCTCGTAACTTAAACATCGATTACATAACTTAAACATACCTTAAGCATATGTAAACCTAACTAGTACATAATATCATAAATTCTTATTACAAATCATAAAGTTCTACATAATAAAGCTACTCAGTAGCCTTTCCCTTGCCCTTGTCGGTACTCGAGGGTCCGCATTGCTCTGCCTTAACTGAAATATTTTAGAGAAAGCAAGAATAAGCAACAAGTTTGCTCAGCAAGTAATATAACAACAAGGGTGATTAATATAGTTTTCGAATCCCAAAAGGGTATAGCAAGGTATGATAGTTCAAGGATAACAAGAATATCAACAGTTCTCAATAACAGTCGCTAAGGACAGAATAATATCAATATGAATCAATACTAAATCAATTTAAGATTTTAAGATAACTGAATACTTAGCAGTCACTAAGGACTATGAACTTCTACTAGAATTTAACAGTAACATACTGAAAATCCAATAAACAAGTACAACAGGTGATGCTATAGTACCTTATATTATACATAATATTTAATCGTACTCAAGTGCGCACGTCGATCTCCTGACAATTATATTTTCCCTTCAAAGAAGGTTGTTCATCTCAGTCAAACACATGATCCCGCACCAATTAATTAGTTTGGGTCACTTTTCAACAATATAAGTCTAGCCGAATCAAATGACATAGATCACAACAATTATAAGTTTAATCTCAAGATTTAAAGTTCGAATAATATAAATCGACTTTTATCTTATCCATGAAGTACATAATTCATAATATCTAGATTTCAATCTCAAAAGCTTACTTGTACGACAATAATATCGCAAGCTAAATGAATGCTCAATAAAGAGTAGAGTTAGGAACTTGCTTACAACGTTCCTCGAATAACGTAAACACAAAGATAGGATACTTGCCTTATGCGTAGTTTATCCACGAAAAGCAAATCAACACTTTCGAATCCCTATCGTAATATAGTTACGTATATATATGATATCCATTAGTCATATATTATAGCTTCACTTATCTTGGACATACGATCAACACACAAGCTAAGTCTTAGCCTAGCTACATAGTTATATCATATATAGTATCATACTAGTATAACCTTTATTGTCCTTTATCCCTAACATTTCTCATTTTCAAGTTAAACATCTTCATACATTATTACTATCATGTGAGACCACAACAAATAGCAAACATACTCTATTTAGCAAGTTATAGTCTTGTTATAAGTTAACCGTCAAAATCGGATTCAAGTATCAGCATATGATATCACATAGCATGTATACATATTAAAGGATACTTCTATGTTTGTATAACCTTTCTAATTCCAATCATATATGATATAGTTTTAATTCACAGTCTCTAACGACTTAGGGTTTTACAACTCCATGAATTTACATAAGTTGTCATGCTTATCATTTAGACATATAAAGAAGTCATATATTTTATTGATACGCATGTTCACATGTTTCTATGTCATGGATACGTGATTCTAGCATTGCTACTTGTTCGTGACTTAATCGAACTCATGCTTGATTAACTTGCATTACATCTAACAAGTACGTATATGTATGATGCCTTCAAAGCACATTCAATCATGTTGAAAATATCAGAATGTAGAGTCCTAATATAACATGTCAAAGTCCACATTTAAAGCTTATGTTGTTGTTAGTAACGTTCACTAACGAGTTCAACATGCTCACGCTTCATTACGAATCATATAAACACAAGTTAATGGGTTGTTCATGCATTTCTAAACCATACTACTATGCTCGCTAAATCAGAATATTAACATGGCATAGCATGTCAAGGTTTGTGTTCAAAACTTATATTTTTGTTAGAAATGTTCAATAGTGGGGTTCTCATGTTCACATTCCATCATGAAACTTATGTATGCAAGTCAACATGTATTTCATGTGTTTCTAGGTCATACTAACATGCATCAAAAGTCAGAATGTAATCATGCTTCATATATGTTAACGTTCGTTCATAAAACTTTAAGTCTACTTCAACACTATATGTCGTTTCATAATTTTTGCATGCAATCATAGCCAAATCATGTTTACGTTATTTCCATATACTCATATAAGTATGTCAAACCCATTAGCATGCTTGTTTAGGTAGTATAGACACGTTAGTACTTAACAGCCTTGAAGCAGAAATAGAAAACTGCAGCAGGGTGCCGGCGCAGCTGCGCAGCATCCCAGGGTTAAACCGGCGCAGCTGCGCCACTACTAGTTCGCACCAGATAGCAGGCAGCTATGGCAGTTTCCAGCCCAATTACCAAAATTCTTCACGATAACAATTTTAAACAGCCATGGAGTAGTTCAAACATGTATACAAGTTCATATAACAACTAAATAAGTGTCCTACAACCCAATTACAATCCAATTTGGCATAATCAAGATTTGAAACTTTGACAGTAAACAAAATGGAGAATAAGGATGAAGAGCAGGTAATATACCTTCTGCTAAATCGTGAACTGAACTTGCTGCTATACTCCCACTCACAATGCTGCTATACTATCAATGTATTCTCCCTCTCAATACTTAAGCAAAATCTCAGCAAATGGATTTAGAAGGAGATGGGTTGTATTTATAGAGAAAATGATATCCAGACATTGCATTCTTCCGTTAAATCAAACCATCAGATTGGTGAATTACATGAAGGTTATGGAGTGGTAGGTAAATGGTTGGTGAATCAAATCATCAGAACCACTCCCCTCATAATCATGATAGCTAGGAAGCTATGAAATGTTTCTGAGTTTTAAGGTTATAGGGAGCTAGCTTCATGAGGCATTCACGTGTGCAAGGATTGAGACTATTAATATAGGACAAGCAAAGCAATCTCAGCATTCTAATAGTATACACAACACTTAGTTTATACACTTATGTATTATATACTTAGGCTATCACATATACATACTATATATTTAGATTATAATTAAAGTTATAATGTAATCCCAATAATACTACCATGTAATTCATATAATATAGTAAATGTAATTTACACACATATAATCCATGTACATTTTATCTTACCGATATAATTTAATCGGATACTATCACATTACATTATCTTATATATTATTTAATTTAAATTCTACTAATCAACGATTGTTTACAATATATCCATGATATATTATTTTATTGTATACTCACTCACATTATCACATGGGCATTATCATGTAGTTCTCACAATTCATTAAACTTTATTATATAATTTATATATATATAACATAGTCACATTGCACTTTACACTTTGTATAATATAAAGTTAGCTACCATACGTTATACTTTTAATATTGCATGCTTGCACATAGGAATTAGTTATATTAATCTCCATAACAATTAAGTAACATTTATATAATTAATTATCATATTAAACAAATATAAATCTTATTATATTTATAAACAAGTTGCTCATTAATATTCTATTACTTGCAAAATAATAAATCAACAGACCATTATTATATTTCTCATAATAACAATTATTTAACAATTAATATTGATTAATTATTCCCTTAACAATACCTTATTAATTTATATTTCTCATCACTGTGCCACACAAGGCATTTAACGAGTTTATTATAAACTCTACATTTTCCTCAATTATTATAATTATTCAATTTAATATAATTGAGTTAACTCATCTCGTAACACCAAATCATTTCTATTCAAATAGATATTCATTTCCATTAATATATTCATTAATATATTGGAAATTCTCGGGTATTACATTATGTGTTTATACTTTGTAGAAGTTGTAAAGACCGAGTAGCGTACATTTAAAGGTTTAAAGACACAAAGGCAAGTTTTCTAAACTCTTGTCTTTACTTTATGTTGGACAAGTTGTCATTATGCATGATTTCTTATGCATAAACTGTTATTGAATAGTCGATGCCATTTGATTCGGCTAGACTGAGACTTAGAGTATTTTGGTTGGTTTTCACAAATCTTTTCAAAATATTTACAATATTGTTATCCTATGCCAATTGCTTGGTACGGATTCATAAGTAAGGCTGAGTATGAATAAATAATTTTTTTACGTCGTTAATTCGACAGGCACGTGAGGTTGCCACCAATTAAACGTAAATACATTTAATGTATGAGTGTTGATCAACGTAGAGTACTACAGGCTTATTATCTGGATGTGCTCGTAAGCTATATCGAACTTACGGGCTCAGTGTTAGGTTGTTCCTTTTGCGAATGAGAACTAAATGATTGTTCATGGTCGTTGACCAGCTCAGATTCCTAAGCGGCTATAAATCCTTAGGAATGGTTTTAAAGGAATCAAAAAGTTATTTTGATTATTCTTAAGTACTTCATAGCTATTCTACAGCTATTGAAGATGAAGTCATATGATTTTTGGTTTTGTGGTTTCAAAATATGATGTTGAACTTGCTGAGCTATTTATGCTCATTCTTGCTTAAAACTAAATGATTTCAGCTAAGAGCGAACGGACCCAAGGATCCGATAAAGACAAGGGCAAGTCCAAGATGGACAAATAGTGATCCTTGTAATAGCATAGTATTAGTATTGTAATAACTAATATTATGACATCGAACGAATGTAATGGTTACAAAGAATATACTTTGAGACAATCTTATTTATTTATTAATAAAAGTGTTCCTTGTGACAATCTTATTTATCTATTAATAGTAGTTACCTTGTGAAAGTAGTATGCATACAAGCCAATAATGTATAATGATAAAGCATATACTTTGAGACAATCTTATTTATTTATTAATAAAAGTGTTATTCAATTAAAGGCATTTAATTTATCTACATGGTGCTATTTTTATAATATGTGATAAACCCATAGTTTTAAGCAATGCTTTTGGAATCATGATGATGATCATGCTAATGAGATCTAAATTCTTAGATAGCTTAAAACTAAAATAGTTCCCAATCGTTGGATTACTAAAAAAGAAACTTGTGAATCCGAATAGATTGGTACATACGTTGACTTGCTCATTGGATGAGGATGATTGATCTCATAATCATTTGTGTGGAGACACCAAAGCAAGTATGTAGGTGCTTATTGGAGAATAAGTTCACTGAACGTGGCTCACTAAGGAATACCAAATGGAGTTTTATTTGCCTATCCATATGAATTCCTTAAGTGATAGTAGTACAAATAATCCTTAGACTTTAGATCATCATAGTATCTTGTGTATAATGAGTTATACTTTGACATGTCCCTTAAGACCCTAAGGGTATATCAAAGGGTATGATTGGGTATAATGATTTATGCATCGAGATAATGAATGATCAATAAAAAATCTACCACCTCTAGTAAAAGAAGAGAATGTCCTATGTGATTTAATAAATGACAACCCAGTAGTCCTTGGCCAAGGCAGAATGAAATTAGAAAGTAGTTTCTAATTTGCATTATTTGGTGTTGTGCATTTTAGAATCGAAATACATATAATTAAATAAAATAAGACTAGATAGTAAATTCATGTCTTATATTTAATTGGGACATTGTATGGTGGAAGGAATGAATTGTACGGTAACTATTTACTCACAGGTTCTTTTATGATTAATGTTGAAATTTATATTATGTGGAAAGTCGTTGATCGCTAAGGGGGGCTTACCCTTATTGTAGAATAAATATTATTTATTTAAATAAATTATTAGTTTTATTTGTTTATTTAAATAAGATTAGAATTGTTCTAATTGATTTATTCATAACCGGTTTAATATAGAGAACCTAAAGGGTCATACCATAAAAGGAAGAATATTTATTAAAGAAGCTAATGGCATAATCGTAATAATAAGTTAAGTGTGTGCAATTTAATCTATGGTGATAGAATAAATTAAATAGCTTAATATTTATTATTTAATATTTTGGAAGTATTAAATATAAATTAATAAGAGGACTCTTATTATTATTACTATTATTGTTATTTAATTTCTAAAGGAGTTTGGGAATTAATTAATAAGATACTCTCTCTCTCCCATATATTCCTAATAAGATTAAGAAGCTAATTAATTAAAAGAGTTTAATTATTCTCAATAGGATTGGGAAGCCTAATTAATTAAAAGGTTTAATTAATTAATATGAAACCCTATTCCTAAAAAGTTTAGGAGGGTTGCCTACATCTATAAATAAGAAAGTCTTATTATGGAACAAGGTTAGACATTATACTATTCCAATAGTTGGGAGAATATACACATTCTATAGAGATAGAATTAGGGTTAGCCAAACACCCATCTTCTTCGTTCATCTTCTTCCTTGGAGGATCACCTCTAGAGGCCAAACTCTTGGGTGGCTTGCATTGATCAATGAAAAGGAACCAATCTCGTATATTCAAATTGGAGGAGAACTCGTACCTGTGGAAGCTCGATCTACAAGGGTATAATTCTGATCTTCTACTCTTTTATAGATTGATAATCAAGCACAAGATATGATCATGGTTTATGGTTTGCAAGAAAATTTTAAAATCCTATTTTATTACGCTTCCGCTTCGTTTATATGTAATATGATTACATGTGTGCGTTTCTAGCAAGCCTAACATCGGCGTACTGCCTGGGTCTGAACCTGTTGTATGGGTTGGGCTGGTGGGTTCTGTATTGGGGTGTTGTCTGCCTGTTGTGCTCCCGGAGCTTCTCGACCTGCAACGTACTGGACCAGAACTCCATTCTGAACGTTCTTTTCGATCAAGTCCATTAGCCCCCAACAAGTTTCTGTAGAATGTCCGGTGATAAGTTGGTTTTATACCTACTTATCCGATATCAACTAACTACATTCGTTGCTTAAATCCTGGATTTCATAGTAGCTTTTCATGCTTTTCTTTCTGTTTTATAGGACTAATACCCGGAAGCAAACTTAGTGGCATTGGAGGATAAACTAGCTTAAAGTGGATGGAAAGTGACTAGATGAAGAGCTAAAGTTATCAAGGCTTGAATGGAATGGAAGCAGCAGCAGCGGAAAGAAAATTTCATATCTGGTGTACTGCACAGCTGCGCCCCAGAAGGCTCAGTGCACAGCGCAGCTGCGCGAGAGTCCCTGCCAGAATGCACTGTAGCGCAGCTGTGCCCAATATAAACTTTTGGGAAGCGCAGCTGTGCCGATCCCTGTCTTCCCAAAATTAAATTTTCATTTAAGTTGCCAATTGGAGCATAGCTTGAAGAGGGGGTCATTGGAGGTTGAGGCTATATATCATAACGTAGTTTTAGCCATTGGGGAGATACCAGACTTAAACATATACTATATTCTCCAATTTTGGGATCAAGCTTAGATTGTTAATTTTCATTAGTAGTTTAGCTTAGATTAGGTTAGATCTTTGGAGATTGAAGCAATTGAAGACTATTGAAGATTCAAGGCTGGAATTAC
The DNA here is from genome assembly GCA_020205555.1 of Panax stipuleanatus. Lineage (NCBI taxonomy): Eukaryota > Viridiplantae > Streptophyta > Magnoliopsida > Apiales > Araliaceae > Panax > Panax stipuleanatus. The sequence continues at coordinate 57,120,524 of CM035126.1, read as the reverse complement.
AGAGAAACTCAGATTTACATATCTATTTATACTTTCTCTTTATTCCTTATTTATATCTTTAAATGTATATTCAATTGTGGATGTGGATCTTATTTCTAATATGAACTAAACTCTATTTTGGGATTATAATGGATCTTATTGCTTAGCTGAAATTGATGTGCTTCTTTGTTAAGTTATAATTAATTATTAATGGATTGTCTAATTTGATTTGTGTTAATTGCTTGATCACCAATTACCGTGATAACCTATATGAAATTGAGAAATGAATTATAGGTTCAGATATGATCATATTAGCATGAGTTTATGACTTCTACATGGCGATGGAATTCATGATTCGTGCCTAGAATAGAGATATACCGAAGCACCACACGTAGTTTATTGAGAACTTGAGATTCAACCCTTTTTAATTATAATTCACATAGAGATATAGTGGGTAAGTTAATTAGGGTGTTCACATTCATTATATCATCTGTGGATTTAGTGTGATGTGGGTATGGCACATCGAGAGATGGCCATATTTTACTTTCGTGTTCCCGACTAACAATCCGAAGCAATTAATTAGGCTTGACACGAAGTATGTCAATCTAAGTGCTGCAATAAGTGAAATTATAATCTCATATCTTCTTTATCTGATATAATCATTTGATAATTAGTTTAATTTGTTTCTTAGTAATTTTAGATATTAATCTCAAATTGATCATCTGTTTAAAGAGACCGAAATAATTAGAAAACTGGTGCTTGTTAGATTAGAATATAGTTTATTATTCTCTGTGGGATCGATACTTCACTTACATTATATTACTTGTTGGCCACGTGCACGTGCGTGTTAAACATTGATTTGCCATATATACAAATCAACTAACATCCGGCCGCCCCATAATATTCGCAATACTTGTTTGGATTTCCTCTGCTCGGCTTTGAATTAAACTTGGCGGGTTCGAATTAAGGCTTGTCCTTCATATACCCTAAAATATTGGTCATGTCGGTGTTTAACTTTGTGTAAATTTTGTTGACTCTTTGATTCGAAAAAGGCAGACACCCTCCTCCCGAACCGCCGTTGCTATTACTATTATACTTCTTCTGATAGCCATCTGACTTATCATTGTTGTTTTTCCCTTTATAACTATTCTGCTCCTTGTCCTTCGGCTTATCTAACATACTCTGCTTCAGGCTACTCATCGCCTCTTCCACCACAATAAACCCTTCAACTTTGTCGAAGCCTTCTGCCAGGCTCTTCGGATGGTTGAACATCAACTCTTTCACCAACTTTTTTGACTTCTCGAGATCCAATCCATTCTGAAAGAGCGGCCTAAAGGTCGTTCAAATCTGCCACATGTCCGACCGCTTCGCGAAATCTTTTAACATACTAACCCAATGTTTCATTCGAATATTTTTTGATCTGGGATAACGAACCAGTCGGCTTTCCTCTCATTTTATTACTACCGAATCCAGCATGGAACTTATCATAGAGGCCTCTCTAAGATGAAATTGAATTTGGGGCCAACATTATCATTCATTATCGGGCGTATTTTCTCAAAGTAGTCATGAACATCTGACATTTGGCTGCATCCGAAAAGTCATAGTACTCCATCAATCGATCATAAGCTTGGCTATGTTCATAAGGGTGCCCCGAACCATCATAACTCTCCATGTGAGGGGGTTTCTTACTCGGATCTCCCTTCTCTTGAATAATTTCCGGTGAGAACGACGATGAAAATTTAACCGGGGTCATAATGCTCTGGTTTTCTCCAGCTAACCGTTTATGTAGTTCGGCCACCTTCCTGGCCAACTCCTCTGTCTCGGTTCTCCGGGGCGAGTGGTCTCTTCCTCCCTTCCTCCCTTCCTCCTACCATCGGGAGAAGAATCCCGCCTCCTGTAGCCTAATCAGTCCTCTGCTTTCCGAACTAGCAGCACTAGGGCGACTTCGATGCCTACTTTCAGTATGCCAAGAACTGTCCGAACGATGAGTCCTAGACTGATTCCCGGGTGACCTATCCTCCGATCTGCTCTTGAGTCTACTTCTATCTCGAGAGCGACTCTGAAGCCTACTCCCGGTCCACCGAGACTCAACCGGACGATGTGTCCTAAACCAAACCTCGAGTGACCACCCCTGCCTTCGGCTGTGGCTGGAGGCACCATCTTCGTCTCCCCCGATCAGTAACAACATTCGTTAATCAATTTCCTTTCTCTGCAAAATCAAAGCTTTCAATGCCTCGTCCATTTCTTGGGCCTTTTTCTCTAAGATTGTCCTCTTTCCAACATGGTTTGTTCCCTTTACTTCTTTACTGGCCGTCAAAAATAGTTGTCGTTTGACATCTCCGTCGTGAGCATCTATTTATCCCATCGACTGGCTACGGGGCCCGAGCCGATCATGAATGCTTTTGGATGGCCCCAACCTGTCTTTGACTAATCCCCTTGGTTGGGTAGAACCATCCGCCGTAGACTTCCCCAGCTCAGAAACTGTTTTGCTATTCACCATATTTTCACCTAGAAACTCCTTTGTGATTGAAACCTAGCAGTAGATGCCCTCTTTCTAGCGCCAATGTTAACGCCAAGACCCGTCCACGCGCTCCAATCTCCAAAGCACATCCAATCCTGCACAGAAACAAAACACATGCAAAACTTGACCGCTTAGGCAGCCGAGAGATAGCTCTGGTGTGAGAATAAGTACAGGTTGAACAAGGTTAACAATGGAAGCTTAATGCTCTAGTGCTGAAAAATAATAATTATGTGTGTACCTTAAAATAAGGGTGTAACCTTGTACTTATAGCGATCTCACCACCCCCCATGGAGTCCTTTCCCATATAGAATTAAAGTTCCTCATTAGGTATATCTCCTTAATGGGATTGCAGAAAATCTCCTAAAAGAAAGGTAGTTGGATTGAATCCTAACATCTCTTTTTGGAATTAGAAACCCAATATAACTAGGAATCAGTGATTCCTTAAAATACTCCTACTAACAAAACGGAATCACACGTGGGTTAAAACAACCTCACGTGGACCTTGGCCCATCATATACTTTGGGCCCAAATAATCATGCTCCAACATTCCCCCTAGGAATACATTTGATTATGATAATTCACATGACCCATGGATATATCATATAATTGGCCGCAACCAAATACTTTTTGTACTTGCTTCATGTAGTGAGAATTTCATAGTGATTTGAAAATTTTTCAATGATCGTTTGCTTCGTAAATTTTCAAGATATAACTGTACGAAAATTTTCAATAATCTTTTACTTCGTAAATTTTCAAGATAACATTACCACGGTAGATGAATATTTAACGTGTTTGTGATCTACTATTATGCATATCTGACAGATATCTTGCATCTATATATCCAATTAACTTTGATGTAGAATCTCTTGAATAGAGTCAATTTGTGCTCTTACGAAGCTAATGGAGTACATACTTGGTCACATTCCAATGTGTGGACGTTATTTGAATCACGAAACATCTTCGAGTGAAATATTTTGTGGATATCATTAATATGGTTATTAAACCCGGACCGAATCGCCGATTTAACCGGTAAAAATTGAAACCGGAACCAGTCGACACTCTGGTCCGGTTTAGCCCGATTCAATTAATTTAGTCAAAAACTGATTGACCCGGTTGATCACCGGTTCAACCAGTGGTTCAATCGGTAAAATCGGTTAATTGATCCAGTGAAGCGGTTTTAATTTATTTATTTTTTGTACCAAAAAATTGTAATATTAAAATTAACCACTTTTAGAAATATTGTAACTCAACTTTATTATGTTTTAGTTCATAAAAATGAGATTTTTTAAAATTGTATTAATTACTAATAATATATATTGTTATATATTAATGACGTCATTGGGTCAATAATGGTTCGACCACAAGTTGGACCAGTGACTCATCCACCCGGTACCTTTTTCGGTTTAATTACTAGTCTGGGTCTAAAAATCTTGATCATTGGTAGTATTTCACTTGGGCAGTTGCAACTTTACTATTGTTGGAAATTAAGTCACGCAAACCACACAATAAAATAAAAAGAGATAAGATAACACCAGATTTAATGTGAAAAATCATTTATGTTGTGTTTGGATTAAAGGAATAAAATGAATGACTAAATGAAATGATTTTAAGTTATTTTAAATGTATGTGTTAGTTGTTAGTGGTGGTTGGTGTTGTCATATAATGACAAAATTATTATAAATATTTATTCTACTCGAATAGATTTTATTCCACATTTCCACTAGGAATAAAAAACAAATGGACAAAATGAATTTTCATTCCATTGAATGATTTATCCTTCAAAATGATCACAAAATACACTATTTTTATTTCATTCTTTACTTTATTACATTCCCTTAATCCAAACATAGGGTTAAAGGAAAAAGTTACCGACCAAACTCCGAATCTCTATTATATCAGTATAATAGGCTTACAATAATATGAGGTTACATAATATTTCAATATCCCCAACACAACTTTTTGTACGAAATAAAAGCTGCAAAACTCTCCCTTTCACAATACAAATTTTTTATACGAAATATAGAAACTGCAAAAACCTCTCCCTCACACAAACACAAAACTCACTCACGCCATCTCTCAACTCTTAGGATGCTACATGACTTTTGGTTGTACTACATGAAAGTAGTATGCACACAAGTCAATCATGTATGATGATAAAGCATATATTTTATAACAATCTTATTCATTTATTAATAAAAGAATTATTTATTTAAAGGCGTTTATATTATCTACATCATGCTGTTATATTTAAATGTGATAAACCCATAGTTTTAAACAATGGTTTTAGAATCATGATGATGATCATGCTAATGAGATCTAAATTCTTAGATAGCTTAAAACTGAAATAGTTCCCAATCAATGGATTACTAAATAAATGATTAGTGAATCCGGATAGATTGGTACATACGTTGCTTGTTCTTTGGAAGAGGATGATCGATCTCATGATCATTTGTGTGGAGACACTAAAGCAAGTATGTAGGTGCTTATTGGAGAATAAGTACACTGAACGTGGCTCGCTAAGGAATACCTAATGGAGTTGTACTCGCCTATCAATAGGAATTCCTTTAGTGATAGTAGTAAAAGTAATCCTTAGACTTGAGATCATCATAGTATCTTATGTATGATGAGTTATACTTTAACATGTCCCTTAAGACCCTGAGGGTATATCAAAGGATATTCTTGGGTATAATTAATTATACATGAAGATAATGAATGATTAATAAAGGATCTACCACTTCTAGTAAAAGAAGTGAATGTCCTATGTGATTCGATAAATGACAACTCAGTAGCCCTTGGCCAAGTCAGAATGAAATTAATTAGAAAGTAGTTTCTAATTTGCATTATCGGAGTTTGTGCATTTAGGATTGTAATACATATAATTAAATAAAATAAGACTTGATAGTAAATTCATGTCTTATATTTAATTGAGACATTGTATGGTAGAAGGAATGAATTTTATGGTAACTATTTACTCAAAGGTTCTTTTATGATTAATGTTGAAATCTATATTATCTGAAAAGTCGTTGAGCATTAAGGGACTTACCCTTATTGTAGAAAAAATATTTATTTAAATAAAATTAGAATTGTTCTAATTAATTTATTCACAATCGGTTTAATATGGAGAACCTAAAGGGTCACACCATAAAAGGATGCATATTTATTTAAGAAGTAAATGGTATAATTGTAATAATAAGTTAAGTGTATTTAATTTAATCTATGGTGATAGAATAAATTAATTAGCTTAATATTTATTATTTAATATTTTAAAAATATTAAATATAAATTAATAAAAGGAGTCTTATTATTATTATTAATTTGAATTCCTAAATGAGCTTGGGAATTAATTAATAAAAGTACTCTCTCATATTCATAATAAGATTGGGAGGTAAATTAATTAAAGGAGTTTAATTAATTGCTCCTAATAAGATTAGGAAGCCTAATTAATTAAAAGAATTTAATTAATTAATATGAAACCTAAATCCTAAAATGGTTAGGAGGGTTACCTACATCTATAAATAAGAGGAGTCTTATTTTGATTAAGGACTAATGGAATTCCAATTGTTGGGAGAGCACACTTTTTCTAGAGAGAGAAAACTAGGGCTTTGCTAATAACTCACCTTCTTAATATTTTTTCATCCTTGGTGGATCACCTCTAGAGGCCAAACATTTGGGTAGCTGACGTTGATCAAAGGAAGGAATCACACCCGGTAGATTCAAGTTGAACAAGGAAATGATTGGAGTTGAACTCGTACCTGAGGAAGCACGAATCTTTAAGGGTATGATTCGTTCTTCATCTCTTTAGATTAAATTAATAATTGCGCATAAAATATGATCCGGATTCATGGTTTATAAAATTTTAAAACTCTATTTTTACGTTTCCGTTGCTATGTATGTAATTGTTACATGCAACTTTGATCTAATAAACCTAACACTACACTTCAACAACCCAACATAAACTTTATTTATAAAAGTACACATAATTTTCCCATTTCTATTCAAAATAGGGCACTTTTAAAGTAATACTTCTACCGAAAATAAGATTCTTTCTCATAATAAGACTCCAACATATTATAAATATCCTATTAAAAATAGGATACTTTCCTTTTCATAATAACAATTCTTTTCTGAATAGGATTGGATAAGTAACCCAACAATTACTTCCTAGACTCGAATCCCGAAATATTTCAACTTTATCTTTGTTACTGTCACCGTTGTCGTACTCGCAAACATCATTTGCACGTCTGTATCACCCGCATAATTTGCGTCATCCGTATCATCCGCAAAATCCACATTATACGCATATTCGCGTCATCCGCACCATTCATAACATCCGTATTATACGCATCAGCAGCGTCATCCCCAACATCTGCAATATCCGCATTATCTTTGTCAGCCACACTATTGCAACATCTTTGTCTTTTTTTTATTATCTAGCGACTGCAACGATTATCCCCCATAAGCGTAAAATCTCAATTTTAGCTACTTCAATCTGCACTCTTTATTTGTTACACTAATACGACTAATTCCCCTCTACCGTGGATCTAATCAACCTAGCTCTGATATCATTTGTTATCTTTTCCTTAATATTTAGTGTATTAGTAATAGTGTAAAATGTGAAGTTATATATAGTTATTATAATTTGTTTGGTTTCGAATTATCAAAAATTAAACAAATTTTAAAATTCAAAATGTATATAATTTTTTTTAGAAAAAGAAACACTTGCGTTAACATAACATTACGAATACATAGATAAAGTCTTAATCACAAGGACACACAAAGCAACAAAAAATAACGAAAGACAACACAGATTAGGGATGTCAATTTATCCTGTTCCCACAATGATCTCCACGCCCCACCCCGAATGTGATAGACTCCATGGCACGCTTGCGTGAGGTGGTCATCGTCTGGATCATTTCTAATAAAGTTGTAAGATGGAACGCTAACGACACCGTAACCCAACGCCTATAAAGAGACGACAACTTTGGTATAATCGATCGCGCAAAGAAGTTGCGTTGAATGGAACATCAATGACACCTTAACCCCTCGCTTATATGTAAGCGGTAACCTTGGTACAATCAACAATTGATGCAGTAGAAGACGCCACATACAACTATGTATTGTTGTATGATAAGTCGATAATGAATCTCACAGAAAGCTATAAACAATTCAGGAGTTCTCAAAGAACCAAAAAGGAGAATAATCTCACAAGTTTTATTTATCAAAGTTGTCTCAATTACAATAAATGTAACTCTTACTTACTAATAATAAGAAATCCTAATTCTATAAGAAATCAAAACCCTAATTCCTATAAGGAATAAGAATCTAAAAGGAAAGTAAAACCCTAGCTCACAAATCTATATGGAAACTATATTCTATCTAATATAACTCCTAGATACATTAGAAATCTAAAATATACTAAAAATAGGTAAGTTAGGAAGTAAATTCGCGTCCCAAATCTATCAAAACGCGTAAAAAATCTTGCTGGAAATCGACAAACCCGCCGAGGCAGCCTTAGGAAGAGAGGAATGGGTTGGGGTGGAGCCAGAACGTGCTGGGGCGAGTTTGGGCAGAGGCAAGCCCGCCAGGACTGACTTTTATGCCTTGGAAACCTGTCGGGGTGAGTACAAATTTTTTGCTGCAATATTCTTTGGTAAAATGATCATAACTTTCTCGTGCTAACTTCGATTGATGCGATTCAAGAGGCTATAGAAAGAGGACGAATAGCTCTACAACTTTCATTCTTTGAGGATCGAAAGATTCTGGCTGGATCAAGGTCGAAATCGAGCTTAAAGTGGCTGGTATGTATTTGGCAAGCTGAAAATGCCAATCTTTGATCTTGGTTGCATGATGGACGCATTACCTTGATGCTTGAACCCTTTTTCTTCGTTCCATGCATTCCAACCTCATGTTGTCGCGTGATATATTGTAAGCCCCTATCCATGCAATGTACACGACGCCAATTGACTTGAACTCCAATGCAAGCATCTTCGGGTTGAATTCAGTCCAACTACTCACAATCATTCGTTGAACCCTTGAAAGTCGAGTTCAATCGTTGTTATTTGATGTGAACCTGGTCAGGATGTTATCAGAATGGATGCCGTGATTTTAACTCCGACCGGAGATGGGATTGGAGAATCATCGAATATTATTTATGGGGATGGGGAGGGGATGATAGTTGCTTCCCTCGACCCAATCTCTGTCCCATACCCTAATTAAATTAATATTATTATTATTATTATATATTACATAATTAAAATATATGTCCTAGTGTGTGTGTATATTGTTATTTATTTTTTCTTAATTTTATCATGTACGTGCTAAATATATGAATAATTTTCATGTACATATTATTATAAATATATCTAAAATTATTTTTTTATTTAACAAATTCACAAAATATTAATCCTTGATATAAATTCCTCGTGAGGATGAGGATGGTTATTAAGTTTTTAATTCCCGTGGGATGTGTAATTCCCCGCCCCGCCCCGCCTTGCCCCGCCCCGCCCCGCCCCATTACCATCTCTAACGGAAGTGGTTAGCATGAAGTGAACTTCATGGTAAGTTCATTTCATGACCAATACAGTACTGACACACAGACGGAGAGTTCACCCTCCTGCCTGTGTGTCAGCAATGTATTGGGTATGAAGTGAACTTAAGATGAAGTTCATTTCATGCTAACCGGATCCATCTCTAACATAGACACAACTAACTCTACAAACACATTAGGAGTTTTTCAAAACACATTTAGGGATAGATTTCCCTTCCAGATCAAAAGATAGGTAATCAGCCACAAATATATATTTTCAACTAGTTGATTATATTTTTGTAAGTAAAACTAGTGTTTTAAAAATTTATGTATAGACATGCTTAAGTCCCACCTAAGCGTTAGACGGTTTTCTATTGCATTAATTTATTAGGCACTTGCGAAAACTGAATTAATAAAGGTTTTGAATATGTAAAATTCTAGAAATGAATTTGTTATTTTTATAAGATTATTATTTTTTTGATAATGTTCATATAAAATTTTAAAAAATCACTATCTACTACTACATAATTTTGACTTTTTTTTAAGTCAAATTGATTATTTTTTAAAATTAATAATTAAGTATTATATTTTTCAAATTTATAAAATTGGAATTAGTAATACTTTCTTTTGATTATAATTGCTTCATCTATAATTTGACAAAAACGATACAAAAATTAATTTTGAAAATAATTAATTTAATTAAAAAAATCAAAATTGAGTATTTAATAGTTAACCGAATAGAATAACTTATTCAGTTATAACTGAATACCGAAATCTACTTATTTTTACTATCCAAAAAATTAACCGAAGTAAGAAATAACCGAATTTCCCAAAACCTAATAACCCATTTTGCCATTTAGTTATTTCGGTTAATAACCGAAGTTAAGTTCCATACAGTTTCACCAAAATGTTATGAGCAGGCGAGCAACTAAATATCACATTCGGTGTTATCTATATATATAACACATAAAATTGGAATATTTTGAATAAAGTGGTCAAATTCAATTTGTTCACAGACAAGTGTTTAGCTAGCCATTTCAAATCCAGAAAGTCCAACTAATATACAACATATCCCAACTTCTCCAAATACCAAGAACTCCCAGCTTCTCCAAATACCAAGAACTCCCAGCTCACAAAAGAAATCAACTCTAATTATTTCAACAAAAACAGCATACACACTGCACATCATATACCCATTGTAGAAAACGATACTGAAAGTAGAGGAAGATTTGAAAGTGAAGAGTTAGATCTGATTTCTATGAATCCATCAAATCAAAGAGGAATTGAAGTGGGTTTCAATTATTATTTTGTTTCTCATCTTTGAGCAATAGCTTGACGAGGAAATCGAAGAACACATATATATATAGAGAGAGAGAGACGGAGCTATGAGATCTGAGATTTGGGATGAGAGTAAGACGGTGGTCGGCGAGACGGAGATCTGAGTAAGACGGAGATGAGAGGAAGACAGAGTCACGGGGATGAGAGGCTGCTCAGGCTGTGACTTGTGAGATCTGAGATGAGATGAGAGCAAGAGGCGAGAGGAATTGAGAATTGAAAAATGGGAAAAATGGGCAGGTACACATAATAAGACAATCAGACATAGTGATGCATCATACAACTGATACAAGTATAAAATTAATTCGCAAAACTATGGTTTTGGTTATCATGGCACCTATTATTGAATATGTGATTGAATTTTTAATTTGTCAAATTAACTAGTTGAACTAATTTTTATTTTTAAATTGGGTTATTTTGTTAAAAAAAAAAAAATAGACGTTAATTTTTCATCTACATGGCGTTGACGTGGAAATAAAAAAAAAATGACATGAAAAATAAAAAACAGCATAAAAAATCAAAAATATTTCTTATGTGGCAAAAAAAAACTTGAAAATAAAAACAAAAATCAAAATTAAAATTTCTCCAAATCTTCCCTTTTATCAAAATCTTCATCTTCCCCAAATTTTCATCAAACCCTAAAATTGTTCTCTCATTCCAAATTAAATTCGATTTATGTTTCAATTTCTTTCTCAAATATTTTTCTTTTATCAAAATCTTCCCCAAATCGTTCCCCCAAACAGCCCCTCTCTCTGCCGGAATATGCCGATGAAGAACAGAGCTAAAAAAACGAATTCTTTTTTGTATAAAAAATCCTCTTTCAACTCATCTGTCTCCAAAAAAAATCCCATCGATCTCCAGAAATTTCTTCATTCCCCTCCGAATTCTTTTATGTACAAAAAACCCTCTTTCAACTCATCTGTCTCCAAAAAAAATCCCATCAATCTCCAGAAATTTCTTCCCTCCAAAATTCCTCTCTCCAAATCCTCTAACTCCATTGTTGAGCGAGAAACTTAATTTGGGACCCTCATTTTATCAGTTTTGAAAATGGGTAAAGACGACGAGGAGATGAGAGGAGAAATCGAAGAGAGACTGATCAACGAGGAGTACAAGATTGGAAGAAAAACACTCCTTTCTTGTGGTCATTACACATGCTCTTGAGTGGCCTTCTCTCACCATCGCATGGCTTCCGGAAGAGCAGCCGGGAAAGATTTACTCTATTCAGAAGATGATTCTAGGGACCCACACCTCGGAGGACGAGCCCAATTACCTGATGCTTGCTCAGGTTCAGCTACTGCTCGAAGATGCCCACCCGTACGAGGATGACTGCTCGGATGTCGGTGGATTTGGTGCTGCAAACGCCAAGGTTTAATTTTTATAAAACCTTTGCGGGTATAGATCTAGATTGAAGATTTTTGTGAGATTTGCAAGACTTTTTGGGACAGTTCCGGTGAAATGATTTGATGAACTTAAATGAGTTTGAGTTGGGTTAAATGAGTCAACTCAGATAAAAGAAATCAAATAAAGAAGATGGTTAGATCTGTTTTTGCAAAAAGTTGTTTCGATTTTTTTGTTTTTATTTTTCATGTCATTTTATTTTCTTTTTCCTTTTTTTAACGTCCACGTCAGCGCTACGTAGATAAAAAATTAACGTCTGTTTACTTTTTTTAACGGAATGACCCAATTTGAACATAAAAATTAGTTCAGTTAGTTAATTTGACAAATTAAAAGTTCAATCAGGCATTCAGTAATACAGTGTCAACTTTGGTGACCAAAAGCATAGTTTTGCCAAAATTAATTTTTTTACTGAATATGTTCGGTTATTCGGGTAACTGAATAGACTAATTTTAACAATCAGACCAAAAACCGAATACTGAATAAAAAATCGGATATAACCGAATTTAAAAAAAAAACCGAATAATTGAAAAAATTCGATTTTGTTCAATTATTCGGTTATATCCAAATAATGCTCACTCTAATTTAATTTGGGATAGATTGAGCACATCAGGTAACGGGTGAACACAATTACACAACACATGATAAGTGTGATCATGTATATATAGAAATACAAAAGAGACAAGAGAGTCAGCTGGTCAGGGTATCACACTAAAATAGTGAATAATTTTCCATTTGCCAGCCTTTTGAAACCATAATAAAAGACTGGAAAAGATTCGCGCCATTTCCTCCATTTTCAGCTAATAGCCAAAACTACTCCTACGCTGGCAAGCACAATAATCACTTGATCGATCAACGGCAATTAATGTTGCTATTTTATCACAATCCCATCTCATTCCTCTCACACTAATCACAGTGTCAGTCATATGACAAACCCTAGAAGAAAAAAGCCCTAATACCTGAAATTCTCTAGTTTCACATGTGTTTTTTGTATGTACATTTGATCGATTGTTTGTGTAAAAGGTTCGGAAGATGATGAATTCATCAGCATCATCATCAGCATCGTTGGAGGACGTCGGGCTGATCGGTCCCGCTGAAGATGTATATCAAGCATTGTTACAGCATTTGGTTTCTCCTCTTTTACCCTTGAAATCCTCTGGGAAGCAAATTCCTTCAATTTCTCAGCAGCAGGATGTTGCTAAGGAGGTATTTTTTGTGTGCTCTTTTCTCATGTTTTTTAAATTTCCTTTTCAGTTTGAATTACATGTATCCGGTTAGAAGGGTGTAAATATGAGTATGACATAAAGAAAACGCCGCACAGAATTTGAAATGAGAACCCATTACCCTTAATCGGCTCAATCAGGGAAATTAGAAGGTTTAGTATTTTATTTATTTATTTATATATCTTTTTGTGACAACTGACAGGAGGAATTTCTCAAATTGTAATCATAGAATAATTTTAGTATCTGATTTCTTAAAACTATAGTTTGATTGCAGTTGTGTGTAGACTTTTTTCTTTTTCTTTCTTATTTTAATTTTCATTTTTCCCTTCCCTTTACCTCATTATTTTTGAGTTCCAAAAAAGGCTTTTCTGTATTTAATGGCTTGTGATAAAATCTTATTTTCATATTTTTTGGATAAGTTGAGTTTTTACTTTAATTAAAATGTTGTAGATTTCAGCATAAATTTTGAGGTGACTATTAATTTCTTAAATGGGTTTTGTTCACTGATATAGATTACTAATGTGAGATCCAACTTGAAGCGTTAACCGGCAAGGATAAATATACATTACTCGTTTTTCTAATGCTTCACCAATATGACTTTTATCTATTTCTTGTTTAGTATTCTAGTGTTGGCACTAAATTTTGTTTTGATACTGGCCCTTTTGGATCCTTTGTTGGCGTGTGCTTATATTGGCTCTTTTGCCTTTTGTGTAAAGGAGCTCATACTCTGAAAATGTCTGCGACTAATAATCTTAATTTAATTCTAGGCAAATGCTTCAGTTTAATCCTATCCAAATCTTTAGAATTCTCAAAACGAGGAAATTAAATTAGGAGCAAAGTCTCCAAATTTGAAGGACAATAAAGTGTCGTTAAAAGAAAACCCTAACAAATGACATAAGAGATGCTATGCCACTGTGTATTATATCAATAAGTTGGAATGCATTTCGCCACTCTGCAGGCACATTGGAGAGATATTATGAGACAAGGCTTTAGTGACATGTGCTTGCTTCATTTTTTGGTACGATCCAAAGACAAAATAAATCCCTGATCTTAGAGGGAGTTGTTGCCTTCCAAAGGAAAACATTCAAGGGTCGGGTATCAATTAGGGAAGCAATATATGATCCTCAAGTAAATGCTTGTTTGAGAATCTTGATAGTTAGAAAGATTAAAAAGTCAAGGAAAAACTGTAGGAAAAGAAAACTCTTCAGACCATACGTCTAACCTGTTGGTTTGTATTGGGCTGTTCACCGTCTTAGAGAAAACGAGATATATGATCTGTTTGGTGAATTACTTGTTTTGTCATTTCATGTCTAGGAGGTTTTATTACACAAGCATATGCTTTTTAAGGCTTGGGTACATGCATACGTAATTGTAGGTGTGAAGCCAATAATCATACTGTCCACGCTTTTGATGTTCTGTTTTCTTTTCAATGCTGATCCGCTGCAGATGCATGCTGTTGTGTTACTCTATAACTACTATCATAGGAAACATCATCCAGCTTTAGAGTTACTAGGTTTCGAGTCATGTTGCAAGTTAGCTGTAATTTTGAAACCAACTCTGATGGCACATATGAAGCTCATGCATCGATCTGATTATACTGAGGTGGATGACCTCGAAAGTCAGTTGTCACTAACAGAGAAAGCAATTATGGATGCATGTGATATATCTTCTGCTCTGGATGTGACTAAAGATGTTCCAAGCATGGATGGATGGCCAATATCAAAAGTCACAGTTCTATTAGTCGACTCTATGAAGGAGAACTGCTTGCTATTATTTAGTTCCATCACCAGCGGAATTTGGTCAGTAATTGAAAAAGATGTTGATACCTCCAATATCAATTCAGGTAGTTCCATGAACCAAAAATCCACAAGCTATAGGAGAAAAGCCAGTAGAATGCTTCATAGGGATGAATTGCATGCTAATGAAGCTGCTCTTCAGCAGCTTGCAATTTCAGCTGTTGAAGAAATCACAGGTATGCTTTTCTTTCAATCAGACTAGTAAATGATTTGATGAGTACTTAAATTTGGACTATAGTGGTGTGAAAATTTCAATTTTTTGGCCTCAAAGTCATGTTTATGTAATTTTGTTCATGCTATGTTCTTTCTTTGCATAGAATGCCCCAGGGCAGTCCATCGTGCACTGTCCACCCACAAGAAGGAAAATGGTGAAATATAGGATTTTCAAAATCTTGATTTAATCCTGAACTATGAAAATAGTGTACGACTTCAGTTGAAACCCAAATTTAGGGCTGTGAGAAAACAAAGAAATTGGTGAATATGAGAGGTCAAATCTTTCTCATCATTTCATTGTATATATATTACATTCTGTTACAATCAAACTACAATTAAGGCTCTAATTAGAGCTGTAATCAAGGCTCAATACTATCCTTCCCTAAATAGCTAGATTCTAATAATATTTTAACAAATTTACAAAATATTCTACATTCTAACACGCCCTCTCAAGTTGGTGCATGGATGTCTCGTAATCTTAACTTGAAACATAAGGGATGAAACGTTGTACTTGGTCAAGATATCAGCAAGCTGATGATTTGTTTTGACAGAAGGTATGCACATGAGACCTCTAGTTAACTTTTCCTTGATGAAATGTCTGTCAATCTCAATGTGCTTTGTTCTATCAGGTTGTATCGGATCATTTGCAATACTGATAGCTACTTTATTGTCACAAAACAATCTCATTGGCTTATTAGTTATGATTCCCAAGTCTTCTAACAATGTTCGCAACCACAATAATTCACACACACCCAATGCAATAGCTCGATATTTGGCTTCAACACTAAATCTAGCCACAACCGATTTTTTTTGCTGCACTAAGTAACAAGGTTGCTGTCTATAAATAAACAATATCCAGATGTGGAATGGCGATCATTAATACAATCAACCCAATCTACATTGGTAAAAGCTTCAATCTTCATATTTCCATGATGTGAGAATAATATTATTCCCTTTCCAGGAATAAATTTTAGATATCTTAGGATTCTATAAACATCTTCCATGTGACAATCTTGTGGATCATGCATATATTGACTTTCTACTCCCACAACATAGGAAATATCAGGTCTAGAGAGGTAAATTAGTCTTCCCACTAATCGTTAATATCTCCTTATCAACAGTGGGTCCTATGCCACATGTAAGATGATGATTAACCTCAATAGGAAAGTCAACTAGTTTGCATTCTAACATAGTAACATGCCTATTTCTGTTAACAGATCAAGTACATACTTCCGTTGGGATAAGAAGATGCCACTAGAAGATTTTGCAACTTCTATGCTAAGAAAATATTTCATGGGGCCAGGTCTTTGATTTCAAATTCATTGGCAAATTTTGTCTTGAGATTAACAATCTCTTCTTCATTATTTACGGTTACTCAATGACATAGACAATTATAATGGTAATCTTGCCATTTCCACGTTTGACGAACATAGTGTGATCCGCTCGGCTTTCTCATCATGGCTTTATAGAACCTGTCAAACCATGCTCTAGGAGACTGTACCCATACAAAGGTTTTCGTAACTTATAGACCTTTCCATTAGTTGCTGACGAGGTAAATCTCGGAGGGACTTCCATGTATACTTCCTCCTTAAGGTCCCCATGAGGAAATGCATTCTTCACATCAAGTTGTTGGAGGTTCCACCCAAAGTTTGCTGCACAAGATATAATGGTACGGATGCAATTCATTTTTGTCATTGGAGCGAATGTCTCCTCATAATCAGTTCCACGAGTTTGAGTGTATCCTTTTGCAACTAATCTGACTTTGAGTCTCTCAACCAACCTATTAGACTTTTGCTTCATTGTATACACCCATTTGCACCCAATCGGGGAAGAGGAACTAACTCCCATTTCTCATTCTTTCTCAAGGCATTCATTTCCTCTATCATAGCTTTCCTCTATTTTTCATTTTGGATGGCTTGCTTTCACCCCTGAGGAACATAAATAAAGGACAACGAGGAAACAAAGGCACGATAGGAGGTAGATAAATTATCAAAAGAGACGAAGTTAGAAATAGGATATTGAGTACATGATCTAACTCCTTTCCTAAGGGCAATAAGAAGGTTGATATCACAATTTTTAGTAGGGATATTTGAGTTTATCATTAGGATCAATAGAGCAAGCTAAAGAATTAGGATCTGAGTAGGGCTGCTGTTGTAGCAACAGACGGGACCGGTTCCTTATCTCCTCAGGAATAGGTCTTCAAATCAGGTATGTTTCATTTATTATATGACTGCCCCTGTGAATAAATATCAGTGACTATAGGATAAGTGATAGCAGAAGGAATGCCACAACTAGGCTCAAAGTCCATCAACTCCTCTGCACTAGTAGATTTCTCCCCCCGAGGAGATGAGGGAGCAAAATAGAATGATTCATATTCCTAGAAGGTGACATCACGAGTAATATAAACTCGGTTAGGAGGATGAAAACATTTATACCCTTTTTGTGTAGGAGAGTACCCAATGAAGACAACGAAAAATATTTGTGATCAAGTTTACCCCGAGTAGGATTTTTATCATGGACAAAGCACACAACCAAAAACCCGTGGAGAAATTGAAGGGCCAGAAAAATGTTTGGGAAGTGAGATTGGGATCTGATTACCGAGAATTCTAGAAGGAAGACGATTGATGAGAAGGGTAGTAGTAAGAACAACATCACCCCAAAAAGATTTGGATGCTTTCATGGTGAACATGAGTTTGCGAGCAACTTCTAGTAAGTGACGATTTTTCTCTCGGCAACGTCATTTTGTTCTGGAGTTTTAACACAAGAAGTATGAAGAATAATATGCCATGGTTAGTAAGATAGGAACCAAACGCACCATCGATATATTCACGACCATTGTCACTATGTAAAATTTTGACCTTAGCATCAAATTGTGTTTGTATCATTTTATGAAATTCTCAAAAATAGGAAAAAACTTCATTTTTGGAAAAAAGAAGATATAGCCAAGTTATACGAGAATAACAATCAATAACTGTAACAAACCAACAATGACCAGTATGAGAAATAACTCGAGAACGTTCCCAAACATCAGAATGAATAATAACAAATGGTTTAAAATGGACGATTATGAATAACACTATAGCAGGATAAACTGAGCGTTTGTGTTTAGCTAATTCACAAGGCTAAAAAAAACGATTTTTATTACACTGCTTAGTTATATGAGAAAACAAGGATTCTAAAGTACTAAATGAAGGATGTCCCAAACGACAATGCTACTGATGAAGGGAAGCTAGACTGGAGTCCTAGATAAATTGAAAAGCTTGAGTGGAAGTCCCTTTCTCAACCAAAGGTAGACTAGTCTGAGGAACATCTAGATAGTGGAGGCCACCAACTGCATTACCACTACCAATCTTCTGCCCCGTCACCAAGTCCTGAAAGATATAATGAGAAGGAAAAAAGTGATCGAGCAATTTAGAGACTTGGTGAGACATGGAACAAATAATAAATTTGCAGAAAAAGAAAGGTACGTGAAGAACAGAGGATAAAGATATGGTGGGAGTACAAACTACAGAGCCACCCCATTGACTATTAACACTTTATCTTTGTCGGAGTGGGAGTATAAGTGGTAAAAAGTAATTTGGATGAACTTGTCATGTGTTTTGTAGCACCTGAATTAATAATCCAAGAGGTACATGCAAAAGAAACATTAAGTGCATGAGAAAATATACCTGACTGGACATGATGAGCGGAGCTAGGAGTGGACAAGAGTGTCCGAAAAGCTAATATTTCCTCAGTAGTTAGACCACTATGATCACCAAACAACACACGACTACTGTAGATGAGCAGAGGAGAGAGAGGTGAGCGCTCAGGAACTTATCGAGAACCGATGAACAGTAATTTGCTACAGTACCAATGAACCAGGCTCTGATACCAAGTTGAGACCCATATTTAAGACTGTGAGAAAACAAACAAATTGGTAAATATGAGAGGTCAAATCGTTCTCATCATTTCATTGTATATATATTACATTCTATTACAATCAAAGTACAATTAAGACTCTAATTAGAGCTGTAATTAAGGCTAAATACTACCTTCCCTAAATAGCTAGATTTTAATAATATTCTAACAGATTTACAAAATATTCTACATTTTAACAACTTTCTTTAATTAGTCTTTTCTATTTTGGATTACAACAACCTTCAGAATTCAGTGGCTCACTAAATCCAGGTTTGAGAATTAGGAATTCCCTTTCTTAATCAATTCCCATTAGAATTAATTTACTTTTTTTGGTTATTTCTATGTGTGACAATATTATAGTATGAAGTTAGACTCTTTTCAAATTACTCGGTTGATTTTTAAAACAAGGCTGTTTCCTTTCATCTGAGCAATAATAATTTGCATGCTTGTTCCGTATCTGCTCTGTATATTGCATCTCCGTAGTGAACTATTAAGAGCTTCTTTTACAAATATTTCCGTATTGTTTATAGACTTTGGAAGGAGCATTTTGATTCTTCAATACGTCGTTTAACATGTGAAACAGGCATCAATCAGACTGATCTTATGGTTTTGGAGAGCCATATTGTATATTCGTTAAGCAAGGAAAAGACAGCTGCTCGCTTTTTCATAGTGCAATCCTCTCAATTGATTAGTGAGGATCTTCAAGTTCCCGTCAAAGATCTTATTGGAAGGTAAGTGGTAAAGGTCTAAATTGGACTCCACAGATAAGTCAGTCCTCTTATCTTAAACCCATTTCAAAATTTTAATGAAAATGCACTCACAGGCGAACAACAAGTGTGCATGGTGAGCTAAACTATATTATCCTAAAAGTAATGCGACTTGTATAGCCACGCCTGCAGCCAGTGGAGGTTGCAGAAATTTTGCCAAGGGTGGGCTTTGTTTTCATATTTAAATAATTATTCTAAAATAATTTAAAAAATTAAATGACAATACTTATCAATATTACAAAACATAAATTTCCACCATTTTAAATTTCATAAAAGTCGCTACAAAAACATTATTGAAGGTCTCATATATTGAACTTGTTTTATACTAAACAAATCAAATCCAAGTCCACTAAAAACACAAACAAACAAAAATCTTAGATCAGATGAGCAATTATAGAGGATTAATAAAAGTCGTTCATCAACCAAGTGAAATAAACAATTAGACAAAAGTTCTCAATTATCTCAAATTCTCTATCAACCAAGTGATATTGATATAAACAATTAGCCAATTGAAATCAAAATAGCACAATTCATAATATCATAAATATAGCTATTTAATATAATGTTGATTTAAATTTGTCCTTATTTTACCTTTTTAATCTTATGCTTTCAAAAATTTCAACTTAATGGTGGTCAACTTTTAATTTATTACAAACTAGCTCCTATTTACTAAAAAGAAATCCAAAATTAAGGGTGGTTACTTGCCCACCCTTGCCCAAGGGTGGGCCTGCCCATGCCTGCAGGTAGCTGCTAAATACCTTTACACTTGTGAATATGTCATATTAGTTTTTTCTACGCTGAATCTTTTTTAACTTTCAGTTCAGGTGTTGACGTAAGTGGATTTAAATTCAATACTGAATTTAGTCTTGGGGTCTTGACTTATCCATTTAACCACTTTTTTGAAAGGTCAGACTGGCATACAGGTCTAGCGTTCTCTTTGCTAGTTTCCTTGGGTACTAATACTGAAAGGGTTTTCTTATTATACCAATTGCTGTCTTTCCTTTATACTCCTTTGAAATTACTATTACCAACTATATTTTTGGCTTTACTCTAATGTACTCTTGAATGTTATATGTCCGGTTTTGATGGGTTTATGACTTTATTCTGTGTCCTACTACTTTTGCTTGCTTGAATTTGACTGTTCAAGTTGAGTTATTCACTGTCCGATGACCAAGGAGCTTTCTGATTGACATTACTTTTGGGATGTTGAACTGATTTTTATTTTTTCATTCTTTTTGATTAAGTTAGGCTAATTGTTTTTTTTCCCAAGAAACAAGTAGTCCTAACTTATATTAGTAATACTGAGTAGTGACAATAGTTACTACTTATTATAATGATGGAAAGCTTTATGCACTGTGTCTTTCTAACCAAGCATGATGATAATACTATTTGAGTAGCTTGCAAGGCCCTCTGGTCCAAAAGAGTTCCTGCGCTTGGAGGGTGACCCCGGTCGTTGAGTATTTTCATGTTCTTCCTTATGCTGGGATCTTGTCAAACTGGATTTCTAGGTACAGCAATGTTGTTTGGTGTGTTCTTTTTTTTTTTCTGTCTCTTGTATTGATCAGTGTATTCTTTCTTTTTATTTTCTTTCTCGTGTGTTATTTTTGTGCTATGCTAGATACTTTGAAGTTCACAAATTCATCTGCACAGGTTCTGGTGAAGCTTTGACAAGTTCATAAGATATTGCTATCTGTTCAAGCATTCTTTCATCTGTATTTAGATTATTATGTTTCTTTTTTCTTGACTAATGTATGCAAGTAATTCAAATAATTATAAAATTGACTCAATGTTTTATTTATTTTATTTTCTTCGTTTTACATGAAGGCGTTATAAAAGCGGAGCATCAAACAAATCTAGAAAGCAGGATTTGAGGCATCTTGCCGTTGACAAACAAAAACATATTGTCATTTTTGTCATTGTAAGATATCATATGAAGGCTATTAGATTATGTAGAGGAATCATCCATTCCAGAAGGCCCAGATTTGAACCTTTAAAACTACAACTTTTTATCATTTTCACCAACTGACAAGTATTAGTTGAAATTAGTTCTAGAAACAGGTTTTGATAGCTTAGATGAAAGTCCCCCGTCTTCCGCTTCACTTTTATTTAGGACAGGATTGCATCGTATTTGGTATTTTAGCATTCACCTACCTGTTTCGAAGATTGGAGTTCCATACTGCAACTGACAGGATTACCCTTTAGAGATTTTAGCTACACCTGCCCAATTTTTCAACTTTACTGCAAGAATTTTGTATCAATGGGTTAGCTTTTCAGTATATATCTTTAAGGAAATCTGCAGGATATTGTTAGTTCCTTTGATATGTTCAACTTGAAAGTATAAAAAGAGATTTTAGTATTACCCCACTTCAGTCTTATCCCGTCTGTATTTTTTTTCCTTCTATTGACTAAAACGTCATTTTGGGATAAAAGGCATAGGTGAGTTGACTTGACTAAAATATCTCTTATTGTCTGATTATCAATTCTAACAATAAAATCTTAAGGGTAAGATAAATGTGAAATCTTTTAATTGCTTACTTTATAGTTACATTCCTTTTCAATATGTTTGGTTCGTTTGGCTTAATTACCAGAATTATATCCACAAATTGATTCTCTTTCTGCAATCTTTTTGATATAGGATATTTTTTTCGCTCTTGTTAGATTCTTGTGCAGGTATTGCATTTAAGATACAACCCCAACTTAAGTCAGAGGCATCCCTTTCAAATTAGTTTATCTCCTTGTTTAGGAAATAAACAGTTGACACATTTTAAATACTACACAGAGAGATCTAAGATCTTTAAATATTCCATCAATCCTTCTTCTGAATGCTTGTGGCTGTGGGTTATTTTTAGTCTGGAGGACATTACTGTCCATTGATAAGTCCTCTTAGTGTACTACAGATGTTAGTTGGTTTGACTCACCTTTCAATTGTGTTTGCCGAAATCTTGACTTGACAATATATTTTTCTTAAAGATTTTAGTTCCTCTAGCTTGATTCACATCATTTTTTCTTGGAATATATAGCCATTTATCTTTTAAATTGTTCTTTAATCTTTTCTGATTGATAACTATTCTAGTTATGGTTTCCTACCATAAAAGCAGGACTAGAATATTGACTTATCTACATCTTGTCTCAACTCAACAAAGCCTTTTATCCCAAGCTAGTTGGGATAAACTTGACATGAACTCCATATATCTGTTTTATAATGGGAGAGGTAATAAGAATAAAGTGCAAGGTTAAAATTAAAATAAAACACATCAACCTATATAAAAAAGCTTACCTACATATAATATAGATAAAATGTTTAAAAGAAAAGACAGGGAAAAAGAAAGAGAGAGGGACTAAGAGAAAGGAAAAGATTTTTAAAAAAATATATAGAATAATAATACTAAATAAAAATAAGAGAAAAGTAAAAAAATTATAATAATGATAATGATAATCATAGAACATCAAAAGGTGTTTCAGCCTATTCAATATGTGATGCGATTACCCTCTTCCACTCGCTCTTATTAAGGCCATGTTGTCAGTTATATTCCTCTCCTGCATCTCTTAGTACAACTTTCTCCCAAATAATTCTTGGTATCCCCCTCTCCTATATTCCTCCTGCTACATTATTGATGTAGAGCAAAAGAAGAATTAACTCCTTTTTTTCAATTTATTATTTGTTAGGTCCTTGTAGAGTTAAAAACAAAAGCCAGTCAAGTAAATGAATGTTTTATAATTCTGGTAAGTTAAACAAGAGGCTATTCCAGAAGGCCCATATTTGCATCTTTAGAACTGCAGCTTTTTAACATTTTCACCAACCGACAAGTATTAGTTGAAAGGGCTAAATACACTTCTGTCTCTCGAAGTATGATCCCTTTTACACTTATGATCCTAATGTTTAAAATTTTACATTAGAATACTCCAAGTACACTTAAGTAAACAAAAGTGACCCCAAAAACTTTTCCTGCCAACAAAATCGCCTTAGTGCTGACGTGTCATCGGAAAAACCGTATTTTTATAATTTTCAATGTATTTCAATATATTTTACCAATTAAAAAAATTAATACGTGAATATACTTATTAAATTCGTATACTTATACAATTTAAAATTAATAAAAAATTATAAATACAATTTAAAATTATAATTACAATTTAAAATTATAAAAAATTATAATACAATTTAAAATTGTAAAAAATTATAAATACAATTTTAAATTATAAAAACAAATTAAAAACATTAGGAAACACATTAAAGATATTTGAATACAAATTAAGAGTATATTAACAGAAAAACAGAAAAACAGAAAAACAGAAAAACAAAAAACAAATATACCCAAATTGATAAAACATTAAAGACTCTAAATTATACCCAAATTCGAACTGAAATGGAAACCAACAATCCTTCAATTAAGATGCCCAAGGCACTGAACCACCGGGAAATCAAAACAGCGCAGGGGTAAAGCCCACACTCCATGGATTCTGGCAAGGTTAAGCCCAGAACCACTGTGACCATCACAAATTCCAGCAATAGCAACCAATCACAGCATAAGACAGAACATAAGAGAAATTTCTTTCATTCAAAACACCCATGTACAAGAAGAGATAACATAGGAAAACAGATCTAAACACCCATGAACAAATAAGACATGAACATAGGAACAAGAAGATCGAAAACATCCAATCAGAAAATAAATAGTTAAACAGTAAAGCATAAAAGACAGATCGGAAACACACAGAATCAAGCCATCCATGTAATCAAAAATCAAACCACTGGAATCATAGGTTCCATATTCTCGCCCATAAAACCGAACCTAGATGCCGGAAAAGCAGTTCAAGATCTAAAGGAGACCAGTCATCTCCAGGTCAATCGCCACGAATCGGCGTCTCGGATGTGGCGCCGAAGCTCGGCTAGAGTCTATTCGAAGTTGGATTTTGCGACTTTCTTAATGGCGAAGCTGGTTTTAGCCGAAGATGATGAGGTTGAAGAGGAAAATGGGCGAATAGATGATGTTAGGGTTTTAGAGAGTACCCTAACCATCCACATCTTCTTCATTACTTGATAATATACTCAATTTTGAATGACGAAGATGGGTTCTTCTTCGAAGGATCATCAGGGCTCAGAGATTTTGATACCTTCCCTCTTTCCATTTTCAACTTATTACAAAGCTGTACCAAATAAAGATCTTGTTGAGCTCTGGTTCTTTTGGCTATACATGATTGATAGCCCATTATAAAAAGGGGGTTTTGTTTGTGCATTTAATAGATGATGATGATGAAGCTGAAAAGACTGAGGTGTTTGATAAATTGATGGAGAGAGAAAGTATGGGGTTTAATTAAGTAGCTGAAGAGAGATAAAACTGTAATTTGTTTATGGACGCAAAATACTTCTCAAAGTTTAGAAGAAGAGAGAGGAATGGAATTTAAAATTTATGCCAAAAAAAGAAAAGAGTGTAATTTATTTATCTTTTGTTTTAATTTTTTTTATGAGAAAAAGAGGAGTGTAATCCGTTATCTTTAATTTGTTTCCTAATGTTTTTAATTTGTTTTTATAATTTTAAATTGTATTTATAATTTTATAATCAAATTATACGGATTTATACGAATTTAATAAGTATATACACGTATTAATTTTTTTAATGGTAAAATATACTGAAATACGTTGAAAATTATAAAAATACGGTTTTTCCGGTGACACGTCAGCACTCAAGCGAATTTTTTGGCCGGAAAAGTTTTTGGGGTCACTTTTGTTTACTTAAGTGTACTTAGAGTATGCTAATGTAAAGTTTTAAACATTAGGGTCATAAGTGTAAAAGGAGTCATACTTCGAGGTACAGAAGTGTATTTAGCCCTAGTTGAAATTAGTTCTAGAAACGGGTTTTGAAGACTGTTTTTGGCTTCACTTTTATTTAGGACAGGATTGCAACTTATTTGGTATTTTAGGATTAACCTACCTGTTTTGAAGATTAAATTTCCATACTTCCAACTGACTGAGTGACAGGATTGTCCTTTAGAGTTTTTAGCTACACCTGCCCAATTTTTCAAATTACTGCAAAAAATATTCTATCAACGGGTTAATTTTTCAATATAAATATGCTATGGAAAATTGGAAATCTGCAGGATAGTATTAGTTCCTTTATTATATTCAACTTTGAAAGTATAAAAAGAGATTTAAGTATACAACTTGTGTCTTATTCTGTCTGTATTTATTTTCCTACCTGTTAACTAAAAAGTCGTTTTGGGATAAAAGGTGTAGTTGAGTTGTGTTGACTAAAATATCTCCTATTGTTTGATTATCAATTCTAACGATAAAATCTTAAGGGCCAAATAAATGTGAAATCTTTTAATTGCTAACTTTATAGCTAGCATTCCTTTGCAAAATGTTCGGCTTCGTTTGTCTTAACTTACCAGAATTATACCTCCATTTTCTTTTCCATGGTCAGATTAGTTAGCACGTGGATATATTTATATTATATCGACAAGTTTTGTGAACTTGGCAATGCATCAATTCCTTTTTTAAGAATCTGTAAAATAAACTTTTTTTTAGATAAATAAGAATTTTACTAGAAAGAGAGGAAGGAGAAAGGAAGGAGAAAAGGAATCCTCCAAAATGAAATACAAGAAAAATAAAGAAAAATTATTGAATTAGTGCCCTCCAATCTAGACGATCATTTGATATAGTAATTCCTATGAAAACTCTCATATCCCCACTATAATGCTAGAAATGAAACCTTATCCCAAAGAAGGGAAAGAGATAAAATGGCAAAACACCACCACCTTCAAATGATCTTAGCCATCCTTATGCTTCCCAAAACCCCCAAAATCTTACCTGAATCAAACTCTACATGGAGTAATGGGGACACCCAAACCTCCTCAAACTCCCTCCCAAAGATATTTGTCACTTTGCAGTACAATCCAATTTTTTTTAAACGAACCATTTTTCTATATTTGGTCCATTTATATAAAAATTAGGGTTTTTAAGTTTAAACCAAACTATTCTATTTACCCAATAGATTGAATTCCTATTATAATAGGATTTCAAATCTTGAATTATTACCAAGGCTAAGATGTGCATATGATGTATCTACCCTTTGTCTAAATAAAGCTTATATTGTATTTGTATTAATCAAATATGTATATATCGCACCACTAGTTATTTATTTTTCTATATATTTTTTTTATTTTATTTGTCAAAAACTTTTCAACAGTTTCTTCTTATGTGAACATAGTGTTTGCGTTTCAGCTAAATTGTTTAAGAACTCTGGCTGAAATCACTTTAAATTTTGATATTATATATGTTTTCCTTATGTACTTGTTATTTATTTGACTCCATCTATTTCCTTCAGTGATAGACATTTATTCACGCATTACTTCTTCGAGATTTAAGTTATTGTTAAGGTTTTCCTTTTATATTTCATTAAACACAGAAACATATTCACCTTCTGATTCATCCTCGCTTTCTACTTCATAAAAAATTTCTTCTGTAAAAAAAATCTCTAAATCTTGCTTTGTAGTTTATAATGACCTTTTTATTACAAATAAAGGATCTACACTTTTTATGAAGGGATTTTTGGGTCTTTTCTTTCTTCCAATATATTTCTTATGTTTTGCAAAATGATTTCTTTTTCCCCCAAGGTTTCTATATAGATTTTTTAGCCTTATATCTCTTGTTCCATTCTAATTCATGACCCAAGCTCACAAACCTGCTCATCACATGCAAAGTTATCCAACAGACCAACACACAACCCACACAATTACTTAGTGGGTCATGTCATGATAGATAAACCATCAATGACCCACTTAATTTGCAGTTATTTGTAGGTTGATCTGCGGTATGAGCAAAGTCGTCATCTTTTAGAAAATAAGTGCCAACAAAAGATGTCAAGTTGCCAACAATAGGTTACCTCCTAGTAAACCACTGACAAATAAGGCTTAAAGAGCGAACCAAATAGTTTGGGCTCGACTCGAAAAAATACAAGCGGGACTCACACTCAAATTCGTTAATAATATGATCCAAATATAAGTATAGAAAAGAGTTTGAAATAAAAATACGACTAGAATTGAGCAAAGTTATGTTTAGGGTATAAACTACTCGAATTTTCAATCTGGGATACTCAATTGGTACATATTCAAATTGATGCTCTATAATATATATATTTTTTGAATATTATAATTTCAATTGTAGTTGTAACTCTATACTTGTAGTGTCTTCTCATTTTCTAAGTCAAATATTAAGTTTGATTTGATAATAATTTGTATTATAAAGCTATGTTATAGGCCCGTTCATTGGTTGGTTACTTGGTTTGGGTAGTTTGTAATAAGAGATTTTATAACCCAAACCAATGACAACGGTTAAGGAGAACATGAAATCAACCCAAATCAATAAACCTCTCCAACCCAAACTAAACCAAACCATTCAACAACGGTTTGATTCGGGTTGGGTCGATCAATGTAAATACCCTAATAACGTAGTAAAAAATAAAGGGTGGAGCGTAGGGGACCGGAGCGAACACCTGGAGTCCTTTCCGGATCCGTCCATATATACCGTAGGTGAGTGAATGATGAACTCCCAGAGGTATCGAAGGCATACGGAGGAAGATCCGGAGGTGGTGGTCCGTGTATCGGCCCCCCCCCGGAGGAGTTTCTGTAGTATCAGAGGAACGCCTGACGTTTCGGAGAACAGGCTGCTGTAAGAAAACCCCTAGTGGAAGCGGTAACTCCCGACCTTCGGGAGGGGGTTACATCTTCGCTTCACTCCTTCGCTCACTACTTTCACTCACTCGCTACACTCGAAAGATCGATAACTGGGACCCAGCCGAGCCTCTGGGACCCAGTTACCTTGCCTCGCGTGTGTATGTGTGTATGCGCGTGTACGCGCCTCACAAGAAATAAATTTATCTAATACAAAAGCACAACAGAACAACAAAATCATTTATATTCTCAATATACAAGCATCCATATAACCTACCCAACAAGTATCATCAATTCACAATAAAACTCTCCAAATTCAAAAAAGAAATCAAGAATGGGAAAAAATAAATAAAATTATAAACAAACCTGGATAAGAACTTGAGAAGAAATCAATTTGGATTATATGATAACTTTTTTGGTGATTAGAGAAATAGAATGGAGATACCATAAATTTGGAAAAGAAAAACAATAAATCATGAATTAAGATACCAAAAATATCCGTTAAAGAAGAAGAAACCATAAAATAAAAAAATCATAAATGAACACTCAAATAGGTGAATAACTGAAAATCTTACCAAAAAGTGCGTGTTAGAACAATGAAAGAGGGAGTGAGAGACAACTACGTGTAACCTCGACGTAAAATTGCTGGGGATCAATGGTGAAAGATCGTGGAAATTGTGGAGATTGATGGAAGAGAGAGGAGTTAGATTGAGAGTGAGAAAGGGGTGGCTGAGGTATAACTTAGGAGGCTAGGTTTAATTTAGGGTTGTTATATATATTGTATATACATATAGTTATACTTAATTATATAATGCTTTCTAGGTTTGGACCTATAACTTTTCTCCTCATACCGTAGTCGATCGAGTATTATCGGGCTTCTTAAATTTTAGGCCGAGCTAACCCAATTAAAGAATAAAACCACCGAGAAGCCTATGGTTTGGGCTAGATTGGTTGGGTTGGTCATGGTCGGTTTATGAACAGTCCTCCTAGGTGTCATGTGAAGGCTTAAATTTGAGCTTGAATTCGAAACTTGCAAGTTGTTTGAAAATAATTCGATCCGAGTCAAATCGAATCCGGATAATGAATATTCGATCCGAGCCAGGTTTTTCAAATACAATTTGAATTTGAGTAAGAGTTTAACCTTTTGAGTGGAATCCGAGCTGCCCTCTATTCAGTTCAATTTAGCTTGTTTTCAGCCGTAGAGACCATTGATGTTATTAAGAATGACTTCTATAATTAGTATTATACTCTCAAATGTTTACCTATATTATAAATATCAAATGTTCAAAGCCTTGGCTGAAATTTCACTCCTTTATATTTCCGTTTTCTTTTTGAGTTTCTTTATTTGGCGACATTTATTCTTTCAAAATATTTTATTCATTTTAGTAGAGTAATTATTATATTTTAATTATGATGATAATATTATATACTTATAAGGATTACTCAATATAATATAAATTATATTTATGTATATCTAATGATTAACATTCTGATATTTGAAAATTTTCATGATAAATAACAATATATAAATGTAAAATATCAAACTTTATGTTCAATTTCAGAAATCTATTTTGGTCCCCTCTGTGTACTAGCCTACTACTTTGTGGTATAGAAGAGTATTTAATATTTATACCATATTGTTTCTGTGATATGCTGTTACTACTTCACAATATTATTTGACACCTCAGCCTACATGGCAGGGAATTCACGTCAAAGAGTTTAGGGGTGAAAATCAAAAATGTAGATATCGACAGTTCATACAAGGCAGAGGACCAACAGATGGATGAAGTTAATGAAGACGGAAATATATCTAATGAAGATTTTGGTGTAACAGATGCTATAGGGAATGGAGCATTTACTGGAATTAGTGAATCTCCAAGGCAGAAAGATAATAACGGGTGCCGGATTACTTGCTTATCCAATTCTTGCAGGCCAGTCAAAGTGGATACCTTCAATGCAGTTACAGTCCGCGATCACTTAAAGAAGACGGCAAATTCTTTGGACAGTGATAAAGATGCCTCAACAGGAAGTATATCTAATGAAAATATTGGTGGTAGTAATGAATGTCCAAAGGAGAAAAACAATAATGGATGCCAGATGGCTTGCTTCTCCAATTCTGGCAATGGGCCAGGCACAATAGATGTGGGTAACTCTTCGTTGGTTTGCACCCAGAATGAAGACAAAATCAAGGATGCCTCTAATGCAGTCAAAATCAACAATCACAAAAAGAAAAAGACGGCTTCTATGGACATTGATAAAGATGCTGCAACAAGTGGTGTCAAGTTGATGGTAAGATATATTCCCTAGATGTTATGACGATTGCATTTTGAATCTAACTTGTTTTAACTTCTCTGTGGAAGTCCATAGTCCTGAATCCTGATATTTTGATAACTTAAACAAGTACTTATTATTTATAGAAACAAATACCTGCCAGTTATTATTCTAAATTTTTTCAAAGAGGGGAATTTAACTGAGCAAGTTTAGATTTTTCCTTTAATGAAATTGCTGTTGCTGTATATCTTAACTATTTACCATTGTAATTGAGTCTTATGAATGTCTAAGAAATTACATTTTGTGGAGCTAAATTAAGTTAAAATCTATTTGTCGTTTTCTGAAGTGGAAAGGGCTTAATTATGAGAGTGGTGCAGTGCAATAATGAGGTAAAAAGAAATTTGGTCTAGTTCCATGAAACTCTAGTCATCAGTAACCACTGTGAAATTGCCGTAACCTTCTCTACAAAAGTATAAATGGCGCACTGAGGCATTAATAACTAGACTCATAGACCTTTCCAATGGTGCCTAATTTGGAAGAAAATTATCAGTGGAACAGTCCAAATTCGTCCAGGAACATTGGGCAAGTTTGGAGACTGCACAACTTCCCATATTAGCGTCATTACTTTGGTTATTTTTTGAATTGCTTTAGGGGTCTTGAAACTTGAAATCTAGTTATTGTTGTTCATGTACTCAGCCTATAAAATGGTTGGTGTTGTGCTGGAGATGACAAACTTGTTATTTTGATTGTATGAAAATATGTAAGTTGAGCAGTGCTCCTTTACCCATTCTCTTTTTCCTGTGTCGTTCTGAGTTTTCATAGTTTCTCCATCTTCCTCTTTCCTCTCCCGCATTAGAATGCTTTGTTGACCTTCAAATTTCGTATCAAGATCTGCTGCAAGTAAATTCTGTACCTGCATGTTGATCATATTAATCAGAGGGTTATCTGTTACAAATCATATAATTCTTAAATTATTTCCTTGAAAAATTCTGTCACTTTGTGGGCCTGGGGTTTTATAATAATTGCTAGGATACATTCTTCAGTTGTATTGCTGTACACAAATAAATTTTAATGAAGGCCTTTTTTTGGGTATGTAGAAAAACTCAAATTTTTAGGGATTGTTTGGTAATTATTGGATAAGTATTGATATTTTACTTGATTAGCATATTAAGAAATGTAGCACCTTGTATGAGGCTTACATATCTGTAAAGGATTTTGAGTGTCTGTATACTACATCAATTTATTTTTTGTCTGTCATGCAATAGCTTTAATGTTTGGCACTTGGCAGGCGGAAATGATTGACTCGCCGATGGAGTTTCGCATAACAGATAACCAAGCTCAACTAAACATACAAAATAAAAAGTGCAGAACTAGTTTATCTGGTGGAGATTTTAAGGCCTTGGGGGATCGTTCTTTTGTCCCTCATCAATTAAACTACAAATATACTGAAAACCTAATGGTTATACAGGCTTCAAAAGAGAATGCATTGTCACAGACTGCCCTGAAAGTTCTTCTCCAAAAAAGAGAGAAATTGGTATGAACTCTTCTCCTATAACTTGTGCCTCGGGGGCAGTGGCTCTACCTTCTTCAGCTTGTTCCTTGTGTCATTTTGTTCTTCTACTATACTGTTTCTGAATTTGATATGTTGTCTGCTCTTTGAATTTGTTTGTAGTCTCTTAAGCAACGCACTGTGGAAGATGAGCTCGCTTTGTGTGATAAACATATCCAGCAAATTTTAAATGGTATGATCTTTTCTACCCACCCTGTCTCACAATACTTATATATTGTATAATATTGAAAGTCACGTGGCTTGAAAATGTGCCGATTAAGAAGGTTATTATGATAATCTTTTCTAGAGCATTTGTTGGATTGAAGTGATAAGGTCTCAAGCTATATGCTCTCCATTGCTTTCAGATACCTTGGAGTCACTACTTTCTAAGTTGAGGCATGCGAGCCTGTTACCTTGCTACTTTTGTTGTGGGCTTTGTTCTTCTATATAAAAGTATCTTAGTCGTTCAATTGTTTAGGTATTATGTGTTCTGGTTAAAAGTAGAGGTGTTATCATCTTAAAGGGGAATTATGGCTTTATGAAGTGTCTGTCTATGATACTTAGGCATTTAACTTGCTAGTTCCATTTTCTTTGACAGCTAATATGATAAATTTAAGAGTCTATGAAAGATAAGCCTTTAGAAGAAAAATACTAATTGATCAATCTATAGTTGGGATCAAAGTAGCATCAAATATGACAATCAACTACTATAACAACTACCAACCACAATATAAATCCACAGGACATGAAATCGCCATCAATCACATCAAAACCAACAGTTTGATATGAGCTCCTAAAAGTAAATGGATAGGAACTGGTGATAATGATCAACCACCTATGCCTGCAGGCCTGAGCTTGAGGACCCAAATGAGATCCGAAATCCTCAGCATAGCAGACGAGTCACAGTAGTAACTGAATATCAGATCATAGTAGCCAGATGATTCAGATTTTGGGGTAAACAAGATGGGACTTGTTAGAGTCCGGGTGGGCAGTATTGGCTGTTGACTAATAGCTTAAGCTTTTAGGGCAATCAACTTATCCATTATCATGTTATCAGAGCTCTGCATTTGCAAGGTCTTTTGATTCAAGTCCTTGTTTGCATTTGGTTCCCTCATGGTTGAAGAACAATGCACACTATGTTTTGTACATTATTATGCACCTTGATTGTCTCTCCACATGAAAGTGGAAATTGCATGTAAGGGGGAGTGTTGAACTGTGATATATATTATTGGTTCATTGTTTAGTAGCTTTTAGCTAAGCTATTGGTAAATTGAGAACTCAAGAGACCAAAAAGCTATCGTTTTGTATAAAAAGTGTCAAAACAAAAAGTAGTTTTGCTTGGAGATGTGTCAAAGAATAGAAGCAGATGTATTGCGCACATGCCGGGGGGAGGGAGTTGTTGGTTTCCGTTTATATAATGTACACTGTATTTGAGTCGGCATATATGTACAGAATGGTTTGTATTGTGATTCTTGACCTCTTCATAGAAGCACTAATTTAATAGCCGGGTACTATCAAGTTTTATTTTCAATTCTTCTGCTGCTGGCAGGTAGTGAAGATGAGTTGGCGCTCAAAGTACAAGCCATGATTGATGGGTGTAATGATGTTTGCCTAGAAGGAAAAAGTGAACCTCAATACAAGGCTTGTCTGCGTTTTGAAGAACAATCAGCTCTGTGTACGAAGAGGAAGAGATTGTCAGATGCCATCCTCACTGTGCAAACTCCTTGTCAGGCAAGTTTTAGGATCTACATTTGATGCTATCTTCGATTAAGGAATTAGTAAGATGACATAAGGTGCAAATTGGCCCAAGAAAGAAAAGAAGAAAATAAAAGGACGACATCAGGTGCAAAAGTTTTATTTATTATTATTATTATTATTATTATTTTTTTCCTTCCTATATTTAAACAATATGGATATAATGTCACACTGGACAAGTAATCCTTACATTTTAATGTAAACCCTGGGGGCTACTCAACCTATTGTTAATTAGTCTTTGGTTGGATACTTCCGTAATGTATATTAACTAGAAGTTGTTAAGATTTAAGGAAATATACAAGCTTGGAGGTTTATTGAATGAATATAATGTCTCTTAAAAGATGATGATGTTTTCCTTTAAAACTAGTAAATGAATTTGGTCTTTTGGAATAAAATTTGTGAAGTGGGAGGTTTGCCTTGACTATATTGCCAACAGAGTTATTTTAGGTTTTATGTATAACCATTCAATGCATCAATTAATTATGATTTAAACTCTTTAATTACTTGTTAAGTTGCTTGAGCAACTGGCATGCTTAAATAAACATAGTGCCATAGTGTCACATATTGTTATAACTTACAAGTGTCTAACTGGTGGCATTCTAGTGCTTTTGTTTCTTATTCTGTATAAATAAGATGGTGACTGAATGATTGCCCGTACTGTAATTTTTTTTTTTTGAAAAAAATTAAATCTATCTTTGAGACTGGATATGCTGTCCAATATGGTATTATTTGTTATGCTATGTGTTTATACTTGCTAATTAAAAGAAGTATTTTCTTGCATTAGGAATTGGATGCTATATGTTGTATGAACAACTGGATCTTACCAACATATTCTTTGTCTCCATCAAATGGTAAGATTTCTAAAGTTGATAGTTGAATGTGCAATATGACTCTTATTTTTGGTACTTTCTTATGCCCTATGTGATAAAGCTTTAGTCTGGAAGGGGGACATTTTTGTACTCTCCCGTTCCAAAATATAGGATCAATATTGACTTTTTGAAGTCAATTTGAGATATTTTCAATTCAAAATTAATATGAATTAATTTTTTTTACCCAATACAATTATGAAAATCGTAGACTATTTAAATAAAAATGACAAGATTTGTTGTTCTCAAAATTTCAGTGAATCACTTCAATTTTGAATTTTAAAGTATCTCAAGTTGACTTTAGAAAATCAAATTTAATCCTATATTTTGGAACAGAGGGAGTACCATATTAAACCTGGTCATCGAAGTGTCCAACACCTTAATCATGTATCACATCTCTGTACTACCCAAGCACTCGGTCTGGCATATTACATTATTGAACCAAATGCGTATCATATATTACTTGATTTAACATGGCTACATACCGTAGGGTTTCCCTCCCACATTTGTCCCATAAAAGATAAATAGATAAAGATAGGAAGTGGATGGTGATACAACACAACTCTTCATTTTTACCTGCCTAATCAACAAGAATATATCTATGTGCACATCCAGTGCCAAATTCAAGGACACACACAAAGGTAAAATAATAAAGAGAGGAGGGAGAAAGTGTTGTAGAAAAAGGAGAGAGAAATACTTTTACTATTATTTTACCTTTGTGCGTAAAGATGTGGCACTGAATTTGCACATAGATATAGTCAATCAACAATAAGCTGGCACATTATTGCCTTCTCTTATTGCATTGCTCATGTAATGTTTTTTTCTGGTGCACTGTGGAGGAGGTACCATTTTCTAAGAACAGCATGAAATTGAATACTTCAACTATTTGTGGCCAATAAAAACTTTGCAAAGTGGAAACTTTCAAGTTTCAAAGTTTTTTTCTTTTTTTTGTCTGTTTTTTTCTTTTTTTTAAATTAAAACAAAACAGAGAGTATCACTTGTTGGGGATAAGTTCAATTGCACCTGTGGCAATACTATATTCTGACAGAAGATCCTTTTCTCTTATTCATTTCATTTTAATTCTCTAGTTTTGAGAATTTTCAATTGATGTACTAGCTGAATGGATGACTTTAAAAAGAAAATTATGTAGAGATGGTTAGCTCATATTATAATGAATCTGTGTCCAACACTCAGGTCAATAAATTTGTGCTCTATCTTGTTGTTACCACAATCTCAGCACTCTGTTCTACCATAGATTATATCCTTCAGAATTTTTCTACAAAGATTGTGAAGGATTCTCATGTATCAAAACGAAGTAGTGAATTAACTAATTTTGTGAATATCTTTTACAGAAGGATTTCTGGCTAGCATAAATGTTAAAGGGATGGATTTTGACATGTCAGAACAGAGTGACTTAAAGTCCTCTCCTCACCAGGCAAGAGAGTCAGCTGCAGCTAAGACTATTGCTAAACTTAAAGGTATTGCATAGAAGTAACATGATCTTACAAGTATGTCTTTCACTAATATTCACATTTCGTTCAGATGAAGAGATGATAGTGTATTCATCCAATCTCTTATAAACTTCTTATCGGTATTGTTCCCGTTGAAAAGTACAGAACAAACAATAGATTAAAATCTGAACTTTAATCTTTGATGTTATTTTGAACTGTTAGTTAGTTACCTTATTCCAGTGCTCAATTCTCTAGCATACCTTTTTTTTTCTTCTTCCCCCCCCCACCCCCACCCCCACCCCCACCCATTGTATATCTGAGGATTATGTTAGCTGCTAGTACGATGGTGTGGATTCAAGGGATTCATATTTAAGTATTTAACAAACTGCTGAATATAACAAGTCTCGGAACAATCTGTTCGCATATTGAGTGCAAGGCTCAAAGGGAATTTATTATTGTACATTTTGGCATTATACTTGATTTTACTGTACATTTTAGCATTATACTTGATTTTTAGATTTTATGGAAGTGTTCAGGTATGTATTGCTTTCAACATGAGAACTAGGGGCCTAGTCAGGAAATTGAGTGAGGGAGGGCGAATTTATATGAAATTTTTTATAATCTCTCTCTCTCTCTCTTTCCCTCTCCCTCTCCCTCTCTCCCTCTCTCTCTATATATACACACACACATG
Source organism: Panax stipuleanatus (assembly GCA_020205555.1). Taxonomy (NCBI): domain Eukaryota; kingdom Viridiplantae; phylum Streptophyta; class Magnoliopsida; order Apiales; family Araliaceae; genus Panax; species Panax stipuleanatus. The sequence goes on along the minus strand of CM035126.1, from coordinate 57,083,619 downwards.
CACACACTCTCTGTTTCAAAATATATGATCCTTATTGAATATTAAAGTAAATTTAAGAAACTTTTAAACTCAAAAGTGACATGCATTTCATTAATTTTGATCAGTACAATGACGACTATGGTATCTAAAAAGTATTATTTATTATAAGATTTATTGTTTTAGAGTTTTTAATAAATCATTTCAATTTTGAGCTTGAAAATTTATCAAATTGATTTTTAAAAATTCAATATTGATCTTTTAATTTGGAACGAAGGAAGTTATGGAAAAAGAGAGTATGTGTCTTGCACACACACTTCTGTGTCTTATTGTTTTAAAAAAAATTATTAATGATACTTTTGACATTTTACCATTATTGTTAATTGTTGGATATTGTTATATTAATAGATTCTAATTTTACTATGTTATTTCCAGATGCACTTATAGATTTAGAAGGGAGGTTGAATAGATATTTAAAATTTTTGATTATTTAGAAGATATTACCAAATAATTTGTTAATTAGATTGATTAAGCACAACAGAATATAATGTTTGAAAATTCCCTTAAAGATTAGAAAGAAATCTCAGTTTTGAATTTAGTTAGGTAAGCAACCCTAAGCAAGATAAATAATCAGATAGAGAGTAAGAACTGGAAAAGTAAAAGACATAACAAAGTTTAAATGGTTCGGAGACTGAATAACTCCTAATTCATTCTTATACTCCACGAATAAGAAATTCACTAAGGATCAAGATCACTACGATTTATTACACCTGAACCATTTAAGTTCTTTCGAGTCACTAAGTCTCGGAATCACCACTGAACCACTTAAGTTCCTTCGAGTCACTAAGTCTCGGAATATGGGTCACTAAGCCCCACGATGAACAATTGTTTGAATGATGATGAGATGTGCTGTTGCGCTAACGTTTAGCTTTTCTTCTCAAGTACTTAGCAGCTTGAACTGGATGTTCACAATCGTAGAGTTTGTTCTTTAGACTTTGGCAGAGCTTAGGCTTTTTGATCAGATTTCCTCTCTTTGAAATTTGAATATTTGTTGCCTTTTATAGTATGCTGAAAATCTTTCCGTTGCTAGGTGTCCGTTGGTGCATTTAATGTTCAGATACTCTGGGATCCTTGATGTAGACATTTTAAACTTATGTGTCAGCTCTTTTTTAACTTGCTTGTCACATCAGTCTGTTTTCTCACCTAATACCACTGAAATGTCACTTTCAGCCACCTAGTTGGTAGACACATCTTTTGATCTTCAATTTCAACTAAGGATATTTGATGAATGTATCGGGATCTTCAATCAGCAACGTTCTAATGTCAGTCATATTGTCAGACTTGACCTACTCTATAAAGATGATGGATCGTAACGTTTACTCTACGTCCTGTTCTTTTGCTATGATTACTCTACGATGGAATGACACTCTACGAATGAACTTTACGATCAGCTCATCGAAAGTAGCTTTACAACTTTGAAGCTGACTTTGCACTCTTGTTTTACTGAACGATCCTTGAGATACTTTACTCTATGTCTTTGTCTTAGTGATTGCGCTTGGAGTACTTTACGTTCAGTTCTTACTCGACGAGCTTTGCTTGATTTTGCAATTCTTTGTTCACCTTATGAACTGGTGTTAACTTTACGATTTGAAGTGAACTTTACGATAAATGCAAATGCTCTGCGATCCATCTGATGTACTACAATTATGTGTTTATTCTATGATTCATCTTCACAATATGAACCAGTATAGTAACTTTACGATTAATGAAATCCTATTAGCTATACATTAGATCAACTTAACATTATTTGATCTTTCTAATCGAAGTCCTTGTACATCAAATAATATCATTATTAAGGACTTTACAAAATTTACTGGTACAAATATATATTAATCATAATCATTATCAAATTTAAATATGCAAGTTCTAACAATCTCATCCTATTTGATGATGACAAAACTATTAGTTTCATAACATACATCAAGACTAAGATGCAGTTTCTTGAAAATAAATATGCTTTAAAAAACAGTAAGCCACTATATTTAGGGGTGGGCAATTTTTTTGATTTTTCCTGTTTTTCGATTTTTTGGTTCGGCACAAAAAAAATCGGTCCTATTTCGGTACAAAAAAAATCGGTATATACCGATTTTTCGGTACCGCATTTTTATGGTTCGGTTTTATCCAACCGAACCGGTATATACCGGTTTTCCAATTTTTTTTATTAATAAATAATAATAATAATAAAAACAATAATAATAAAATAATGATTATAATAATAAAATAAGAATAATAATAATAAAAATAAAATAAAATAATAATAAAAAAAATAATTATATTCATTTTTGGTATTTATTCTGTAAAAATCGGTGTCGAACTAGTTCTGAACTGGTAAACCGGTCCAACCGGTAAACCGGTTCGGTATACTGGTCCAACTGGTACTGGTATTGGTACCAAAATTTGGCTAATTTTGGTACCGGTTCGGTTCGGTACCGGTCCGATTTGGGCCAATTTTTACCAGTTGCCCACCCCTAACTGTATTACTTAGATCAAAACATGAATTTATTGATGTACGAAGAATGTTCAAAAGAGATTTTTAAAAAAATTTACAAGTTATAAATTTTATATACCTACTTCATTCTATCTCTTTGACCTTTTCTCCTTTGAGAGCCACTTCTTCTCTGATTCTACTTTGCGATCACATCTGGCTTTGTCTTCAATCACTTTTCTTCTGATTTCTTCAGTAGAATCTCTTGGGCCAAGATTGAGCATGTTTATTCTCTCTTCTCCTACGACATAAGTTCCTTAAAGGTTTCTATGAAGATAAGCAGGATCACCATAGGGAACTCGAATACCAGTATAGGAAACTCTACTCAACGATTCCTACCGTGGGGAGGAGTGACCATGCTCTAAAGGAATAGCTGATAGAGGAGGAGGAAGGGATCTAAAAATCGGAGGGGTAATGGATATTTTCTTTTGATTTCTTTTTCGTTTCTCCTCCTGAATCTGATCTTTCCCCCTGCTTTTCACCTTTCCTCGACTTCTCCCCCCTTTTTGTCATCATAATCTCTGGAAAGTTGTCTGACAACTTCAACAAGTTCCTGTAGCTGGGAGGAAGACATGTCAATATCAGCTTGAATTTCATTTTGGCGAGCAGCTGCTTGATCGCTTTGGTACGCAACTAAGGGCGTAGTGTTGTCTGCATTCAGTGCCATAAAGTTTTTAAATTCGGAGAATGCAGTTGAGCTCGAAGAGTTTGTCTGTCAAGGGTTTAATAGAGTTCTCATTCTGCTGCTGAAGAGCTAAAATAGTCTGCTTATGATCAACAAAGAGTTTGGAAGAAAATTTTGTCGCGATCATGAAGACGGCCAGACATTTCTTTGAACATAGACTTCAGCTGCTTCTTTATTTCTCTGCCCCTATCACCAGGTAGATAGCCTACAACAGTAGTGATCTTATCCATTCGATCTTGGAGGTCAATGGAGTTTTGTTCAAGTTTGTCATCAATGTCTCGAGACATCTGTGTAGTTAGATCAGTCATTTGTTCATTAGTGGGAAGGACTGCCAAACGCTCCATGACTTGAGCAAGGGATAGTTCAGAACTACCCTGATTTTCTTGAGATAGATTGATCAGAGCTAGAGGCAAATCGAAGAATTCAATTTGTGAAGAGGAGGGGATATCAGATGGGATATAAGGTTTTGAGTCTTGTTTGAATGCTTGTAGGGGGGGATGGAGGATGTACATGTATATCTTCAAATGAGACAATTATAAAAGCTTTAGTTTTATTGACATCAAATGTAGGGTTTTGAGACTCTATGTCTGGAGAAGACTATGGTGAGGAAGAATTTGAATGAATATGTGAATTTTGAGGTGTAGCTAGTATGCTTGAAATTTGAATGGGAGATGGTGAATCTACATTTGGTAAAGGGGAATGGTCAGGAGAACTATGATGTTGTACATCGATCATAAGGTCTGGGTACTCTACGATCGGAGAGTGTGATTCACTTACACGGTCAGTAGAGGGTTGGAACTCTACGATGGGAAGACTAGTGTTATTTACAACGCCCGTAGAGTGTTGGGACTCGTCGAGTGGAGAATCAATGAAAGATTCTCCAAAACAAAGTGAAGTAGAAAGTCGCTCAGAGATCGTAGAGGGTGACTCTACGATGTCGTCATCACAAACAAAAATTGAGAAATCAGATGAAGGTAAAAATGAGAACATAGGGAGAATTGCCTGGAATGTGCGAGGTTCAAGATTAAAGGATTCAGAACAGATCGTTCTGGTGGCATATCTGAGAACTCTTGGAAAATTTTGAGCCACCAGCTTCAGATTTGGATATCTGGAATAAGTCCATCTTACGAAACTTTGATCTCTTTGCACAATTGCTCTGATCAGGGGCATGAGTGACATGAAGTGGAGTAATTGATCACCATTTGGTTCATAAACCGTTGTACTTCTGTCCATCTCCAAATCGTAGAAGAGAGTATATAGAGGATTTGTGGAGTGTAACACGCTCATCCTGTCTGCCCCTATCCCTTTAAACTCATTTGGAAGTAGATGAGCAGTTTCTGAAATTTCTCGACCAATAAGTATTACTCTACGAATACCAGGTTGATATGCCCTTTGTTGAGGTAACCAGATCTCTACTAGCTCTTGTTAAGAAGTAGATGGAAGAGAGGGAGGAGGGACATGATAGCCAATTGTTGCTCCCCCTCAGAGGTAGGATCCTTTAGCTTTACGATTGCAGGGTTGAAAGTCGTGTTGATATCCTCTACTACATTCTTGATAACTTGAGTCAGTTGTAGAGAAGTATCTGATGAATGAACTGATTGTTGAACTGGATCTTGCCTGTACTTAGTTCGCAGCTCTTTCCTTTTCCTCTTCCTCTTTTCTTCTCTCCTCTTTTGCTTGTCTTCTTCCTTTTTCTTTTTCCTTTCCTCTTCATTTTTTTCAGCTTTCCTTTTTCTCTTATCGTCTTTCTCTACCATCTTGCTCAATTTTCTGTTATTCTTTTTCTCCTTAGGCTCAGGATTCACAACCTAATCAACATCATCATCATCAAAAGGCTCTAGCTCATCAGCTATCACAACCAATTCTTTTACATTTTGTGGCTCAGGCGTAGAAGCCTTCATAGTTGGAGTATCAATTTCTTGCACTACTTTCTCATACTTTTTCTTTTTCTTCTTTTGTTAGTCGGCAGTAGACTCAGGAGCTCTACGAACTTTAGGAGCAACTAACCGTTGAGAAGCTTCTTCTTCAATTGTTTCCACCTTCCTTTTGCCCTTAGCTTTGATGGGCTTTTGCACCTCACTGATTGTTCTCTCACTTCCTCCTTCAGATTGTTTCAATCTCAAATTTTCCAGAGGGTTTCTCTTCCAATTTTCAAATAGTTTTGGGGTAATCTTCTTGTTGGAATTCAGAGGTTCTCCTTCATCATCAACGTTTCTGTTCTTCAAACTCTTCTTTAGAATAGTGCTTATTAGCCTCCCATGGAATATCTTGGGAGCAGGTTTACCTAATGCCTTCTTCTTATCACAATCCTTAATCTATCTGGCCAGCCAATTGATGAATATGTCGCCAAAATTGATTTCTTTCTTCTGAAAGATTGCAGTCATGAACTTCATATGCAGTTCACTTACTGAATCATGAGCAGTGTCTTTGCAGAGTATACACTTACCCACGATTTCAACAAGAAACTTAATTTCTTGAGGAAATTTGTTTTTCTTCAGCCCTTTGAACTGGGGGTTCTTCTTATAACCCATTATCTTCAGTCCTTCTTTCGTATCAACTTCATCTAACGAAGTAAGAACTTGACTGAGAAAACTCAGACAATGATTGATTTCATTAGTTCCCATCTACAGTACAACTCCTTTGACTTTAGAAACCAAGACACCATCACCAAATACAACATTCAGATAAAATTCCTTGACGAGCTCTGTGTAGATCTTGGTGTTGGAGTTCAGGCACTCAGAGAAACCAGCATGATGAACAAGCTTGAGAATGTCTTTGAATTTCTTATCTTGATCAACGAACTTGTCGGAGCATAGTTGAATACCGGTCATAACTTGGAAACTTGCCATTTGGATGGGTTTATACTGAAAGGATTTGCAAAAGTGTTTAAGTTTTTTGAGGAATTTAAGAACTAGGGTTCGAGAAGTCTTTGAAAATTTGAAAACTCTAAAACTCAGATTGCAATATGAAAGCGTAAAGGTTAGAAAACGAATTTGAAAAGATTTTATATTACTTCCCTTTAATTTTGAGGAGTGGGACACGTGGTATAATGTGATAGGTTGCACGTCGTTTCAGTTTTGCGTTTTACAACTGTAGGGCAATAACTTTATAGTCCACTTGCTTCCCTGAAAGTGAGCTATACGCGCCTTTTACTTTAACCGCCTTAGATTTATCTGTCGTAAAGTAACATTTTTAAAAGTTGTAAACTCTGCGAAAGTCCTTCAGCTTTACGAACTGCTTTTATTTTACGATCGTTGAACAACTCTACGATCTTGTCCATTTCTTAGATAGCTCTACGACTCTCTTTTCTGCACTTGTTAGTAACATCCAGAAACATAGTACTATGGATGCAAGTTGAGCATACCTAACTCACTTATCAACTTGTTAAATCTAGATTCGTCTAATGGTTTAGTAAACACATCTATTAGCTGATTTTCAGTTGAGATAAAATGCAAAGAGATATCTCTATTTTGCACATGATCTCTAATGAAGTGATATCGGATGTCTATATGTTTAGTTTTAGAATGCATGACAGGATTATGAGTGATTGAGATAACACTAGTATTATCACAAAAGATGGGAATATACTTGAAATCCAACCCATAATCGGCCAGCTGGTTCTTCATCCATAGTATTTGAGCACAATAGCTACCAGCAACAATATACTCAGCTTCTGCAGTAGAAGTTGACACTGAGTTCTGTTTCTTGCTGAAGAACCATAAAACAAGCCTGTTACCTAGTAATTGACAAGTCCCACTAGTATTTTTCCTGTCAATCTTACATCTTGCAAAATCTGTATCTGAATATCTTATTAGATCAAAGAAGACTCCTTGGGATACCACAATCCCAAATATGGAGTACCCTTGAGATATCTAAAAATCATCTTTGCAACTATAAGATGAGATTTCTTAGGGTAGGCCTGAAACCTAGCTCAAATACAAGTAGAGTACATAATATCTAGTCTACTAGCATTCAAGTATAGAAGAGATTCAATCATACCTCAGTATTGAGTAATATCAATACTTTTACCATTTTCATCTTTGTCAAGTTTGGTTGCAGATGTCATTGGAGTCTTCATAGGGGTTGCTAAAGATCCTTTATATATTTGACTTAAGAAGATCCTTTATATATTTGACTTAATTGATAAAAATTCCTTCATCGGTTTGTTGGGTTTGCTAGAAACATAAGCATGCAATCAAACTACATAAACGCAGCGGAAGGGATGAAAAATCAGATTTTAAAATTTCTTACAAACCCTTATCCATGATCTTTCTTGTGCATTAATTATCAGTCAATACATAGGAGAGGATGGAATTATACCTTTGAAGATCCAAGCTTCCTCAGGTACAAGTTCTACTCCTTTGATTCCTTGATTCCTCTGTAGTGGCTCCTTCCCTTGATCAATGTCAGCCACCCAAATGTTTGGCCTCTAACGGTGATCCACCAAGGAAGATGAAGCACTCAGGAAGATGGGTTATTAGCTTAACCCTTGTTTCTATCTCTATAAAATATGTGTACTCCCAACCTTTGAAAAAATTCACGTAACTTATTTTTGATATAAGACTCTCTTATATAGATATTAGGTTAACCCTCCTAATCCAATTAGAATAGGGTTTTAATTAATTAATTAATTAAACACTTTTAATTAATTTATATTCTAATCTTATTAGGATTGAGAGAGAGTACTGATATTATATTAATTCCTAAACTCCTTTAGAATTAAAATAATAATAATAATAATAATATTAATAAGACTCCTCTTATTAATTTATATTTAATATTTCTAAAATATTAAATAATAAACATTAAGCTATTTAATTTATTCTATCACCATAGATTAAATTAATTATACTTAATGCATTATTATTATCATGTCATTTTCTTCTTAAATAATTCTTCTTCCTTTTATGGTGTGACCCTTTAGGTTCTCCATATTAAACCGATTGTGAATAAATCAATTAGAACAATTCTAATCTTATTTAAATAAATAAATTAAACTAATAATCTATTTAAATAAATAATATTTATTCTACAATAGGATAAGCCTCCCTAGCGATCAACGACTTTTCAGATAATATAGATTTCAACATTAATCATAAAAGAACCTGTGAGTTAATAGTTACCGTACAATTCAATTTTTTCACCATACAATGTCCCAATTAAATATAAGACATGAATTTACTGTCAAGTCTTAATTTATTTAATTATATGTATTTCGATTAGAAAATGCACAACTCCAAATAATGCAAATTAGAAACCTCTTTCTAATTTCATTCTACCTTGGCCAAGGATTTCTGGGTTGTCATTTAACGAATCACATAGGAAATATCTCTTTTTTTACTAGAGGTGGTATATTCTTTATTGATCATACATTATCTCCATATGCAACTCATTATACCCAAGCATACCCTATATATGCTTTAAAAGGCCTTAAGGAATAAGTCAAAGTATAATTTGTTACATACAAGATACTATGATGATTTCAAGTCCAAGGATCACTTGTACTACTATCACATTAGGAATTTCTATTGACAGGCGAGTAAAACTCTATTAGTATTCCATAGCGAGTCACGTTCAGTGAACTTATTCTCCAATAAGCACTTACATACTTGCTTTAGTGTCTCCATACAAATGATCATGAGATCAGTAATTCTCATCCAATGAGCAAGCAACATATGTACCAATCTATCCGGATTTACTAATCCCCATTTTAGTAATCCCACAATTGGAAACTATTTTAGTTTTTAAGCTTTCTAAGAATTTAGATCTCATTAGCATGATCTCATCATGATTCTAAAATCATTGCTTAAAACTATGGATTATTTACATATTATAAAAATAGCACTATGTAAATAATTAAATGCCTTAAATTAATATTTTATTAATAAATAAATAAGATTGTTTACAAAGTATGTGCTTTATCATCATACATGATTGGCTTGTATTCACACTACTATTAATCTCCCACTTGCACTAAAGTCAATCGTCATGGTATCTCATACCCATCTTCTCTAAGTGACGATCAAACTGCTGTTGTGTTAGAGCTTTAGTAAATGGATCTGCAATGTTGTCTTGAGAGTCCACATGCTCCAAGGTGATGTCTCCTCTTTCAATGATCTCCCTGATCAAGTGAAATCGCCGCAACACGTGTTTGGATTTCTGATGAGACCTGGGTTCCTTAGCCTGTGCAACCGCTCCGGTGTTGTCACAGTATACGGGAACTGCTTCTCCAATGCTAGGAACCACACCAAGTTCAGTTATGAACTTTTTTATCCAAACAGCTTCCTTTGCAGCTTCACTTGCAGCTATATACTTTGCCTCTGTCACTGAATCAGCAACTGTTTGCTGCTTGGAACTTTTCTAACTCACTGCGCCTCCGTTCAAGGTAAACACATACCCTGAAACAGATTTACTGTCATCTTGGTCTGTTTAAAAACTTGAGTCCGTGAATCCCTCGAGTTTTAATTCAGACCCACCGTAGACAAGAAAAATATCTTTATTCATTCTCAAGTACTTTAGGATATTTTTTCACTGCCTTTCAGTGCTCTTCTCCTGGATTCGACTGGTATCTGCTCGTTACACTAAGTGAGTGAGCAACATCATGTCTAGTATATATCATACCGTACATGATAGATCTTATTGCAGAAGTATAAGGGATCTTACTCATACAGTCTCTCTCCTCAGGTGTATTTGAGGCCTGTTTCTTGGAGAGATGTATTCCATGGCTTATTGGCATGAGACCTCTTTTGGAATCTTTCATGCTAAACCTCTTTAGCATCGTATCAATGTACGTTCCTTGGGATAAGCCGAGCATCCTTTTAGGTCTATCTCTATAGATCTTTATCCCCAAGATATAGGATGCTTCACCCAAGTTCTTCATGGAGAAGTTTTTAGATAACCAGATTTTAATTGATTGTAACATAGGAATGTCATTCCCTATCAGTAATATATCATCAACATATAACACAAGGAATGATACTGCGCTCCCACTAATCTTCTTGTATACACATGGTTCATCCTCGTTTTTGATAAAATTAAATTCTTTGATTGTCTCATCAAAATGAATGTTCCATCTACGAGAAGCTTGCTTCAACCCATAAATGGATCGTTGTAGCTTACAGACTTGATTTGTTCCAATTTTTGAAATAAATCCCTCTGGCTGTGTCATATACACATCCTTCTCAAGTTTTCCATTGAGGAAAGGCCGTTTTCACGTCCATCCGCCAGATCTCATAGCCGTTATAAGCTGCAATCGCAAGCAAAATTCGAATGGACTTGAGCATGGCTACTGGTGAGAAGGTTTCATCATAGTCAACTCATTGTCTTTGTTTGAAACCTTTTGCAACCAGTCGGGCCTTATAGGTTTCTGCCTTCCTGTCTGCTCCAGTCTTTCTCTTAAAAACTCATTTACACCCAATAGGCTTAATGCCTTCAGGTGGTGAAACCAAAGTCCATACTTTGTTCTAATACATGGAGTTCATTTCGAATTTCATGGCTTCAAGCCATTTTCCTGAGTCTTTATTACTCATAGTCTGTTCGTAATTCAATGAATCATCATCATCCATGATGCGTACCTCATCGTCATCCTCTATAACGAATTCATACCTCTCAGGCATCTTTGGTACTCTTCCAGATTTACGAATAGGGTGTGGTACAGTAGGTTCTTCTATTTGGTCAGGTACCGGACTTTGATCCGTGGTAATTTGTGGTTCTTGAACTTCTTCAAGATATATCTTACTCCCACTGACCTCTCCATGGATAAACTCTTTCTCCAAGAAGGTAGCATGTTTCGCAACAAACACCTTTTGATCAGCTGGATGATAAAAATAATACCCTATGATTGCTTTAGGGTATCCCACAAATCTACACTTATCGGATTTAGTCTGTAGCTTATCATTTTCAAATTTTTTAACATAAGCTGGACAACCGCAAGTCTTAACATGCTTAAGATTTGGTTTTCTCCCTTTTCACATCTCATATGGAGTTTTTGGGGCGGATTTTGTAGGTACCTTATTAAGTAGGTATGCAGCCGTTTCTAGGGCATAACTCCAGAAGGAAATTGAAAGGTCGGTAAAACTCATCATGGATCGAACCATGTCCAACAGTGTTCGATTTCTCCTTTTAGATACTCCATTTAACTGTGGTGTACCTGGAGGAGTCCATTGTGAGATTATACCATTTTCTTTGAGACAATTGAGAAATTCACCGCTTAAGTATTCTCCACCTCGATCTGATCGAAGTATCTTAATACTCTTGTCCGTTTGTTTCTCTACTTCACTTCTGAACTCTTTGAACTTTTCAAATAATTCTGATTTGTATTTTATTAAACACACATATTCAAATCTTGAGTAATCATCAGTGAAAGTAATAAAATAAGAATACTCACCCCGTGCACTTGTTGTCATAGGTCCACAAACGTCTGTGTGAATCAATGCCAATAACTCTGTAACTCTTTCTCCTTTTTCACTAAAAGGAGATTTAGTCATTTTACCCATGAGACAAGATTCACAAGTTGGATATCATAATCGGATAGCTCTAGGAGCCCATCCTTATGCAACTTAGATAATCTTGTTTCATTGATATGACCGAGTCTATAGTGCCACATGTATGTATAATTAATATCATCTATTTTTCTTTTTTTAGTTTGTTCAATTTGAAATATATTTTCTTGCAAGTCAAGTATATAAAGCCCATTTCGCAAATTTTCAATACCATATAAAATATCGTTTTTATAAATAGAACAACCATTGTTCTTTATAATAACGTCAAAACCTTCCATATCCAATACATAAATTGAAATAATATTCGGAACATAATAACAGTTATTAAGATAAATGGACTTGTCCGAAGGCATTGCTAAACAATAAGTTCCTACAGCTAATGCAGCAACCTTTGCTCCATTCCCCACTCGTAGGATCACCTCTTCATTGTTCAGCTTTCTACTTCTGACCAGTCTCTACACAGTGTTATATATGTGAGACCCACAGCCGGTATCCAATACCCAAGTAGAATTATGATTTTCAAAAAAGTTAATTTCAATCATAAACAAACTTTGATTGGAAGTCGAAGCTTCTCCAAGCTTCTTCTCTGCTAGAAATTTCTTGCAGTTCCTCTTCTAATGTCCTGACTCGTTGCAATGAAAGCACGTTCTTTTAGCTGGTTCAGGTTTTTTTTGTTCTTTTTCTTTCCCATTTCCCTTAGCCTTCTTGGATTTTTTCTTTTCAGAAGACACCTTGGGCCTCTTCCTTTTATTGGAAGAATCCACCATCAAGACATGGTTCTTCTTGGATGAGAAGTGACCTTCTGTTGTTTTCAGCATGTTAAGCAGCTCAGGCAAGCTGACATCTAGCTTATTCATGTGAAAATTAATCATAAATTGCGAGAAGGTATCAGGGAGTGACTGCAAGATCAAGTCTTGACTCAACTCTCCATCCATGACGAAACCAAGCTGTCTAAGGCGTTCAATCAAATTGATTACCTTCAGAACATGAGTCTCAACGGCAGTGCCCTCGGTCATCCGAGATCGGAAGAGCTCCTTAGATATCTCATATCTAGCAGTCCTACTCTGTTCACCATACAACTCCTCGAGGTGAAGCAGCATAGCAGGAGCATCCATATTTACGTGCTGACGCTGAAGCTCGTTATTCATGGATGCGAGCATGATGCATTTAGCCACAGATGCATCATCTTGCTACTTATTGAAAGTGGCAATCTCTTCCTCAGAGGCTATTTCCGAAACAGATTCAGGGATAGTTGAATTTAGGACATAAGAAATCTTTTCAACAGTGAGAACAATTCTCAGATTTCGTAGCCAATCCTCATAATTCGGCCCGATAAGCTTATTTGCATCAAGTATGCTTCGTAGTGAGATTAGTGATTTTGGCATTTTTAAAATTCTGCATGTGAAAAGATAATATTTTTAGCAAACATTCATTTTATTAACTTTGCATACCAAAATAAATTTAGATCTTTATTTTAAATTGGTATCTCCCACTATTTTCATCAAAATATATTACCCTCACTTATATAGTTCGACAACATCTAATTAAAGATTTGCTAGTGAGATTAAGGATTTCATTTCAAATGTATATAACCTTGTGGATAGCACAACAAGCGATATACAAATAAATAGGTAGACAACTCTTGTCAATTACATCACCATGTTACTCCTTTTATTTTATCTCTTAAATCATAATGGTCATGTGTGTACACATCCGAACTAAAATGATTTAAGTTAAGTTCAGCTTAGCACTTTCATAAATTTCAAAAAAAAAAATGTTCGTCCTTGTGGATAGCACAACAAGACTAGATCGTTTAATTTTCTTGATAAGTATCAAATATGATTAATTAATCATTTTAAATACTCAATACTCGCCTTGTGGATAGCACAACAAACTCATATTAAATATTTAATACTCTATTAATTAATCATGCTAGAAGGCGACGTTCGATATTCCAAATATCATTTGAACGCTTCGGACTTAATATTATTTCTTTGAGGGATTTGTTATTATTTGTCTCATCTTGTTTAGTGCGCATGCACACATATATATAAAATACACGTCATGTTATTAAACATGCGAAGCATGTTTGCATAAAATATAATATATATAATATTTAGCATGCAATATAGAATACTATATTCTATTCGGATTGATTATGGACTTTTATTCTAGTTTGGTTCACTAGAGACATCAAGTGAACCAAAAGATCAAACCTAGGAGTGCAAGAATTTAAATTTAAATATAACTATTACATTTAAACCCGGGCTCCATACAAATGGGTCTTCACGCGCTCCTTGCTTCTTGGTCTCCAGTTTCTTCAAGATAATTCTATCTCTATTACATAAACTATTTATAATTAAATAAAAATTTTAATCAGCAGTCAAAGGGAAGTACATAGGAGAGAGATAAAATTTACACCGAGAATAAAATCAGAGAAGACGAGGTACGCAGACCCCATTTTATAAAACTCATACATTCAAACATTCATTAAAAATAAAATTCAATCACATTGGTCATAGTCCATAATAAATCCCTTTTATTAACATACATATTATCATATGTATCAATAAAACTTATTCATCTCATGAAAGTAAATTCATTCCATATATGTATTAATATCAGTTAATGGGCAAAAGCTTGCTAAACTTTATTTTTGAAAAAATAAACTCCTTTATTTCATTCAAAAACAATTTCAAATTAAACTCTTTAATTTTAGAAATTCTAAAATCTCATTTCATATAAAATAAACATCATTATTTTAAACCTTTATTAATTAAATAAACCATTCATTTAATTAAATAAAAAAAAATTCAGTTCCTGTCCAGTGGCGCAGCTGCGCTAGGAATATAAAAGGAACCGGCGCAGCTGCGCAACATGAAAATCAGGACAAGACACCGGCGCAGCTGCGCAGCTAGAAGGCCTTGCACCGGCGCAGCTTCGCAGAATCAGATTTTTTTTTGTTACCCAAGAACTCGATCCAATCGCATATCATACATGTATGGAATCACATAAACTGATAATTAGTACAAGATTGGCTCTGATACCACTGTTGGGTTTGCTAGAAACATAAGCATGCAATCAAATTACATAAACGCAGCGGAAGGAATGAAAAATCAGATTTTAAAATTTCTTACAAACCCTTATCCATGATCTTTCTTGTGCATCAATTATCAGTCAATACATAGAAGGAGAGGATGAAATTATATCTTTGAAGATCCAAGCTTTCTCATGTACAAGTTCTACTCCTTTGATTCCTTGATTCCTCTGTAGTGGCTCCTTCCCTTGATCAATGTCAGCCACTCAAATGTTTGACCTTTAACGGTGATCCACCAAGGAAGATGAAGAACTCATGAAGATGGGTTATTGGCTTAACTCTTGTTTCTATCTCTATAGAATATGTGTACTCCCAACCCTTGAAAAAATTCACGTACCTTATTTTTGATATAAGACTCTTATATAGATATTAGGTTAACCCTCCTAATCCAATTAGAATAGGATTTAATTTAATTAATTAATTAAACACTTTTAATTAATTTATATCCTAATCTTATTAGGATTGAGAGAGAGTACTGATATTATATTAATTCCTAAACTCCTTTAGAATTAAAATAATAATAATAATAATAATATTAATAAGACTTCTTTTATTAATTTATATTTAATATTTCTAAAATAGTAAATAATAAATATTAATCTATTTAATTTATTCTATCACCATAGATTAAATTAATTATACTTAATGCATTATTACTATCATACCATTTTTTTCTTAAATAATTCTTCTTCCTTTTATGGTGTGACCCTTTAGGTTCTCCATATTAAACCGGTTGTGAATAAATCAATTAGAACAATTCTAATCTTATTTAAATAAATAAATTAAATTAATAATCTATTTAAATAAATAACATTTATTCTACAATAGGGATAAGCCTCCCTAACGATCAACGACTTTTCAAATAATATAGATTTCAACATTAATCATAAAAAAATCTGTGAGTTAATAGTTACCGTACAATTCAATTTTTCCACCATACAATGTCCCAATTAAATATAAGACATGAATTTACTGTCAAGTCTTAATTTATTTAATCATATGTATTTCTATTAGAAAATGCACAACTCCAAATAATGCAAATTAGAAATCTCTTTCTAATTTCATTCTACATTGGTTAAGGATTCCTGAGTTGTCATTTAACGAATCTCATAGGACATATCTCCTCTTTTACTAGAGGTGGTAGATTCTTTATTGATCATACATTATCTCCATATGTAACTCATTATACCCAAGCATACCCTATATATGCCTTAAAAGGCCTTAAAGAATAAGTTAAAGTATAATTTGTTACATACAAGATACTATGATGATCTCAAGTTCAAGGATCACTTGTACTACTGTCACATTAGGAATTCATATTGACAGGCGAGTAAAACTCCATTAGGTATTCCATAGCGAGTCACGTTCAGTGAACTTATTCTCCAATAAGCACCTACATATTTGTTTTAGTGTCTCCACACAAATGACCATGAGATCAGTCATCCTCATCCAATGAGCAAGCAACATATGTACCAATCTATCCGAATTTACTAATTTCCATTTTAGTAATCCCACAATTGGGAACTATTTTAGTTTTTAAGCTTTCTAAGAATTTAGATCTCATTAGCATGATCTCATCATGATTCTAAAATCATTGCTTAAAATTATGGGTTATTTACATATTATAAAAAAAGCACCATGTAGATAATTAAATGCCTTAAATTAATATTTTATTAATAAATAAATAAGATTATTTACAAAGTAGGTGCTTTATCATCATACATGATTGATTTGTATGCACACTACTATCACGATTTGCTTTACTTTGAAGTCCAAGAAAGAAATTAAGCTCACACATCATACTCATCTCAAATTTACTCTGCATTAACTTGACTAATCTTTCACAATATTTTTCGTCAATAAAACCAAAGATAATATTATCTACATAGATTTTAACTAATAGTATTTTATCCTTATGCTTCCTAAGGAATAGAGTTGTGTCAACTCTACCTTTAGTGAATCTATTTTCAATAAGATAATTAGGGAGTGTTTCGTATCATGTCCTAAGTGCTTGTTTTAATTCGTAAAGTGCTTTATCTAGCTTATAAATATGATTAGGGAGAGTGGGATTGATAAAACCCGAAGGTTTGTTCGACATACATCCATTTGAAAAACCTTAAATTTCATGTGGGTTGCATAAGCTAGGTGAAAGTAGTATGCACACAAGCCAATCATGTTTGATGATAAAGCATATACTTTATAACAATGTTATTCATTTATTAATAAAAGAATTATTTAATTAAAACTTAAAAGTTTTTGAGGCAAGTTTCCTTACCCTAACCCGTTTACGATTATGCAAGTTTCTAAATCTTACTTTTACATTGAGCAAATATTCTATCCTTAACTTATTATTGTCAAACAAGTTTCTTTAAATTCTAAATTCTTCGATTGAGCAAGTTTCGATACTTATAATTCTATGTCAATCAAGTTCTTGTTCTTACTATTCAAGTTCAAGATTTCAGATGAGTTATTATAATCCTTTTTAAGTATTACTTCAGTTATACAATATTTCCTAAATTGTATACTCTTGAGATTTGTTATTCAAATTGAATATCTTTATTGTTGAACCTTGTAAGACTAGCGAACCCTTATTGATTCGACTAGTCCATAGTTGATGAGCGTTCTAAATTTCAGAACTATTATTGAGCTTATCCAAACCAAACTTCCTTTGGTGCGGACTCTGATGTCAAACTGAGATGAACAACCCTATTTTAGGGGATTGACGATACTTTAGCGTTAAGATATTGTGCACAGTATAGTACTAAGGGCTGATCCCCCTAAGTACGAGAAGTAGAGTCCATAGTCTTATGACTGTTAAAGGTTTCAAGTATAAATACTTGACAACCTAGGACATAGTTCAAGGTCTTATGACCCTCAAATGTTCTTTTGATTCTTGTATTCATTCTTGATTCAAAAGTCGAGTTTTCTTATTTCAGAAGTCTTTGATTCACTCGCATGTTATTATATTGTTGTTATACTTGTGGGCAATTGTGCTCACTCTTGCGTAATAATAACATTGCAGTTAAGAACGAAAGGTCCGACGTGCCTTCTACTAGCAAAGGCAAGGGCAGTATTTATTTGCTATGTCATTGTTTAAGACTTATGTTAATGATGTGTAAGACTATTTATTTGTTTACGTTTCTGCATTTGAGATTTAAGGTCAGTATGACCTGGGATTGATTTTGTATTTTTATTCAGATGTTGTAACCCCATAAGGGAAGATGTTGGTTTTTTTTCTATCTATTGCATGGTTGCATTTATTATGGGTAGATAGATAGATGATATTTGTACAGTGAAAACCAAATCCCGTGAAAATTGAAGTACCCGAATTTGGGAGTGTTACAGGTTGGTATCAGAGCTGTAGGTTATGAACCTTAGGTGGGGGAAAACCTTAGAGTATTAGGCTTTTTAAGAGATCGAGAACATAATAATGATAACTCTTATCGAGTTCTAAGAAAGATAATAAATTAACTTATGTGATATGTGCTTATACTTATATACTTGCGAGAGTATCGATTAGCATCACATAATAACTAAGACTTAAATTTGATTTGACAGGATGTCGGACGGTGGAGAACCCAGTCAGCCTAGGGACGTTGTACCCCAAGAGGCTAGCGAGGAGGAGCCCCGAGACATTCACACAGTCTGGGAGTAGCTGATTCGACGAGAGCTATCTCCTTTGATTACAGTCATTGGTCAGGAGCATGTACCGGTGTTTGACTAAGAGGAGGACTCTGAGGAAGACCCTGAGGAGATAGAGATTTAGGCTGAGGTAGCTGAGGAGGATATGGAAGACCCTGAAGAGTTCCCACCGAACTCTATCAGTGCTGAGATGTATGACGAACTGTATGATCGTAACATAGAGTTACGAGATACTGTTCAGGAGCTGAGGGAGCAGATGGTTACTCAACAGTCTACCATCGAGCAGAAGGATGGTGAGATGGAGGCTCTTTACACACGTCTTGGAGACGTAGAGTGGGAGTTGATCCACGAGAAACTAATTATTGCATGTAGTGAGTCACATGTGCATAACAAAAATTGTTGGGCTAAAATGCTTATATATCCGGCCAATACAATTGATCCGAGTCTCTCATTTTTTTTATCATGCAATCCGGACCGTCCGATTCAAAATAGATTTTCAAAATTACAGTTTTGCCCGAACCTCAAAATGTCTATAAATAGGAGGCTTTTCTATTCATTTCAACTTACCAATTCTATAAACTAAAAAGCTTACTCTCCTTGCCACATACTGTTAAAATAAACTTTTACTCTCTCCTCCCAATCAAAGTTATAATTTTATTGGAAGAGAAAAATTGGTCCAAGTATTTGAGATAAGTTGTTAAATTATAATTGTTCATATCATCTCATACTTGCTCATACATATAGATATTCTGTGATAAATTGATATATACATTCATATATCTATATATCCATATTAGTAAAGAGTCAGTACTTGGACACCGATATAATTTGGATGTTATTTCTTTGAAATTCACCAAACGATCTTTAAAATCCCAAGTGGCCTTTTACTGGTATAATCAATATATAGATTTGGATAATCAAGATATAAACTACGATACACATTTATATATATCTATATTTCATCTATCATTTCTAGTAAAGAGTCAGTACTTGGACACCGATATACAATTTAGATGTTATTTCTTTGAAATTCTCTAAACGGTCTTTAAAATCCCAAGTGGCCTTTTACTGATATAAATAATCTATATAAATATTCTTTAATATTTTATATACGATTATCAAGTTGTGAATCGAAAAATTTGGTCAGTACTTGGATACCGATATACAATTCGGATGTTATTTTCTTGAAATACTCTGGACAGTATTTAAAATCCCAAGTGGCCAAATTATTCGCAACATAGATCAAATATAATATAATATATATAAGTGGGTGAAACAAGTTTTGTTCAAGTATTATCTAAAGTGAATCATAATATCATACTTGATAAACTGTCATTAAACATACTGCTCATATAATTGTTCATAAATTATTGTTGCATTATACAAGTGTGTGTGGTTGTTTAAATTCAAAGTTATATTTATTTAACACCAAAGAAACACTCTTTATAAAGAAATATTTTTTTTAATGCATAGAAAAATATTCTTTAAAGAAAATGAATATCTTTATTACAAGTGCTTAAATCTTTTAACTGCTTTCACAGAAGCACATCACATAAAAGTTTTTGAACTTTTATCATATACTTAAAATTCTATATCTGCTTATTTGAGAAGCATCTGTTCTACAATTTTATCTGCTTATTGTTAGAAGCAAATATGCAAACAAACATTTTGTAAAAGGAAAAGGTTGAGTTAGTTTATTTTATACTTGTGTGAAAGATAAGAATTTTTTGACCAAAACCAGAGTCTTAGAGAGGTCAGCTGCGAGTTGAGTCTCTAGTATACTTGTGAGGTGAGGAAGAGATTGTTGTTTCAAGACCAAGGGATAGAATAGTACTAAGCTCAAAAGAAGATTCAACTAAGCTTGAGGAAGGAGCTGAGAGTTCGCTGTCCAAGATAGTTAGTTGTGGATAGTTGTAAGTTTTTCTTTAAAACTTTGTACAGGCTTCTCCGCCTATTGAAGGAATATTTATTACAGGGAGTAATAGGATCTTAAGTCCTGGAGAGGAGCTTGAGACTGGACGTAGCAACATACCCGGACTGTATGTTGTGAACCAGATAAATATCTGTGCATTGTGTGATTTAATTTTAAATTGCTTATTAATTTGATAACATTAACTCACTAAAATTCAAAAAGGCTAAAGATAATTTTTAAACGGTAATAATCTATTCAACCCCCCTTTCTAGATTTTTATTGGGCTTTTAATTGGTATCAGAGCGGTGCTCTTTAACTTGTTTGTTAAGTGATTACAGGCATATCTAAGAGTAGATCCATCTATGGCCTACACAAATGCTACTGGTTGCGGAGAAGGACTATCAATGTCCAGACCTCCACTATTTGATAGCACAAACTTTGCCACCTGGAAAAACATGTTCAAAATCTACGCCAAGTCACAAGGAATCAAAATTTGGCTAGCAATTGAACGAGGTGTAAGATTCTCACAAAAGTCGAAAATGAAAAGCTTGTCGAAAAAGATGCTGGGGAATTCACCACCGAGGATGAGCAGATTATGAATATCGCCTCCAAAGCTGAACAAGTGCTAAGCAGTGCTCTTATAGAAAAAGAATACAAAAGAGTTAGCATCTGCATGAATGCTAAAGAAATATAGAAAAAATTGATTGTAACCTTTGAAGGAACCAGTCATATCAAAGAAACCAGAAAAGATGCTCTAATCCAAGAGTATGAAAGCTTTAAGCTGGAAGAAGGCAAAAAGATCATTGATATGGAAACTCATTTTTCCAGAATCATTGACGAGCTAGAACAACTTGGAAAAGCTTACACAACAAATGAGGAGAACAGAAGGATTCTCAAAGCTCTTCCATCTGTGTGGAAAATGAAAGTTACAACCATCAAGGAAATGCAGGATCTAACTCCTTATCCTCTTGATAGCCTCATTAAAAATCTTCGTGCCCACGAAGTCGACATGCTAGTCAAAAAAGCAGGATCAGACACAGATCTCAAAAAGAAAGGAATCGCTTTCAAAGCCTTACTTGTTGATCAAGAAAGCGATGATGATGAATTGAATGAAGAACTCGAGTCTAGATAATAACGAAGTTGCATTATTATCAAGACAACTCAGAAGAGTAATTCAAAACAAAGCAAAGAGATATGGCAAAAGCTTCATGAAAACAAATAACAACTTCCGAAACAAGCAAGCCTTCAAGCCAAAAGTTCCAGGAGGGAATTTTAAGGCTACCAACAGTAACTTCAGAAATGCTGGCTCAAATAAAAATTCAAATAACTGTTTTGAATGCAATCAGCCAGGATACTTCAAGAAGGATTGTCCAAAACTAGCCAACAACAAAGTTTTAGTAGCTGAAGAAGGCTGAGATCTAAGTGATGAAAAAGAACCTACTGAGTCAACCGAAGAAATCGTAAATTTATGTTTAATATCGGACAATGACTCATCATCAAAATCTAAAGTAAATTCGAAACATCAAGCATATAATTTTATATATAAAGAAAATGAAATTATTAAAGAATATTTTATTAAATTAAAAGCATCATTTAAAAAATTAATTGAAGCAAATAGAAATCTTGAAATAGAAAATTTTAATCTAATTATGGATATTGAAATCTTAAAACATGAAAATGAGAAATTAGAAAATAACTCTTCAGAAAATCTTGCAGTAAAAGAAGAATTAGAAAAGTTAAGAAAAACAAATGAAAATCTTGAAAAAGAAAATTCTACACTTACTATTTCTATTGAAAATCTTAAAACTAAAAATTCAGCTCTTACTGTGATTATAGAATATTCTCAAAAACAAGAAATAAGTAAAAAGGAAAATTCATTAGAACAACAAAATGAAGAATCTATTCTTATGAATCAAATTAAAATATTGACTCTAGAACGAGATGACTTAAACTCTACAGTTATTAAATTTACAAAAGGAAAAGAAAATCTTGACGTTATGCTCAGTCAACAAAGATGTAGTTTTAATAAAGAAGAATTAGGGTATATCGGAGAATTCAGTAAGATAAAACATAAAAAACTCTATCATATTAAAAGTAAAGAAAAAGGTCATGCATCTCCTTTTGATAAATGCTCTTACTGTAACAGAAATAGTCATTCGATTTACTCATGTAATGCCAAGAATGGAAACTACACAGGAAAAATGATTTGGGTACCAAAAGGAAGTTAGCCTGCACCTATTATCATAAAAAGAGAATTTCTTTATCATAAAAGACCATCTAGAAACTCTCGTCAAAATCCCTCATTTAAAAGAGTTAGTCATGCATATTATAAATCTGCTACTTATAGAACATGTGTGTCTACGAGTGATTATTAATCTGTACCAAACTTTGTAAGGAAAACACGAACAATCCTTATACAAATTGGAAAACTTACCCAAAGGACCCTTCTCATTAAAGGGTACCAGCTTGTGAATTTAATATATGTTGCAGGTATGTCTCACAACTGATTCTAGCAAAAATAAATGGTACCTTGATAGCGGTTGTTCAAGACACATGACAGGCGACAAAATAAAATTGAGCAATCTACAAGCTACAGACTGTAATGAGATAACATTTGGAGATAACAACAAAGGTAAAGTTGTTGGAATTGGAAATGTGTACAGTAAACACATAACAATCTCTAACGTTCAATTGGTCACAAGACTCAGGTATAATCTTCTATCTATCAGTCAACTATGTGATAGTGGTTTTAAAATAACATTCAGTCCTCATAACTGTTCAATATATGACCAAACTGGAAAATTAATTCTACTTTGTCCTAGAAGTCAAAATGTGTACACGTATGATTTAGATACATACTCACACATGGAAAATGTGTGTCTTGTATCTGCAAATGACGATCCTTGGCTTTGGCATCGTAGATTATGACACATTAACATGAAATTAATTAACAACATATCTTCTATAGAACATGTTCGTGGTCTTCCTAAACTTAAATTTCTTAAAGACCATATTGTGAAGCCTGTAAATTAGGAAAACAAATTCATGCATCTCATAAACCTAAACTCACAGTTTCAACCTCTCGACCACTTGAACTCTTGCATATGGACTTAGTTGGAACTATCCCTAAACATAGTATGGTTGGTGCTGTCTATGTTTTAGTCCTAGTTGATGATTATTCAAGATTCACTTAGGTTGATTTTCTAAAATTCAAAAATAAAGCGATAAACTCCTTCTTTGCTCTATGCAAGAAAATTCAGAATCAACAGGGAAGCTCTATTGTTTATCTTCGGTCTGATCACGGAAGAGAATTTGACAATTCTGATTTCATAATAGTTCTGTGAGGAGCACGGTATAAGTCATAACTTTTCTGCACCTTACACACCTCAATTAAACGGTGTTGTTGAAAGGAGAAATCGTACTCTACAAGAAATGGCCAATACTATGCGTAATGAATATCGCCTTCCTAAATATTTTTGAATCGAAGCAATTGCAACTTCTTGTTATATTTTGAATCGAGTCTTACTATGACATTTACTACTCAAAACTCCCTATGAACTCTTTTATTAAAGAACTCCAAAAATAAACTATTTTCGTGTCTTTGGGAGTAAATGCTTTATTCTAAATACTAAATAATATCTAGTGAAATTCAATCCCAAATCTGATGAAGGAATATTCTTGGGATATTCACTAAACAGTAAAGCATATAGAGTCTTTAATAAAAGAACTCTAGTCGTGGAAGAGTCAATGAATGTAACCTTTGATGAATCTAAACCTCCTCCAAAATATATGTCGACGTTGGAAAATTTAAGAAATACCGCGGGTCGGTTCGTAACCCGATTTTTCTCAAATCGATCTTCCAAAGTTATCTCTACCCTTATTCTTTTTATTGCGAAAAATATTTTGAATGGTTTTTTAGGAAAGAGGCCAACATGTGTATATGTCG
Source organism: Panax stipuleanatus (assembly GCA_020205555.1). Lineage (NCBI taxonomy): Eukaryota > Viridiplantae > Streptophyta > Magnoliopsida > Apiales > Araliaceae > Panax > Panax stipuleanatus. Next base: position 57,059,315 of record CM035126.1, on the reverse strand, counting down.
ACGATTTAATTTGATTAACAGAGTCGCCAGTTGGTAGTTTTGAAAATAGTTGTACCAATTCAACCGAGTTTGATTTAAAAGAGGCCCAATTGTTGGACACTGTCGAAACTTGATCTTTGAAATCAGAGTTTTGAGTTCGGGGGCTTGGTTAAGTGTGGGTAAGGTGTTAGGCACCCCACAACTCCCGGGTAACACGGTACCGCAATCTTTTCAATATTTCCCTAAAAACTGGAATGCGTGATTGAATGCTGTTTGAAAATTGGGCCTGTTGATTTGATTGATTGAAAGTAGTGCTTTGCTTTGTTGAGCCTATATAGAAAGGGTTTGATTTGATTTTGAAAATCAGTGTTTGATTTGATTTGCAAATGCTTTGAATTTGAATTTGATAGTGAAGTTTTGAAAGCTGTTTATTAAACCCCTGCGCTGACATAGTAATAGGAGCCTTTTGATACTTCCAAATTTTTATCTTTATAGCCTCAAGGCTGCATGTGAGGTGTGTTGGGACATGATCTATCACAACAAAAATGTAAGTGTCGGTCTCCTCATGGGTATGAAAACCATCGGAGGGACGCTGATACTACAATCCATATTTCACTATGTTGGGACCTTAAATTCGGATAACCATTTTAAGGTCTATGTATATGTACATTTTACATAAAAATTGGCAAGATACGTCTGTAAATCGAAGTTTGTCCATCGTGAGAATCAGATTCTGATCGTTTTGATCACGAATCCCATAATTCCTAGGCTCACATGTGAGTAGCCAATAAACCTGCACAGTTCAAATTTGCATAGAAATAAATGTATGTCCTCACGTCGCAATGGAACCAAGGATTCATCAGTAAATCCTGGCTGCGCGTGGCTAAAGCGTCTCGTTTCCACTATATAGCGATCTAAGGGACGCGAGTTTGCTTTCAGTGCTGAAACTAGAAATAAAGCTAGATTTAAGAAAATCTCAGCCGTTCTAGCTTCTTGGTTCAGTCTGGATGCTTTGAACTGTTTGAAAACTAGAAGTGGTGAGATTTAAATAAATCTAAACCTCCTGCAGATATATTAGTGCAAATTCATATACAAATGAATGTTGAATGCAGCAGTTGAATGGAATTGAATAAGCAATATATATATGTATGTATATATATATATATATATATATATATATATATATATATATATATATATATATATATATATAAAAGCTGTAAAATGGCGATGGGTTTTCACTCGCAAACCCGGACTGAAATTAATATATATATATATATATATATATATATATATATATATATATATAATAGCCATAAAATTATTCAGGCTGTGACAGAAATGAAATATATATATATATATATATATATATATATATATATATATAAAAGCAGTAAAAAGGGCGAAGGGTTTGCACGTCAATGCCCGTACTAGAATTAAAATTGACAGAAAAGTAGTCACCTAGTGACTGGGGAGAGCACCCAGTATAGGGAAGTGTGCAAAAGCAGTAAAATGGCCACGAAATAATCCAAGACGACTGAAAATATATATAAATATATATATATATATATATATATATATATATTGACAGAAATATAGTCAACCAGGACTGATATGAGTACCAGTGATGGTGAATGTCTCTTATATATGCATAAATATATATAAAAGCGGTAAACTACCACGGATTTGAAATCTGAGCTTGACAGAATTGAAATGTTAGTACATTTGCAGTTAAATATGTGCAGAAAAAGGACAAACCCGGACTGGGAAGACAACCCAGTCCGGCGAAGTTGCCAAAACTGTGTGCTAGTGCATTGAAGCTGCTAGAGCTGACGGGTCGTCAATCTGAGTTGTAGAAATGTTAAAAACGGAGTTTATGTACAAAAATGTATTAATTTTTGACAAAAACGGCCACGAAACTAAGTTTCGGGCATATTTTGAAAGTGAAACTTGGTGTGCAAGTATAAAGCAGCGCAAAGTAGTAGTATTGACTTGCTGATCGTAAAAATACTTATAATAGGCTGCACTGCGGGCTTTTTGCCACTTAGTGGGCTTTAAACGTCCAAATCTATCGGTGATTTTTTGATATATGGTAGTATATGGGTATATCTACGTGTTGGAGTGAAAATACTTAGGTTTGGAAGAGGTTTAAATGTCGAAAAATCAATCGGGCAGGGCTTCACTGCCACTTAGGATCGTCGTTAGGGTTCATTCTGACTTTGGCGGCATTGATTTGGCTTGAGTTTGACCAAGTCAGTTGAGAGTTGATAAAATGGCCGTTGTACCCCTCCCGGGGCTGCCTGTAGTGTCGGCATGGTCGCTGTTTGACTTCCGAGAGCTGATTCCAAGACTTGGATCCCAGTCAAGTCTTTTGACCTCAGGTTGTCTCCGAGGCTGACATGGTCGTTCCATGTTTTGTTCTGGAGTTATTATGATGCTTCAGGTTGATGTCTGAAGTTGACTTCACATCCTGGGTTGAGACCGAGGATGACCTACACTTCCCGTGTTGCTGCCGGGGTTGAGTTTGACTTCCCGGGTTGATGCTGGGGATGAACTGTGTTTCTTGGATTGAGATCGGAGATGGCTTGACATGTCCTCAGTTGACATCGAGGTTGCCTTGACTTCCCAGATTAAGACCAGAATTGACTTAACGGCTCGATATTGAGGTCGGGGTTGATTGGTACCTCTCGGGTTGCTGCCGGGGTTGAATTTGCCTTCCCGGGTTGATGTCGGGGTTTAACTTGATGATCCGATTGACTGTCGGAACTTGATTGATGGTCCGATTGACTGTCAGGAATTGGATTGATGGTCCGATTGACTGTCAAAACTTGTTTGATGGTCCGATTGACTGTCGGAACTTGATTGATGGTCCGATTTACTATTGGAACTTGATTGATGGTCCGATTAATTGTTGAAACTTGATTGATGGTCCGATTGACTGTCAGAACTTGATTGATGGTCCGATTGACTGTTGGAACTTGATTGATGGTCCGATTGACTGTTGAAACTTGATTGATGGTCTGATTGACTGTCGAAACTTGATTGATGGTCCGATTGACTGTCGGAGCTTGATTGATGGTCCGATTGACTGTCAGAGCTTGATTGATGGTATGATTGACTATTGGAGCTTGATTACCGATATTAGGAATCGGATTTAATTGGAGTACCGATATTGGGAATCGAATTTAACTAGAGTATCGATACTGGGAATCAGATTTAAGTTGAAGGACCGGCGTTGGTGGCCAGATTTGGGTTAATTGACGGTTTTGCCCTCCTACCGGGTTAGTATTGGGGCAAGGAAAATTTTGAGTGTCTACAGATGCCCCTCTTTATCATGTCCATGTAACATAGTAGAATAGACAGGATAAATATTAGTAGACACTGAAAATAGAGAATGCCAGAGCCATTTCGAAAGCTGGGCATCTTAGAATAGAATAGGGCTACTTTTGGCTGCGTGCGTTATCCCTTAGCTGGGGATCACGCTGTCTTGTATAGCTATTGATGGTATTAGGAAGTTACCGTGAACTACTTTTGTCATTCTCTGTTGGGGATGACATTATTCACGATAACCGGTTTGACTCTGATGAGATTGGCGAAGATAAGCTATCACAAATTTTTTCGTCTTGATCTACTGGGGATGACGTCCTCTGCGATAGCTTTGTAGATACTGAGGAGGTGGATATGATTGATACTACCTCAGTGATCCCCTTTGAGGATGTGTATAACATATTCCATTATCTATCCTTTGTGAAGATGGAGTATTATATGACTCTCGGTCGTAGATCGTCTCCCGACGTCTCATGGGGCTAGTTTGACGGTTGAAATTGACTTCGGTCGGTACCCAAACTTCGCTGGGGCTGTGCCAACGGCTGAAATTGACTTCGGTCAGTACTCGAACTTCGCTGGGGTTGAGCCAACGACTGAGATTGCTTCTGTCAGTACCCGAACTTTGCTGGGGCTGAGCCAACGGCTGAAATTGACTTCGGTCAGTACCCGAACATTGCTAGGGTTGAGCCAACGACTGAAATTAACTTCAGTCAGTACCCGAACTTTGCTAGGGCTGAGCCAACAGCTAAAATTGCTTTGACCAGTACCCGAACTTCGCTGGGGCTGAGTCAACGGCTGAAATTAACTTCGGTCAGTACCCGAACTTCGCTGGGGTTGAGCTAACGGCTGAGATTGCTTTGGTCAATATCTGAACTTTGCTGGAGCTGAGCCAACGGCTGAAATTGACTTTGGTCAGTACCCGAACTTTGCTGGGGCTGAACCAACGACTGAAATTGACTTCGGTCAGTACCCAAACTTCGCTGGGGCTAAACCAACGACTGAAATTGACTTCGGTCAGTACCCAAACTTCGCTGGGGCTGAGCCATCGATTGAAATTACTTCGGTCAGTACCCGAACTTCACTGGGGCTGAGCCAATGGCTGAAATTAACTTCGGTCAGTACCCGAACTTCAAAAAATGGCAGTTTTAGGCAGTTTTGCGCAGTTCTCGCGTAGTTCTTTCGCAGTTTGATCTGTTGATCCTCGGACATGGTTCAGGGATGGATGTCAAGGATCTCTGTGGAGTTTCTCTTTCCGGTCAGGATTACACTGCTTAAACGCAGGATTTCAGGACAAGCCGCTTAATCGCGCAACGATTTCTCTTCAGATTTGATTCGGCATCCCGTTTAAACTGTGTTTTGACTCAAACCGAACTGAGCCCGAGGGGAGTGGGACCCACTTAGGCTGTCGCAGGTGGAGGTGCGGCAGCCGCAGGTGGATGTGCGGCCACCTGGGCTTTAAATGGAGCTCGGGAGTTTTCAATTTGCAAGTTTCTCGTTTGAGCTATGAAAGGATTTCGATCTTCTTTTTCAGATCTACAGAGTTCGGGCAGTTGGATTTTGATTCCTTCAGTTCCTACACGTTCAGCGTGGCGCAAGTAACGTTTAACACCCTTCTTTCGCAGTTTTTGACCGTTAAAAGCATGTGAACCACCTAGGGTGCTTTTAAACACAATGTACGCAAAATGTATGCCTATATGACCTGTTAAAAATTTCCTGTCTACATATGTATGCATCTCTTACTATAATAAACATTTGGATGTAAGAAAATTTAGGTTCTGAGACAGTTTTATTTTGAGCTTTATAGTCAGTCTAATTATCCTTTTTGAGGCCTAGCGAGCTTGGATTTTTAACTAAACAATGCTTATGGTATTTTGGAGACCATGTGAGGCTGGTTTTTGATTTTTTTTGATATATATGAACTGTTTCTATTTTTGGGTAGGTGTGCTACTGAATGGCCACCTAGGCATGCCTGTGCGCATGTGGACAGTCCATTTTACAAAGGGACTGGCAAATTTTTTCTAAAATCTTTAGTTTTGAAAAACATGCATTTTGACTCTGTGGGGAGCTTTTTACTGACCCAATGCAGGTTTTAGGACTTAGATATGTATGCTGGACAGATTGATTAATAAGCCACATGTTTTAGGCTTACCACACCCTGTTTGAGGTGATTTCGGAGTACTGGTGTATGCGATGGATCGCGATAGACCCGACAGCTCTAACGGGGTTTCATCAAGTGTTTGACAGAGGAGGGCTTCTGCCATCCCACAGGCCCGTCCAGCTAGGATGCCTCGTAGATTGATAGAGAGCAGGATACGTCCAGCACAGGACGAGCAGCCCATTGACATTGATGACGAGGAGACTGCTTTTGTTGCTCCTGTTCCAGCTCAGGTTCTACGTGCAGAGGTCTCGGGCATTGCTGTGCAGAGACAGGAGTTGCTGGGCGACTTGAGTCGCCACCCTTCGAGATATCTTCAAGCCAATGAGGTGACTTGAAGTCTTTCTTCTCTCTGGATTCTTTTCCCATCTTCTGGCCATTCTCGAGGCACAGGTTTTTGACATGGGTTGGTTTTTGATGCAGGTTCCTGGCTTGACACAGCCTCGAGGGAACTGGTTTAGTGTACACTCCCTCTATTAGACTCCGCAGGAGGATTACAGGGAGATCATGGATAGCTGGGGGTTTCAGGCCTTCTTTTCCATCCTGCCCCGCCGTTGCTCTTGGGGGTATATGAGGGCTTTGTCCGAGCGATGGTTCCACCAGACTCAGTCCCTTCATCTGCTTGATTGCGTGGTGATGATGACTCCGATGGATTGGAGATTTATCACTGGCATTGAGTTTGAGGGCGAGGCAGTGCCTGTTGTGTCTGACATTTTGCCCACCACAGTCAGATCCCTATTGGGAGTCCCTCAGATGGCATTCAAGGGTCGGTCAGTCCGATCTGGTCCCTTGAGTATAGATGCCCAGGATGGAACTTTGCAGTTGCGTCTGCCTGATGATCGGAGGGCTAGAGATTGCATTCTGAGGTGATTATTTTTATCGATCATCAGGGGTTGTTTGGTGCGGATAACTCGTCGACGGTGTCCTTCAACTTGGTCAGCGCCACTCAGCATGTAGAGCGCCTCAGCGACTTTGATTAGGGCTCCTATACCTTTGCCTATTTTCTCCAGGGCATGCGCCTGCTTTCGGAGGGTGTGACGGAGACTTGGTTAGGATTCGATCAGTTTTTACTGGTGAGTACATCTTTCTGTACCTTTTTGATTTCTGCACTTATTTTTGGTAGTCTTGGTCACTGAGGACTTTTGGTATTTGCATGGATAGCTTTGGGCATTTGAGAGGCTTCCTTGCCTACGGCTCATTTCAGCATTAGGTTTGAAGACCTATCCACATGGACGGAGATGGCATCACTCCATTCTGACGGAGGTCCCTGTTGCTGAGGGATTCACTCATGAACGTCTGCAGTTGGAGCTTTTGACGGCGGGCTCGATCACCTGGACGCCGTACACATCCGAGCATTTGACCGTCGAATTTGATGGAGGCCTCCCTACTGGCCAGGAATTTGATTTATCGACCTGTAGAGTCCCTATGTTGACAGAGAGAGGCTGGGAGCTCTATCTTGGAGAGCGTGCCATTAGGAGTGTTACAGGGAAGATTCGCATTCTCATTGTTCCTCCTGCTTGGCATCATTGACCATTGTCCGTGCCTTTAACAGACATCCCTTTGGAGGGTATAAACGGCTTTGATCTATCAGAGGGCCCATACAGCCAGGCAGCCTTTCGCAATTGGTGGAGTCCTCGCACTATCGGGGCTCAGACTCATGCCACCCATTTTATGGAAGACATGGTGCCGGGGTCCGTGATGATGATGGATTGGATAGCTTGTATTAGAGAGCCTACTCATGCAGACCAGATAGCAGATCTGACCAGGGAGTTGGACCAGGCTCGTTTCTTTATCATGCATCTTGGCCAAGATCCATAAGAGGCATCTTTATTTGACCCATCCAGCTCTGAAGAAGGCCCCTCTTCAGGTCCATTCAGCAGCAGTTATGCAAGGGCAGATCCCTATTTATACCGCCCAGGTATGCCTGATCTCAGCAGCTTTGTGCAGACAGAGGATCTGGAGCAGGTCGATCGGTTTGATACCGATGTCTTCGACTTCCTGTGATAGCTACGGAAGCTATATTTTTGGTCAGCCACTATTTTGGCTATTCAACGTCTGTTCCATCATTTTGATAGACCACTGTATTAGCTGGGTGGTGGTGCCCCATTTCCATGTATTCTTCCTTTCGCTTTGTACCAGGATACAGGGATGATGTATGTAGTAGATAGCTTTTTATAGATATTTCTGTCATCTTTATCTACTGCATCATGTTTATACTATTGTCATCATGCATGTATCATGTGTATGCATTCAGACAGCTGCTTTTTGACTTGACCTCTGGACGGTCTTGTGGTACAGTGCTACAGATGACGACGTCTACAGTTAGCCGTATAGAGCATTTGCCACTGCCAGAGGTGGCGGCATCGTTGCGGTCGTGGTATGATAGTCTGTCCTGGGTACCGGAGAGACAGGTATTCCGCATTAGGCGGTGTGAGCTTTCGCCTACTCTGGAGGAGTACCAGAGATTTACTAGCTTAGATTTAGAGTTACCGTGTGCTCGGACGGCTATCAGTGATATACGGAGACCGTTTACTCGACTGTCCGGTCTTCGGCAGAGCATAGTCATGGATGAGATCGTTTCGGGGCATGTGATCTCCATTGACTTCTTGATAGAGTGCTATGGCGAGCTTGACAGCAACGACCGTCATGTCGGAGATTTCATTATTTTTGTAGAAGAGTGGCAGACAGCCAAGATAGACATGCTGCTGATGTGCATCGTGGCGTATGTTTACATGCTATTGCGTTTAGATCACCTTGATGTGGGATTGTTTGTCATAGTCAGAGCCCTTAGGCAGGGGAGTACCATTATCCCTATGATCTTGGCGGAGACACTGAGGTCGCTCACCTATTGTAGTACCCATCCAGCGGGGTTTTTTTTAGGGCAACTCGATCGTGCTGTATATATGGTTGATATCACACATACGACCGATTAGATTCTTTAGACCTCATGCCTATTGTTTTAGCCACGAGATATCCTCAGTTTACTCCTTCTGTCCGCTTGATTGTGTCGACTCAGAGTCGTGGTTAGTATTTTTGTCAGATATTGAGTATCCGTTCATAGTTTTGTTATGCTTAGGGATGGCGACCCCGTTCAGCTTCATCACTCATGCATCTGGCATGGATTATTTGCCTTTGGCGGGATTGAGGGGTGTGACTACCTATCATCCTTTGTCAGTCATGGAGCAGTTTGATCAGTGGCAGAACATGTACCATTTAGAGGAGTCTGCTGATCAGAGGATGTCGGTTTCATCCATGTCACCGGCAGACTTGGTTAGAGTCTATGAGTGTTGAGAGGGCTTAGTTCTCCAGTAGGCATCCGGGTCGTTCTCTGGAGTATTCTATATGGTTAAAGGCAGAGACTACAGTCATAGTAGTAGAGTTTTATATACCTCTGCTTGCGGATTCTGATGAGGAAGAGCCCATGGAGGATCCAGATTCTCCTACTGAGGATGAGTTGTTCGCAGATTTGGCTGCAACTTTGATTAGTGATTCCCTGGTTATTCCCACATGGACAGATCCAGCTTTGTCAGATTCTCTATTCATGATGACCTTTGAGAGAGACTCAGCTAGAGCACAGATGTTGGCTGCCTTGGCTGGCAGGGATTTAGCTTTTGCTGAGAGGGATGGCCTCAGGACCGCTCTGGATACTGGATCGATTGAGCGGGAGGAGCTTCGCTCTGCTTTGGATACTCGATTGATTGAGCGGGAGGAGCTTCGCTCCGCTTTTGATACTGCAGTTGTAGAGCGAGATGAGATCCGCTCAGCCAGAGATGCAGCATATGTTGAGATCGAGGAGACTTTGATTTCTCGGGATACAGCTTTCGCAGAGAGGGATGAGGCTATAGCTTCCCGTGATTTCCACATAGTTGATAGCACTGTTCTTCAATCTTACACCCACGGTTTGGTTATCGAGATGAGTGCTTATATTGATGACCACAGTGCCACCTTGCAGATGACTGTGGATGTTCTGAGCCGTATGGAGGCTGAGTGGATTACACTTATAGATGCTCCCCCAGCTTCAGAGAGAGATGCCATGCTGGCATTGCTGACTCGCTTGTCCTTGGGTCCATAGACTAGCTTTATTTTTCCTGCACAGACTAGATCAGCCATTTTTGTCATGTACATGGCACTATATATATAAAGTAGTTTATATATCAGAGAAATATTTTTTTGAGACACTTCCCTGTTTGGATATGTATTGTCATTGCTGAGTGATTACCACTTCCCTCATGACTCGCAGTTGTTGATTCATTTTCAGCTTCTCCTTGATGGACTGACAATTGAGGTGTCAAGAGAGTTCCTCAGATGGGTCTGGTAACCAGACATCTTGACAGCATTTAGCTTTTATTTGTCTTTGGTGTCTTGGAACTAGTCTTCCATTTTTTGTTTTTTCTTGAGGGTCAAACCGCGCCGTAGATGGCTGCCTACGTACTCCCGGTTGAGGGAGATCAGGTCATTCATAGTTCTGGCTGTTTAGTTGAAGAGGTTTGAAAAGAGTTTATCTGGCATTTAAATTTGGTTTGATGAGCTTTGAAATTTAAAGTTGGGATTCGAAGGTTCTTTGGATTTTTGCTTGGTTTGACCGCACTATAGATGGTTGCCTACGTACTCTCGGGTTGAGGGAGATCAGGTCATTCGTAGTTCATGCTTTTCTAGTGAAAAGCCGAACCTGATTCGATTTGTAGGACCCGGATGCGGGTATGAATGTGCTTCAGACGTAGTACTTTTTCACGGTGTCTGAATTGATGAGTTGGGGAAATTCGTTCCCATCCATTTCTTGTAGTCTGATGGCTCCCCCTGTCAGCACTTCCTTAACAATGAAAGGGCCTTCCCAGTTTGGGGCAAATTTTCCTTTGGCTTCATCCTGATTGGCCAGGACTTTCTTTAACACCAAATCATTTTCTTTGAATTGCCGGATTTGGACTTTCTTGTTGTAGGACCTGACGATCCTTTGCTGGTATAACCGTCTGTGGAAAATGGTTGTGGCCCTCTTTTCATCTATCAAGGACAGTTGATGATATCGGTCTTGCAACCATTGATCTTCGTCCATCTGAGCATCTATTAATACTCGTAAAGACTCCATCTCTTCTTCTATGGGGAGGACTGCTTCCATGCAATAGACCAGTGAATAGGGGGTAGCCTCAGTAGAGGTGCGCATTGACGTCCTGTAGGCTAACAGGGTGAGAGGCAGCAGGTCAGGCCATTCCTTGTGATTGGCAGACATTTTCTGCATGATCTTTTTGATGTTTTTGTTGGCCGCTTCGACAGCACCGTTCATCTTGGGCCGATAGATGACGGAGTTGAGATGCTTGATGTGGAACTTGCCGCACAGTTCTACCATCATTTGATTGTTCAAGTTTTTGGCGTTGTCTGATACGATCACCTCTGGTTGCCCATATCGACAGACGATATTGTATCTGATGAAACTAATGATGACCTCTTTTGTGACTTTAGGAAAAGAGGCTGCTTCAACCCATTTGGTGAAGTAATCGATCATGGTGAAGATGAACCGATGACCGTTGCTAGCTTTGGGTTCGACTGGACCTATCATGTCTATTCCCCATATAGAGAGGCCATGGTGTACTCATGTTGTGCAGCTCATTTGGAGGAGCGTGGATGACATTTCCATGTATTTGACATTAAAAGCATCTCTTGACGTGATCATCGCAATCAACTTTGAGCGAGATCCAGTAATGTTATATTCTTATTATCTTCTTGGCCAGCAGATGGCCACTCATGTGTGGGCCACAGACTCCGCCATGGATTTCGTCCATTAGTCTTTGGGCTTTCTCTTTGTCGAGGCATATTAACAGGCCTATTCCAGCATCCCTTTTTTAAAGTGCATCTCCACTCAAGTAGAACTTCATGGCCATCCTGAGGATCCGTTTAAGTTCTGACTAGCTTGCCCCAGCGGGTGTGGATCCATCACGGAGATATTCCTTGATGTCTTGAAACCAAGGTTGCTTGATAGGAGGTATTTCGTCTGATACTTCTCCAATGTAATTCCCATATGTTGGGGCTTTTTGATTTGTGAACTGGATGTTGGGAAACCCACTCCTGTTAGATATGCGGATTAATGAAGCCAACATTGCCAATGCATTGGCAAAGTCATTTTGACTCCGAGGAATGTGGAAGAAGGTTATTGCTTCGAACTCCTGGGAGATTTTGAGGACTTGCCAATGATATGGCAGCAGATGCAGTTCTTTTATGAGATACTTGCAGGTGGTTTGTCTGATGACCATCTCGGAGTCTCCAAAGACCAGTAAGTGTTTGATACCCATGGATTGGGCTAGTTTCAACCCCAGTATACAGCCTTTGTATTCGGCCGTGTTGTTGGTGTTGCCAAATTGAAGTTTGGTAGCCACATGATATTGATCACCTGTACCAGAGATAAGGACTGCCCCAGCTCCGGAACCTTCCATATTTACCGCTCCGTCGAAATATATTTTCCACGGTTGGACTGTATTCTCTGACTGGAGTTGTTGAATTGTCATGATCCCATCATCTGGGAAATATGTCTCTAGGGGCTCGAACCCTCCTGAAGGTGCTTCTGCTAATTGATCTACAATGCCTTGGCCTTTGATAGACTTCTGAGTCACGTAGATAATGTCGAACTGCTGTAGAATTAATTGCCATTTGGACAATAGGCAATTTAACATTGGTTTGTTGAAGACGTATTTGAGTGGATCCATGCGGGATATGAGATACGTCGTATGCCCATGCAAGTAGTGTTGCAACCTCATGGCGGCCCATGCTAATGCGTAGCATGTTTTCTCAATCAGGGTGTATTTTTGTTCCCTGCTGCTGAATCTCTTGCTGATGTAGTAGATAGCTCTTTCTTTGCTACTATCATCTTTCTGTCCTAGCATACAGCCCATGACATTGGCATTGACGGACAGGTACATGAATAAGGGGACTCCATCCCTCGAAGGTACGAAAATAGGTGCTTCGACAAGCTACTTTTTGATTGCAAGGAAGGCTTGTTGACAATCCTCATTCTATTTAATGGAGGAATTCTTCCTTAATAGCTTGAAAATGGGTTCACAGGTTGCTGTGAGCTGGGAAATGAATTGACTTATGAAGTTGATCCTTCCTAGGAATCCCCGTATTTCCTTCTTTGTACGAGGCACAATCATTTCAGAAATGGCTCTGATCTTGGCAGGGTCTAACTCAATGCCCCGATTGCTCACCAGGAATCCTAACAGTTTGCCTACCTTGACTCCAAAAGCGCATTTGGCGGGATTTAGCTTGAGGTTGTACTTGCACAACTTGTTGAATAGCTTTTTGAGATGGTCGATGTGATCATCCTCCCTTCGGGATTTGATGATGATGTCATCCACGTAGACCTTTATTTCTTTATACATCATGTCATGGAACATGGCCATCATGGCTCGCTGATACGTGGCTCCAACATTGATGAGGCCGAAGGATAGTCGTCGGTAGCAGAAAGTTCCTCAGGGAGTGATAAAAGCTATTTTCTCCTGGTCTTCCTCAGCAACCATGATTTGATGGTAACCAGCAAAGCAGTCCACGAAGGAATACATGCCGTACTGCGCAGTGTTGTCGATTAAGATGTGGATTAAAGGTACCGGGAAATTATCCTTGAGGCAGGCTTTGTTTAGATCTCAGTAATCTACGCTAGACTCGTACCTTCCCTCCTGGTTTAGGCACAGGGACGATGTTTGATAGCCATTCTGGGTATGTTGATACCATGATCATTCCGGCTTTGAATTGTTTAACAACTTCTTCCTTGACTTTGAGACTCCACTCAGGTTTCAATCACCTGAGCTTTTGTTTGACTGGTTTGAACCCTTCTTTGATGGGCATTCGATGGATGACAATGTCTGTGGATAGGCCAATCATGCCTTCATGTGACCATGCAAATACATCCTGGTACTATGTCAGGATTTTGATCAGGTCAGGCTTTTTGATCTGATGTGAGGTCTAAGCCTATTTGGATTTCTTTGATGGTTTCGAAGGTTCCTATGTTGATGGTGGTGGTTTGGTCGAGGTTTGGTTTGGGTTTATCTTCGACCCATTCCTTGATCTCCTCGGGCACCTCATAGTTATCTTCCTCCTCTTGATCAAGATCCATCAAGTCGAAGCTCAATTCTGCGTCATAGTCAGAGTTATGTTGGCAGGTTGACATCTCATCAGCAGAGACACACACATCCAATGCTTGGGTCCTGAAAACAAAAATGCTTTCATTAATATATGCAACTGCTTAAACATACATAGCATTTGATATGACAGAAGTTACTGCCATAGCTGTGCAATCAAAAGTAAGCAGTAAATGAAAGGATGATTAAGGGCAGATTAACTGTCTACCCCTTTACCCTTTTCGGCTAAGGCAAGGGACACTGCTCCAGTTGTCCAGTGTTAGATCCTCATAGATAGGGAGATGCTGGAAGTGTGCTCGTCTGTCTCGTCTTGGATGACAACTGAGACATCCTTTAGAGTAGGGCCGAGGCTTTTCTGGGGATTGTTCCTCTGTTTGATACGAGGAAAGTGAGCACGATCTTCGTCTTCACTATCTGGGAGTTCATCATTTATCCCCTCGTAGTTGATAATAACTCGCATGTTAGCGAATAGGTCTCGTCCTTCGTACAGGATCTTCTCTTTTCTCTTTTTGCTATCTTATTTAGGCTTGAGGGCTTTCCTTTCATGAACGGGTATGGCCGGTGGAAACAGCATGGTTGATACTGTAGTTGGGATTTTCCTCACAGGTTTCACCCATCTGGCATTTGTGAGGTTTGGGAGTAGAATTGTGGAGGCATGAGCCTTGGGATGTTTGTGTGGGTTCCGGTGGCTGGACCCGAATGAGTATCCCAATCCTGTTCTTCCCATTTAACTTGGGATTTGGATTGACATCTTAATGTCGTGCTTGTTCTTTCTTAACCCTTCTCCGGGCTGGAAACCTGCAGCTACCATTTCTTGGCCTACTGTCATTACTTCAGTGGAGATTTTAGGCTTTAGGGCTGGTGCCCCTATTGGCAGATATTGCGTATCGCTCACTTCCAGAGCTTGAAAGCTTGCAGGTTCAATCCCTGCATCCAGGCTAATTACCGGCATGTCCCTATGTATGTGGGTAGGGTATTCCGGTTCGGTGCTCATTGTGATGAGGCTGTCGTTCATGATGTATTTGAGTTATTGATGAAGGGTGGATGGCACAGCTCCGACCATATGGATCCACGACCTGCCCAACAACAAGTTGTATCCGGTAGCTATGTTGAGCACCTGGAGAGATACGTAGAAGGTGTGTGGAACAATTTCTAGAGGAAGCTCGATTTCCCCCATAGCCTAGTGGCGAGATCCATCGAAGGCCCGGATGACCACATGACTGGCTTTGATCCGGTTTGGATTGATCTTCATTCTTTCCAAAGTGTCGTAGGGACAAATGTTGAGGGAGGATCCTCCGTCAATGAGCACGCCTCCAATCACGTATCCGGAGGACATCACGGCTATGTGTAGGGACTTCCGATGGCCTGTTCCCTCTGCCAAAATATCATCGTCGGTGAAGGATATCGCATTATTGTTGAAGATGTGTTCGATCATGTGACAGAATTTCTCTGTGTCCACCGTGTGTGGCAGATAGGCTTCTTCTAGTACTTTCACTAGGATATTGCGGTGATCCTCTGAGGATAGGATCAAGTCGAGGATGGATACTTGCTTGGCTGCGTCCTTCAAGCTTTGCACTATCTTGATTTCATTGTGTCCCATCTTTTTGAGGAACTCTTTTATTTTCCCTTCAGCCACCTTTTCTTTGGCTTTGATGACTGGTTTGATTACCCGCTGAGGCAGGTGCAATGGATTATCCTTTAACAGGATGGAAATGTTGTTTGAAGTCGAGCTTTCAATGTCCCCGTAATTCCATGGGACCTTTTTTAGACTGGTAATTGGATACTAAGGTCTGAAGGGCAAAATAAGAGGCTAAGGCGCAGCCACCTTCACAGGATTTTATTTGTCTTGAAGCCCTTTCCCTGTCAGTACCAGGGGTGTGAGGATTGATTCCTCGTCGCAGGATATTGTGACACCCCCAAATCCGGGTACTTCAATTTCCATGGGACTTGGTGTTCACTGTACAAATATCATCTATCTATCTACCCATATGCAAATCATGCAATAGATAGAAATAAATCCTCCCCTTATGGGGTTACAACATCTGAATAATAAATACAATCCCAGGTCATACTAACCTTAAACATCTGTGCGGAACATAAACAAATAAATAAGTCTTACAAAACTCTAATATAAGTCTGAAACATAAACACATAAAATAAACAACAAGTCTTCATCACTTGTTGACTTTGCCCTTGCCTTTGCTAGTAGAAGGCTCGTCGGACATTTCGTTCTTAACTGCAATGTTATTATTACGCAAGAGTGAGCACGATTGCCCACAAGTATAATAATATGACAACAATATAATAACATGCGAGTGAATCAAAGACATCTAAATAAAGAAACTCAACTTTTGACTCCAGAATGAATAACAGGAATCAAAAGAACGTCTGAGGGTCATAAGACCTTGAACTATGTCCTAGGTAGTAAAGTTTTTATGCTTTAAGCCTTTAACAGTCATAAGACTACGGACTCTACTTCTTGTACTTAGGGGGATCAGCCCTTAGTACCATACTGTGCACAATATCTCAACGCTAAAGCGTAAATAATCCCCTTTTACAGGGTTGTTCATCTCAGTTTTGACATTAGAGTCCGCACCAAAGGAAGTTTGGTTTGGATAAGCTCAATAAGTATTCTAGAATTTAGAACGTTCATCAACTATAGACTAGTCGAATCAATAAGGGTTCACTAGTCCTATAAGGTTCAATAATAACATCGATATTCAACTTGAATAATAAATCTCAAGAGTATACAATCGAATAAGTATTGTATAACTGAATCATGCTTTTAAAAGAGTTACAATATGTAATATGAATTTCGAACTGGAACAATTAAGAACACGAGCTTACTCGATATAGAAACACAAGTCTAAGACTTAATAAATGAATAAATTAGAATTTAGGGAACTTGCTAAATCAATAAGTTAGGGATAGGATACTTGCCTCTTGCACAAGCTACAAATATAATTATAATTCACTTCCTCAACGTCCTACACATTACATTATGTATACGACATCGATTAGTTTTCATAACTACCATGTTTAACTGTTGAACTATTCACTTAAGTTCGACTTATAACTTGGTTTATAATATTACTCAATGGCTAACCACATAACATGACTGTAAACTCACAACATTCATATCACACATGTATAGCCCTTTAAACAATCATAATCAAGTTTTACAATTACGATATTCAAGTTCGCACCTAGTTTGTTAACTTGAACATTCACATTATCTTATACATGTCAATAACTTAATTTATTAATCATGAACTTCAAATCATATAATATTCATGTATGTAACTTAAAACAACATCTTTTATTATCGAGAACACTACACTTGTGTGCGTGCATGTCCGAATGCCCTCCGATTGCCTCCGAATATGCATCAGTCACAAAGATGGCCATTTTTACCCATTTTAACGACTTCAAATTGAAAAACTTAGAGAATGAAAGTTGTAGGTCTACTCGTTATCTTTCCGAATCATCTTGAATCGCCTTAATCGGAGTTCGTATAAAAACGTTATGCTTATTTTACTACAGGAGGTCAAAACAGTCTCAGAAACCAAAAAAAAAGACTCCCGGACAGCCCTTATACCCGTTGGGGCGGGTCCTAATGCCCATGAACACCCGCTGGAGCGGGTCCCCCTGCTGGTGCATTCCCTGGTTCGCGATGAACACCCAGAGCAATCCAAATAAATTCAAATTAAACTAACGTAATAAAACTTGAGATGAAGGATTATACCCTTGTTAACTCTGTTTGATGATGATATGAACTTTAATTCTTCAATCTCTTCTCCAAATCAATTCTTCTCTCAATTTTCTCTCTTAATCTCTCTAAGTTCTCTGACGTTTGTAATATATAAAGTATAAAACTGGTGTATAGGATATATGTATAGAGTAATACGTATAATATATATAGTGGACGAGTAATGGGTGAGTGGCGTCAGTTAATCCGTAATGGGTTAACTGGTGTAACTCCCCTTAGGGCCTTGTTTGCCTGCCCCTTAATTCCTCCTTTCCTCTTAGTTTAATAAAACTTCTATTATATAGTTAATTAATGTCACACCCAATTTAATCAAATAATGTTATTTAAATTAATTAAATAAGATAGCATAAATCCACATTAAATCACATAGTCACATAATTAAAATTTTTATTTATTAATTATGTCAAATCATAAATCTCTAATTAATTATTTAAATTAATTAGAATAACATTATGCTTATTAATTAATATATTAATCATATAGGCTCAATTAAATACATACTTTGAATATAAAATTCACCACATTAATTTAACTAATGTGACACATATAATTAAATTAATCTACCACAATTTCATCAATTAATTATTTAACTCAATAATTAAATCATCGAAAAATATTTATTTAATTCAATAAATATTCAAATTAAATTACAAAAATCTTGTTCGTCACATCTTTCTCCCCTTAAAAGGATTATGTCCCCAGAATCACGGTTCAATTAAAAATTCGTTCCGTTACATTCTCCCTCCCTTACAAAGATTCTGTCCCCAAAATTACATATACAAAAATTAAGTAAATAAATCTGGGTAATTCTTCATCATATGCTCTTCGAGTTTCCACGTAGCTTCTTCAGCATTGTGGTTCCTCCAAATTACCTTAACAGAAGGTATAACTTTGTTTCTGAGGACTTGATCTTTCCTGTCAATAATTTGAACAGGAATTTCTTCATTGGATAAGTCTTTTTCAAAATGTAGGGGTTTATATTCAATCACATGCTTGTAATCGGGTTTGTAGGGTCGTAGAACTGAAACGTGGAAAACGTTGTGGACATTCTCGAGCGCCGGAGGTAAGGCTACCTCATACGCAACTTCTCCAATCCTTCGCAGTACCTCAAAGGGTCCAATGAACCTCGGGCTCAATTTTTCCTTCTTACCGAATCTGATCTTTCCCTTCCAGGGAGAGACTTTCAAGAACACATAGCTACCCGATTCAAACTCAACGTTCTTATGGTGTGGATCGGCGTATTTCTTCTTCCTATCCTGAGCGGCTACCAGTCTTGTCCGGATCACTTTGACTATCTCTGCTGTCTGTTGTACCAACTCTGGACCTAGCAATTGTCTCTCGCCAACTTCATCCCAGTATAGCAGAGTTCTGCATTTTTTTTCGTACAACGCTTCGTAAGGCGGCATGCCAATACTAGCGTGGTAACTGTTGTTGTAACCGAATTCCACAAGCAGTAGGTGATCATCCCAATTTCCTTTAAAATCCATGATGTATGCTCTCAACATATCTTTCAATGTCTGGATCGTTCTTTCACTCTGCCCATCTGTCTGAGGGTGATAAGCCGTACTCATTCTCAACTGTGTCCCCATGCATTCCTGTAGTCGCTTCCAGAAGTTTGATATGAAGCGCGGATCTCTGTTGGAAACAATTGACACCGGAACTCCGTGTCTCGAAACAATCTCTTTCATATATAACCTTGCCAATCGGTCTAAGTTGAATCTGATTTTGATCGGAAGGAAGTGTGCTGATTTCGTCAGTCGGTCAACGATAACCCATACTGCGTCGTAGCCTTTCTGAGTCGTTGGAAGGCCAACCACGAAATCCATCGTAATGTGTTTCCATTTCCATTCTGGGATTTCCAGGGGTTGTAGCAAACCACTCGGTCTCTGATGTTCTGCTTTCACTTTCTGACAGGTTAGACACTTTGCAACACACTCAGCAACATGTCGTTTCAAATTCGGCCACCAGAAGTGCTGTCGAAGATCCTGGTACATCTTGGTAATACCGGAGTGAATCGAATACCGTGAGCTATGAGCCTCGCTCAAAATGTCATCCTTAATCTCTGGCACTGACAGGTACCCAAACTCTATTCTCAAATTTCAGTAGTCCCTCACTATCTATCTTGAATCTCGGTTCGGTTCCTTCAAATATCTTTTTCTTAACCTTTTCACATTCTTCGTCCTGAAGTTGAGCTTCCTTAACTTTATCCAATAGGGTTGTACCAGTTTGCATCTGAAACAACTTCTCGTCAATCTCCATCGGAAACTTCACTTCCAATTCCAGCTTTTCCATTGTTGAAATTAGCTCCTCCTGAGCAGTCAACATCATCAATTTCTCCCGACCCTTTCTGCTTAAGGCGTCGGCAACCACATTAGCCTTACCCGGATGGTATAAGATTTCATAGTCATAGTCATAGTCCTTAATTAACTCCAGCCACCTTCACTGGCGCATATTCAAGTCCTTCTGTGTAAAAATATATTTCAGACTCTTGTGGTCTGTATATATTTCACACTTCTCCCCATAGAGATAGTGTCTCCTAATTTTCAAAGCAAATACCACTGCAGCTAATTCCAAGTCATGGGTCGGATACCCTTTCTCATAGTCTTTCAATTGTCGTGACGCATACGCAATGACCCTACCGTTTTGCATAAGCACACAGCCAAGTTCTTTACGCGACGCATCACTATAAACCACAAAATATCCTGTGTCGTCCGGAAGGGATAACACAGGTGCTGAACTCAACCTCCTCTTAAGTTCTTGGAAACTTTCCTCACACTTCTCCGTCCAAACGAATTTCACCGATTTTCTAGTCAAATTCGTCAGTGGAGTTGCGATCTTGGAAAAGTCCTGAATGAATCTTCTATAATAACCCGCCAATCCAAGAAAACTCCTCACTTCTGACGGTGTTTTCGGCTGATCCCAATTCATCACAGCTTCTACTTTAGAGGGATCTACCGAAATTCCGTCCTTGTTGATCACATGTCCAAGAAATTGCACTCTTTCAATCCAGAATTCACATTTTGAAAATTTGGCGTACAACTTCTCTCTTCTCAACGCCTCTAATGTTAACTTAAGATGTTCTACATGTTCTTCCTTGGTCTTCGAGTATACCAAAATGTCGTCGATAAAGACCACCACGAATTTGTCCAAAAACGGCTTGAACACTCCATTCATTAAGCCCATGAATGCTGCAGGAGCATTCGTTAGACCAAATGACATTACCAGAAATTCGTAGTGACCATATCGAGTCCTAAATGCTGTCTTCGGAACATCCTCTGGCCTCACCTTCAGCTGATGATAGCCACTCCTCAAGTCTATCTTTGAAAAGTACGTTGCACCCTTCAATTGGTCAAACAGATCGTCGATTCTCGGTAATGGATATCTATTCTTAATTGTGACCTTATTCAATTCTCTGTAGTCGATGCAAAGCTGCATCGTCCCGTCCTTCTTTTTCACAAACAACACTGGCGCTCCCCACGGTGATACGCTCGGTTGGATGTACTTCTTGTCCAGTAACTCTTGCAGTTGTACCATTAACTCCTTCATCTCTACCGGAGCCATCCGGTATGGTGCCTTCGATATTGGGGCCGTCCCTGGCGCCAAATCTATCACAAACTCAACATCTCTGTCTGGCGGAAGTCCTGGCAGATCATCCGAAAATACGTCAATGATGTCCCTCACGACTGGTATATCTTCCACTTTCGGGTTTTCTTTACGACTATCGACTATGTAGGCTAAATATCCTACACAGCCTTGTCTTAACAACTTCCTGGCCTGCATCATCGTTAGACAACTCGCTTGTCTAGGCGATTTTCTGCCATAAAACACAACCTTTGACGGGGTCATAAGGTTGATACACTTCCTCTGGCAATCAAGTATAGCCCCATAATTGACTAGCCAATCCATTCCCAGAATAACATCGAATTCCCCAAGCCTAATCGGGATAAGATCTATGTTCATAATGTTACCCTTAATATCTACTCTATAGTTCTTGTGTACATACTTAACAGGGATCACTTCTCTATTCGTAATCTCTATGTTCATGGGGTATTCTAACTCGTCCATAGGAAGTTCTAAGTTCTTAGCAAAGTCATTGGATATAAATGAACAAGTAGCACCCAAATCAAATAGTACATAAGCATTAACTTTATTGATCGGAATGATACCTGACACCACATCGCGAGACTGTACAGCATCCTGCACGGTCATATTGAAGGTCCTGCCGGTTGGTCGGGTGGTTGCGGTTGGTCCCGTGATAGTTAGAGCACTTCCACCGCTGTTTCCCCTGTTCCCTCCTGATCCTGTCCCTCCAGATCCCTTCTTGGGACAGTCCCTTGCCAGATGGTCTTTTGAGCTGCAAGTGAAGCAAGCGCCCTTCTTTTGGTTCGGACAGTTCTGTGCTATGTGGCCTTCCTGACCACAATTGTAGCATACTCGTTTTCCCTTCATACAGACCCCCAGGTGAGCTTTCCCGCAGGTCGGACAAGCTTCGATCCTCTTCTTCTGACCTCCTTGCTGATTCCCAGTTGATGAGTTATCATTCCACCTCCTCTTCTGATTATTACTCCCTCCCGTGTTGCTACCACTAGCCTTGTTTACTCCTTCACCTTCAATCTTTTTCTTCTTTTGGTCCTGATTGTACTTTGTAACAGCGTCACTCCCGCCTTTAGCGAGAATGGCCTTCTCCAACACCCCAGTAAAAGTGTTCAGTTGGAACATTGACACTTTGCTATACAACCAGGGCTTCAGGCCCTGCTCAAACCTCCTTGCCTTCCTCTGATCGGTGTGCACTTGATACGTGGCAAACCTAGCCAACTCATTGAATTTCACCGCATATTCCGGTACGAACATATTCCCCTGTTTCAGTTCTAGAAACTGAATCTCCATTTGATTCTGCGAGCTGGTCGGAAAGTACATCTCGAAGAACATCTCTTTGAACCTCTCCCAGGTAATCACACCTTCACCTCCGTGGACCTTATTCGCTTGCCACCAATAGCTGGCCTCGGATTTCAGCATGAATGTTACATAGGCGATTTTCTGGTCTTCTCTGACTCTGGCGACGTCGAAAACTTTTTCCATCTCCATGACCCAGGTTTGAGCTTCTATCGGGTTCAGGGTGCCTTTAAACTCTGGCGGTCCCACCGCCTTGAAGTCCTTGAACGTTGTGTTCGGTGGAGCTTGAGGTTGGTTGTTAAGCGCTCCAGCAAGTAAGTTCGCCAACTGCTGAACGGGGTTAGCATTGGCATTGTTGTTGTTGTTAGTTGACCCTTCCTGGTCGGTCGACGGTTTAGTCTTCTCCTTGGTGGCATATTTCTGTTAAGATATACTCTTATTAGATCTTTATTCAATCTTTTAAATATATAAGGCTTAACTTAAACATTTAGACACAATCAGTCAATATATTATCTCAAATAAACTCTGATAAATTACTAAATCAAAAGTTTTAACATAATGCGATAGCATCACTGCTATTTACATCAACTATCCCGAGATAAAGAAACTACTGGATTTAAAACATAAAATATTCACATTGGAATTTACATTATTAACTAACAGATAGGTTTCACAAAAATCAAATGTTCCTATCACTGCCCATTAAGGCGACGAACAGCTTTGCCACGCTCTTCTTCCATAATTCGAGACATCGTCCTGCGATCTAGCATGTATGACGGTAGTCCTTTGAACTGAATTGGGTACCTCATAACTCGATCCTGGGCCTCGTCAATTGCATACTGAAGTGTAGAGTACGTCTCCTCAAGCTTGGCCTTCTTCGCCCAACAGTTGTCTTCTGCGAGATCTGCTCGTCGTGATTCCTTTACCCAGGCTTCCTCGGCTATGGCCAGCCTTGCTGATTTCTCTTTTAGTTCATTCTTCAATTCCTCTATTTCCTCTGACTTCTGCTCGGTTTGGCCTTTCTCGTGAACCAAACTCCACTCTACATTTCCCAAACGTGTGTGAAGAGCCTCAATCTCTCCATCCCTCAGCTCGATAGTAGACTGTTGAGTAATCGACCGCTCCCTCAGCTCCTGAACAGTCTCCCTCAGCTCCTGAACAGTATCACGTAACTCTATGTTACGGTCATACAGCTCGTCATACATCTCGGCACTGATAGAGCTTGGCGGGAACTCTTCAGGGTCTTCCTCCTCCTCTTCGGTTGCCTCAGCCTGAACCTCAATCTCCTCAGGGTCTTCCTCAGAGTCCTCCTCTGAATCAGACACCGGCACATACTCCTGACCAATGACTGTGATCAAGGGTGATGGCTCTCGTTGGACTAACTGCTCCCAGACTACGTACATATCTCGGGGCTCCTCCTCTCTAGCCTCTAGGGGTACAAGGTCCCTGGACTGACTAGGTTCTCCAGTATCCGTCATCCTGACAAATAAAATTTTAAGTTTTAGCAATTACGTGATGCTAATCGATACTCAAATATATAAGTATAAGCACATAGCACATAAGGTAAGTTATTATCTTTCTTAGAACTCGATAAGAGTTATCATTACTATGTTCTCGATCTCTAAAAAGGCTACTATCCTAAGGTTTTCCCCCACCTAAGGTTCATAACTTACAGCTTTGATACCAACCTGTGACACCCCCAAATCCGGGTACTTCAATTTCCACGGGACTTGGTGTTCACTGTACAAATATCATCTATCTATCTACCCATAATAAATGCAAATCATGCAATAGATAGAAATAAATCATCCCCTTATGGGGTTACAACATCTGAATAATAAATACAATCTCAGGTTATATTAACCTTAAACATCTGTGCGGAACATAAACAAATAAATAAGTCTTACAAAACTCTAATATAAGTCTGAAACATAAACACATAAAATAAACAACAAGTCTTCATCACTTGTTGACCTTGCCCTTGCCCTTGCCTTTGCTAGTAGAAGGCTCGTCGGACATTTCGTTCTTAACTGCAATGTTATTATTACCCAAGAGTGAGCACGATTGCCCACAAGTATAATAATATGACAACAATATAATAACATGCGAGTGAATCAAAGACATCTGAATAAAGAAACTCAACTTTTGACTCCAGAATGAATAATAGGAATCAAAAGAACGTCTGAGGGTCATAAGACCTTGAATTATGTCCTAGGTAGTAAAGTTTTTATGCTTTAAACCTTTAACAGCCATAAGACTATGGACTCTACTTCTCGTACTTAGGGGGATCAGCCCTTAGTACCATACTGTGCACAATATCTCAACGCTAAAGCGTAAATAATCCCCTTTTACAGGGTTGTTCATCTTAGTTTTGACATCAGAGTCCGCACCAAAGGAAGTTTGGTTTGGATAAGCACAATAAGTATTCTAGAATTTAGAACGTTCATCAACTATAGACTAGTCGAATCAATAAGGGTTCACTAGTCCTATCATGTTCAATAATAACATTGATATTCAACTTGAATAATAAATCTCAAGAGTATACAATCGAATAAGTATTGTATAACTGAATCATACTTTTAAAAGAGTTACAATATGTAATAGAAATTTCGAACTGGAACAATTAAGAACACGAGCTTACTCGATATAGAAACACAAGTCTAAGACTTAATAAATGAATAAATTAGAATTTAGGAAACTTGCTAAATCAATAAGTTAGGGATAGAATACTTGCCTCTTGCACAAGCTACAAATATAATTACAATTCACTTCCTCAACGTCCTACACATTACATTATGTATACGACATTGATTAGTTTTCATAACTACCATGTTTAACTGTTGAACTATTCACTTAAGTTCGACTTATAACTTGGTTTATAATATTACTCAATGGCTAACCACATAACATGAACGTAAACTCACAACATGCATATCACACATGTATAGCCCTTTAAACAATCATAATCAAGTTTTACAATTACGATATTCAAGTTCGCACCTAGTTTGTTAACTTGAACATTCACATTATTTTATACATGTCAATAACTTAATTTATTAATCATGAACTTCAAATCATATAATATTCATGTATGTAACTTAAAACAACATCTTTTATTATCGAGAACACTACACTTGTGTGCGTGCATGTTCGAAGCCCTCCGATTGCCTCCGAATATGCATCAGTCACAAAGATGGCCATTTTAACCCATTTTAACGACTTCAAATTAAAAAACTTAGAGAATGAAAGTTGTAGGTCTACTCGTTATCTTTCCGAATCATCTAGAATCGCCTTAATCGGAGTTCGTATAAAACAGTTATGCTTATTTTACTACAGGAGGTCAAAACAGTCTCAGAAACCAAAAAAAAAGACTCCCGGACAGCCCTTATACCCGCTGGGGAGGGTCCTAATGCCCATGAACACCCGCTGGGGCGGGTCCCCCTGCTGGTGTACTCCTTGGTTCGCGATGAACACCCAGAGCAACCCAAATAAATTCAAATTAAACTAACGTAATAAAACTTGAGATGAATGATTATACCCTTGTTAACCCTGTTTGATGATGATATGAACTTTAATTCTTCAATCTCTTCTCCAAATCAATTCTTCTCTCAATTTTCTCTATTAATCTCTCTAAGTTCTCTGACGTTTGTAATATATAAAATATAAAACTGGTGTATAGAATATATGTATAGAATAATACGTATAATATGTATAGTGGACGAGTAATGGGTGAGTGGCATCAGTTAATCCGTAATGGGTTAACTGGTGCAACTCCCCTTAGGGCCTTGTTTGCTTGCCCCTTAATTCCTCCTTTCCTCTTAGTTTAATAAAACTCTTATTATATAGTTAATTAATGTCACACCCAATTTAATCAAATAATGTTATTTAAATCAATTAAATAAGATAGCATAAATCCACATTAAATCACATAGTCACATAATTAAAATTCTTATTTATTAATTATGTCAAATCTTAAATCTATAATTAATTATTTAAATTAATTAGAATAACATTATGCTTATTAATTAATATATTAATCATATAAGCTCAATTAAATACATACTTTGAATATAAAATTCACCACATTAATTTAACTAATGTGACACATATAATTTAATTAATCTACCACAATTTCATCAATTAATTATTTAACTCAATAATTAAATCATCGAAAAATATTTATTTAATTCAATAAATATTCAAATTAAATTACAAAAATCTTGTTCGTCACAGATATGACAGCCACTGTGTCCTGGTGCCATGCATTGGGTATCCAGAGGCTGTTTTTTTCTGGAAGGTCGAGGATTTGATTTCCCCTGATCAGGTCACCCCTTTCAAAAAGGTCTTGAATCAGGTTTCGAAGAGCCCAGCAATCTTCTGTATCATGGCCGGGTGAATTGGAGTGATATTGACATATTTGATCAGGTTTGAATTTCCTAGCTTGAGGGTTCAATGGATGTATCAAGTCTTCAACCATTCCCTCGTTGATCAGCATTTGAAGGATTTCTTCCATTGATTGGTTCAGATTGGTGAAATTCCTTTGAAATAGGAATTTCTTACCACTTCGGACACTTGCTTCTTTGACCCCCTTGTCAGTCCAGGATGTATGCTCATGAGTCCGGTTATGATCTTGATTGGAATTGACTTCTGCTGTAGGAGAGCGACTGCCAATAGATTGATGGATTTGCTTCAACATCTTTCTGGTGAGTCAATGTTGGTAGACGACTAGTTCAGCCAACTGCTCAATTTGTTCCTTGATAGACTTGATTTCTTGCTCTATCAGGAATTATTTTTCAAAAGCTTCCCAACTCATTGGGCTGATGTTGTTGGATTAAGTTGATTCTTCAACATAGCGGAGGTACTTGGATCCTTCTCCACTCGAAGTGTTTATCATGTTGACATTCTCCTCTTTGTGCTGGAGGAGAGGTTTATCTTGGACATACAGCTGTTCGGGCTTTGTTACCACGATCTCTCCGTTGTCAATCAAATCTTGGATTTTGTGCTTGAGGGACCAACAATCCTGGGTGTCGTGGCCCGGTGATCCAGAATGGTAAGCACATTTCTTGCTAGGGTCGAAGTTCCTTGAATTAGCGTTGGTTGGCGGAAGGAGTTGGCCAATCTTCTTCTGAGCTGTCAGAAGTTTGAAGACGTTCTCTAGTGAATCCCCTGGTGGGGTGAAAGTCCTTCTGCGCCTGACCTCCATGTTTTTCTGGAATGAAGGATTTGAAGGCTGTGTTGCAGCTTGGAAAGGGGTATAGTTCCTCTTTTGAATGGGCATATTGTTTGAACTGCCGTTTGAATTTTGTCCTTGTAACACTAAGGAAACTTCTTCATCTTTCTTTTTATGAACCCTCCGGGGATTACTTCCGTAATTTTCGGATTGGATATGCTCAGCAACAGCTTCGAGGGCTGTTAGGTCTGTTATTTTTTTCGAACTTGAGTCCCATTTCGGCCATTTCGCCGTGTTTGATCATTTCAGAGAAAGGTTTTCCTATGCCTGCTAGGACCCTTTCATAATAAGGAGCTTCTTGAATGTCGATGAAGGTCATGACTATTTCAGATTCAGTCATGGCTGGGGTGACTTGTGCTGCCACCCGTCTCCATCGCTGGGCATATTCTCTGAATGATTCAGTGTTCTTCTTCTTGATTTTGGTAATTTGATACCGATCTGGAGCCAGCTGAGATTGGAAACTGTACTGGCTGAGGAAGGCATGGGCCAATTCTTCCCAACTGTGGACTTTGGAGTTTTCCAGACGGGCATACTAGGCTCTGGCTTCTCCAGTTAAACTTTTCTAAAATATCTGCATTCGAAGTTTCTCGTTTTCAGCATAGAATCCAAGTTCTCTGATGAAAACTTTCAGGTGTGTATAAGGATCCCCTAGTCCATCATATTTCTCAAAATCAGGGACTTGGAATTTTTTGGGATACCGAGCCCCGGGAAATATGCATAGATCTGAGCAATTGACACTGCCCCAGTCCCTTTGATGGACCGGAGGGTTTCTTCCATTTGTTGGATTTTCTTGAAAATGTCACCAGCTTCCTGTTCTTTGCTTAGGATGGTGATTTCTGGAGTTTTGTTGGTTATATCCTGGTTCTGTGGTCTAGGAATCTGAGTTTCAACTTTTTTAGTCTCTTGATGGCCACTGCTACCACCAGATGCTCCTGGTTCTAGGTTAGTTTGAGATTGTTTCTCTTTGAAGGCCTTGCTTTGCTCTCGAAGGAAACTGGCTAGCTCGGCTATCTGATTTTTTAGTCCTTCGAATTCTTCCCTAGTCACAGGGGTGGATTCTGATGGAGCACTTGAAGCCATGTCCATAGATGGACCGGGTGCTTTTCTGGCCTTAGATCTAGTGATAGAACCAATTTTTTCCTACCTACACCAAAACGTAGGCGTGTCAGTTTCCTGAGGTAGGTAATGACTGGATGCATTTATGATGTGTGTTTTTTAAGTTTATCCTACAAAACCGAGGTTAGTTGTTTTGATGGCAGGATGATAAGATATCTGACAAGAAAGTAAATGTTTTATTATTGTCATTTACATTGTGCTCCTCAGTAATTGGAGACTTAACATGGAATTTGAAAGAAGAAGGCATGAAGAAGCTTCCCTTCAGATTTGGTTAATCAGAGGCTGACCTATCTTAGGTTTACTCTCACGACTTTTGCTTCGGCATGAAGGTTCCCAGATCATCGTAATTTACTAGAAGGGAAGTTAATCCGTTCGTTCAACTGGAGCGAATCTGGGTGGTGCATTTTCAGGAGGCAGCCCCGGAGACTTAGTCGTCCCTAGAGTCCTTACTTATCACCAACCGGGTTAGCCTCCTGGTGGAGGGACACATAACATACATTCACATACATCGGCCTCACCGCTTATGCATGCAATGACAGTTCATGCGAAGCACTAATATGGGTGCGATGCACTAAAACATTCATTCTCATTCATTCAATGTAAAGGCACAGCATTCATACATTCAATGAAAGACGCAGCATTCACTCATCCATTGACTGTGGAGACGCAGGATTTCACGCATTCAATAGTTTTGAAAGGCAAATGTTTGAAAAGATTGAAAGCGGCCTAAGCCCTCTACTGTCCCCAGCAGAGTCGCCACCTGTCGGCGTTGTAAAATTTAAGAAATACTGCGGGTCGGTTCGTAACTCGGTTTTCCTCAAATCGATCTTCCTAAGTTATCTCTACCCTTATTCTTTTTATTGCAAAAAAGATTTTGAAGGGTATTTTAGGAAAGAGACCAACATGTGTATATGTCGACGATTTGATTTGATTAACAGAGTCACCAGTTGGTAGTTTTGAAAATGGTTATACCAACTCAACCGAGTTTGATTTGAAAGAGGCCCAATTGCTGGACATTGTCAAAACTTGATCTTTGAAATTGGAGTTTTGAGTTCGGGGGCCTGGTTAAGTGTGGGGAAGGTGTTAGGTACCCCACAACTCCCGTGTAAACGCGGTACCGCAATCTTTTTAATATTTCCCTTAAAAATGGAATGCGTGAGTGAATGATGTTTGAAAATTGGGCCTGTTGATTTGATTTATTAAAAGTAGTGCTTTGCTTCGTTGAGCGTATATACGAGGGTTTGATTTGATTTTGAAAATCAGTTTTTGATTTGATTTGCAAAAGCATTTTGATTAGATTTGCAAAAGCTTTGAATTTGAATTTGACAGTAAAGTTTTGAAAGCTGGTTATCAAACCCCTACGCTGACATAGGAATAGGAGCCTTTTGATACTTCCAAATTTTTATCTTTATAGCCTTAAGGCTGCATGTGAGGTGTGTTGGGACATGATCTATCACAACAAAAATGTAAGTGTCGGTCTCCTCATGGGTATGAAAACCATCAGAGGGACGCTGACACGACAATCCATATTTCACTATGTTAAGACCTTAAATCCGGATAACCGTTTTAAGGTCGATGTACATGTACATTTTACAGAAAAACTGGCAAGATACATCTGTAAATCGGAGTTTGTCCATCGTGGAAATCAGATTCTGATCATTTTGATCACGAATCCCACGATTCCTAGGCTCATATGTGAGTAGCCAATAAACCTGCACAGTTCAAATTTGCACAAAAATAAATGTATGTCCACACGTCGCAATGGAACCAAGGATTCATCAGTAAATCCTGGCTGCGCGTGGCCAAAGTGTCTCGTTCCCACTAGATAGCGATCTAAGGGACGCGAGTTTGCTTTCAGTGCTGAAACTAGAAATAAATCTAGATTTAAGGAAATCTCAGCCGTTCTAGCTTCCCGGTTCAGTCTGGATGCTTTGAACCGTTTGAAAACTAGAAGTGGCGATATTTAAATAAATCTAGACCGCCCACAGATATATCAGTGCAAATTCATATGCAAATGAATGTTGAATGTAGCAGTTGAATGGAATTGAATAAGTAATATATATATGTATATATATATTTATACATATAAGCTGTAAAAGGGCGATGGGTTTTCACTCGCAAGCTCGGACTAGAATTGAAATATATATATATATATATATATATATATATATATTTATAAAAACTATAAATAACCATGAAATGATCCACGCTGTGACAGAAATAATATATATAAGCAGTAAAAAGGGCGAAGGGTTTGCACGCCAATGCCCGTACTGGAATTGAAATTGACATAAAAGTAGTCACCCAGTGATTGGGGAGAGCACCCAGTATGGGGAAATGTGCAAAAGCAGTAAAATGGCCACAAAATAATCCAGACTGACTGAAAATATATATATATATATATATATATATATATATATATTAACAGATATGTAGTCAATCAGGACTGATATGAGTACCAGTGATGGTGAATGTCGCTTATATATGCTTAAATATATATAAAAACGGTAAACTACCATGGATTTGAAATTCGGGCTTTGACAGAATTGAAATGTTAGTACATTTACAGTTAAATATGTGCAGAAAAAGGCCAAACCTGGGCTGGAAAGACAACCTAGTTCGGCGAAGTTGCCAAAACTGTTTGTGCTAGTGCATTGAAGCTGCTGGAGCTGACGGATCGTCAATCCGAGTTGTAAAAATGTTAAAAACGGAGTTTATGTACAAAATTATATCAATTTTTGACAAAAATGACCACGGAACTAAGTTCCGGGCATATTTTGAAAGTGAAACTTGGTGTGCAAGTGTAAAGCAGCGCAAAGTAGTAGTTTTGACTTGCTGATCGTAAAAATACTTACAATGGGCTACACAGCTGGCTTTTTGTCACTTAGTGGTCTTTAAACGTCCAAATCTACCTGTGGTTTTTTGATATGTGGTAGTATATGGGTATATCTACGTATTAGAGTAAAAATATTTGGGTTTGGAAGAGGTGTAATAGTCAAAAAATCAGTCGGGCAGGGCTTCGCTGCGTTTCTTGCTTATGAAAATGAGAGGGGGCTGCCCCTCTATTTATAGAGGGGGGAGCCGCACCTTTACACGCGGCTGCCGCAGGTTGAGGTGCGGCCACTCGAGGTGGGCCCCGCGTGTCTGGCTTGGTCGTTTCGAAGTACGTGCACTCCGAGGAATGCGATGTCCGGTTAAAAACTTTCTAACTTTTGATCGGAGCGTCCGTTTGAGGTGTGCTGTACCTTTCCGGAAAGCTCTCGCCGAGAGTGTCGCAATGACATGGAAAAAAACATTTTTCGGGTCCAGGAAGATGGGTTCATAACTAAGTCTTCGATTCCCCACAGTTTGTCCGTTGAGCTGTTGTGACAACCCCAAATTCGGGTTCTCTAACCCCGATTCGGTCGTCACGATACAATATAAATATCCACCTCTAAACAACATACAATAACTAAATGCGGAATAATAAACGTATGTCGTTCATTCAAAAGGTGTTACTAGTCCCAAGATTCGATAACCTTAATACAAACATACCCTAGAATAGTCATTAGGGTTCATATTACATAACAGTAATTTAATTAAACATAAAGATAAGGTCTGCTCCTTGCAAACTAATCCTACATCTTCCCTTTACCCTTGTCCTTCCCTGAAGTCTCGGGCTTAACTACAATATAAGTCATGATATAGCAAGAATGAGCAACAAGTTTGCTCAGCAAGTTTAAATACAACAATAAAAGATATATCATGATGAAAAGAAAATATCTGACAATGAATTCAATAATATGAATATCAGAAGCAAGAATAATGATTGCTTTTAGAATAACTGATAGTCAAGTAGACTTCGAACTATAAAACTCCAATGGAATCAATAGCTGATTGACCCTTTGGTTACGGGCTACAGAATAAGTACTTGAGGGGATCAGCCTCGCGTACGCCATGTATATGCATAACATTCAACTCTGCTGTTTGTATCTTTATACTAGATACATGGGGTACTCCCCTATATATAAGGGGTGTTCTTTTCAGTCTAAGAATCCTTACCATCAATTGGTTTGGATAGCTTTTATAAAATTTCATACAATTATCTGACCGAACAAGGGTTCAGACTCTATCTGACACAGTTCAAGAATTATAGAACTTTAAATAATGTACAAGTTCAAGACTGTACGAACTCAAGTGCACCAAGTGCGAATATCAATAAGATCGATGTGGAATAATTGCAAAGTAATTAAACCACCTAAAGCATACTTGGAAATAAGGTCCAAGCGTTAATAAATAACTAGCAACACAATAATAACCTGCTCAATACAATATGAGAAGGATAGGAAACTTGCACAATAGAAAGTGAAGTTCAGAAACTTGCACAATATTCAAAGTTATGTAAGATAGTGAACTTGCATTCAATATAACAATCAAATGAAGTTAGGAAACTTTCCTGTTTGCTCAGCTACAAATAATTCTAGCTTTAATTAACTCTCTTTGAAATAACCTAACATTAACAAGTCGGTATTCCAATTAGTACGTGTAAACTAATATGCGTCTACACTTACAAGAATCTAGTCATCATATAATTCTAGCACATAGTTCACGTAAGTCAATCTAATCGTGTCTTAGATTTAATAACTTTAGATTAACTAGTTCCTATGCGTCAATATAGGCTTGAACACATGTATACTTTAATCCACATAATTCATGCCTTAGAAATTCATTTTCTATGAATATGCATGCATATGTGAAATCAGTATATAACCAAGTGAGGTTCATGTCAATATGTCTATAGGCATAATGAAATCTTAATGCTCATGCTTGCATGCTCGTAACATAACTCATATGGTAATCGATGTTATTAACTTTCAAATCATAAGTTTTCTTTCAAAATTGCACTAAGTCAACTGTGACACCCCCGAATCCAGGTCCTCTGACCCCGGTCCGGTCGTCACTAAATAATACTAAACATCCACCTCTAAACAACATATGATAACCAAAGTGCGGAATATAATAAACGTACGTCGTTCATTCAAAAGGTGTTACTAGTCTCAAGATTTGATAACCTTAATACATCATAACAAACATACCCTATAATAGTAATTAGGGTTTAAATTACAATAATAGGAATTAAACTAAACATAAAGTCTGCTCCTTGCAAACTATCACTACATCTTTCCCTTGCCCTTGTCTTTCCCCGAAGTCTCAGGCTTAACTGCAATATAAGTCATGATATAGCAAGAATGAGCAACAAGTTTGCTCAACAAGTTTAAATACAACAATAAAGGACATATCATGATGAATGGAAAATATCTGACAATGAACTCAACAATATGAATATCTAAAGGATTTAACAATATGAATATTAGAAAGATTCAACAATATGAATATCAGAAGCAAAGATAACGATTGGTTTTAGAATAACTGATAGTCAAGTAGACTTTGAACTATAAAACTCCAATGGATTCAATAGCTAATCGACCCTTTGGTTACTGGCTACAGATTTAGTATTTGAGGGGATCAACCTCGCGTACCCTATGTGTATGGATAACATTTAGATCTTCTGTTTGTATCTTTATACTAGATACTTGGGGTACTCCCCTATCATATAAGGGGTGTTCTTTCAGTCTAAGAATCCTTACCATCGATTGATTTGGATAGCTTTTATAAAATTTCATATACTTGTCTGACCGAACAAAGGTTCAGACTCTATCTGACACAGTTCAAGAATTATTGAACTTTACAACATGTACAAGTCCAAGACTGTACGAACTCAAATGCACTAAGTGCGAATATCAACAATATCGATGTGGAATAATTGTAAGGTAATTAAACCACCTAATAGCATGCTTAGAAATAAGGTTCAAGATTAAATGAATAACTGTCAATACAATAATAACCTACTCAATACAGTATGAGAATGATAGGAAACCTGTACAACAAAGAGTGTAAGGTAGGAAACTTGCTTACACATATAATATATAATATATATGTAACATATATATAATAAATATAATACTTATAACAATAATAAATATTACTAATTACATAAGTTATAGGATTTGAAAAGTCATAAGGCCATGTTTGGCAAAACAAAGCTATTTTAAAAATCACTTTTTAGCTAAGGCCTTGTTTGGAGAAATAGGGTTAATCAAGTACAAGGGCCTTGTTTGGTAAAACTATTTAAAATCCTTTCCCATTATTTTAATAAATTTTTTACTCCATAGTTTAATTACTACACTTATTTAATTAAATTATCATATTTTAATTAAATAAAACTAACACCCATTTAATAATAAAAACACACAATACTAAATTGTTACACAATTATAATTTCTTTATTAAACATAATACATGTAACAAATTATTATTAACACATAGCACATAACATTAAATCTGATTCAATTATTCTTAATTAAATTAGAATTATTCTACACCATTGCTAATATATAAATTTAATTAAATATATAGCACTTAATTAAATCAATCCACATCATCACATACTTAATTTATTTAACTCAACAAATAAATTCAATAAAATATTTATTCACTTCATTTAATTAATATAATACACTTAATTACATTACTCCATATTAATCACATAATCTCAATAAATAATTTAATTAAAATATTTATTTACTTCAATAAATATTAAATTAACATTTAAATTCTCTTCACACCAAATCACACATTTCACAATATTTTTCACATATACATATACTCGTACTCGAACATCTTAAAATAAAAATTTATTTATTAAATTCTCATTTATAAATTCTTAAAAAAAATCCGGATGTCACATCCTTCCCTCCTTATAAGGATTCTGTCCTCGGAATCAACGAAACCTCCCTTACTCGGTTTTCACCAAAATCTCTTCCACAATTATCGTTAAATAACTTCAACACGTTAACTTAGAAAAAAGTTTCACATATACATATACTTCATTCATTTCTTCAACAGCTATTAGGTTTTAATACATAACCTTCAATTAAACACAGTCATATATCAAATATTATCTATTCTTTAACTCGTTCATTCCTTTTTAAGGATCATTACCGAATACTCTACTTGTCGAATTAATATACTACATAATTCACCATCTATAATTGTTCGGGTTATCACATTCACCCCTTCTTCTAAGAATTTCGTCCTCGAAATTTTAGTTTATCAATCTTTATATATCAATCTATCAAAATAGATTTTACGTTAATATCTATTCACTGGATAAATGTGTTCTATAACTACTTCTTTCTAAGGAATATCCTTCTCGCTACATTCATCTTCAGAATAATAACAATCTTTCACAATTGCTTAATAATTGAAAAGCGATATAAATAACTCAGGAATTTAAAAGATTCCAATAATGCTGAGTGGTCGCAATACCTTGAACTTCTTTCTAGGTTTAATAGTGCTTCACTCCCGGTACTTCACACTATAAACCGCATCGGTACTCTAGGTGGCCAGCCTATCGTACCCCTACGTCAGGCCCAAATGTAGTATATGCATTACATTCGGAACTATAGTCTCCGATAACATGTCCCCTTGTTATAGGGTTGTTCACCTCAGCTTCTTAACATCTGAATCCGCATCAAAATAATTTGGTTTGGCATAGTTTGACCAAGAACGCTCGAATTCATAAACATCTTTCAATAATTGTCTAGCTGAATTAAGTAGCATAGACTTCTAGCAATAATTCGGACATCAATCGAAATATATATATATATATATATATATGTATATATATTTTTAACCAACTCAATAAAATAAATATTATTTTTTTTTCGTTTAAGGAAACTATATGTAAATAAATCAATCTTTTCATAATATCATGATACCGTACCGTAGTAATAATACGTTGAGGATTTCGTCATTACATGACGTCGTCATACTATATCATACCATAGTGGGCTGACGATCATACGATCATATCCAACACTAGGTTTAACTGCATTGATAACTTCCTCGATTATTGTTTCTACACCATATCAAATGATGCATATATAAAATATATTTTGAAAATTTAAAATCATTTTTGTCTAGCTGAAGCAATTAGCATAGACATGTGAATAATAGCACTATTTTAAAAAATTCATTGGTTCCATCATTTGATCCAATGTTTTTCAAGAAAATAGAAGTGCAACATCAGCACGAAGTCAATAAATTTTGAAAATCTAGCAAAGCTGGGAGATTTAGAATATAAAAACTTTCTCCATCAATATAACTCTTTACTCCACCATTACTTAATCATTCTATCAATCTTAAACAACATCAATGCTTTCTATACCATAACCTTTCTATACCCAGTATAGTTCATCGAACTTACCATATTTTGGAAGTTCAGGAACTTGCCACAATAATATGAGTTTAAGAACTTGTCCTAGCAATACGTAGTCAAAGAACTGATCAGAGACTATTCATATGCTTAGGGGTTCAAAAACATACATACGACTATGAGTCATGAACTTACCATATGTATGAGTTTTAAGAACTCGCCTAATCTTAAGATCATCTAATGTAATCTTAATATCATCTAATCTAATCTCTATTGACTCTAACTATCAAATATAATATGAGAAAAGAATCACCTTCTTGTTATATATATATCGATAGCGCGACACCAACCTTCCAACGATTATCAATATGATAAACCAAATGTAAGCACAAAACCCTGCCCATATAAGATTTGTACAACTCAGCCACCACATGAGTCCTCAGTTGAAATCCCACTTACCTCTATCTTACTTATAACTTCTTATCCTATGCTCGATACAGACTTTCTATATCTCATCATTTATAACTCCTCGTGAGTTAATCTCGTACTATCCCATAGTACATTCTCGTTATAGCCTCAAACTATAACTATTCAATCATTAAAAACCATCTGTCTTTCAACTTAAAAGATATCATGTAGTGATCTTATTCTATAATCATCTTCTTATGATTCTTTTCTTATCCCATTATTGTTTTGTTTTAAAACTTCTTATCTCTACCTTACATCATATTATATCATGAATTCATTATGCTTTTAATCTCATAGACTTCGTCTATTCATCGTTATTCGTCATCTAGATCATTGGAGTTAGGTAAGTCCTGGTTTTTATCTCTACATCTCCTCAAGATTTTTCTTTGAATCTTCTTGTTTATTAATCAATTCTCGTTCTTTAAGAATTTCTAATTCCATTCATGTTACTCAATATTTTATTCGAGTTTTATCCCTCACCATTCTAATCTTCTTCTTATAACATTTCTAGGACTTAACTCATCCTATACTTCTACGTATGTGAAAAGAATCACCTTTTCGTTATACGTAACTTAAACTTAACTTCTTATAATCTAAGGTCATAACCTAAGGTACTCTTACCTAAGGTGTATAACCTACATCTTTGATACCAACTGTAACGACCCCAAAATTCATACAATAATATTCTCCTTCTCGATCGTTAACAATACAACTTTAATCTCTCATTACATCATTATTCGATATTAAAAACCACTAAAAATGCGGAATATTTAAAACTTTTATAAACTTTCTTTCTATATTGCCCTAAATCGCATCCTTTACATTACATCTCTTCGATTCAAATATATATCATGAATCGTTACAACAAAATGACTATACAAAGTCTTACATAATAAAACAATATCCATCTACATTGGATAACTCTACTTATAATTCAGTGACATATTTCATTCAAAACATTAACTATAATTTGAAATTGAACATAACTAATATTCTTGAACATTGATCTCTATAAATCACTTAACACGTATCTTTACCTTGCATCCTTGACCTGCAAAAATGGTTATTTGCAAGAGTGAGCTCGACAGCTCAGCAAGTTCTAACAGTTTTCATGCATCACGTATCACATAATAAACATGCTCAACATAAATCTCATAATAATTAAAGTAACATGGCATACATGCTTTAATTCACATAACAAATATAAAGATTGAGTTCCTTATTCAATCAACATTATTTAACCAAAATAGTGTAGTCATAAATTGACTTTAACATTTTATGATTACAACATGTATAACATATCATGCTCGCTTACAACATATATAACATATCATGCAATTTAAAACAGTTCATCAAATTCATGTAGACAAGTAGGAACCGAAAGACTTGCCTGGCTCGTGGATTACCAATTACCGAAAAAACTACTTAATATAATCTACTTCATGATCCTACATAACGTATCACCATACACATCAATTATTAGTCACTTAGCAACGCTTATCAAACGTCTAAGTAAATTCTAATTTACACTTTTTAATTTACACTTCGTAATTCTCTTCCATTCTCGTTTGACACTCGCTGTTAAACCATTTGTATAATTAACGATATAAGTTATTTATTACATAGCTAATTTTCATCATTAGTTAACCAATTAAGATTAACTCATTCCTCATTAACTAATAAGTTAATAATTAATCACCACGTAATTTAATCACCTCACATAATCATATTATATTTCACATAATTAACTAATTATAATTACATCTTACGTCAATCAAATTAAATTTCAAGTTAAATATTATTATATTTACTAACATTCATGTTTTATAACTTAGAACAACATCTAATATCGTCGACAGCACTATACTTGCGTATGTGCATGACCGACGCCCTCCGATTGACTCCGAATACGCATCAGTCACAAAGATGACCATTTTGACCCTTTCTAACTACCTCAAATCAAAAAATTTAAAAAACAAAAGTTGTAGGTCTACTCGTGCTCGTTCCGAATCATCTTGAATCTCCTCAATCGGAGTTCGTATGAAAACGTTATGGCCGTTTTACTACCGGAGGTCAAAATAATTTTGCATTACAACAACTAAACCACCCCGGACAGCAAGGGTACCTACTGGGGCGGGTCCCCCAAGGCCAAAAACACCCGCTCGGGCGGGTCCAAGGGCTGGTGGAGGCGCTGGTTCGCGAACTGGTGGAGAAATAAGCCAATTTGGCTTATTCCGTCACACCGAATTCGAATTTTCCCAACATGACAAACATGAAACATGTGACAAACAGTATTTTAAGCTTATTAACATGCTCATAACATAAAACTTTCATATAAACACATAATCACAACCAAGATTTCATGGAATTCGAAGAAAAACATAATTTTAAGCGTTCTTGATGAAAATTGCTATTAGGAATTCGTTTTTTGATTAATTCAAGTAATTCCAATTGTATTAACTTCTATTCTTAACATACTAACATAATACATGATCAATTTCAACAATAACCCATAATCAAACACCAATTTGATAGTTTCAAAAGCTATTTTTCAGAAATTAGTTCACAGAAAATCATTATGAGCACAATTCTTCTTATTTATCAAAAATACATGAATTGAATTACTAAAACAATAATATAACTTATATATAATCATGCTATATCATATATTATACATATCTCATGCTCACATCAAGGATTTAAGAACAATTTTCAACATAAATTCATAATCTAACACTATGAACATGATTTTCATAGGGTTCATCATATACTTGTGATTGAAATTCTTAAACAACTATGAAACTCTCATGTAAACATATATACATGTATATATACATACATATCCCATTCTCATAACAAAATTATGAAGTTTCACAAATAGATTTTTACATAGAATTCCAAAACTATGAACATATAGAATCACATGCTTGAGAAACTTGTTTTTAAGACGATTGAGTTCTGAAATTCTTTTCACGGCACATAATTATATATATGAAAACATATGAACATGATATAAACATATAATCTTATACACATGAAAACCTAATTTTATAAACATCCCAAATAAAACATCTTAATTGAATTTAGGGTTAGAATTATAACCTTGCTAGTCTTTGATTAAGAGAGATATAGAGATGAAGATGATAGTGGGCCTTGTTTTGAGCTCTCCCTTCTTCTTTTTCTTCTTCCTTCTTCTCTGAGAACTCTAACTCTCTTCTTCTTCTCTTAGACTTAGGCTTTTTAGAAAAACTTACGTACTTTGTTTTCTAACTAACATATATAATCATACACATATAATATATAATATATATGTAATATATATAATAAATATAATACTTATAACAATAATAAGTATTACTAATTACATAAGTTATAGGATTTGAAAACTCATAAGGCCATGTTTGGCAAAACAAAACTATTTTAAAAACCACTTTTTAGCTAAGGCCTTGTTTGGAGAAATAGGGTTAATCAAGTACATGGGCCTTGTTTGGTAAAATCATTTAAAATCCTTTCCCAGTATTTTAATAAATCTTTTACTCCATAGTTTAATTACTACACTTATTTAATTAAATTATCATATTCTAATTAAATAAAACTAACACCCATTTAATAATAAAAACACACAATACTAAATTGTTACACAATTATAATTTCTTTATTAAACATAATACATGTAACAAATTATTATTAACACATAGCACATAATATTAAATCTAATTCAATTATTCTTAATTAAATTAGAATTATTCTACACCATTGCTAATATATAAATTTAATTAAATATATGGCACTTAATTAAATCAATCCACATCATCACATACTTAATTTATTTAACTCAACAAATAAATTCAATAAAATATTTATTCACTTCATTTAATTAATATAATACACTTAATTTCATTACTCCATATTAATCACATAATCTCAATAAATAATTCAATAAAAATATTTATTTACTTCAATAAATATTAAATTAACATTTAAATTCTCTTCACACCAAATCACATATTTCACAATATTTCTCACATATACACATACTCGTACTCGAACATCTTAAAATAAAAATTTATTTATTAAATTCTCATTTATAAATTCTTAAAAAAAATCTGGGATGTCACAGATATTTAGAGCGGGGTTGAGTTAAAAAGATAGTTTTGCCCTCCTACAGTGTTAGTAACAGGTAAACGAAATTTCGAGTGTCTACAGATGCCCCTTTTATCATGTTCATGCAATGTAGTGGAATGAACATGATAAAGATTGCTAGACACTAGAAATGGAAATGCAAAGGTAAAGCAATGCATGGCGGGATATGCCATTAATGTTAGATACCTTCGAGGGGGTAGGGTTATCACTGATTGATTACGTTAGTTTCTGCTGGGGAAAACGTTACCCATGATAACCCTTGTTGCAGCATTATTATGCGGTTGCTGGTAGGACATTAGAGTTAAACTATCACAAACTATTCTCGTCACTTTCTGCTGGGGATGACGTTCTCCGTGATAGCTTTGTTGACTTTGATGGGGATGATATTTTTGATGCTACCTTGGTTTGAGACCAATGGTTTCCCATGCCTGTTGATACTCTTCATGGGGAATATTTTCCTCCCGGTTGATGCTGTTATACCTTTTTGTTGGTTTCTCCTCTAAGGATATATCTCGGTTACCGATTTACCTCAATGTATGCTTCTGATGCCTATCTTAATCATAATTTACATCGATAGTTGGCAACAGGGGGGTTGAATCACCAATCCTTCTTGGTATTCTGGTCCCTCTGAGGATGTGTATAACAAATTCCATCATCGGGGATAGATTATTGTATTGCTTCCAACACCGGATCACTTCCGATGCTTCGGCGGGGTTGCGCCAACGGCTGAGACGTCGCCGGGGTTGAGCCAACGGCTGATACTTTATTGGGGTTATGCAAACGGCTGAACTGTAACCAGTCTGTACCCGACGCTTCGCTGGGGTTATGCCAATAGCTGAACTGTCATCAGTTTGTACCCGACGCTTTGCTGGGGTTGTGCCAATGGCTGAACTGTCACCAGTCTATACTCGACGCTTCGCTGGGGTTGTGCCAACGGCTGATCTATCACTAGTCTATACCCGACGCTTCGCTGGGATTGAGCCAACTGCTGAACTGTCATTGGTAAGTACCCGACGCTTCGTTGGGGTTGTGCCAACGGCTGAACTATCATCGGTCTGTACCCGATGCTTTGCTAGGGTTGTGCCAGCTGCTAAACTGTCATCGGTCAGTACTTGACGCTTTGCTGGGGTTGAGCCAAAGGTTGAACTGTCACCGACTGTAGCCGACACTTTGCTAGGGTTGAGCTAACGGCTGAACTGTCATCGGTCTGCACCCGATGCTTTGCTGGAGTTAAGCCTACGGTTGAACTGTCACCGGTCTGTATCCGACGCTTTGCTTAGGTTGAGCCAATGGTTGAACTGTCACTGTCTGTACCTGACGCTTCGCTGGGGTTGAGCCAACGGCTGAATTGTCATTGGTCTGTATCCGACGCTTCGTTGGGGTTAAGCCAACGGCTGATCTGTCACCGGTCTGTACCCGACGCTTCGCTGGGGTTGAACTAACAGCCAAACTATCATCGGTCAGTACCCAACGCTTCGTTGGGGCTGTGCCAACGGCTAAACTGTCACAGGTCTATACCTGACGCTTCGCTGGGATTGTGCCAACGGCTGAACTGTCATCGGTCAGTACCCGACGCTTCGTTGGGGTTGAGCCAACGGTTGAGACGTCGCTGGGGTTGAGCCAATGACTGATACTTTGCTGGTGTTGTGCCAACGACTGAATTGTCACCGGACTGTACTCGACGCTTCGCTGGGGTTGTGCCAATGGCTAAACTGTCACCGGTCTGTAACCGACGCTTCGAAAGTTGCAGTTTTTGGCAGTTTTTCGGTAGTTTTTTAGCATTCTTCATCATTGGTCCTCGGACATTACTTCGAGATGGATACCAATGGCTTTTAGGAAGTTCCCCTTTCTATTAGGATTCTTATACTTAAACGCAGGATTTCAGGACAAATCGCTTAATC
The DNA here is from genome assembly GCA_020205555.1 of Panax stipuleanatus. Lineage (NCBI taxonomy): Eukaryota > Viridiplantae > Streptophyta > Magnoliopsida > Apiales > Araliaceae > Panax > Panax stipuleanatus. Next base: position 57,015,957 of record CM035126.1, on the reverse strand, counting down.
GCGTAGCGATTTTTTCTCAGATTTGACTTTTTAGCTCATATAAACTCTGTTTAAACTCGAACCAAACCGAGCCGGAGGGAGTGGGGCCCACCCTGGGGAGTTGTAGGTAGAGGTGCGACAACCACAGGTGGGCCCGCTTCTACCTACATTTTTAAAATGGGCAGTAACGGGCTCAGAAACTCATCTTTCATTTCGAGTTTCAAACAGAATCCAATTTTCTTTTTCAGATCTACGGAGTTCGGGCAGCTTTTTTCAAATTTTGTCAGCGGCTGCGTGTTCTGTACATCTCAGGTAACGTTTTACATCCTTTTTTTCGCAAGTTTTGATCGTTAAAAGCATGTAAACCACGTAGGGTGTTTTTAGACGCAATGTATGAAAAATGTACGCCTATATGACCTTCTAAAAATTTTCTGACTTCATAAGTATCCATATTTTACTGCAATGCACGTTTTGATGTAAGAAAATTCAGATTCTGAGATAGTCATATTTTGCTCTTTTTGATCAGTTTACTCATCCTTTTTGAGGCCTAGTGAGCCTGGATTTTTAACTAAAAATGTCCATGGTAATTTGGCTACCATGTGAAGTTTACTTTTGATTTCATTTCACAAATATGAACTGTTTCTGTTTTTGGGTAGGTGTGCTACTGAATGGCCACCTAAACATGCATATGTGCATGCGGACAGTCCATTTTACAAAGGAGACTCTGGTGAAATTTTTTCAAAAGCCCGAGCATTTAATAAACATGCAATTTTGACTCTACTGGGGATTTTTGACTGACCCATGCACGTTTTTAGGAATTAGCTTTTTAAAAAACATGCAGTTTTGACTCTACTGGGGATTTTTGACTGACCCATACATGTTTTAGGATTTAGAAATGCATAAAATACTGTTTTAAATTAATAAGCCACAGGTTTTAGGCTTACCACATCCTTTCTGAGGTGATTTGGAGACTTTGTCCAGGTGATGTACCGAGATAGACCTGGCGGTGCCAGCAGAGTTGTTTCAGGAGTTAGACGAAGTTGACCTTTTGATGTTCCTCATCCACGTCCAGCCCTGCCGCCTCGCAGGTTAGCGGAGTCAGTGATTTGTCCAGCCCAGGATGAGCCGCCGATTGATATAGATGACGAGGAGGCTCCTTTTGTTGCTCCTGTCTCAGGTTTTGGCCCCACGTGCGGAGCTTTTTGGCATTGTTGTGCCAACCCAGGAGTTGCTGGGAGACTTGAGTCGTCATCCATCGTGATATTTTCATGCCAATAAGGTGACTTGAAGTTTTCTTCTCTCTAGATTCTCTTTCTTTCTTTTGCCATTCTCGGGGCACAGGTTTTTGATACGGGTTGGCTTTTGATACAGGTTCCTGGCTTCACGCAGCCTCGAGGGAAATGGTTCAACGTGCACTCCCTTTTACTATACTTTGCACCAGGAGTATAGGGATATCGTTGATGGCTGGGGGTTTCAGGCCTTCTCTATTCTTCCTCGTCGTTGCCCCTAGGGTTATATGAGGGCTTTGTCTGAGCGCTGGTTCCACCAGACTTAGTCTCTTCACTTGTTGGACTCCGAGGTGATGATGACTCCTATGTATTGGAGGTTCATCACCGGAATAGAGTTCGAGGGTAAGCCAGTGCCTGTCGTGGCTGACATTACGCCCACTGCCATTAGATCCCTGCTGGGAGTTCCTGTGACAGCGATTAAGGGTCGGACGGTCCGATCTGGTAGCTTGAGCGTAGATGCCCAGAGTGGGGCTTTAATTGAGCCTTTGCCTGATGATCAATGGGTTAGGGATCACATCTTGAGGCGATTGTTTCTGGTGATCATCAGGGGTTGTTTCTGGCAGACAACTCATCGACTGTGTCCTTCGCCCTAGTCAGCGCCACCCGATATGTAGAGTGCCTCAGTGACTTTGATTGGGGTTCCTACACCTCTGCCTATTTTCTCCGAGGCATGCGCATGCTCTAGAAGGGTTTGACGGAGGCTTGGTTAGGGTTTTACCCATTTCTGCTGGTGAGTACATCTTTCTTGTACCTTTTTGATTTTTGCATTTACATTTGTTAGTTTTTATCACTAAGGACTTTTGATATTTACATGGCCAGTTCTGGGCGTATGAGAGGCTTCCTTACCTATGGCCCGCCACTATTTTAGGTCTGGAAACCTATCCGCGGGGACGATTGGCATCATTCCACTCTGACAGAGGTCTCTGTTGCTGAGGGCTTTACTCATTCCCGCCTGCAGTTGGAGCTTTTAACAGCCGGGAGCGATCTCGTGGATCCCATATACCTCTGAGTTTTTGAATGTTAGATTTGAGGGAGGCTTCCCCACTAGTCGAGAGTTTATATTGTTGACCTGCAGAGACCTATTTTTGACAGAGGGAGACTGGGAGCTCTATCTAGGAGAGCATGCTATTCAGAGTATTATGGGTCAGATCCGCATTCCCTTTGTTACTCCGGCTTAGCATCATTGGCCATTGGTCCAGCCATTAACAGATATCCCTATGGAGGGTGTGGACAGCTTTACTATGATGCCCCCAAAATAGGTTCAATACTCAACCCATTTTGAGTCGCCAAATACACTCAACAAAATTCAAATACAATCTTTCATATCACACGGTCGTGCAAAATACGACCACACAACTGTGAGTGTCAATACAGACATGTAAAAAATATTAACATTCAAACTAAGTCCTCATTACATTTATTATCACACTATTTTAAATAAAAAAAATAGTGAGGACTTCTACAACTCTAACTTGGACCATCACTCCATTCCCCGACTAGTACCCGCGATATTCTCATTTCCTGAAGAGAACAATGGAAGAAAAGGGTGAGCTCAACTAGCCCGGTAAAGAATATTATGACTAAGATAATGGAAAACAAATTATCGTTAGCCTTCAATAAATCAGATAAAAAATATTATGGACAACAAGTTTTAGATCAATATTCGTAGCAAAAATAACAATTCATTAGAAGAGTTAAGTAGAGAATGATGTCTACTATCTTCTTTGATTTAAAAGTCCATCATCAATATTTTATCCCTGTAACATCAATCAATATACATCTCGAATCAAATATCCATCTTTGCACTACAGGCCAAAGATATTCATTTGTCTCATCAGTTGGTTATGTTCATCTCAACACCTGTCCATCTTTGCACTACGGGCCAAAGATATTCATCAGGTAATCATTCATCTTTGCACTACAGGCCAAAGATATTTATCACGTAATTATTCATCTATGCACTACAGGCCAAAGATATTCAATTATATCACTATTTAGAACTGAGGATGATGAAAAATAATACAAATAACGGATCCAGTGAAGGACAAATATTAGAGAATTTATCCAGAGTTCAAGAATGAAGATCAAAACCTGGATCCAATCAAAGATGATTTGGAAGAAAAAAATATTATTTTTTTACTGTGAATAGTACTTTGTTAATAGTAACTCATGAATAGTAACTCGTGAATAGTAACTCGACATGAAAAGATAAAAATTTCACAAGAAAGTTCAGACCAATATTCCAGTGAAATAATATTAGATGAAGCGCAAAGCTCAAGTAATATCTGATCATTTCAGGAATTATAGAAGCAATACTTACCGTAGTAAGTTTAGAGTTAGAAATCTGAAATGAAACAATATACGAAACTGCAATTGAATTTTCACCAGTCTGGCGGTAGTCCGCTCAAACAGATTATTTCTACAATTTAATAACAGCTGAATATGAAGGGTTATTCACCAGGCATGCGGTAGTCCGCGTAGACAGGTTATTCCCACAGAATAATAAAGAATGGAATAACAACAGGATTTCACCATGCATGCGGTAGTCCGCGTAGACAGGTTATTCCAACAGAATAATAAAAAATAGAATAACAACCCTTACGAGTATTGAAAGAAAATAACTCTCTTCATGAATACGAAAGAAATAATACCCCTTACCTTAAAAATTTGGAGACTGTACTAGTGTAATAGCAGAATACTATTCTTCTTTCTCTCTTATTCTCTCTATACTTTCTCTCTCTATAGCTTTAGTGAATTGGTGAGAAATAATGAAGAAATGAGCTTCTATTTATAGGCTCGACAGAGTAAGGTTAAAATAGTCTTTTGTCATAATTTATGACAATATCGATCTATGACATCATTGCTTACCTCATCGCTCCGATGACATCATTGTTTGCATCATAAGAGTTCAAATTTAATTTGCACTCTTCCACCTCGTTTAACTTTTATACCATGAATTTACTATAATAATGTTACCATTCAAATTATAAAAATCATACTATTATATAATCACATCATACTACTATAATGTAATATTATAATAATATATTTGAATGAATTATTTTATAAGACAAGATAAAATACCAACTTTCAACAAATGTCACATGTTAAAAATTTCTCCGTTTAAATTCACATTGAATAAATATTTCCTTATCATATATATCAAAAAATAATTTTTCATAAATAATATTACAGAACTACAATATTGACAACCAGGTCGTTCCCAGGAAAGAGGGAGCCTTCCGATAAGAATTTCTTCTTATTGGCGCGCAATTAATCAACCCCTTTCCTAGATAGAACTTCCTTAGACATTGTCAATAATGCTATCTTATAATATTATTCAAATAATATGAATTATTGATTTGATAATTTGAAATAATGTGCAATGACAATTATTGAATCAATAATATAAAATAGCAAAGTAGCACTTATTGATATAAAATATCAACGTAGCAAATACTGAACCAATAAAATATTATGCAATTATTGAATCAATAATATAAAATATTGAACAGTAATTACTGCAACAATAATTGAGTAAGTGTCTTCCTACGTAAGAATCAATAATTTGAAATACTTTGCAATACCGTGTGCTACTGTGCAACACCACGTATTACTGTATTTTAACCACCGGGTATTTTAACAGTACTAATGGTAACAGAGTTGCTGTTATTTTTATAAAAAGGTTATTTCTGTCGCTTTCTATATCCGACATTCATTTCGTTAAGGGGTCCACCAATGACTGCGCCGTCGTACGAATATTCTCCGATAAAAAGAATATTCCTCGACCAAACGAATATTCCCCGACACAATAAATATTTTATAACCACTTGCTTACTTTGTAAACTTTGCACATTTCACCCATAACTTATCACATTTATCAAATCAACACCTTACTATTTCAAAATAATATATAAAGAAAATTAAATCTTATTCATAAAATTTGGGGTCTTACAACCTCCCCTCCTTATGAAATTTCATCCTCAAAATTGACGTACGTACCTGATATGTCGAAAAGGTGAGGATACCTCGTTTTTATTTTCGATTCTAACTGCCAGGTCATTTCCTAGATATCATGGTTCCTCCACAAAACTTTAACTTGAGGTATAACCTTTGAGCGTAGGACATGTTCCTTCCTATCCAAGATCTTGACAGGTACCTCCTCGTATGTTAAATCTTCAGCTATCTTGTCTGGTTCTAACTCAATAATGTGGTTTGGATCTTTCACATATTTACGAAGCACAGATATGTGAAAAACATTATGAACACGAGACAAGCTTGGAGGTAAGGCGAGTCTATAGGCCACATTTCCTACTCAGTCAAGGATTTCAAATGGACCAATGAATCATGGGTTGAGCTTTCCTCTCTTTTCGAATCTCGTAACTCCTTTTCATGGAGCAACACGTAATAATACATGATCTCCGACATTAAACTCCACGTCTCTTCGATGAAGATCAGCATAACTCTTTTATCGATCTTGTGCAGTTTGTATACGTTGTCAGATCATTTGAATCTTTTCCATAGTCATACGTACTAACTCCGGTCCCAACAATGTTGCTTCACCCATCTCATCCCAGCATACTGGAGAATGACATTTTCGTCCATACAACGCCTCGAATGGAGCCATGCCTATACTTTCCTGATAACTGTTGTTGTAGGAGAATTCCACCAATGGTAGGTACTTATCCCAACTCCCTTTGAAGTCTAGAACACAGAGTCTCAATAGATCTTCAAGAATTTGGATAGTCCTTTCCGATTGCCCGTCCGTTTGTGGATGATATGCCAAACTGAATCGTAAATCCGTGCCCATAGCTATTTGCAAGCTGACCCAAAATTGTGAAGTGAATCTTAGGTCACGATCCGAAACTATGGATACTGGCATGCTATGTAATCTCACAATCTCATTCACGTATATACGAGCAAGACGTTCAAGGGAATAAGTCTCCCGTATAGGGAAGAAATGAGCATACTTGGTTAATCTATCAACAATAACCCAAATCGCATCTATGCCTTGAGAGACCTTGGGAAGACCCATAACGAAATCCATGGTAATGTGTTCCCACTTCCATTTCAGAATCTCAAGTGGTTGTAATGGACCCTTTGGCACTTGATGCTCTGCCTTGACACATTGACACGTTAAACACCTCGAGATAAACCCCGCGATCTCTCTCTTCATATTGCTCCACCAAAATGTATGTCTAAGATCACGATACATTTTGGTACTCCCAGGATGGATTGCAAATGGTGTGTTGTGTGCCTCCATCATGATTCTATACTTTAAATCAGAATCGTCAGGAACACAAAATCTGGAGTTGACTCGAAGTATTCCTTCTTCATCAATCCTTGCTTTTGGAATAGCACCTTCTTGCACCTTCTTCCTCATATTCATCAGCTCCGGGTCTGTGGCTTGAACAGCTTTAATTTTATCAATCAAAGCTGGTTCTACGCGTATACTTGACATCATCGCATGGGTCCCCGGAGTCTTGAACTCTATCTCCATCTTTTGTAAATCACACAAAATAGGCCTTGAAAGTATTGCATTCGTTCCCGTATATGATCTTCTACTCAACGCGTCAACTACCATGTTCACTTTACCAAGATGGTATTGGATGGTATGGTCGTAATCTTTCAACAACTCAAGACAACGTCGTTGCCGCATGTTAAGTTCCTTCTGGGTGAAGAAATACTTGAGGCTCTTATGATCCATATAGATCTTCACTTTCTCCCCATACAGGTAGTGTCTCCAGATATTCAACGCGAAAACAACTGCTGCCAACTCTAGATCATGAGTAGGATAATTCCTTTCATATTCTTTGAGTTGTCGCGAAGCATAGGCTATGACTTTCCCATGTTGCATGAGAACACATCCTAACCCTTTGCCCGAAGCATCGCTGTAAATGACAAATTCATCCGAACCAGATGGTATCGTCAGAACAGGTGCTGAAATGAGTCTCCTCTTGAGCTCTTGAAAGCTCTTCTCGCATTCCTCGTTCCATACGAATTTTGTATCTTTCCGAGTCAGCTGAGTTAATGGAGTAGCGATTCGAGAAAATCCTTCCACGAATCTCCGATAATTACCAGCTAAGCCCAGAAAGCTACGTACTTCGGTCACCGACTTCGATTGCTCCCAACTTTGTATTGCTTCAATCTTCGCTGGGTCCACAGATACTCCATGTTTTGATACTACATGCCCAAGGAATGCTACCTCCTCAAGCCAGAACTCGTATTTCTTCAGCTTAGCATATAGCTTGTTTTCATGAAGCCTTTGAAGTACCAGCTTCAAGTGGTGCTCATGATCTTCACGGCTTTTGGAATAGATGAGGATGTCATCAATAAAGATAACCACGAATTGATCCAAATATTCCTTGAATACACGGTTCATCATATCCATAAAAGCAGCAGGAGCATTAGTCAATCCAAATGACATGACTAAGAATTTATAATGCACGTATCGAGTTCTAAAAGCAGTCTTCGGAATATCCTCAGTTTTAATCTTCAGCTGATGATATCCAGAACGAAGATCTATCTTTAAAAAGAATTGTGCACCTTGCAACTGGTTCGAACATGTCATCAATACGAGGTAACGGATACCAATTCTTGATGGTGACATGGTTCAACTCCCGATAGTCAATACAAAGTCGCATACTCTCGTCTTTTTTCTTTACGAATAAAACAGGAGCACCCCAAGGAGATGTACTAGGACGTATAAAATCGATGTCTAACAACTCTTGTAGTTGGACCTTTAACTCCTGAAGTTTTATAGGAGCCATTCGATATGAGGTTTTAGAAATGGGTTTTGTACCAGGTTCAAGGTCAATAAAGAATTCAACTTCACGTTCCGGGGGTAGACCGGGAAGTTCTTCGGGAAATACATTAGGAAACTCATTAACAACAAAAATATCATTCAAACCTAACGTATTCTGGTTTAGATCAGTGACATGGGCTAAGAAAGCTTGACATCCGTGTTTCAATAAACGAATAGCTTTATGACTTGAAATAACATTGATTGATTTTTGTGGTTTGGTTGTTTGAATTCGCACAATAGGTTGGTTAGGAATATAAAAATTAACATTCTTACGAAAATAATCAATTTTGGCATGATAAGTGGTCAACCAGTCAATTTCTAAAATCACATCAAATTTAAGTATTTTCAATGATATAAGATCAACAGGTAGGGTGAGGGTACCAATTTGAATCGAGCAAGATTTGTAAACTGTAGATGTAACGAAGGTTTCTACCAACGGAGTTTCAACAGATAAGTCAAAGTCTAATTTCTCAGGTGTCAAGTTCAAACGTTGAGCACAAGCAGGTGAAATAAAAGAATGGGTAGAACCAGTATCTAATAAAGTGTAAACTTCGCAAGAGTTTATTATCAGCTTACTCATAATAACCTCGTTCGGGTTCCTTGCTTGTTGGACAGTCACGACAAAAGCTCTTCCAGGAACCACTGACTTTGACTTGTCAGGGATAGCCTTTGGAGTCACCATCCCTACTAGACTTGCTTTCGCTACAGGACACACTCGAGCTATGTGCCCTTCCCTTTCACAGTTATAACACACCTTGGATTGTTGTGTGCAGTTGGGGCTGATGTGTCCCTCTTGCCCGCATTTATAGCATACGACCGGCGGTCGTTCTCCTCCCCTAGAAACAGTTGATGTTGGTGCTGCTGTCGATGCTTTCACATTCTCATTGTTGTACCTGCTCTTCTTGAAATCTCCCCCCGACTCACTTCTTCTATTATCATGGCCACGATTACCACCGGAGTGGTTACTGCTTCTGGTATGATACTTTCCTCCCTGCTGGTTGTCATTGTTCCAATGACTGCTGCCACTTGTACGACCTTGGTTGTTGTCCCTTGGTTGAACATAATCATTATCTCGTTCTAATAACTGGGCCCTATTCAATACATCCTAATATAGAGAAAATTTGTGAGAAATGAGGTATTGACGAATCTCAGGTTTCAAACCTCTTAGAAACATCCGCGCCATACGTTCCTCATTCTCCACCAAATGAGGTGCAAACCGGGATAACTCCGCGGATTTAGCCTCGTATTGGGACACAGTCATGTTGTTCTGTTCCAGTCTGATGAACTCTACCTCTTTTATGTGACGAATACTTTCTGGAAAGTACTTGTCATTGAACAGTTTCTGGAACGCCCCCCAAGTCATCTTGAGTGCGGCAGGCTGGGTACGCTTCACAGATTTCCACCAGTAATCTGCTTCTCCAAGGAACCTAAAGGTGGCAAATGGAACCTTCTGTTCCTCCGTGTATCCCAAGACATCAAATATCTTGGTAATTTGCTCAATCCAATTTTCTGCCTTGATTGGATCTGGCTTTCCCTGAAACTCTGGTGGTCCTAACTCTTTAAACTGCTTGGCAGTGACAAAGCCGCGAGTTGTTATTTCCACCAGTATTATAAACACGAGTCTCCCTCGTTTGGTTTTGCATGAACTGCAAAAAGCTTCTAAACATCCAGTCATTTATCATTTCTTCGGTAAGGTTGTTTACAGGAGGAATATAGCCTTCCTGTTGCACATTCTCCTCGTTGGTGATTAAAGGTGTCTCAACGGTCTCATTCACTCCATTGTTTAAATTTTCAACTGCCATTCTCAAATTCTGCCACAAAACAAGGGTTAATCAAACAAATTAACATATCACATATTAACCCTATGTTTCAACCTACCAATTAAATAATAATTAAGCTTAGGTAGGACACACTAGCGAATGTTTTACTCGTCTCTCCCCTCCTAGTTCTATTCCCAGATCTCCGCCAGAGATTATATCCCTAAGCTCTGATACCAACTGTGACGCCCCCAAAATAGGTTCAATACTCAACCCATTTTGAGTCGCCAAATACACTCAATAAAATTCAAATACAATCTTTCATATCACACAGTCGTGCAAAATACGACCACACAACTGTGAGTGTCAATACAGACATGTAGAAAATATTAACATTCAAACTAAGTCCTCATTACATTTATTATCACACTATTTTAAATAAAAAAAATAGTGAGGACTTCTACAGCCCTAACTCAGAATATCACTCCATTCCCCGACTAGTACCCGCGATATTCTCATTTCCTGAAGAGAACAATGGAAGAAAAGGGTGAGCTCAACTAGCCTAGTAAAGAATATTATGACTAAGATAATGGAAAACAAATTATCGTTAGCCTTCAATAAATCAGATAAAATATTATGGACAACAAGTTTAGATCAATATTCGCAGCAGAAATAACAATTCATTAGAAGAGTTAAGTAGAGAATGATGTCTACTATCTTTTTTGATTTAAAAGACCATCATCAATATTATATCCCTGTAACATCAATCAATATACATCTCAAATCAAATATCCATCTTTGCACTACGGGTCAAAGATATTCATTTGTACCATCAGTTGGTCATGTTCATCTCAACACCTGTCCATCTTTACACTACGGGACAAAGATATTCATCAGGTAATCATTCATCTTTGCACTACAGGCCAAAGATATTCATCACGTAATTATTCATCTTTGCACTACAGGCCAAAGATATTCAATTATATCACCATTTAGAACTGAGGATGATGAAAAATAATACGAATAACGGATCCAGTGAAGGACAAATATTAGAGAATTTATCTAGAGTTCAAGAATGAAGATCAAAACCTGGATCCAATCAAAGATGATTTGGAAGAGAAAAAAATTATTTTTTTACCATGAATAGTACCCTGTGAATAGTAACTCATGAATAGTAACTCGTGAATAGTAACTCGACATGAAAAGATAAAAATTTCACAAAAAAGTTCAGACCAATATTCCAGTGAAATAATATTAGATGAAGCGCAAAACTCAAGTAATATCTGATCATTTTAAGAATTATAGAAGCAATACTTACCATAGTAAGTTTAGAGTTAGAAATCTGAAATGAAACAATATACGAAACTGCAATTGAATTTTCACCCGTCTGGTAGTAGTCCGCTCAAACAGATTATTTCCACAATTTAATAACAGCTGAATACGAAGGGTTATTTACCAGGCATGCGGTAGTCCGCGTAGACAAGTTATTCCCACAAAATAATAAAGAATGGAATAACAACAGGATTTCACCATACATGCGATAGTCCGCGTAGACAGGTTATTCCAACAGAATAATAAAGAATGGAATAACAACCCTTACGAGTATTGAAAGAAAATAACTTTCTTCATGAATACGAAAGAAATAATACCCCTTACCTTAAAAATTTGGAGACTGCACTAGTGTAATAGCAGAATACTCTTCTTCTTTCTCTCTTATTCTCTCTATAGCTTTAGTGAATTGGTGAGAAATAATGAAGAAATGAGCTTCTATTTATAGGCTCGAAAGAGTAAGGGTAAAATAGTTTTTTTGCCATAATTTATGACATCATCGCTTACATCATCGATCTATGACATCATTGCTTACCTCATCGCTCCGATGACATCATTGTTTGCATCATAAGAGTTCAAATTCAATTTGCACTCTTCCACTTCGTTTAACTTTTATACCATGAATTTACTATAATAATGTTACTGATAGTAGTGTGCATACAAGCCAATCATGTATGATGATAAAGCACGTACTTTGTAAACAATCTTATTTATTTATTAATAAAATATTCATTTATTAAAGGCATTTAATTATCTACATGTTGCTGTTTTTATAATATGTAAATAACCCATAGTTTTAAGCAATGCTTTTAGAATCATGATGATGATCATGCTAATGAGATCTAAATTCTTAGAAAGTTTTAAAACTAAAATAGTTCCCAATCGTGGGATTACTAAAAAGGGGATTAGTAAATCCGGATAGATTGGTACATATGTTGCTTGCTCATTGGATGAGGATGATTGATCTCATGATCATTTGTGTGGAGACACTAAAGCAAGTATGTAGGTGCTTATTGGAGAATAAGTTCACTGAACGTGATTCGCTATGGAATACCTAATGGAGATTTACTCGCCTGTCAATAGGAATTCCTAATGTGATAGTAGTACAAGTAATCCTTGGACTTGAGATCATCATAGTATCTTGTATGTAACAAATTATACTTTGACTTATTCCTTAAGACCTTTTAAGGCATATATAGGGTATGCTTGGGTATAATGAGTTACATATGGAGATAATGAATGATCAATAAAGAATCTACCACCTCTAGTAAAAGAGGAGATATGTCCTATGTGATTCGTTAAATGACAACCCAGGAATCCTTGGCCAAGGTGAAATGAAATTAGAAAGGAGTTTCTAATTTGCATTATTTGGAGTTGTGCATTTTCTAATCGAAATACATATAATTAAATAAAATAAGACTTGACAGTAAATCCATGTCTTATATTTAATTGGGACATTGTATGGTGGAAGGATTGAATTGTACGGTAACTATTTACTCACAGGTTCTTTTTGATTAATGTTGAAATCTATATTATCTGGAAAGTCGTTGATCGCTAGGGAGGCTTATCCCTATTGTAGAATAAATATTATTTATTTAAATAAATTATTAGTTGAATTTATTTATTTAAATAAGATTAAAATTGTTTTAATTGATTTATTCACAACCGGTTTAATATGGAGAACCTAAAGGGTCACACCATAAAAGGAAGAATAATTATTTAAGAAGGTAATGGCATAATCGTAATAATGCATTAAGTATAATTAATTTAATCTATGGTGATAGAATAAATTAAATAGCTTAATGTTTATTATTTAATATTTTAGAAATATTAAATATAAATTAATAAGAGGAGTCTTATTAATATTATTACAATTATTATTATTTTAATTTCTAAAGGAGTTTAGTAATTAATTTAATATTTAGTACTCTCATTTATTCCTAATAAGATTAGGAGATAAATTAATTAAATGAATTTAATTAATTATTCCCATGTGGTGGGAAGCCTAAATTAATTAAAGGAGTTTAATTAATTAAAAGAAATCCCATGTCTAATAGGATTAGAAGGGTTGACCAATGTCTATATAAGAGAAGTCTTATAATAGATATTAGATTGATGTAATTCCAATTGTTGGAGAGTACTCCTTTTCTATAGAGGATAGAAAAGTAAGGTTAAGCCAAACACCCTCCTTCTTGATAATTCATCTTCCTTGGTGGATCACCTCTAGAGGCCAAACACTTGGGTGGCTAACGTTGATCAAAGAAAGGAATCTAACCCGAAAATTCAAGGAGATCACGAAGAACAAGGAGTTGAACTAGTACCTGTGGAAGCTTCGTTCTACAAGGGTATGATTCCATAACTTCTTATTTATCGTTTTAAATTAATAATTTGCATAAAGGATGATCCGGGTAATGGTTTTGTAGAAATTTTTTAAACTCTGATATACCATGCTTCCGCTAATTTTTGCAATTTGATTGCGTCACGATTTCGTACAAACCCAACAGTGGCATCAGAGCCAAATCTTTATGCAATTATTAATTTATTTTTGATTTCATATACATATGGGTATGTATTTAAAATAATTTATTGGGCATAATTTTATTGTATAAAATTATATTTTTTAAGAAAAAAAAAAGAAAAAAAAAAGACTTTTTTTGGGAAGAATCACAATTTTTTTTTTTTTTGCTAATCTTGAATTCTGCAAAGAAAAGGTGTTGTCTCTTTCTTACTCCAAAAAGAAGGTGACCCATCAGGAAAGGACTTTTTTAATAAACCTGCAGGACTCTTTTAATAAAAGAAGGTGATTTTTTTTTTTAAAAAAAAATAAATAAATAAATAAATAAATAAATATGATATATTTATATATTATATTCTAAATAATTTTATAATTAAAATAAAGAGTTTATTTTAATCTTGAAATTGGATTTCATGCAATTTAAAATTGCCCATTAAATGATACTCATATATATATGGAATGTTTTAATTCATGAGATGAATATTTATTTATTGATATATATGGTGATATGTATGAAAATAAATGGGGATTGATTATGGACTATTTGACCAATGTGATTGGATTTTATTTTAGTTGAATGCTTGAATGAATGGGTTTTATTAAATGGGGTCTGCGTACCTCGTCTTCTCTAATTTTTTTTTTCTTGATGTAAAATTCTATCTCCCTCCTATGTACTTCCCCTTGACTGTTGATCAAGGTTTCTATTTAAATTAAATAGTTTAATGTAATAGAAATAGTTAGAATTATCTTTAAAAATTAGAGACCAAGGAGCAAGGAGCGCGTGAAGACCCGTTTGTATGGAGCCCGGGTTTAAATGTAATAGTTACGTTTAAATTTAAATTCTTGCACCCCTAGGTTTGACCTTTTGGTTCACTTGGTGGCTCTAGTGAACCAAACTAGAATAAAAGTCCATAATCAATCCGGGTAGAATATAGTATTCTATATTGCATGCTAAATATTATATATATTATATTTTATGCAAACATGCTTCGCATGTTTAATAAAATAACGCGTATTTTATATATATATGTGCATGCGCGCTAAACAAAGATGAGACTAATAATAACAAACCCCTCAAAGAAATAATATTAAGTCCGAAGTGTTCAAATGATATTTGGAATATCGAACGTCGCCTTCTAGCATGATAAATTAATAGAGTATTAGATATTTAATATGAGCTTGTTGTGCTATCCACAAGGCGAGTATTGCGTATTTAAGATGTTAATTAATCACATTTGATGCTTATCAAGAAAATTGAACGATCTAGTCTTGTTGTGCTATCCACAAGGACGAACATTTTTCTTTTTTGAATTTATGAAAGTGCTAGGCTGGACTTAACTTAAATTATTTTAGTTCGGATGTGCACACACTTGACCATTATGATTTAAGAGGCAAAATAAAAGGAATTACATGGTGATGTAATTGACAAGAGTTGTCTACCTATTTATTTGTATATCGCTTGTTGTGCTATCCACAAGGTTATATACATTTGAAATGGGATCCTTATTCTCACTAGCAATTTTTTAATTAGATGTTGCCGAACTATATAAGTGAGGGTAATATAGTTTGATAAAAATAGTGGGAGATACCAATTTAAAATAAAGACCTAAATTTATTTTGGTATGCAAAATTAATAAAATGAATGTTTGCTAAAATGTTGTTTTTCACATGCAGAATTTTAAAAATGTCAAAATCATTAATTTCACTGCGAAGCATACTTGATGCTAATAAGCTTACCCGGGCCGAATTATACGGACTGGCTAAGAAATCTGAGAATAGTTCTCACTGCTGAAAAGATTTCTTATGTCCTAAACTCACATGTCCCTGGAACTGTTCCAGAAACAACCTCTGAGGAAGAGATTGCCACCATTGTAAAGTGGCAAGATGATGCATCTGTAGCTCAATGCATCATGCTCGCATCCATGAATAACGAGCTTCAGCGTCAGCAAGAAAACATGGATGCTCCTACTATGTTGATTCACCTCAAGGAGTTGTATGGTGAACAAAGTAGGACTGCTAGATATGAGATATCTAAGGAGCTCTTCCGATCTCGGATGACCAAGGGCAAGGTGAACATAAAGGAACAAAAGAAATCTGATCCAGCTAGCAAAGGAATGTGCTTCCATTGCAACGAGCCGGGTCATTGGAAGAAAAACTGCAAGAAGTTTCTGGCAGACAAGAAGCTTGGAGAAGCTTCGACTTCCAATCAAGGTTTGTTCATGATTGAAATTAATTTTTCAGAAAGTCAAAATTCTACTTGGGTATTGGATACCGGCTGTGGTTCTCACATATGTAATAATGTGAAGGGACTGGTCAGAAGTAGAAAGCTGAACAATGATGAGGTGATCCTACGAGTAGGGAATGGAGCAAAGGTTGCTGCATTAGCTGTAGGAACTTATTATTTAGCAATGCCTTCGGGCAAGTCCATTTATCTTAATAATTGTTATTATGTTCCGAATATTATTAAAAACATTATTTCAATTTCTGTATTGGATATGGAAGGATTTAACGTTGTTATAAAGAACAATAGTTGTTCTATTTATAAAGACGATGTTTTATATGGTATTGGAAATTTGCGAAATGGACTTTATACACTTGACTTACAAGAAAATATATTTCAAATTGAACAAACTAAGAATAGGAAAAGAGATGATATTAATTATACCTACATGTGGCACTGTAGACTCGGTCATATCAATGAAACAAGATTATCCAAGTTGCATAAAGATGGGCTCCTCGAGCTATCCGATTATGAATCATATCCAACTTGTGAATCTTGTCTCATGGGTAAAATGACTAAATCTCCTTTTAGTGGAAGAGGAGAAAGAGTTACAGAGTTGTTGACATTGATTCACACAGACGTTTGTGGGCCTATGACAACAAGTGCACGGGGTGGGTATTCTTATTTTATTACTTTCACTGATGATCACTCAAGATTTGGATATGTGTATTTAATGAAATACAAGTCAGAATCATTTGAAAAGTTCAAAGAGTTCAGAAGTGAAGTAGAGAAACAAACGGGCAAGAGTATAAAGATACTTCGATCAGATCGAGGCGGAGAATACTTAAGCGGTGAGTTTCTCAATTGTCTCAAAGAAAATGGTATAATCTCACAATGGACTCCTCCAGGTACACCACAGTTAAATGGAGTATCTGAAAGGAGAAATCGAACACTGTTAGACATGGTTCGATCCATGATGAGTTTTACCGACCTTCCAATTTCCTTCTGGGGATATGCCCTAGAAACGACTGCATACCTACTTAACAAGGTACCTACCAAATCCGCCCCAAAGACTCCATATGAGATGTGGAAGGGGAGGAAACCAAATCTTAAGCATGTTAAGACTTGGGGTTGTCCAGCTTATGTCAAAAAGTTTGAACATGATAAGCTACAAACTAAATCCGAAAAGTGTAGATTTGTGGGATACCCTAAAGAAACTGTAGGGTATTATTTCTATCATCCAACTGATCAAAAGGTGTTTGTTGCGAAACATGCTGCCTTCTTGGAAAAGGAGTTTATCCATGAAGGGGTCAGTGGGAGTAAGATATATCTTGAAGAAGCTCAAGAACCACAAATTACCACGGATCAAAGTCAGGTACCTGACCAAGTAGAAGAACCTACTATACCACACCCTGTTCGTAAATCTGGAAGAGTACCGAAGATACCTGAGAGGTATGGATTCGTTGTAGAGGATGACGATGAGGTACGCATCATGAATGATGATGATCCATTGAATTACGAAAAGGCCATGAGTAATAAAGACTCAGGGAAATGGCTTGAAGCCATGAAATCCGAAATGGACTCCATGTATGAAAACAAAGTATGGACTTTGGTTTCACCACCTGAAGGCATTAAGCCTATTGGGTGTAAATGGGTCTTTAAAAGAAAGACTGGAGCGGACGGCAAGGTGGAGACCTATAAGGCCCGACTGGTTGCAAAAGGTTTCAAACAAAGACAAGGAGTTGATTATGATGAAACCTTTTCACCAGTAGCTATGCTCAAGTCCATTCGGATTTTGCTTGCAATTGCAGCTTATAACGACTATGAGATCTGGCAGATGGACGTGAAAACGGCCTTCCTCAATGGAAAACTTGAGGAGGATGTGTATATGACACAGCCAGAGGGATTTGTTTCAAAGGTTGGAATAAATCAAGTCTGTAAGCTGCAACGATCCATTTATGGATTGAAGCAAGCTTCTCGTAGATGGAACATTCGTTTTGATGAGACAATCAAAGAGTTTGATTTTATCAAAAATGACGATGAACCATGTGTGTACAAGAAGGTTAGTGGGAGCGCAATTTCATTCCTTGTATTATATGTTGATGATATATTACTGATAGGGAATGACATTCCTATGCTACAATCAATTAAAATCTGGTTATCTAAACACTTCTCCATGAAGGACTTGGGAGAAGCATCCTATATTTTGGGGATAAAGATCTATAGAGATAGATCTAAAAGGATGCTTGGTTTATCCCAAGGAACGTACATTGATACGATGCTAAAGAGGTTTAGCATGGAAGATTCCAAAAGAGGTCTCATGCCGATGAGCCATGGAATACATCTCTCCAAGAAACAGGCCCCAAAGACACCTGAGGAGAGAGACCGTATGAGTAAGATCCCTTATGCTTCTGCAATAGGATCTATCATGTACGGTATGATATGTACTAGACCGGATGTTGCTCATGCACTTAGTGTAACGAGCAGATACCAGTCGAATCCTGGAGAAGAGCACTGGAAGGCAGTGAAAAATATCCTAAAGTACTTGAGAAGGACTAAAGATATTTTTCTTGTCTACGGTGGGTCTGAATTAAAACTCGAGGGCTTCACAGACTCAAGTTTTCAAACGGACCAAGATGACAGTAAATCTGTTTCGGGGTATGTTTTTACCTTGAACGGAGGCGCAGTGAGTTGGAAGAGTTCCAAGCAGCAAACAGTTGCTGATTCAGTGACAGAGGCAGAGTATATAGCTGCAAGTGAAGCTGCAAAGGAAGCTGTTTGGATGAAGAAGTTCATAACTGAACTTGGTGTGGTTCCTAGCATTGGAGAAGCAGTTCCCGTTTACTGTGACAACACAGGAGCAGTTGCACAGGCTAAGGAACCCAGGTCTCATCAGAAATCTAAACACGTGTTGCGGCGATTTCACTTGATCAGGGAGATCATTGAAAGAGGAGACGTCACCTTGGAGCGTGTAGACTCTCAAGATAACATTGCAGATCCATTTACTAAAGCTTTAACACAACAGCAGTTTGATCGTCACTTAGAGAAGATGGGTATGAGATACCATGGCGATTGGCTTTAGTGCAAGTGGGAGATTGATAGTAGTGTGCATACAAGCCAATCATGTATGATGATAAAGCACGTACTTTGTAAACAATCTTATTTATTTATTAATAAAATATTCATTTATTAAAGGCATTTAATTATCTACATGTTGCTGTTTTTATAATATGTAAATAACCCATAGTTTTAAGCAATGCTTTTAGAATCATGATGATGATCATGCTAATGAGATCTAAATTCTTAGAAAGTTTTAAAACTAAAATAGTTCCCAATCGTGGGATTACTAAAAAGGGGATTAGTAAATCCGGATAGATTGGTGCATATGTTGCTTGCTCATTGGATGAGGATGATTGATCTCATGATCATTTGTGTGGAGACACTAAAGCAAGTATGTAGGTGCTTATTGGAGAATAAGTTCACTGAACGTGATTCGCTATGGAATACCTAATGGAGATTTACTCGCCTGTCAATAGGAATTCCTAATGTGATAGTAGTACAAGTAATCCTTGGACTTGAGATCATCATAGTATCTTGTATGTAACAAATTATACTTTGACTTATTCCTTAAGACCTTTTAAGGCATATATAGGGTATGCTTGGGTATAATGAGTTACATATGGAGATAATGAATGATCAATAAAGAATCTACCACCTCTAGTAAAAGAGGAGATATGTCCTATGTGATTCGTTAAATGACAACCCAGGAATCCTTGGCCAAGGTGAAATGAAATTAGAAAGGAGTTTCTAATTTGCATTATTTGGAGTTGTGCATTTTCTAATCGAAATACATATAATTAAATAAAATAAGACTTGACAGTAAATCCATGTCTTATATTTAATTGGGACATTGTATGGTGGAAGGATTGAATTGTACGGTAACTATTTACTCACAGGTTCTTTTTGATTAATGTTGAAATCTATATTATCTGGAAAGTCGTTGATCGCTAGGGAGGCTTATCCCTATTGTAGAATAAATATTATTTATTTAAATAAATTATTAGTTGAATTTATTTATTTAAATAAGATTAAAATTATTTTAATTGATTTATTCACAACCGGTTTAATATGGAGAACCTAAAGGGTCACACCATAAAAGGAAGAATAATTATTTAAGAAGGTAATGGCATAATCGTAATAATGCATTAAGTATAATTAATTTAATCTATGGTGATAGAATAAATTAAATAGCTTAATGTTTATTATTTAATATTTTAGAAATATTAAATATAAATTAATAAGAGGAGTCTTATTAATATTATTACAATTATTATTATTTTAATTTCTAAAGGAGTTTAGTAATTAATTTAATATTTAGTACTCTCATTTATTCCTAATAAGATTAGGAGACAAATTAATTAAATGAATTTAATTAATTATTCCCATGTGGTGGGAAGCCTAAATTAATTAAAGGAGTTTAATTAATTAAAAGAAATCCCATGTCTAATAGGATTAGAAGGGTTGACCAATGTCTATATAAGAGAAGTCTTATAATAGATATTAGATTGATGTAATTCCAATTGTTGGAGAGTACTCCTTTTCTATAGAGGATAGAAAAGTAAGGTTAAGCCAAACACCCTCCTTCTTGATAATTCATCTTCCTTGGTGGATCACCTCTAGAGGCCAAACACTTGGGTGGCTAACGTTGATCAAAGAAAGGAATCTAACCCGAAAATTCAAGGAGATCACGAAGAACAAGGAGTTGAACTAGTACCTGTGGAAGCTTCGTTCTACAAGGGTATGATTCCATAACTTCTTATTTATCGTTTTAAATTAATAATTTGCATAAAGGATGATCCGGGTAATGGTTTTGTAGAAATTTTTTAAACTCTGATATACCATGCTTCCGCTAATTTTTGCAATTTGATTGCGTCACGATTTCGTACAAACCCAACAGTGGCATCAGAGCCAAATCTTTATGCAATTATTAATTTATTTTTGATTTCATATACATATGGGTATGTATTTAAAATAATTTATTGGGCATAATTTTATTGTATAAAATTATATTTTTTAAGAAAAAAAAAGAAAAAAAAAAGACTTTTTTTGGGAAGAATCACAATTTTTTTTTTTTTGCTAATCTTGAATTCTGCAAAGAAAAGGTGTTGTCTCTTTCTTACTCCAAAAAGAAGGTGACCCATCAGGAAAGGACTTTTTTAATAAACCTGCAGGACTCTTTTAATAAAAGAAGGTGATTTTTTTTTTTTTTTAAAAAAAAAAAATAAAATAAATTAAAATAAATAAATATGATATATTTATATATTATATTCTAAATAATTTTATAATTAAAATAAAGAGTTTATTTTAATCTTGAAATTGGATTTCATGCAATTTAAAATTGCCCATTAAATGATACTCATATATATGGAATGTTTTAATTCATGAGATGAATATTTATTTATTGATATATATGGTGATATGTATGAAAATAAATGGGGATTGATTATGGACTATTTGACCAATGTGATTGGATTTTATTTTAGTTGAATGCTTGAATGAATGGGTTTTATTAAATGGGGTCTGCGTACCTCGTCTTCTCTAATTTTTTTTTTCTTGATGTAAAATTCTATCTCCCTCCTATGTACTTCCCCTTGACTGTTGATCAAGGTTTCTATTTAAATTAAATAGTTTAATGTAATAGAAATAGTTAGAATTATCTTTAAAAATTAGAGACCAAGGAGCAAGGAGCGCGTGAAGACCCGTTTGTATGGAGCCCGGGTTTAAATGTAATAGTTACGTTTAAATTTAAATTCTTGCACCCCTAGGTTTGACCTTTTGGTTCACTTGGTGGCTCTAGTGAACCAAACTAGAATAAAAGTCCATAATCAATCCGGGTAGAATATAGTATTCTATATTGCATGCTAAATATTATATATATTATATTTTATGCAAACATGCTTCGCATGTTTAATAAAATAACGCGTATTTTATATATATATGTGCATACGCGCTAAACAAAGATGAGACTAATAATAACAAACCCCTCAAAGAAATAATATTAAGTCCGAAGTGTTCAAATGATATTTGGAATATCGAACGTCGCCTTCTAGCATGATAAATTAATAGAGTATTAGATATTTAATATGAGCTTGTTGTGCTATCCACAAGGCGAGTATTGCGTATTTAAGATGTTAATTAATCACATTTGATGCTTATCAAGAAAATTGAACGATCTAGTCTTGTTGTGCTATCCACAAGGACGAACATTTTTCTTTTTTGAATTTATGAAAGTGCTAGGCTGGACTTAACTTAAATTATTTTAGTTCGGATGTGCACACACTTGACCATTATGATTTAAGAGGCAAAATAAAAGGAATTACATGGTGATGTAATTGACAAGAGTTGTCTACCTATTTATTTGTATATCGCTTGTTGTGCTATCCACAAGGTTATATACATTTGAAATGGGATCCTTATTCTCACTAGCAATTTTTTAATTAGATGTTGTCGAACTATATAAGTGAGGGTAATATAGTTTGATAAAAATAGTGGGAGATACCAATTTAAAATAAAGACCTAAATTTATTTTGGTATGCAAAATTAATAAAATGAATGTTTGCTAAAATGTTGTTTTTCACATGCAGAATTTTAAAAATGTCAAAATCATTAATTTCACTGCGAAGCATACTTGATGCTAATAAGCTTACCCGGGCCGAATTATACGGACTGGCTAAGAAATCTGAGAATAGTTCTCACTGCTGAAAAGATTTCTTATGTCCTAAACTCACATGTCCCTGGAACTGTTCCAGAAACAACCTCTGAGGAAGAGATTGCCACCATTGTAAAGTGGCAAGATGATGCATCTGTAGCTCAATGCATCATGCTCGCATCCATGAATAACGAGCTTCAGCGTCAGCAAGAAAACATGGATGCTCCTACTATGTTGATTCACCTCAAGGAGTTGTATGGTGAACAAAGTAGGACTGCTAGATATGAGATATCTAAGGAGCTCTTCCGATCTCGGATGACCAAGGGCAAGGTGAACATAAAGGAACAAAAGAAATCTGATCCAGCTAGCAAAGGAATGTGCTTCCATTGCAACGAGCCGGGTCATTGGAAGAAAAACTGCAAGAAGTTTCTGGCAGACAAGAAGCTTGGAGAAGCTTCGACTTCCAATCAAGGTTTGTTCATGATTGAAATTAATTTTTCAGAAAGTCAAAATTCTACTTGGGTATTGGATACCGGCTGTGGTTCTCACATATGTAATAATGTGAAGGGACTGGTCAGAAGTAGAAAGCTGAACAATGATGAGGTGATCCTACGAGTAGGGAATGGAGCAAAGGTTGCTGCATTAGCTGTAGGAACTTATTATTTAGCAATGCCTTCGGGCAAGTCCATTTATCTTAATAATTGTTATTATGTTCCGAATATTATTAAAAACATTATTTCAATTTCTGTATTGGATATGGAAGGATTTAACGTTGTTATAAAGAACAATAGTTGTTCTATTTATAAAGACGATGTTTTATATGGTATTGGAAATTTGCGAAATGGACTTTATACACTTGACTTACAAGAAAATATATTTCAAATTGAACAAACTAAGAATAGGAAAAGAGATGATATTAATTATACCTACATGTGGCACTGTAGACTCGGTCATATCAATGAAACAAGATTATCCAAGTTGCATAAAGATGGGCTCCTCGAGCTATCCGATTATGAATCATATCCAACTTGTGAATCTTGTCTCATGGGTAAAATGACTAAATCTCCTTTTAGTGGAAGAGGAGAAAGAGTTACAGAGTTGTTGACATTGATTCACACAGACGTTTGTGGGCCTATGACAACAAGTGCACGGGGTGGGTATTCTTATTTTATTACTTTCACTGATGATCACTCAAGATTTGGATATGTGTATTTAATGAAATACAAGTCAGAATCATTTGAAAAGTTCAAAGAGTTCAGAAGTGAAGTAGAGAAACAAACGGGCAAGAGTATAAAGATACTTCGATCAGATCGAGGCGGAGAATACTTAAGCGGTGAGTTTCTCAATTGTCTCAAAGAAAATGGTATAATCTCACAATGGACTCCTCCAGGTACACCACAGTTAAATGGAGTATCTGAAAGGAGAAATCGAACACTGTTAGACATGGTTCGATCCATGATGAGTTTTACCGACCTTCCAATTTCCTTCTGGGGATATGCCCTAGAAACGACTGCATACCTACTTAACAAGGTACCTACCAAATCCGCCCCAAAGACTCCATATGAGATGTGGAAGGGGAGGAAACCAAATCTTAAGCATGTTAAGACTTGGGGTTGTCCAGCTTATGTCAAAAAGTTTGAACATGATAAGCTACAAACTAAATCCGAAAAGTGTAGATTTGTGGGATACCCTAAAGAAACTGTAGGGTATTATTTCTATCATCCAACTGATCAAAAGGTGTTTGTTGCGAAACATGCTGCCTTCTTGGAAAAGGAGTTTATCCATGAAGGGGTCAGTGGGAGTAAGATATATCTTGAAGAAGCTCAAGAACCACAAATTACCACGGATCAAAGTCAGGTACCTGACCAAGTAGAAGAACCTACTATACCACACCCTGTTCGTAAATCTGGAAGAGTACCGAAGATACCTGAGAGGTATGGATTCGTTGTAGAGGATGACGATGAGGTACGCATCATGAATGATGATGATCCATTGAATTACGAAAAGGCCATGAGTAATAAAGACTCAGGGAAATGGCTTGAAGCCATGAAATCCGAAATGGACTCCATGTATGAAAACAAAGTATGGACTTTGGTTTCACCACCTGAAGGCATTAAGCCTATTGGGTGTAAATGGGTCTTTAAAAGAAAGACTGGAGCGGACGGCAAGGTGGAGACCTATAAGGCCCGACTGGTTGCAAAAGGTTTCAAACAAAGACAAGGAGTTGATTATGATGAAACCTTTTCACCAGTAGCTATGCTCAAGTCCATTCGGATTTTGCTTGCAATTGCAGCTTATAACGACTATGAGATCTGGCAGATGGACGTGAAAACGGCCTTCCTCAATGGAAAACTTGAGGAGGATGTGTATATGACACAGCCAGAGGGATTTGTTTCAAAGGTTGGAATAAATCAAGTCTGTAAGCTGCAACGATCCATTTATGGATTGAAGCAAGCTTCTCGTAGATGGAACATTCGTTTTGATGAGACAATCAAAGAGTTTGATTTTATCAAAAATGACGATGAACCATGTGTGTACAAGAAGGTTAGTGGGAGCGCAATTTCATTCCTTGTATTATATGTTGATGATATATTACTGATAGGGAATGACATTCCTATGCTACAATCAATTAAAATCTGGTTATCTAAACACTTCTCCATGAAGGACTTGGGAGAAGCATCCTATATTTTGGGGATAAAGATCTATAGAGATAGATCTAAAAGGATGCTTGGTTTATCCCAAGGAACGTACATTGATACGATGCTAAAGAGGTTTAGCATGGAAGATTCCAAAAGAGGTCTCATGCCGATGAGCCATGGAATACATCTCTCCAAGAAACAGGCCCCAAAGACACCTGAGGAGAGAGACCGTATGAGTAAGATCCCTTATGCTTCTGCAATAGGATCTATCATGTACGGTATGATATGTACTAGACCGGATGTTGCTCATGCACTTAGTGTAACGAGCAGATACCAGTCGAATCCTGGAGAAGAGCACTGGAAGGCAGTGAAAAATATCCTAAAGTACTTGAGAAGGACTAAAGATATTTTTCTTGTCTACGGTGGGTCTGAATTAAAACTCGAGGGCTTCACAGACTCAAGTTTTCAAACGGACCAAGATGACAGTAAATCTATTTCGGGGTATGTTTTTACCTTGAACGGAGGCGCAGTGAGTTGGAAGAGTTCCAAGCAGCAAACAGTTGCTGATTCAGTGACAGAGGCAGAGTATATAGCTGCAAGTGAAGCTGCAAAGGAAGCTGTTTGGATGAAGAAGTTCATAACTGAACTTGGTGTGGTTCCTAGCATTGGAGAAGCAGTTCCCGTTTACTGTGACAACACAGGAGCAGTTGCACAGGCTAAGGAACCCAGGTCTCATCAGAAATCTAAACACGTGTTGCGGCGATTTCACTTGATCAGGGAGATCATTGAAAGAGGAGACGTCACCTTGGAGCGTGTAGACTCTCAAGATAACATTGCAGATCCATTTACTAAAGCTTTAACACAACAGCAGTTTGATCGTCACTTAGAGAAGATGGGTATGAGATACCATGGCGATTGGCTTTAGTGCAAGTGGGAGATTGATAGTAGTGTGCATACAAGCCAATCATGTATGATGATAAAGCACGTACTTTGTAAACAATCTTATTTATTTATTAATAAAATATTCATTTATTAAAGGCATTTAATTATCTACATGTTGCTGTTTTTATAATATGTAAATAACCCATAGTTTTAAGCAATGCTTTTAGAATCATGATGATGATCATGCTAATGAGATCTAAATTCTTAGAAAGTTTTAAAACTAAAATAGTTCCCAATCGTGGGATTACTAAAAAGGGGATTAGTAAATCCGGATAGATTGGTGCATATGTTGCTTGCTCATTGGATGAGGATGATTGATCTCATGATCATTTGTGTGGAGACACTAAAGCAAGTATGTAGGTGCTTATTGGAGAATAAGTTCACTGAACGTGATTCGCTATGGAATACCTAATGGAGATTTACTCGCCTGTCAATAGGAATTCCTAATGTGATAGTAGTACAAGTAATCCTTGGACTTGAGATCATCATAGTATCTTGTATGTAACAAATTATACTTTGACTTATTCCTTAAGACCTTTTAAGGCATATATAGGGTATGCTTGGGTATAATGAGTTACATATGGAGATAATGAATGATCAATAAAGAATCTACCACCTCTAGTAAAAGAGGAGATATGTCCTATGTGATTCGTTAAATGACAACCCAGGAATCCTTGGCCAAGGTGAAATGAAATTAGAAAGGAGTTTCTAATTTGCATTATTTGGAGTTGTGCATTTTCTAATCGAAATACATATAATTAAATAAAATAAGACTTGACAGTAAATCCATGTCTTATATTTAATTGGGACATTGTATGGTGGAAGGATTGAATTGTACGGTAACTATTTACTCACAGGTTCTTTTTGATTAATGTTGAAATCTATATTATCTGGAAAGTCGTTGATCGCTAGGGAGGCTTATCCCTATTGTAGAATAAATATTATTTATTTAAATAAATTATTAGTTGAATTTATTTATTTAAATAAGATTAAAATTATTTTAATTGATTTATTCACAACCGGTTTAATATGGAGAACCTAAAGGGTCACACCATAAAAGGAAGAATAATTATTTAAGAAGGTAATGGCATAATCGTAATAATGCATTAAGTATAATTAATTTAATCTATGGTGATAGAATAAATTAAATAGCTTAATGTTTATTATTTAATATTTTAGAAATATTAAATATAAATTAATAAGAGGAGTCTTATTAATATTATTACAATTATTATTATTTTAATTTCTAAAGGAGTTTAGTAATTAATTTAATATTTAGTACTCTCATTTATTCCTAATAAGATTAGGAGACAAATTAATTAAATGAATTTAATTAATTATTCCCATGTGGTGGGAAGCCTAAATTAATTAAAGGAGTTTAATTAATTAAAAGAAATCCCATGTCTAATAGGATTAGAAGGGTTGACCAATGTCTATATAAGAGAAGTCTTATAATAGATATTAGATTGATGTAATTCCAATTGTTGGAGAGTACTCCTTTTCTATAGAGGATAGAAAAGTAAGGTTAAGCCAAACACCCTCCTTCTTGATAATTCATCTTCCTTGGTGGATCACCTCTAGAGGCCAAACACTTGGGTGGCTAACGTTGATCAAAGAAAGGAATCTAACCCGAAAATTCAAGGAGATCACGAAGAACAAGGAGTTGAACTAGTACCTGTGGAAGCTTCGTTCTACAAGGGTATGATTCCATAACTTCTTATTTATCGTTTTAAATTAATAATTTGCATAAAGGATGATCCGGGTAATGGTTTTGTAGAATATTTTTTTAAACTCTGATATACCATGCTTCCGCTAATTTTTGCAATTTGATTGCGTCACGATTTCGTACAAACCCAACAGTTACCATTCAAATTATAAAAATCATACTATTATATAATCACATCATACTACTATAATGTAATATTATAATAATATATTTGAATGAATTATTTTATCAGACAAGATAAAATACCAACTTTCAACAAATGTCACATGTTAAAAATTTCTCCGTTTAAATCCACATTGAATAAATATTTTCTTATCATATATATCAAAAATTAATTATTCATAAATAATATTACAGAACTACAATATTGACAACCAGGTCGTTCCCAGGAAAGAGGGGGCCTTCCGATAAGGATTTCTCCTTATTGGCGCGCAATTAATCAACCCCTTTCCTAGACAGAACTTCCTTAGACATTGCTAATAAAGCTATCTAATAATATTATTTAAATAATATGAATTATTGATTTGATAATTTGAAATAATGTGCAATGACAATTATTGAATCAATAATATAAAATAGCAAAGTAGCACTTATTGATATAAAATATCAACGTAGCAAATACTGAACCAATAAAATATTATGCAATTATTGAATCAATAATATAAAATATTGAACAGTAATTACTGTAACAATAATTGAGTAAGTGTCTTCCTATGTAAGAATCAATAAATTAAAATTCTGTGCAATACCGTGTGCTACTGTGCAACACCACGTATTACTGTATTTTAACCACTGGGTATTTCAACAGTACTAACGGTAACAGTTTTACAGTTATTTTTATAAAAAGGTTATTTATGTCGCTTTCTATATCCGACATTCATTCCGTTGTGGGGTCCACCAATGACTGCGCCGTCGTACGAATATTCTCCGACAAAAAGAATATTCCTCGACCAAACGAATATTCCCCGACAGAACAAATATTTTATAACCACTTGCTTACTTTGTAAACTTTGCACATTTCACCCATAACTTATCACATTTATCAAATCAACACCTTACTATTTCAAAATAATATATAAAGAAAATTAAATTTTATTCATAAAATTTGGGGTCTTACATTAGAGGGCCCTTACAGCCAGGAGGCATTCAGCAGCTGGTGGATTCCTTGCACTATTGGAGCTCAGACTCGGGCTACCTAGTTTATGGCAGACATGGTGCCTGGGTCTATGATGATGACAGACTGGATAGCTTGCCTCAGGGAGCCTACTCACTTGGACCAGATCATAGGGCTGACTCAGTAGTTGGAGAAAGCTCATTTGTTCATCAGGCATCTTGGCCGAGATCCGTCAGAGGCATCTTCTTTTGATCCGTCCGGCTCCAGAGCGGGCTCCTCTTTTGGTCTATTTTCTAGCAGTTTTGTAGGGGCTGATCCTCCCTTGTATCGGCCAGACATGCCTAATGACCGCGACTTGTTTCCACGGAGGAGATGGAGCAGGTTAACCACCTGAGCGTAGAAATTTTAGATCTTTTTGGATAGCTACTGTAGCTATATCTTTTGGTCGGCCACTATTTTGGCTGTTGGGTGGCTGTGCCCCATTTTGATAGACCACTGTTAGTAGTTGGGTGGTGGTGCCCCATATTCCTGTACTTTTTATTTTGTACTTTATTAGCAGACAGAGATGATGCTTGCAGCAGATAGTTTATTCTAGATATGCATGATATTTCCTATTTATCGCATCATATTTATCATTGTCATTATGCATGTATTATGTCATGTGTATGCATTTAGATAGATAAGTTCAGATTTGACCCCTGGATGGTCTTGTGATACGGTTATACAGATGTCGTCGTCTACCTTTAGCCGTATCGAGCACTCGCCACCTTCTGTGGTGGCATCATCCTTGAGATTGTGGTATGAGAGCCTGCCCTTCCCAGCCAGAGGGATAATGGATCAGATGTTAGGGCATTCATTGGCCTTTAAAGACTTTCAGGTTCTGTATAGGTTCATAGATGGAGTCTTATCTTGTTGGATACCTAAGAGACAGGTTTTTAGCTTTGGGCGACTGACTTCGACCTCAAAGGAGTACGAGCGGTTTACTGCCTTGGCTTTAGATTTGCCCTGCGCTCGTACTGCGATCAGCGACATGAGGAGACCATTCTTACAGATGTCTGGTCTACGCCAGAGTGTAGTCTCGGATGAGATCGTTTATGGACATGTGATCTCTATAGACTTTTTGATCGATCATTTCGGCCGGCTGGACAGCTACGATCTTCATGTTGGAGATTTTATTGTTTCGACAAAGGCATGGAATTTGGCCAGGATAGATGTTTTGTTGATATGTATAGTAGCCTACGTCTATATGCCACTTCACTTGGACCACCTGGATGTCGGATTGATAGTCGTGGTTCGTGCCTTTAGACAGGGTAGCACCATTCTTCCGCTGATATTGGCCGAGACGCTGAGAGCAGCCACCCACTGCAGTACCCACCCGGAGGGGTTTTTTAGAGGCAGTTCGGTCTTGCTATACGTGATGAGTTGGTTTTATACTTACGAATTGATATCCGTTATATCTTGATTCTTGCTTACCTCAAGTTATTTTAGTGTCATTTTACCTAGTTTTGTGTTGTTAAATTCAGGATATGGATTGATGAGAAATCAGGACTAAAAGGGTAAAATTGTAGATTTTCTATGAAAGTGGACAACCGTTGGGGCGGGTGTATGAAAACGTCAGCATGCAAAGTGGCTTGCCGCCGGGGCGGGTGTGCCAAGAATTAAAACCCCGCCGGGGCGGGCTTACGACATCACTTATAACAGATTTCCTGCTTTAACTAGGATTGTGGAGCAATTAAGAGTTAATATGTGTTGCGGCTGGGAGAGTATAAAAGACAGGAAAAGAGGCTATTATAGGGACACTTAGACAGAGTTACAAGCCCTAATTCAAGGATTGATCTAGCAAGGAGTATTGAAGCATCGATTGAACACGAAGAATGCAAGATTGGAGCAGAGAGCGGTGATACAATTCTAGAGTTTGAATTCTCTCTTTCTCTATATCTTGTAATCAGAATATTTTCTATGATGTGGATATTGGATATTGGATTTTACTTCATTTATGATGACATATGGGATTGGAACTAGCCATAGTGACATATGTTTATGATTTATGCGTAGTTGGGATTCATAATTCATGTATAGGATAAAGATTCCTATGCATCATATGTAATCTGATAAGAACTTGATTTTAAACCTTATTCAATTGTAATTCATATAGAGATATAGTGAATTAGTTATTTAAGGTGTCTTGCTTAATTCTATCATCTGAGGATTTGAGTGAGTATGAGATAACACATCGAGAGATGGTTTTATCTGCTTTAGTGTTCTTGATTAATAATCTGGAGTAATTGACATAAACTGGAGAAAAGGATATTATCTAAAGTGAAATAATAAGTGAAGTTGTAGGCTTAATTCTCTAAAACTAGTTAAAATCTTGAGTTAGTGTAAAATTTGGTTAAGTAGTAATTTAGTTAGAAAATCATCTTTTAATCATTAGTTTGATAAAGCTGAGATAGTGTAAAACTGGTACTTGTTTGTTTAAATAGGATTTATTGTCTCTGTGGGTACGATATTTGAACTTATCAGTATATTACTTATTGACCATGTACACTTGCGTGTAGCGCGTATAAAAAATACCCAACAAGTTTTTGGCGCAGTTGCCGGGGATAGTAATTGCGTTTATTACTTACAATATCAGTTTAATTAGATCAGTTTTAGTTAAACATATATATATATATATATATATATATTATTTTTATTCATAATTTTTTTTTTGTTTGGTTATTTCAGGTACATTCGAGTAGTGCATGGAAACTAGATCGAAGAAGCCAGATTTATTGCCTTTTGAGGACGACATCGACAAACGGTTTCAGAAGTTAACTAAGTGGATTGCAAGGACTCGAGAAGAACTTGAAGCACCCACAACAAACATGGCTGAACAAGAAGACAAACCACTGAGGGATTATGCTACACCAAAGATTTCAGAAATTCAATCGAGTATCTCCAGGCCGGCGATCAATGCAAACAATTTTGAGATTAAGCCTGGGTTAATACAGATGGTGCAGAATAATTGCCAATTTGGCGGTCTTCCAAATGACGACCCGAACGAACACATCTTCAGTTTCATAAAAATTTGAGACACCTTCAAGTGCAACGGGGTGTCAGACGATGCAATCAGGATGAGATTATTTTTGTTCACACTCAGAGACAAGGCGAAGGGTTGGCTCCATTCTCTACCACAGGGGTCAATCACCACATGGAATGATATGGCGCAAATTTTTTGGCTAAGTTCTTCCTGCCATCGAAGACACATAAGATGAGAACGAAGATATCTTTATTTGCACAGCTACAAGGGGAGCCACTTTATGAAGCATGGGAATGATACAAGGAGCTGTTAAGAAAGTGCCCACATCACGGATTCCCACATTGGATGCAACTTAGTAACTTTTACAATGGGGTAGCGAGTAATATACGGACTAGCATTGATGCAGCCTCAGGTGGAGCTTTTATGACGAAGAAATTTGAGGAGGCATGGGCATTGATAGACACAATGGCTTCAAACGACTATCAGTTACCGACTGAGAGATTGACTCAACCCACAGGCGCAGGGATTCTGTAAGTGGACTCTATGACAGCTATATCGGCACAACTATCAGCATTATCAAAGAAGATGGACACATTGACAATGGGAAACGTGCAGTAGGTAGAACAGGAAATGAAGCGGCAATGAAAACTCATTTGGCTGTAATTAAAAATTTAGAAACTCAGATTGGACAGATTTCGAGTGCACTAAATAATCGACCCCAAGGGACCTTGCCTAGTGACACAAAAAAGAATTCGAGGGGAGGACATGAGCAATGTCAAGCTGTCACATTGCGGGGTGGGAAACAGTTAGCTGAGCAGGATTCAGAGAAGCCAACAACCAATGAGCAAGTGGAGACACGTGTGGAATAGACAGTGGAAGGGAAAGCATGAGAAAAAATTGTGAAAAAAGAACAAGTGGTTACACCGATAGTTTACCCTCCACTGCTATTTCAACAAAGGATCCGAAAGAAGAAATTAGAGCTGATAGTAGTGTGCATACAAGCCAATCATGTATGATGATAAAGCACATACTTTGTAAACAATCTTATTTATTTATTAAAAAAATATTCAATTAAGGCATTTAATTATCTACATGGTGCTATTTTTATAATATGTAAATAACCTATAGTTTTAAGCAATGCTTTTAGAATCATGATGAGATCATGCTAATGAGATTTAAATTCTTAGAAAGCTTAAAAACTAAAATAGTTCCCAATCGTGGGATTACTAAAATGAGGATTAGTAAATCCAGATAGATTGGTACATATGTTGCTTGCTCATTAGATGAGAATGACTGATCTCATGATCATTTATGTGGAGACACTAAAGCAAGTATGTAGGTGTTTATTGGAGAATAAGTTCACTGAACGTGACTCGCTATGGAATACCTAATGGAGTTTTACTCGCCTGTCAATAGGAATTCCTAATATGATAGTAGTACAAGTGATCCTTGGACTTGAGATCATCATAGTATCTTGTATGTAATGAATTATACTTCGACTTATTTCTTAAAGCCCTTTAGGGTATATAAAAGGGTATGCTTGGGTATAATGAGTAACATATGGAGATAATGAATGATCAATAAAGAATCTACCACCTCTAGTAAAAGAGGAGATATGTCCTATGTGATTCGTTAAATGACAACCTAGGAATCCTTGGCCAAGGTGGAATGAAATTAGAAAGGAGTTTCTAATTTACACTATTTGGAGTTGTGCATTTTCTAATCGAAATACATATAATTGAATAAAATAAGACTTGACAGTAAATCCATGTCTTATATTTAATTGGGACATTGTATGGTGGAAGGATTGAATTGTACAGTAACTATTTCCTCACAGGTTCTTTTATGATTAATGTTGAAATCTATAATATCCGGAAAGTCGTTGATCGCTAGGGAGGCTTATCCCTATTGTAGAATAAATATTATTTATTTAAATAGATTATTAGTTTAATTTATTTATTTAAATAAGATTAGAATTGTTCTAATTAATTTATTCACAACCGGTTTAATATTGAGAACCTAAAGGGTCACACCATAAAAGGAAGAATAATTATTTAAGAAGGTAATGGCATATTCGTAATAATGCATTAAGTGTAATTAATTTAATCTATAGTGATAGAATAAATTAAATTGCTTAATATTTATTATTTAATATTTTGGAAATATTAAATATAAATTAATAAGAGGAGTCTTATTAATATTATTATAATTATAATTATTTTAATTTCTAAAGTAGTATAGTAATTAATTTAATATTAGTACTCTCATTTATTCCTAATAAGATTAGGAGGCAAATTAATTAAATGAATTTAATTAATTATTCCCAATGTGGTGGGAAGCCTAAATTAATTAAAAGAGTTTAATTAATTAAATGAAATTTCATGTCTAATAGGATTAGAAGGGTTGATCAATATCTATATAAGTGAAGTCTTATAATAGATATAAGTTGATAAAATTTCAATGGTTGGATAGTACTCCTTTTCTATAGAGGATAGAAAACTAAAGTTTAGTCAAACACCCTCCTTCTTGATAATTCCTCTTCTTTGGTGGATCACCTCTAGAGGCCAAACACTTGGGTGGCTAACATTGATCAAAGGAATGAATCTAACCCGAAAATTCAAGGAGATCACGAAGAACAAGGAGTTGAACTCGTACCTGTGGAAGCTTCGTTCTACAAGGGTATGATTCCATAACTTCTTATTTATCGTTTTAAATTAATAATTTGCATAAAAGATGATCCGGGTAATGGTTTTGTAGAAATTTTTTAAACTCTGATATACCATGCTTCCGCTAATTTTTGCAATTTGATTGCGTCACGATTTCGTACAAACCCAACAAGAGCAACCGTTCACAAAGTTTCTGGAAGTGTTTCAAAAGCTACACATAAACATTCCTTTTGCGGAGGCATTAGAGCAGATGCCTAGTTATGCCAAGTTCATAAAGGATATTTTGTCGAAGAAAAAGAAATTAGAGGACTTTGAAACTGTGGCACTAACAGAGGAATGTAGTGCGATTCTGCAAAAGAAGCTTCCACCCAAGTTGAAGGATCCGGGTAGTTTCACCATTCCATGCAAGATATAGAGTTTGGCCTTCAACAAATGCTTATGTGATTTAGGTGCCAGTACAAACCTTATGCTATTGTCAGTTTATACTCAGTTAGGGTTACCAGCACCTAAACCGACCAACATCTCCCTACAGCTAGCAGATAGATCAATAACTTATCCATGAGGAATTGTTGAGGATGTTTTGGTAAAAGTGGATAGATTTATCTTCCCAGCGGACTTCATCATTCTCCACTATGAAGAAGATAAGGATATTCCAATAATCCTTGGGAGACCATTTTTGGCTACAGGTAGGACTCTCATTGACGTTCAGAAATAAGAGATAACTATGAGGGTGCAAGATCAAGAGGTCACCTTCACGTGTTTAAGGCCATGAATTTCCCCAAGGAGGATGAAGAGTGTTTTCGGGTAGATATTATTGACACAGTGGTAGGTGATGAGCAACATCGGATTCTTAACACTAACCCACTAAAATCAGCATTGATGGGAGACTGTGATGAAGAGGATTCAGAGATAAAAGAGTATATGCAACTGTTAGAGGCTCATCCAAAAGTAAACAGGTTCAAACTACCATTTGAACCATTGGAAGCATCAGGAACTTCATCAACAAAGATGAAGCCATATCTTGAGGAACCATCTAAACTAGAACTCAAACCCTTACCTAATCACCTTAGGTATGCTTGATTTGGTAATTTAGCTACTTTACCTGTTATTATTGCATCTGCACTTAACGAACTGCAGGAAAGTAAGCTGTTAAGAGTTCTGAGGGAATACAAGTCTGTTATTGGATGGACTATCGCCGACATCAAAGGAATCAGCTCGTCATTCTGTATGCACAAGATTCTGATGGAGGAGGATAACAAGCCAACGGTGGAACAACAGAGGAGGCTCAACCCTATTATGAAAGAGGTAGTAAAGAAGGAGATCTTACAATGGCTGGATGCTGGAATTATCTACCCAATTTCAGACAGTGCATGGGTTAGCCCGGTTTATTGTGTCCCGAAGAAAGGTGGTATGACAGTAGTAAAGAACGAGAACAATGAATTGATTTCGACAAGAACAGTAACCAGTTGGAGGGTCTGCATGGACTACATAAGGCTGAATAATGCAACTAGAAAGGATCATTTCCCCTTGCCTTTCAATGATCAGATGTTGGACAGACTAGCCAGACATTAGTACTACTGCTTGTTAGATGGATATTCCGGGTATAACCAGATTGTCATTGCACCGGAGGATCAAGAGAAGACGAAGTTCACATGCCCCTATAGCACCTTTGCCTTCAGAAGGATGTCATTCAGACTGTGTAACTGATAGTAGTGTGCATACAAGCCAATCATGTATAATGATAAAGCACGTACTTTGTAAACAATCTTATTTATTAATTAATGAAATATTCATTTATTAAAGGCATTTAATTATCTACATGTTGCTGTTTTTATAATATGTAAATAACCCATAGTTTTAAGCAAAGCTTTTAGAATCATGATGATGATCATGCTAATGAGATCTAAATTCTTAGAAAGTTTTAAAACTAAAATAGTTCCCAATCGTGGGATTACTAAAAAGGGGATTAGTAAATCCGGATAGATTGGTACATATGTTGCTTGCTCATTGGATGAGAATGATTGATCTCATGATCATTTGTGTGGAGACACTAAAGCAAGTATGTAGGTGCTTATTGGAGAATAAGTTCACTGAACGTGATTCGCTATGGAATACCTAATGGAGTTTTACTCGCATGTCAATAGGAATTCCTAATGTGATAGTAGTACAAGTGATCCTTGGACTTGAGATCATCATAGTATCTTGTATGTAACAAATTATACTTTGACTTATTCCTTAAGACCTTTTAAGGCATATATAGGGTATGCTTGGGTATAATGAGTTACATATGGAGATAATGAATGATCAATAAAGAATCTACCACCTCTAGTAAAAGAGGAGATATGTCCTATGTGATTCGTTAAATGACAACCCAGGAATCCTTGGCCAAGGTGAAATGAAATTAGAAAGGAGTTTCTAATTTGCATTATTTGGAGTTGTGCATTTTCTAATCGAAATACATATAATTAAATAAAATAAGACTTGACAGTAAATCCATGTCTTATATTTAATTGGGACATTGTATGGTGGAAGGATTGAATTGTATGGTAACTATTAACTCACAGGTTCTTTTATGATTAATGTTGAAATCTATATTATCTGGAAAGTCGTTGATCGCTAGGGAGGCTTATCCCTATTGTAGAATAAATATTATTTATTTAAATAGATTATTAGTTTAATTTATTTATTTAAATAAGATTAAAATTATTTTAATTGATTTATTCACAACCGGTTTAATATGGAGAACCTAAAGGGTCACACCATAAAAGGAAGAATAATTATTTAAGAAGGTAATGGCATAATCGTAATAATGCATTAAGTATAATTAATTTAATCTATGGTGATAGAATAAATTAAATAGCTTAATGTTTATTATTTAATATTTTATATATATTAAATATAAATTAATAAGAGGAGTCTTATTAATATTATTACAATTATTATTATTTTAATTTCTAAAGGAGTTTAGTAATTAATTTAATATTTAGTACTCTCATTTATTCCTAATAAGATTAGGAGACAAATTAATTAAATGAATTTAATTAATTATTCCCATGTGGTGGGAAGCCTAAATTAATTAAAGGAGTTTAATTAATTAAAAGAAATCCCATGTCTAATAGGATTAGAAGGGTTGACTAATATCTATATAAGAGGAGTCTTATAATAGATATTAGATGATGCAATTCCAATTGTTGGAGAATACTCCTTTTCTATAGAGGATAGAAACTAAGGTTTAGCCAAACACCCTCCTTCTTGATAATTTCTCTTTCTTGGTGGATCATCTCTAGAGGCCAAACACTTGGGTGGCTAACGTTGATCAAAGGAAGGAATCTAACCCGAAAATTCAAGGAGATCATGAAGAACAAGGAGTTGAACTAGTACCTATGGAAGCTTCGTTCTACAAGGGTATGATTCTATAACTTCTTATTTATCGTTTTAAATTAATAATTTGCATAAAGGATGATCCGGGTAATGGTTTTGTAGAATATTTTTTTTAAACTCTGATATACCATGCTTCCGCTAATTTTTGCAATTTAATTGCGTCACGATTTCGTACAAACCCAACAGTGGCATCAGAGCCAAACTTTTATGCAATTATTAATTTATTTTTGATTTCATATACATATGGGTATATATTTAAAATAATTTATTGGGCATAATTTTATTGTATAAAATTATTTTATTTTAAGAAAAAAAAAATGACGTTTTTTTTTTTTTTTTTTTTTTTTTGGGACGAATCACAATTTTTTTTTTTGGGGTGCTAATCTTGAATTCTGCAAAGAAAATGTGTTGTCTCTTTCTTACTCCAAAAAGAATGTGACCCATCAGGAAAGGACTCTTTTAATAAACCTGCAGGACTCTTTTAATAAAAGAAGGTGACTTCTTTTTAAAAAAAATAAATATGATATATTTATATATTATATTCTAAATAATTTTATAATTAAAATAAAGAGTTTATTTTAATCTTGAAATTGGATTTCATGCAATTTAAAATTGCCCATTAAATGATACTCATATATATATGGAATATTTTAATTCATGAGATGAATATTTATTTATTGATATATATGGTGATATGTATGATAATAAATGGGGATTGATTATGGACTATTTGACCAATGTGATTGAATTTTATTTTAGTTGAATGCTTGAATGAATGGGTTTTATTAAATGGGGTCTGTGTACCTCGTCTTCTCTAAAAAAAAATTTCGTGATGTAAAATTTTATCTCCCTCCTATGTAATTCCCCTTGACTGCTGATCAAGGTTTCTATTTAAATTAAATAGTTTAATGTAATAGAAATAGTTAGAATTATCTTAAAAAAATTGGAGACCAAGGAGCAAGGAGCGCGTGAAGACCCGTTTGTATGGAGCCCGGGTTTAAATGTAATAGTTATATTTAAATTTAAATTCTTGCACTCCTAGGTTTGACCTTTTGGTTCACTTGGTGGCTCTAGTGAACCAAACTAGAATAAAAGTCCATAATCAATCTGGGTAGAATATAGTATTCTATATTGCATGCTAAATATTATATATATTATATTTTATGCAAACATGCTTCGCATGTTTAATAAAATGACGCGTATTTTATATATATATGTGCATGCACGCTAAACAAGATGAGACAAATAATAACAAATCCCTCAAAGAAATAATATTAAGTCCGAAGCGTTCAAATGATATTTGGAATATCGAACGTCGCCTTCTAGCATGATAAATTAATAGAGTATTAAATATTTAATATGAGCTTGTTGTGCTATCCACAAGGCGAGTATTGCATATTTAAGATGTTAATTAATCACATTTGATGCTTATCAAGAAAATTGAACGATCTAGTCTTGTTGTGCTATCCACAAGGACGAACATTTTTCTTTTTTGAATTTATAGAAGTGCTAGGCTGGACTTAACTTAAATCGTTTTAGTTCGGATGTGCACACACTTGACTATTATGATTTAAGAGGCAAAATAAAAGGAGTTATATAGTGATGTAATTGACAAGAGTTGTCTACCTATTTATTTGTATATCGCTTGTTGTGCTATCCACAAGGTTATATACATTTGAAATGAGATCCCTATTCTCACTAGCAAATCTTTAATTAGATGTTGCCGAACTATATAAGTGAGGGTAATATAGTTTGATAAAAATAGTGGGAGATACCAATTTAAAATAAAGACCTAAATTTATTTTGGTATGCAAAATTAATAAAATGAATGTTTGCTAAAATGTTATTTTTCACATGCAAAATTTTAAAAATGTCAAAATCACTAATTTCACTGCGAAGCATACTTGATGCTAATAAGCTTACCGGGCCGAATTATACGGACTGGCTAAGAAATCTGAGAATAGTTCTCACTGCTGAAAAGATTTCTTATGTCCTAAACTCACCTGTCCCCGGAACTGTTCCAGAAACAGCCTCTGAGGAAGAGATTGCCACCTTTGTAAAGTGGCAAGATGATGCATCTGTGGCTCAATGCATCATGCTCGCATCCATGAATAACGAGCTTCAGCGTCAGCACGAAAACATGGATGCTCCTACTATGTTGATTCACCTCAAGGAGTTGTATGGTGAACAAAGTAGGACTGCTAGATATGAGATATCTAAGGAGCTCTTCCGATCTCGGATGACCAAGGGCAAAGTGAACATAAAGGAACAAAAGAAATCTGATCCAGCTAGCAAAGGAATGTGCTTCCATTGCAACGAGCCGGGTCATTGGAAGAGGAACTGCAAGAAGTTTCTGGCAAAGAAGAAGCTTGGAGAAGCTTCGACTTCCAATCAAGGTTTGTTCATGATTGAAATTAATTTTTCAGAAAGTCAAAATTCTACTTGGGTATTGGATACCGGCTGTGGTTCTCACATATGTAATAATGTGAAGGGACTGGTCAGAAGTAGAAAGCTGAACAATGATGAGGTGATCCTACGAGTGGGGAATGGAGCAAAGGTTGCTGCATTAGCTGTAGGAACTTATTATTTAGCAATGCCTTCGGGCAAGTCCATTTATCTTAATAATTGTTATTATGTTCCGAATATTATTAAAAATATTATTTCAATTTCTGTATTGGATATGGAAGGATTTAACGTTGTTATAAAGAACAATAGTTGTTCTATTTATAAAGACGATATTTTATATGGTGTTGGAAATTTGCGAAATGGACTTTATACACTTGACTTACAAGAAAATATTTTTCAAATTGAACAAACTAAGAAAAGGAAAAGAGATGATATTAATTATACCTACATGTGGCACTGTAGACTCGGTCATATCAATGAAACAAGATTATCCAAGTTGCATAAAGATGGGCTCTTTGAGTTATCTGATTAT
Source organism: Panax stipuleanatus (assembly GCA_020205555.1). Lineage (NCBI taxonomy): Eukaryota > Viridiplantae > Streptophyta > Magnoliopsida > Apiales > Araliaceae > Panax > Panax stipuleanatus. The sequence continues at coordinate 56,974,925 of CM035126.1, read as the reverse complement.
GAATTATATCCAACTTGTGAATCTTGTCTCATGGGTAAAATGACTAAATCTCCTTTTAGTGGAAAAGGAGAAAGAGTTACAGAGTTGTTGGCATTGATTCACACAGACGTTTGTGGACCTATACAACAAGTGCACGGGGTGGGTATTCTTATTTTATTACTTTCACTGATGATCACTCAAGATTTGGATATGTGTATTTAATGAAATACAAGTCAGAATCATTTGAAAAGTTCAAAGAGTTCAGAAGTGAAGTAGAGAAACAAACGGGCAAGAGTATAAAGATACTTCGATCAGATTGAGGTGGAGAATACTTAAGCGGTGAGTTTCTCAATTATCTCAAAGAAAATGGTATAATCTCACAATGGACTCCTCTAGGTACACCACAGTTAAATGGAGTATCTGAAAGGAGAAATCGAACACTGTTGGACATGGTTCGATCTATGATGAGTTTTACCGACCTTCCAATTTCCTTATGGGGATATGCCCTAGAAACGGCTGCATACCTACTTCACAAGGTACCTACCAAATCCGCCCCAAAGACTCCATATGAGATATGGAAGGGGAGGAAACCAAATCTTAAGCATGTTAAGACTTGGGGTTGTCCAGCTTATGTCAAAAAGTTTGAAAACGATAAGCTACAGACTAAATCTGATAAGTGTAGATTTGTGGGATACCCTAAAGAAACTTTAGGGTATTATTTCTATCATCCAACTGATCAAAAGGTGTTTGTTGCGAAACATACTGCCTTCTTGGAAAAGGATTTTATCCACGAAGGGGTCAGTGGGAGTAAGATATATCTTGAAGAAGTTCAAGACCCACAAATTACCACGGATCAAAGTCAGGTACCTGACAAAGTAGAAGAACCTACTATACCAAACCCTGTTCGTAAATCTGGAAGAGTACCGAAGATACCTGAGAGATATAGATTCGTTATAGAGGATGACGATGAGGTACACATCATGAATGATGATGATCCATTGAATTACGAACAGGCCATGAGTAATAAAGACTCAGGGAAATGGCTTGAAGCTATGAAATTCGAAATGGACTCCATGTATGAAAAAAAAGTATGGACTTTGATTTCACCACCTGAAGGCATTAAGCCTATTGGGTGTAAATGGGTCTTTAAAAGAAAGACTAGAGCGGACGGCAAGGTAGAGACCTATAAGGCCCGACTGGTTGCAAAAGGTTTCAAACAAAGACAAGGAGTTGACTATGATGAAACCTTTTCACCAGTAGCTATGCTCAAGTCCATTCGAATTTTGTTTGCGATTGCAGCTTATAACGACTATGAGATCTGGCAGATGGACGTGAAAACGGCCTTCCTCAATGGGAAACTTGAGGAGGATGTGTATATGACACAGCCAGAGGGATTTGTTTCAAAGGTTGGAACAAATCAAGTCTGTAAGCTGCAACGATCCATTTATGGATTGAAGCAAGCTTCTCGTAGATGGAACATTCGTTTTGATGAGACAATCAAAGAGTTTGATTTTATCAAAAAAGACGATGAACCATGTGTGTACAAGAAGGTTAGTGGGAGCGCAGTTTCATTACTTGTATTATATGTTGATGATATATTACTGATAGGGAATGACATTCCTATGCTACAATCGATTAAAATCTGGTTATCTAAACACTTCTCCATGAAGGACTTGGGAGAAGCATCCTATATTTTGGGGATAAAGATCTATAGAGATAGATCTAAAAGGATGCTTGGTTTATCCCAAGGAACGTACATTGATGCAATGCTAAAGAGATTTAGCATGGAAGATTCCAAAAGAGGTCTCATGCCGATGAGCCATGGAATACATCTCTCCAAGAAACAGGCTCCAAAGACACCTGAGGAGAGAGACCGTATGAGTAAGATCCCTTATGCTTTTGCAATAGGATCTATCATGTATGGTATGATATGTACTAGACCGGATGTTGCTCATTCACTTAGTGTAACGAGCAGATACCAGTCAAATCCAGGAGAAGAACACTGGAAGGCAGCGAAGAATATCCTAAAATACTTGAGAAGGACTAAGGATATTTTTCTTGTCTACGGTGGGTCTGAATTAAAACTCGAGGGCTTCACAGACTCAAGTTTTCAAACGGACCAAGATGACAGTAAATCTTTTTCGGGGTATGTTTTTACCTTGAACGGAGGCGCAGTAAGTTGGAAGAGTTCCAAGCAGCAAACAGTTGCTGATTCAGTGACAGAGGCAGAGTATATAGCTGCAAGTGAAGCTGCAAAGGAAGCTGTTTGGATGAAGAAGTTCATAACTGAACTTGGTGTGGTTCTTAGCATTGGAGAAGCAGTTCCCATTTACTGTGACAACACAGGAGCAGTTGCACAGGCTAAGGAACCGAGGTCTCATCAGAAATCTAAACACGTGTTGCGGCGATTTCATTTGATCAGGGAGATCATTGAAAGAGGAGACGTCACCTTGGAGCGTGCAGACTCTCAAGACAATATTGCAGATCCATTTACTAAAGCTTTAACACAACAGCAGTTTGATCGTCACTTAGAGAAGATGGGTATGAGATACCGTGGCGATTGGCTTTAGTGCAAGTGGGAGATTGATAGTAGTGTGCATACAAGCCAATCATGTATGATGATAAAGCACGTACTTTGTAAACAATCTTATTTATTAATTAATGAAATATTCATTTATTAAAGGCATTTAATTATCTACATGTTGCTGTTTTTATAATATGTAAATAACCCATAGTTTTAAGCAAAGCTTTTAGAATCATGATGATGATCATGCTAATGAGATCTAAATTCTTAGAAAGTTTTAAAACTAAAATAGTTCCCAATCGTGGGATTACTAAAAAGGGGATTAGTAAATCCGGATAGATTGGTACATATGTTGCTTGCTCATTGGATGAGGATGATTGATCTCATGATCATTTGTGTGGAGACACTAAAGCAAGTATGTAGGTGCTTATTGGAGAATAAGTTCACTGAACGTGATTCGCTATGGAATACCTAATGGAGTTTTACTCGCATGTCAATAGGAATTCCTAATGTGATAGTAGTACAAGTGATCCTTGGACTTGAGATCATCATAGTATCTTGTATGTAACAAATTATACTTTGACTTATTCCTTAAGACCTTTTAAGGCATATATAGGGTATTCTTGGGTATAATGAGTTACATATGGAGATAATGAATGATCAATAAAGAATCTACCACCTCTAGTAAAAGAGGAGATATGTCCTATGTGATTCGTTAAATGACAACCCAGGAATCCTTGGCCAAGGTGAAATGAAATTAGAAAGGAGTTTCTAATTTGCATTATTTGGAGTTGTGCATTTTCTAATCGAAATACATATAATTAAATAAAATAAGACTTGACAGTAAATCCATGTCTTATATTTAATTGGGACATTGTATGGTGGAAGGATTGAATTGTATGGTAACTATTAACTCACAGGTTCTTTTATGATTAATGTTGAAATCTATATTATCTGGAAAGTCGTTGATCGCTAGGGAGGCTTATCCCTATTGTAGAATAAATATTATTTATTTAAATAGATTATTAGTTTAATTTATTTATTTAAATAAGATTAAAATTATTTTAATTGATTTATTCACAACCGGTTTAATATGGAGAACCTAAAGGGTCACACCATAAAAGGAAGAATAATTATTTAAGAAGGTAATGGCATAATCGTAATAATGCATTAAGTATAATTAATTTAATCTATGGTGATAGAATAAATTAAATAGCTTAATGTTTATTATTTAATATTTTATATATATTAAATATAAATTAATAAGAGGAGTCTTATTAATATTATTACAATTATTATTATTTTAATTTCTAAAGGAGTTTAGTAATTAATTTAATATTTAGTACTCTCATTTATTCCTAATAAGATTAGGAGACAAATTAATTAAATGAATTTAATTAATTATTCCCATGTGGTGGGAAGCCTAAATTAATTAAAGGAGTTTAATTAATTAAAAGAAATCCCATGTCTAATAGGATTAGAAGGGTTGACTAATATCTATATAAGAGGAGTCTTATAATAGATATTAGATGATGCAATTCCAATTGTTGGAGAATACTCCTTTTCTATAGAGGATAGAAACTAAGGTTTAGCCAAACACCCTCCTTCTTGATAATTTCTCTTTCTTGGTGGATCATCTCTAGAGGCCAAACACTTGGGTGGCTAACGTTGATCAAAGGAAGGAATCTAACCCGAAAATTCAAGGAGATCATGAAGAACAAGGAGTTGAACTAGTACCTATGGAAGCTTCGTTCTACAAGGGTATGATTCTATAACTTCTTATTTATCGTTTTAAATTAATAATTTGCATAAAGGATGATCCGGGTAATGGTTTTGTAGAATATTTTTTTTAAACTCTGATATACCATGCTTCCGCTAATTTTTGCAATTTGATTGCGTCACGATTTCGTACAAACCCAACAGGCACCGGCAAATTTTTAGCGTTGCATGAATGCAATCTTCTTAGACATGGTGGAGCGTAGTGTTGGAGTATTTATGGATGATTTTTTAGTATTTGGGGAATCATTTGATAGATGCCTCAAACATTTAGTATTGGTATTGAAGAGATGTGTTGAAACAAATTTGGTGCTTAACTGGAAGAAATGCCACTTTATGGTCCAAGAAGGGATTACACTTGGATATAAAGTTTCTGGAAAAAGGTTTGGAAGTCGACCGAGCTAAACTGGAAATAATTGAAAATCTGCCACCGCCGACATCAGTAAATGGTATTCGGAGTTTTCTCGGACACGCTAGATTCTACAGGAGGTTTATCAAGGACATCTCAAAAATCACAAAGCCACTCTGCATTCTATTGGAAAAGGATGTCCCGTTCAAATTTGATGAAGACTATCTAGTGGCGTTTAAGTAATTGAAGAAGAAGTTAACCACTGCCCCAGTGATCATAGCACTAGATTGGACAAAGTCGTTCGAACTCATGTGTGACGCCAGTGACTATATATTGGGAGCAGTGCTTGGACAACGTCAGGAGCAGATCTTTCACGCCATCTATTATGCGAGCAAAACACTAACAGATGCGCAGTTGAACTACACAACCACTAAAAAAGAATTACTGGCAGTTGTGTATACATTTGATAAATTCGTTCATACTTGGTGGGGTCAAAGGTGGTGGTTTATACAAATCACTTGGCCATCTGATATCTAGTGGAGAAGAAGGACGCAAAGCTGAGACATATTCACTGGGTTCTTCTCCTTCAAGAATTTGCTTTAGAGATTAAGGATAGGAAGGGGACAGAAAATCAGGTGGCTGATCATTTATCACGACTGGAAAACCCGAATCAGGACGAGTCAGATAAAGTATTGATCAACGAGTCTTTTCCCGATGAGCAATTATTTTTGATCCACGACAAGTTTCCGTGGTACGCGGATTTTGCTAACTTTTTGGTCAACAATATTCTCCCACCAGATTTGACTCGCCAACAAAAGAAGAAGTTTTTACACGACGTAAAGTGGTATATGTGGGATGAACCGTATTTGTTCCTCCAGTGTGCTGACAGAATGATCCGACGATGTGTACCGAAAAGTGAAGTTGAGAGCAACCTACAAGCATGTCATGCGTCATTATACGGGGGACACTATGGGAGTGAGAGAACAGCCGCAAAAGTCCTCCAAGCAGGCTTCTTTTGGCCCATATTGTTCAAAGACACACATCAGTGCGTGAAAAACTACGACAGATGTCAAAAAGTGGGAAATATTTCAAAACAGAACGAGATGCCTTTAAACATGATTCTGGAAGTTAAGGTATTTGATGTATGGGAAATCGACTTTATGGGACCCTTTCCATCGTCGTTCAGTAATTTGTACATCTTATTAGCAGTTGATTGTGTCTCGAAATGGGTGGAGGCAGTTGCACTACCAACGAATGATGCGAAGGTGGTTTTAAAATTCTTACAAAAGAATATCTTCACCCGGTTTAGCACCCCAAGGCCAATAATCAGTGATGAAGGGAGCCATTTTGACAATAAATACTTCACCGCTCTCTTAACGAAGTATGGGGTCAACCACCGAATCGCCATGGCTTATCACCCTCAGACGAGTAGTCAAGCCGAAGTATCGAACCGAGAGGTGAAGAGAATCCTGGAGAAGGTAGTCAACCCAAATCGGAAGGATTGGTCTTTGAAACTAGACGACGCTCTATGGGCATACCGGATAGCGTATAAGACCCTGATATGCATGTCTCCATATCAGTTAGTTTACGGGAAGGCATGTCACCTTCCGGTAGAACTCGAGCATAAAGTGTATTGGGCTATCAAGAAACCGAACTTCAATTTATCAGCTGCATGGGAGAAAAGGTTGTTGCAAATCAATGAATTAGATGAATTCCGCCTGCAGGCATACGAGAATTCGAAGTTGTACAAGGAGAAGGTCAAGAAGTTGCACGATCAGAAGATACTGGATAGAAAGCTCGAACCGGGACAATCAGTATTGCTATTCAACTCTCGGTTGAAACTTTTTTCTCGAAAAACTAAAATCCAGGTGGCCGGGGCCATTTGCCATAAAGACTGTATTTCCACCCGCCGCCGTTGAGCTCTGTGACCGGGATCCGACAGCACCATTCAAAGTAAACGATCAACGTTTAAAGCACTATTGGGGTGGAGACATCGATCGCCAGGCGACCGGCGTCGATCTGACAGAGCCAAAATGATACAGGGAGTAGTCAGGCTGAAAGACTGAAAATCAAGCGCTCGATGGGAGGCAACACATCCTTTACGTTATTTATATTATTTCGATATATGTTAGTTATAGTTAGTCGTAATTTAGTATAAATCGAGTTTTAATAATGCATGTTCTATCAATTCTCAAGGTGTTCGTCCAGGCAGGTCAAGTGCAAGAAAAAAATCCCCAGCAACGGCGCCAAAAACTTGTTGGGTATTTTCTATACACGCTACACGCAAGTGTACGTGGTCAACAAGTAATATACTGATAAGTTCAAATATCGTACCCACAGAGACAATAAATCCTATTTAAATAAACAAGTACCTGTTTTATACTATCTCAGCTTTATCAAACTAATGATTAAAAGATGATTTTCTAACTAAATTACTACTTAAACCAATTTTAACACTAACTCAAGATTTTAATAAGTTTTAGAGAATTAAGCCTACAACTTCACTTATTATTTCACTTCAGATAATATCATTTTCTCTAGTTTATGTCAATTATTCCAGATTATTAATCAAGAATACTAAAGAAGATAAAACCATATCTCGATGCGTTATACCCATACTCACTCAAATCCACAGATGATAGAATTAAGCAAGACACCTTAAATAACTAATTCACTATATCTCTATGTGAATTACAATTGAATAAGGTTTAAAATCAAGTTCTTATCAGATTACATATGATGCACAAATATCTTTATCCTATACATGAATTATGAATCCCAACTACGCAGAAATCACAAACATATGTCACTATGGCTAGTTCGAATCCCATATGTCATCTCTCGAATTCATATGGGATAACGGATAATTGATGATCAGGCAATTATATAGATTAAGCACAACACATAGTAAATAATCTAGAAATAACATTCATAAACTGAATTAAAGACTATTTAATCATCCATTACATTATAAGATCCGTTATAGGCTTAAATAGAAAATTAGTTCATCATAAATGAAGTAAAATCCAATATCCACATCATAGAACACATACTGATTACAAGATATAGAGAAAGAGAGAAGATAAACTCTAGAATTGTATCACCGCTCTCTGTTCCAATCTTGCATTCTTCATGTTCAATCGATGCTTCAATTCTCTTTGCTAGATCAATCCTTGAATTAGGACTTGTAAATCTGTCTAAGTGTCCCTATAATAGCCTCTTTTTCTGTCTTTTATACTCTCCCAGCCGCAACACATATTAACTCTTAATCGCTCCACAATCCTAGTCAAAGCAGGAAATCTGTTAGAAGTGATGCCGTAAGCCCGCCCCATCGGGGTTTTAACTATTGGCACACCCGCCCCGGCGGCAAGCCACTTTGCATGCTAACGTTTTTGTACACCCGCCCGAGCGGGTGTTTTGGCTTGGAGAGGCCCGCCCCAGCGGGTGTCCACTTTCATAGAAAATCTGTAATTTTGCCCTTTTAGTCCTGATTTCTCATCAATCCATATCCTGAAATTAACAACACAAAACCAGGTAAAATGACACTAAAATAACTTAAGGTAAGCAATAATCAAGCTATAACGGATATCAATTCGTAGGTATAAAACCAACTCATCAAATACCCCCAAACTTGAGACTTTGTTTGTCCTCAAGAAAAATAATACATATGCAAATAAATACAATGCCTACTAATACAACTGTCAAGTAATATGAAGATAACCAATACCGCCTCAGAGAATTCACAACAGACAGAAACAATAAATCCAACCAGAGACATATCCCCAACAGTCTGACAGAAGGATGCTAATATCAATTTCTCCGCCAGGATGAAAGGGAGTATGGTGAAGTCATCTTTGAGAGCCCTGACATCCATCTACATCCCAACATCTAGATGATCATCATAAAATGGCATATATAGATATAATATGAGGCAGATGACCAGGGCATCCACTCAGGCAGTGTGCCATCTCTCCTCTGAAATGGCAAAATCTCTATAATAAATGGCGAAGCTGTCAGTAGATGCAAAATGGTCTATCATGAAGTCCATAGAAATGATGTGGCTACCCACCTCAGCCAGAATGACTGCCCTCCTCAGTCCGGTGACCGTCATAAACTTGCGACGCATATGGCCTAACGTCATTCGAGCACACGGCCCCTCCATCGATAACCCGGAGATGCGACCGTACTCCTCCAAAGTGGGAGTCAACTCATCAAAGCCAAACCAGAAGATATGGCGCTCTGGAATCCAGTAGGTGAGCATCCCATCAACAAATCCCTCTGGAACCTGAAAAGATAACAGAGATAAGGAGTGGCCTAGCATGCGATCGACTACAGTGCGGTCAGAATCCGACAAACGGTCATGCTAAAGCCTCAAACTGGTGGCTATCCGACTAGGTGAAAGGTGATCCAATCGAGCAATGGTAGAGGAAGCCATCTGTAAAACTATGTCAAAAAGACCATACAAGGGTCAACCTCTATCAAATTATTTAAATATATATTAAGCATGCATTATAACAAGTGATAATATAACATGTACAATAAATAAATAGAGAACATCATCATACATAAAGATCAGCCGAATACATCAGTTTTATATATACATCATTGTCATACATATGATACATGTGAAAACTAAGGAATAAAAATACATGATACTGGGGCATAAATGCCCAATAATTAACAAAGGACCTATGGAGTCATCACGATGTCATCTATAAAGGTGACACTGTCTTCGAACTAATCAAATTGAGATAAATCCTCCTGAGTAGGTATATCCTGCGTAGCGGGGTGATAAGGCATATCCTGCGAATCTGGACGATAAAGCGTCTCCTGCACATCTGGGTGATAAATAAATGGATCACCTCCATCCTGAGAACCACCAGTGCCTGAAGGTCCAGCCCCATGAGAACCACCAGTGCCTGCGGGTCCCGCCTCATAATCCTGAGTAGCAAAAGTACCAGCTAATGAAGGATCCCTGCCTAGATGATGACAGTACGTCGACATCTGCTCCAACTGACGTCTCAAATCAACTATCTGAGTCTGATGAGAATGCTCTTGGAAACATGATATCCAGCCCGTCATCATAAGAGACCTCGAAACCATATCTCACAGGAACTGGGTAGCCCGGGTTTGAGATCATATCGTGCGTGGGCCCCACTAAGTGGAAAAGTCATCAAAAGTGATAGGACCATCTGAAAAATGAAACCCCTCGTACCTAGCGGTGGGAATCGCTGCAGTTGGCTGAGATAAAGACCAGAATCGCTGAGCTGGAGGAAGGAAAGGAAGACGAATCTCCCTAGTGATACATCTAAAAGCACACTCCCTGAGATAGAGCTCCAAACCTCCATCAAATAGGAATGGAATCTTGTGAGTAGATAGATAATACTCTGGCCTTATCGGTAGACCATCCTAAAACCCCTCAGACAAGTGCTTTACAGAATAAGGGACCCAAACTATGTCAAAAGCCCTCAATGTCTCCAGCTGAAGATGGGCATGAGTGAAGCCCTCCGCAACCGGGACCTCTGATAAAGTAGATTGATGCCATCTACACCCCCGAGGATAAGTGTCCAAGCCCAAAACAGAGATAGGGCGAAGAAAAGGAAGCCTCTCATAAGCCCAAATCTGTTAATCCAAAGAACCCGACATTAGTCATGAGAAAAGGTAAACCAATCAAAATTCAGACAAGTGAAATTCAGTCAAAATGACTCACCAAAAGAAACGGGTAGAATTTGATCTAGGCGTCGGTGATTCCCTCGAATCGCAGTCGCATCCCATGAAGAAAAAGAGCGATGTAAAAGACCCCAATCGTAGTCCCGAATGCGGTCTACATCCCGAACAGCCCCTACTAAGCTAAAAGGAACAGTGGAGGAGTTGTTCGCAATGAAACAACCCCTTATAATGGTCAGGAACAGACTCTGTAAGATGCAATCTCTATCCCTCAAATCTGCAGGTAATGGCTGATGTAGAGTGCCTCGAGCAGCATCGACGCTCAGACATCCAGACCAAATACTACGATCTTTGAAGCCCGCTCCTGAGAAGAAAACCCCAAAAGGGTGTGAAACGTTGTCGAAGTGATACCAATCTCCAAGGGCACTCTGTCCCCAGTAAACTCCAGGCATGTGATATGTCTCCAGTCTGTGGGTGTCATCTGTTGGGTATTTTTTATACGCGCTACAAGAAAGTATACGTGATCCACAAGTAATATAATGATAAATCAGATATCGTTCCCATAGAGACAATAATTCCTATTTAATTAAACAAGTACCAATTTTATACTATCTCAGCTTTATTAAACTAACAATTAAAAGATGTTTTTATAGCTAATTTACTACTTAACCAAATTCCATGCTAACTCAAGATTTACACAAGTTTTAAAGAATTAAGCCTACAACTTCACTTATTATTTCACTTCAGAAAATATCCTTTTCTCCAGTTTATTTCAATTATTCCAGATTATTAATCAAGAACACTAAAGCAGATATAACCACCTCTCGATGTATTATACCCATACTCACTCGCATCCACAAATGATAGAATTAAATAAGACACCCTAAATAACTAATTCACTATATCTCTATGTGAATTACAATCAAATAAGGTTTATAATTGAGTTCTTATCAGATTACATATGGCGTAAAGGTATATCTCTATCCTAAACACGAATTATGAATTCCATCTATGCAGAAATCACAAACATATGTCACTATAGCAAATTCCAATCCCATATGTCCTCTCTCGATTTCATATGGGATAACAGATAATTGTTGACCAGGCAAATATATAAGTTAAGCATAGCAGATAGCAAATAATCTGGGAAAAACATCCATAAACTGAATTTAAGAATATTTAATCATCCATTACATAAAAGATCCATTGTAGGCTTAAGAAGGAAATTAGTTCATCATAGATAAATAAAATCCAACAATCCACATCATAGAAGACATTCTGATTACAAGATAAAAAGATAGAGAAAAAATAGACACTAAAGTTGTGTCACCGCTCTCCACTCTGATCATGTGTTCTTCTTGTCTAATTGATGCTTCAATCCACCGTACTAGATCAATACTTGAATTAGGGCTTCTAGATCTATGTAAGTGTCCCTATAGTAGCCTCTTCTATTGCCTTTTATATATTCCCAGCTGCAACACAAAGTAGCCCTTAAATCCACATCAAATCCTAGTCAAAATAGGATTCCCTGTATTATTTCTGCTGTAGGCCCGCCCCGGCAGCATGTTCACCTTTGGTACGCCCGCCTCGGCGACAGTCCACTTTTAGCTTCCTTAATTCCGCAACCCTGCCCCAGTGGGTTTAGCTTGGAGATGTCCGCCCCAGCGGGGGTACACTTTCACCTAAAAATATGCAATGTTGCCCTTTTCTTCTTGGTTTCTCATCAACTCCAATCTTGCACAAAATAACACAAAACCAGGTAAAATGATACTAACATAATTTAAAGTAAGCAAGAATCAAGCTATAACGGATATCAATTCGTTGGTATAAAACCAAATTATCAAATACCCCCAAACTTGAGACGTTGCTTGTCCTCAAGCAAAATAATACATATGTAACTAATAATATAATGCCTACTAATGCAACTGTCAGATAGTAAGAAAATAACCAATACCGCCTCAAAGAATTCACAATAGATATAAATAATAGATCCAACTAGAGGCATATCTGTATATCAAACTAATCTATGAATCTATACCTGTCAACACCATTACTGTGTGTGTGCCCAACAACAATATAATCAACTACAGCTCAAATATATCATATAATACGCATCTTAGAATGGAATCACGATTTTACGCAAGAAATCACGTAAACAAAGTAAAGTGAATTCAACTCAACGTTAACCAAGTTGGAAGTCAATATGGGAGATTTTCTATCTTTCTTTATTTACGGGGGCATTTTGCTCATTTTTCGTATCTCTATTTTCCTCATGACTGTGCAATGTCTAGTTCCCTTAGGCTCTTCAATGATACCCATATAGCGAGCTTTCGACCAACGACTCCCAAATGGAATGGCTTTAGGGCGTTGGGTGTAAAGACATCCCCTAGGGTGTACTTACTCGAGTATCAAAGGCCACAGAACTAGACTAGCCACGGTGTTTATTCATAAGGTTTTTTTTCATATTTTGCACATCATTTTTTTTCCTTCTTTTCTCAATTTTTTCTTTCAGATAGCTCCCATATCTTCTCCTAAACTTAGGTTTCAGTCTAATCTTAGTCACTAATACCAGTTTACTGAATTTCCATCATTACAACCTAATTTATGTTCTAGATGACAATTATGTGACTATTTGAGCTAAGTTGACTAAATTGTTGTGTATCGTGCTAGCCGGTGCAAAAGTGTTAGACAGGCAATGACTCATGTAAAGGTTTGAATACACATCAACTGTTCTAGTTATCATCACTGTCTATGTTCTTATGTAAGTTCAGTCTCATCACTGGCTAAGGTTATCTCTCACCATTGACATACTGACTTATACAATGCTAATTAATAACTCTTTTTGGTTTTTTATGATTTCTCATTTTTTTCCCAATATTTTATAAGCATAAAAACTCTAACTATACTAACTATACTATACTAAAACTAATAACTAAAATGCAAGTCTTAACAATATTATGAAATATAAAATATACCCCCAAACTTAACAAGAATAATGTCCTCAAACTTAACAAGAATAATGTCCTCGTTGATTTAAAAATAAAGCAAGTAAAGCGCAGATGACTTCCCTGATACATCAAGAATCCTCCTCCAAGTCAGAGAAAGGAGGTGGTGGATATGCAGGCAGCGGCTGAGGAGTTAGAAACTGGAAAGGCTCCGCCGAATTATTCAATTTCCCCAACGCTTCAGCAAACGCGGCATTGAACTGATTCTGCATGTCAAACATATGGTTCTGCCGCGCCGCTAACGTGTCAGCCAATCGGCGATGCTCATCCAGTTGTTGTTGCACAGCTAGAGTCTGAGAAGTATGGAGTTATGTCTCTCCCTCTGTAGTATCCTCATTCGGCTCCTCCTTAGCCATAGTCACTGCTCTCTGTGCCGCCTCAGTAGATGGGAAGATGAAATCGAGCCCGCGGGGGTGGTGGTGCTACTGGCCATTTATCAAACCGGGCAATCATTCTCGTATCGAGCAGCTGGAGAGGCTGCTGTGTCAGTTCCCTGTCCGTCCACTATACACCCGTACGGCGGCACAGCCCTGTGATTAATGATGGATGTGGCAGTCTGCTCGAGAACAGTCCTCTCAGACACCGATGGATGGAGAAACTAATGATTAGGCCTATGTCGTTGTCGTAGTCTTTGAGGATGGCATACATGAGAGAAATCTTCTCCTTGGTGATCACACTTGTATGCGTCGATGGTAAGAGCTTAGCACACAAGAAGGAATACCAGACCTTTCCGTATATGCTTAGGCTAGAGCTCATGATCAATATTCCATTTTCTTGCCACAGAACCACATAGTGCTTGGTTTGAATATTTTAGCTAGAATCGTATCATAATCCGGCTTCCAATCGAGTAACTTTTGATATTGACACATGTTTGGGCGTTGCAGATTGCAGTAATCAGCAATGGCCGTGGGACTAAAGTCCACCATTTTGCCACAGATGAACGCCTGGAACGGCTGCACATCCTCGGCGTTAGCATAAAATTCTTTCACGACAACCACTACCGCCGCGTCAGGCTGGTCGGTGAAAGTTTCCCAGCCCTACTCTTCAATCTGTATGGCCATCTCCCCATCAGTTGCATCGGGCCTAAGCCCGCGCTCGGGGGTGAGCTTTTTGGGTGCCAAGTAGTCAAACCGATCGGCAGCGGTCTCACTTCTGAATTTTGTTCTATCATAAGACCTCGTTGTTGCGGAAGAAAATTCGCCCTTTTGGCGCTTCGGAGCTCTTAGAGGCATGGCAGGGGATTGATCAAAATCACTCTTTTGGTGAAGAATTTGGTTGAGGTGTTCTGTCAAACACTTGCTGGGCAAAGCTAATCTAGAGTTTGGTTAGTGATGTTTGGCTCTTCAATTTCCCTCAAAGTTATCTTTCAATCAGTTTAAATCAAGCAATTATGTATAACCCCAAAGAATCACAGACTTTCAGAAGCCCAAATAGATACACAATTGAAACCCACCAAACTTAGGCCCTAAGAGAAAAACTTGCAATGGATACCTAGATGGGTTGATGGGTGATGAGAATTTGGTGAATAATTATTGATGTTGCAAAGTTCAATCGACTTGTTGATTTCAATCCGGTTTGTTGAGGGTTTAAGGATGTGAAGATAAGGGATATGGGATGGGAATAGTTGTTTCGACAGCTAAGGCTTACAGAGTACTATTGGAATGGTTCAAGTCCTTTACCGAAAAGGGATTTTAAAAAATTGAGTTGACGACATCCCGCCGGGGCAGGCATGATTTGGCTTATATCGCCCGCGGGGGTGGGGGGTATGCAGGGAATCAAGTTAGGATAGCCCGCCGGGGTGGGTGATTTTCTATGGAAAAGCCCGTGGGGGCAGGGGTAGACAGAACTTCAAAGCTTGAAATTTCCTTCATTTAGTCTGCTGCATTGCTTGAAAATCCTTTCCTTATGCCCTTAATGATTTCCTTTTAAATTTTGGCTTGAATGTGTGATGCACTTGGCCTATCCCTGCACAAATAACCTTTGAATTGTTAAACATGCATTCTTAAGACTCCATTAATATAAAATTACGACTAACTATAATTACTATATAACATAAATACATGTAAATGATGGGTTGCCTCCCATCGAGCGCTTGATTTTCAGTCTTTCAGCCTGACTACTCCCTGTTTTTAGTTTGGTTCAGCCAGGTCGATCACGGTTGCCTGGCGATCGATGTCTCCGCCCCAATAGTGCTTTAACCGTTGACCGTTGACCTTGAATGATTCGGTCGACTCCCTATAGTATAATTCAACGAAGCCATGTGGAAATACTGTCTTGATTATAAAAGGGCCTGACCACCTGGATTTCAGCTTTCTAAGAAATAATTTCAATCGAGAGTTGAATAGCAATACGGACTGACCCGGTTCAAACTTTCGGTCCATTATTTTCTGATCATGCCATTTCTTCACCTTTTCTTTGTACAACTTAGAATTTTTATAGGCTTGCAGGCGAAATTCATCTAGTTCGTTGAGTTGCAACAACTGTTTCTCCCTTGCTGCTGATAGATCGAAGTTTAACTTCTTGATTGCCCAATAAGCTCTGTGCTCGAGTATTACCGGAAGGTGGCATGCCTTCCCGTAAACTAGCTGATAGGGAGACATGCCTATCAGAGTCTTGTAGGCGGCCCGATATGCCCACAAAGCATCATCTAACTTCACTGACAAATCCTTTCGATTCGGATTGACCATTTTTTCCAATATTCGCTTGACTTTCCGGTTAGACACCTTCGCTTGTCTACTCATTTGAGGGTGGTAGGCTGTGGCAATTCGGTGTTTGACCCCATACTTCACTAAGAGAGCAGTGAAGTATTTATTGCAAAAGTGGCTCCCTTCATCACTAATGATTGCTCTTGGGGTGCCGAAGCGGGTGAATATATTCCTTTGCAAGAACCTTAAAACCACTTTTGCATCGTTTATCGGTAACGCAACAGCCTCAACCCATTTTAAGACATAATCTACAGCCAACAGGATATATAGATTGCTGAATAAAGACGAAAATGGCCCCATAAAGTCGATTCTCCATACATCAAAAATCTCGACTTCCAAAATCATGTTTAGTGGCATTTCGTTCTGCTTCGAAACATTCCCCACTCTCTGACATCTGTCGTAGTTCTTCACGCATTGA
Source organism: Panax stipuleanatus (assembly GCA_020205555.1). Lineage (NCBI taxonomy): Eukaryota > Viridiplantae > Streptophyta > Magnoliopsida > Apiales > Araliaceae > Panax > Panax stipuleanatus. The sequence goes on along the minus strand of CM035126.1, from coordinate 56,958,502 downwards.
TGTGCGTCTCTGAACAACGTGGGCTAGAAGAACCCTGATTGAAGAACTTTTGCTGCTGTACGCTCACTCCCATAGTGTCCCTCGTATGGTGATGCGTGACATGCCTGTAGGATACTCTCCACTTCACTTTTCGGTATTCATCTCTAGATCATTTTATCAGCACACTGGAGGAACAGATATGGTTCGTCCCACATATATCACTTTACATCATATAGAAATTTCCTCTTTTAGTGGCGAGTTAAGTCTGGTGGGAGGATGTTGCTGACCAAATAATTGGCGAAATCTGCGTACCACAAAACTCGTCGTGTATCAAGAATAGCTGCTCATCAGGAAAAGACTCGTTGATTGCTACTTTATCTGCCTCATCCTTCTTTGGATTCTCCAATCGTGAAAGATGGTCGACCACCTGGTTTTCTGTCCCCTTTCTATCCTTAATTTCTAAGTCAAATTCTTGGAGTAGCAAAACCCAATAGATAAGCCTCGACTTTGCGTCCTTCTTCTCAACTAAATATCGAATAGCCGAGTGATCTATGTAAACCACCACCTTTGTTCCCATTAAGTACGAGCGAAACTTGTCAAATGCATACACAACTGCAAGTAGTTCCTTTTCCGTAGTTGTGTAGTTCAACTGTACATCTGTCAGAGTCTTGCTCGCATAGTAGATAGCGTGAAAGATTTTATCCTGTCTTTGTCCAAGTACTGCTCCAACCGCAAAATCACTAGCGTCACACATGAGTTCAAATGACTTAGTCCAATCATGTGCTATAATTACTGGGGCAGTGGTTAACTTCTTCTTTAATTGCTCAAAGGCCACTCGACAGTCTTCATCAAATTTAAATGGGACATCCTTTTCTAATAGACTGCAGAGTGGCTTGGTGATTTTTGAGAAGTCCTTGATAAACCTTCTGTAGAATTCAGCATGTTCTAGAAAACTCCGAATACCCTTTACCGACGAAAGGGATGACAAATTTTCAATTGTTTCAAGTTTAGCTCGGTTGACTTCTAAACCTTTGCCAGAAACTTTGTGGCCAAGAATTATCCCCTCTTGGATCATAAAGTGGCACTTCTCCCAGTTGAGCACTAGGTTCGTTTCCACACATCTTTTCAATAGCAATACCAGATTCTCGAGGCACCTATCAAACGATTCCCCAAATACTGATAAATTGTCCATAAAAACCTCAACACTACGCTCCACCATGTCTGAGAAGATTACCATCATGCAACGCTGAAATGTCGCAGGTGCGTTACATAGTCCGAATGACATCCTTCTGAAGGCAAAGGTACCATATAGGCATGTGAACATCGTCTTCTCTTGATCCTCAGGTGCAATGACGATTTGGTTATACCCAGAGTATCCATCCAACAAGTAGTAGTACTCGTGGCCAGCTAGTCTGTCCAACATCTGATCGATGAAAGGCAAGGGGAAATGATCCTTTCTAGTTGCCTTATTCAGTCTTCTATAATCCATGCAAACCCTCTAGCCAGTCACTGTCCTTGTTGGTATCAGTTCATTATTCTTATTCTTCACCACTGTCATACCACCCTTTTTCGGTACACATTGGACCGGGCTCACCCAAGTACTGTCTGAAATTGGGTAGATGATTCATTTCAAGATCTCTTTCTTTACAACCTCTTTCATTATAGGGTTGAGTCGCCTCTGTTGCTCTACTGTCGGCTTGAGGATCTTGTGTATACAAAATGATAGGCTGATTCCTTTAATGTCAGCGATTGTCCAGCCAAAAGCAGATTTATATTCCCTCAGCACTCTTAACAGCTTACTTTCCTACATTTGGTTAAGTGCAGATGCAATAATAACAGGTAAAATAGATGAATTACCTAAATACGCATACCTGAGGTGATTAGGTAAGGTCTTTAGTTCAAGTCTAGGTGGTTCCTGGATAGATGGCTTCATCTTTTCTGATGAAGCTCCTGCTATTTCCAAAGGCTCAAATGGTAGTTTAAACTTATTCGCTCTCGGATGAGCCTCTAACAGTTGCAGATACTCTATTATTTCTGCATCCCCTTCATCACAATCTTCCATCAATGCTAATTCTAGTGGGTCGGTATAAAGTATCCGAAGTTTCTCATCATCCACCAATGTGTCAATCATATCCACCTGGTAACACTCCTCATCTTCCTGGGGAAACTTCATGGCCATGAATACGTTGAAGGTGACTTCTTGATCTTGCACCCTCATGGTCAACTCCCCTTTCTGAAAGTCAATGAGAGTCCTGCCAGTAGGCAAGAATGGTCTCCCAAGGATTATTGGAATATCCTTATCTTCTTCATAGTCGAGGATGATGAAGTCCGCTGGGAAGATGAATTTATCCACTTTTACCAAAACGTCCTCGGCAATCCCCCTTGGATAAGTTACTAATCTGTCTGCCAACTGTAGGGAGATGTTGGTAGGCTTAGGTGCTGGTAACCCTAACTGAGTTTAAACTGATAATGGCATTAGGTTTATACTAGCACCTAAATCACATAAGCATTTGTTAAAGGCCAAACTCCCTATAGTGCATGGAATGGTGTAACTCCCCAAATCCTTCAACTTTCGTGGAAGCTTCTTTTGCAGAATTGTACTACATTCCTCTATTAGTGCCACAGTTTCGAAGTCCTCTAGTTTCTTTTTCCTTGATAGAATATCCTTCATAAACTTGGCATAACTGGGCATCTGCTCTAATGCTTCCGCAAATAGAATATTTATGTGCAGCTTCTTGAATACTTCCAGAAATTTAATAAATTATTGCTCTAATTTCTTCTTACAGATCCGTTGTTGAAATGGTGGTGGAGGGTACACGACTGGTGTAGCCACTTGTTCCTTTTTTGCAGATTTTTCACATATTTTTTTTCTGCTGTCTGTTCTCTACTGATCTCAGCTTGCCCTTTGGTTTTTGGCTTATCCGAATCTTGCTCAGCTAACTGTTTTCCACTCCGGAGTGTAATAGCTTGACATTGCTCATGTCCTCCCTTCGGATTATTTTCTGTGTCACTTGGTAAAGCTCCTTGGGGCCGACTATTTATTACATTCGCCATCTGTCCCATTTGAATTGCTAGATTCTTAATCACCGCCGCTAGAGATTTCGTCTCTACTTCTTGAGTTCTCCTCGCCACTTCATTTTCTGTTCTGACTCTGGCCACAGCCTCTTCCCAATCTAGCTTTTGCTCCTGCTGTGGATCTGCATGTTGCTGCTGATTTTGAAAACCATGAGGGTATGCTTGTCGTGGAGCCTGCTGCTAGTTCTGATTCTGGTTGTTGCTACATAAAAAGTTCGGATGGTTCCTATTCCTCTGATTGTATGTATTCTGATATGTGTTGGCTGGCCTGTTGTAGTTAGCCACATAATGAACTGAAGCTGGGTTAATTGCACATTGTTCTATCGGATGTTCCCCTGCACAAAGTTCACATATGACTGCTACCTGCTACACGTTTCCCCTTGACATGGTGTCCAGACTCTTTTGTAATGTTGCTAGTTGTGCTGATATAGCTGTCATATTATCCACTTGCAGAACACCTGCTACTGTGGGCTGAGTCATTCTTTCAGTCGGCCACTGATAGCCATTTGAAGCCATTGTGTCTATCAATGCCCATGCCTCCTCAATTTTCTTCGTCATAAAAGCTCCACCTGAGGCTGCATCGATGCTAGTCTGTATCTGACTCGATACCCCATTGTAAAAAATACTAAGCTGCATCCAGTGTGGGAGTCCGTGATGTGGACACTTTCTCAGCAATTCCTTGTACCTTTCCCATGCTTCATATAGTGGCTCCCCTTGCATCTGTGCAAATGAAGATATCTCCGCCCTCATTTTATGTGTCTTCGATGGCGAGAAGAACTTGGCCAAAAATTTCTGAGCCAAATCATTCCATGTAGTGATTGACCCCGGTGGTTGGGAATGGAGCCAACCCTTCGGCTTGTCTCTGAGTGTGAACGGGAATAACCTCAATCTGAGCGCATCATCTGACACTCCGTTGCACTTGAAGGTGTCACAGATTTCTATAAAGCTGAAGATGTGTTTCTGTGGGTCGTCATTTGGAAGACCCCCAAACTGGCAATTATTCTGCACCATCTGTATTGTTCCAGGCTTTATCTCAAAATTGTTTGCATTGATTGCCGGCCTGGATATACTAGAGTGAATTTCCAAGATCTTTGGTGAAGCATATTCCATCAGTGGTTTGTATTCCTATTCAGCCATGTTTGTTCTGGGTGCTTCAAAGTCCTCTCGATTCGTTGCAATCCCCTTGGTTAACCTCCGAAACCGTTTGTCGATGTCATCCTCGTAGGGCAACAAATCTGGCTTCTTCGATCTAGTTTGCATGCACTACTCGAATGTACCTAAAATAACCAGACAAACACCAATAAGAATATATATATATCTATATATATATATATATATATATATGTTTAATTAAAACTGATCTACTTAAACTGATATTGTAAGTAATAAACGGAATTACTGTCCCAAGCAACGGCGCCAAAAACTTATTGGGTATTTTCTATATGCGCTACACGCAAGTATACGTTATCAACAAGTAATATAATGATAAATCAGATATCGTTCCCACAGAGACAATAATTCCTATTTAATCGAACAAGTACCAATTTTATACTATCTCAGCTTTATCAAACTAACAATTAAAAGATGTTTTTATAGCTAATTTACTACTTAACCAAATTCCACACTAACTCAAGATTTACACAAGTTTTAAAGAATTAAGCCTACAACTTCACTTATTATTTCACTTCAGACAATATCCTTTTTTCTGGTTTATTTCAATTATTCCAGATTATTAATCAAGAACACTAAAGCAGATATAACCACCTCTCGATGCATTATACCCATACTCACTTGCATCCACGTATGATAGAATTAAGCAAGACACCCTAAATAACTAATTCACTATATCTCTATGTGAATTACAATCACATAAGGTTTATAATCAAGTTCTTATCAGATTACATATGGCGTAAAGGTATATCTCTATCCTAAACACGAATCATGAATTCCATCTATGCAAAAAATCACAAACATATGTCACTATGGCAAATTCCAATCCCATATGTCCTCTCTCGATTTTATATGGGATAACAGATAATTGTTGATCAGGCAATTATATAAGTTAAGTATAGCACATAGCAAATAATCTGGGAATAACATCCATAAACTGAATTTAAGAATATTTAATCATCCATTACATAAAAGATCCACTGTAGGCTTAAGAAGGAAATTAGTTCATCATAGATAAATAAAATCCAACAATTCACAGCATAGAAGACATTCTGCTTACAAGATAAAAAGATAGAGAGAAAATATACACTAGAGTTGTATCACCGCTCTCCACTCCAATCTTGCATTCTTTGTGTCCAATTGATGCTTCAATCCTCCGTACTAGATCAATACTTGAATTAGGGCTTCTAGATCTGTGTAAGTGTCCCTATAGCAGCCTCTTCTATTGCCTTTTTTATGTTCCAGTTGCAACACATAGTATCCCTTAAATCCACATCAAATCCTAGTCAAAACAGGATTCCCTGTATTTTTCTGCCGTAGGCCCGCCACGGCGGCATGTTCACCTTTGGTACGCCCGCCCCAGCGGCAGTCCACTTTCAGCTTCCTTAATTTCGCACCCCTGCCCCAGTAGGGGTTTTAGCTTGGAGATGCCCGCCCCAGCGGGTGTACACTTTCACCTAAAAATCTGCAATGTTGTCCTTTTCTTCCTGGTTTCTCATCAACTCCAATCCTGCACAAAATAACACAAAACCAGGTAAAATGATACTAAAATAACTTAAAGTAAGAAAGAATCAAGCTATAACGGATATCAATTCGTTGGTATAAAACAAACTTATCATCATCACAACCTCCCAATCCAGCAGATAGAGGGACTGACTCTGATGGAACCATCTCTCAGATAAAGCTCGTAAATAGCCCCAAGGGCAGCGACGGGGGGCAAGGGTGAAGAAAGCCTAGAATCCCCAAGAAACCACTACAACCTGGTACTTGGGATGAAGTGAATGATATAAAGAGTATATACTAAACCAGTTACCCCTAGGTTGGGTAAACTCTGGAACCTGCACGGCCTTAAGGTTAAGAAAATCGGTTGCTGATAGAAAAGATAAATTAATGTAAAGATCATATACCTCATTAGCCTACAAGTGAATAGAGGGATGAAGGCTCAAGTTCGTACCCAGCAAATCAAGAACGGCTACCTGAATGCCAGGAAAAAATCTGGACACCACAGTGGGCTGAGGCGGAACCTCAGGCTCAAGGATATCCTCCTCGTCCCAATGAGGTTGGTCCTCACCAAGAGGACGCAAAACTGGCTCTGTCAACCGCTGAACCTGCCTGCTAATCCGTGGAGTAGGAACGTCGGAGGGAGGCCTCCGCCGGTGAACTCCAGCTGAAACCCGGTGAGGTGAAGAGCGGCTAGGTCCCACAGAATTCATACCTGAACTTTGAGTTCGTAGAAATCAAAACAAAGTCAGGTATATTCCTGCTCTTATCAAATTTCAAATTTAATCCCTGAAATATAAGTTAGGTCATCACAACATGCATGTCCTACATGTGCCGTTATATGTGTACATCATTTTCAACTCGCATCCTAGCATATCTACACATGTAGCTAGGACCCTGACATCTAACTAATGAAAAAAATTTGCCACATTTTACCCTATAAAATGGATTATCCACATGCCCGAAGCATGCATTAAATCACCCTATGAGGGTACACCATCATAGCCAAATAATTAAATAGCAATTTAAATTGTTGTTCTAATACATAGCTAGAATGCATGTCTAGACTAACTGATAAATTGTAATATGCCGCATCCATACGGTCCATAAGATGATACGTAAGCATGCATTGCATTATAACATGTCCATCAAGCTATCTATGCATACATGTTAAATATAATGCATTTAATGAAAGAAATACTGGTTTTTCACCGATGAAAACACAAAAAAATAGAGTCTATAAGTTACCCGTAGTGCATAAAAGGGATGTACGGTGATAGATCCCTCTAAATCAAGCCCGAATATAGTAGATCTGAGATGGGGCTCGAATTTTTCATAGAGAATGCAAGAAAACTCGAATCGGATGAATGAAAATGAGCCTTCTCGAGGGTATAAACCCGATCACGGACAGCCTCTACCATTCATGCTCCAGCCGCATGTATAGGTGTGACTGCTCTAAGTGGGTCATGCGGCTTCCCGTTTGGTAGAATGTAGTCCGAAATGTGTTATTTTGGGTCCAGAAAGGTCACTTTACTTAAGAAGGCACCCTTCCGGGTCAGTTTTAGACCCCGAAAACCCTAAAAACCCTCCAAAAAGGCAAAAAATTGGTAAAGATCAGAATCCCGACGTTGAACGCTAGAAGACTAGAGAGTCAGTCAAAATCAGTAATCCATCTCAGAATCCATCGACGTCTACATCGGTGGGGGTATCGGCTCAACCCTGATATAGAATCCACCGGCATCTACCCCGGTGAGGGTATGAGCTCAACCCTAATATAGAATCCACCCGTATTAATGCCGGTGAGGGTATCAGCTCAACCTTGATATAGAATCCACCAGCATTAACCCCCGATGAGGGTATCAGCTCAACCCTGATATAGAATCCATTGGCTATAAACCAGTGAAGGCATCGACTCAACCCAGATGATATAATCTGTTAGCAACAAACCAATTAAGAAAATGGCTCAACCCCCGATGATGTAATCCATTGGCAACAAACCAATGAAGGCATCGGGGTGACCCCTTGATGATGTAATCCGTTGGCAACAACCCAGTGAAGACATCGGCTCAGCCCCCTGATGATGTAATCTGTTGGCAACGAACCAAGGAAGGCATCGACTCGACCCCCGATGATGTAATCCGTTGGCAACAAACTAATGAAAGCATCGGCTCAACCCCCGATGATGTAATCTGTTGACTACAACCAAACGCAGACGAAGGCATAAACCCCGATGATGGAATCCGTTTGCAACAAACCAAAGAAGGCATCGGCTCGACCCCCGATAATGTAATCCATTGGCTGGGACCCAACGCAGGTCAGCTCAGCACCGATAAAGTAATATGTTGGCTACAACCCAATGTGGGTGTCGGCTTAACCTCGACGACGTAATCCTTATAACTTTCTTATAATCTCACATATCATTACATATTTTACGCATGACATTGCATCATCAGATATACCTTGTCATGCATTCTTCGTGTCTAGTAATCTTTGTCGTGTTCATTCCATTACATTGCATAAACATGACAAAGAAGGGCATCTGTAGACACTCAAAATTTTGCTTTCTTTATACTAACCTTGCAGAAAGGCAAAAGCGTAATTTTACTTCAGAGACAACCCCGAGGTAGGGCAAAAGCATCTGGTTACCCCGGAGACAACCATGTGTATGATTCAAAGGGCTAATGACGTCCAAACATGACGCGAACTGAACGAGGATCGCAAAGCTAAGACAGTGTCTGCCAGAAGCCACCTCAGCAAACCTCAAACTGCGTGCCATCAAAGATAATCCAGTTAACTACAGTCTGGAACCAGAAGATATCTCTCAGCTACCAGCATCATCTTCCCCGACCTCAATTCAGTCAGACTCGACCTTATTCTGCAGCCTTTCGCAAAGACTTTTAGAAAGTTTGGCATGCAAAGATCAACTTTCTCCGAACCGAGAATGAAGGAACAAACTTCGAGACGATGGGACCTTTGGGGCCCAGTTGCATGTATACATACAGCTAGCCGCATGTATATATGCAGCTTGCTCCGATGGTTTTTTAGAGCAATATCAGCTCATTTAGAAAAAAAAGATATAGGAATTTTAGAGAGAGACACTGATTTCTAGAGAGAGAAGCCCTTGGGTTGATCAATATACACCCACTTTGAGTCGTTTGATCTTGTTTAACACATACTTGGAGTCCCGCAAGTTTTCTTAGTTGATCCCGGGTGATAAAACGCTTGTTTACGCATCCCCCAAGGTGAAAAAATGCTCTTTTTAGCTACGTTCTTTGTAAACTTTGTTCAATATACTAGATTGATGTTATATATTACTTCAATCTAGTTAAAATTGTTGTTTTCTAAGTATATTGTGTAGTAGTTGGTAGATATTGAGTTTCTACAGGTTATATTGTGCATATTTGGTTGTAAATCAAGTCCGGAGGCTAGATCTACCTAGATCTAAGCAGGATCTAATCTTGTGAGTGGTTATTAAGCATAAAGCTTTAACTCGTATGATAGATCGGCTTAGATCCATGGTAGATGTACGTATTTACTGCTTTTAATCGGTCCCGGTTACCCCGTATAGCCCTAGATCTATATCTAGAGGCGGAAGGGGTCAGAAATGGCTTGCAGTGGTGATTTTAATCAATGAAATCATCTAAAATCAAAGTCTAGGACATTGTATATATATATTTGGGCATAATAATGTGAGCCTAGGAATCCCGGTGTCGAGATCCTATAATTGGATCCCGGCTTGATTCCCACGATGGACCGATTTTTTGTGATGTAATGCTTAAATAACGCAAAAATCATTAGATATGTAATGTTTGGATCTTGAAGACGAACTCGAGAGGTTAGTCCCAAGAAGTCGGATTCAAGATCTCGTGATAGTGAAAACTTTGATTGTGGGTGCTCGAATTCATCGAGATGGCTGACATGCCCGATGATGATCCGACCCTCGAATTCCACGAATCTCGGGTTTCAGACCAATCTTACGGAGTCACATATTGGACCATATTGCAAAAACTTTCAAAACTCGGATGAGTTGGTATATCCATTTAATCCATACCAACTGGCGGCTCTGTCTCATTCGGTCCAATCATAAAATAATAAAATCAATCTTTTTAAAGTCGTTGACACTTATGTCGCTATCGCTTTCCTAAAACCTCACTCTTCAATAAAATCCATAGACATAGCGAATAAAGGAAGGGTAAAACATAAACTTAGGAAAGACGATCATATAACACCAAAACCAAAAAAAAATTTATCGGGGTAGAGCTGATGACCCGGTATTGAGACCGGGGTTGACTTGATGGCCCGATATTGAGACCGGGGTTGAGCTGATGACCCGGTATTGAGACCGGGGTTGACTTGATGGCCCGGTATTGAGATCGGGGTTGAATTGACGACCCGATATTGAGACCGAGGTTGATTTGATGACACGATATTAATACCGGGGTTGATTTGATGGTTCGATATTGAGACCGAGGTTGAATTAACGACCCGGTATTGAGACTGGGGTTGATTTGATGACCCGGTATTGAGACCGGGGTTAATTTGATGACCCGATATTGAGACCAGGGTTGCTTTGATGGCCCGGTATTGAGACCGAGGTTAAATTGACGACCCGGTATTGAGACCGGGGTTGAGCTGATGACCTGGTATTGAGACCGGGTTTGACTTGATGGCTCGATATTGAGATCGGAGTTGAGCTGATGGCCTAGTGTTGAGACTGAGGTTGACTTGATAGCCCGGTATTGAGATTGTGGTTGATTTGATGGCTCGATATTGAGACCGGGGTTGAATTGACGACCCGGTATTGAGACCGGGGTTGAGCTGAAAAGACGGTTTTACCCTCCTACAGTGTTAGTAACATGAAAGGAAATTTTGAGTGTCTACAGATGCCCCTCTTTCTCATGTTCATGTAATGGAATGAAATGAAATGAACAGGATAAAGATTAGTTGACACGGGAAATTCAACTGCAAAGGGGAGGCAATAATGATAGGGTATGTCAGGGATATTAGATACCTTCGAGGGGGTAGAGTTCTCACTGATTGATTACGTTAGTTTCTACTGGGGACAACGACACCCGTGATAACCTTTGTTGTAGCATTATCAGTCGGTTGCTGGTAGAACATCCATCAACAAGTTGTCAGATTTTAGGCTGCTACTACAGACTGTTCTTGTCTCGTTTTGCTGGGGAGGTCAATACTAGGCTACTGCAAACTGTTTTCGTCACTTTTTGCTGGGGATGACATCATTCATGATAACCTAATTGAGTATGATGGGGAGGACATTATTACCGCCAAGTTACTTCAATGGGTGCTCCCGATGCCTATCTTAACGATAATCTACACCGGTAGTTTGCCACAGTAAGTTGAATCACCAATTCATCTTGGTGCTCCCTCTGAGGATGTGTATAATAGATTCCATCATCGGGGATGGATTATTATATTGTTTCCATCACGGGCTCACTTCTAATGTTTCGCTGGGGTTGAGCCAACGGCGACACTATCTCGATTTGTACCCGACGCTTCGTTGGGGTTGTTCCAACGGCTGAACTGGACTCGGTCTGTACCCTAAACTTCACTGGGGTTGAGCCGACGGCTGAACTGTCGCTGGTCTTTACCCGACGCTTCACTGGGGTTGTGCCAACGGCTGAACTGGACTCAGCCTATGCCCAAAACTTCGCTGGGGTTGTGCCAACGGCTGAACTGGACTCGGTATGTACCCGAAACTTCGCTGGGGTTGTGCCAACGGCTGATCTGGACTCAGTCTGTACCCAAAACTTCGTTGGGGTTGTGCCAATGGCTGATCTGGACTCGATCTGTACTTGAAACTTCGCTGAGTTGAGGCAACGGCTGAATTGGACTCGGTCTATACCAAAAACTTTGCTGGAGTTGAGCCAACGGCTGAATTGGACTCAGTCTGTACCCGATGCTTCGAAAGTGGTAGTTTTCGACGGTTTTGCGCTATTTTTTGGCAGTTTTGCGCAGTTTTTCCTCAGTTTGCATCATTGATCCCCGGATATAGCTCCGGGATAAATACCAAGGGTTTTCAGAGAGTTCCCTTTTCTGTCAAGATTAAGCTACTTAAATGCAAGATTTCAGGACAAACCGCTCAATCGCGTAGTGATTTTTCTTCATATTTGACTTGGTAACTCATATAAACTCCGTTTTAACTCAAACTGAACCTAGCCCGGGGAGTGGGACCCACCCTGGGGAGCCACAGGTAGAGATACGGCTGCCGCGGGTGGGCCCACTTCTACCCGTGGCTTTATATTGGGCAGCGAGTTTCATTATTTTTAAGTTTCATTTCGAGTTTCAAACGGAATCCGATTTTTTTTCAGATCTACGGAGTTCGGGCAACCTTTTTTTGATTTCGTCAGCTCCCACACATTCAGCGCATCGCAGGTAACGTTTTACGTCTTTTTTCGTAAGTTTTAACTGTTAAAAGTATGTGAACCACGTAGGGGGCTTTTAGATGCAATGTATAAAAAATGTATGCTTATATGACCTGCTAAAATTTTTTTGACTTCATATGTATGCATATCGTACTGTAATGCATGTTTTAACATAAGAAAATTCAGATTTGAGACAATCATATTTTGTTCTTTTTGATCAGTTTACTCATCCTTTTTGAGGCCTAGTGAGCCTTGATTTTCAACTAAAAATGTCCATGATAATTTGGCTACCATGTGAGGTTTACTTTTGATTTTATTTCATAAATATGAAATGGTCCTATTTTTGAGAAGGTGTGCTACTGAAAGGCCACCTAGACATGCCTGTGTGCATGCGGGACAGTCCATTTTACAAAAGAGACTTTGGCGAAGTTTTTTCAAAAGCCCAAGCATTTAAAAATATGCAGTTTTGACTCTACTGGGGATTTATGAATGACCCATGCACATTTTTAAGACTTCTCTTTTGAAAAATATACAGTTTTGACATTACTGGGTATTTTTGACTAACCCATACACGTTTTAAGACTAAGAAATGCATAGAATACTGATTTAAAAAAATAAGCCACATATTTTAGGCTTACCACACCCTTTCTGAGGTTATTTGGAGACTTTGTCCAGGTGATGGACTGAGATAGACCCGATAGTGCCAGCAGAGACGTCTCAAGCGTCAGACGTAGGAGGGCTTCTGATGTTCCTCAGCCATGTTCAGCTAGACCGCCTCACAGATTGGCAGAGTTATTTATTCGTCCAGCCCAGGACGAGCCGCCGATTGATATTGATGATGAGCAGGCTCCTTTTACTGCTCCTGCCCCAGCTCAGGCACCACGTGCGGAGCTTTCGGGCATTGTTGTACCAACCCAGGAGAGATTGGGCGACTTGAGTTGTCATCCATCAAGATTTCTCCATGCAAATGAGGTGACTTGAAGTTTTCTTCTTTCTGGATTCTCTTTCTTTTTTTGCCATTTTTGGGGCACAGGTTTTTTACATGGGTTAGTTTTTGATGCAGGTTCCCGACTTTACGCAGCCTCGAGGGAACTAGTTCAACGTGCACTCCCTGTATCATACTTTGCACCAGGATTACAGGGATATCGTTGATGGCTGGGGGTTTTAAACTTTCTTCTCTATTCTTCCCCGCAGTTGCCTTTGGGAGTATATGAGGGCTTTGTCTGAGCGCTGGTTCCACCAGACTCACTCTCTTCATTTGTTGGACTGTGAGGTGATGATGACCCTTATGGATTAGAGGTTCATTACCAGCATCGAGTTTGAGGGTAAGCCAGTGCCTGTCGTAGCTGACATCACGCCTACTGCCGTTCGGTCCTTGTTGGGAGTTCCTGCGATGGTGATCAAGGGTCTGACGGTCCGATCTGATCCCTTCAGTATAGATGCCTAGAGTGGGGCTTTACTTGAGCCTCCACCTGATGATCAGAGGGTTAGGAATTGCATCTTGAGGCAATTATTTCTAGTGATCATTAAGGGATATTTTATGGTGGACAACTCGTCGACTGTGTCCTTCACCCTGGTCAGTGCTACCCGACATGTAGAGCACCTCAGTGACTTTGATTGGATTTCCTACACCTTTGCCTATTTTCTCCGGGGGCATGCGCATGCTTTCGGAGGGTTTGACGGAGGCATGGTTAGGATTCTACCCAGTTTATGCTGGTGAGTACATCTTTCTTATACCTTTTATTTCTACATTTACATTTGTCAGTCTTGGTCACTGAGGACTTTTGATATTTACATGGCCAGTTCTGGGAATATGAGAGGTTTCATTGCCTACGGCCCGCCACTGCTTTAGGTCTGGAGACCTATGCTCGAGGACGGCGTTGGCATCACTCCACTCTAACGGAGGTCCCTGTTGCTGAGGGATTCACCCATTCCCGCCTATAGTTTGAGCTTTTGACGGCTAGATCAATCTCTTAGATATCGTATACCTCCAAGTTTTTGACCATTGGATTTGAGGGAGGCTTCCCCACTGGTCGAGAATTTGCATTGTCGACCCGCAGAGTCCCATTATTGACAGAGGGAGACTGAGAGCTCTATTTGGGAGAGCGTGCTATCAGGAGTATTACGGGTTAGATCCGTATTCATATTATTCCTCCTGCTTGGCATCATTGGCCATTGATCCTGCCACTGACAGATATCCCTATGGAGGGCATAGATGGCTTCACCCTGTCGGAGGGTCCGTACATCCAGGAGGCATTTAGCAGCTGGTGGAGTCCTAGCACGATCGGAGCTCAGACTCAGGCTACCCAATTTATGGTAAATATGGTGCATGGGTCTGTTATAATGACAGAGTGGATATCTTGCCTCATGGATCCCACTCATTCAGATCAGATTATAGAGCTGACCCGGTAGTTAGAGAGAGCTCATTGTTTTATCAGGCATCTTGGCCGAGATTCGTCAGAGGCATCTTATTTCGACCCATCCAGCTCAGGAGAGGGCCCCTCTTTAGGTCCATTTTCCAGCAATTTTGCAGGGGCAGATCCTCCCTTGTACTGCCCAGACATGCCTGATGATCGTAACTTTGTGTCCACGGAGGAGATAAAGCAGGTTAATAACGTGAGCATAGATTATCTAGATCTCTTTAGATAGCTATGGCAGCTATATCTTTTGGCCAGCCACTGTTTTGGCTATTAGGCGGTTGTGCCCCATTTTGATAGACCACTGTTAGTAGTTGGGTGGTGGTGCCCCATTTTCCTATACTTTTATTTTGCTTTGTATTATCAGACAGGGATAATGCTTGTAGTAGATCATTTATCATAGATATGCAGGATATTTCCTATCTATCACATCATGTTTATATTTGACATCATATATGTATTATGTCATATGTATGCATTTAGACAGATGAGTTTAGATTTGATCCTTGGATGGTCTTGTGATCCGGAAAAACAGATGACATCGTCTACCATTAACCGTATCGATCACCTACCACCGTCTGAGGTGGCCTCATCATTGAGATCATGGTACGACAGCCTGTCCTTCCCAGCTAGAGGGACAGTTGATCAGATGTTGGGGCATTCATTGGCCTTTGCAGACTTTCGGGTTCCATATGGGTTCATGGATGGTATTTTATCCTTCTGGATACCCGAGAGATAGGTCTTCCATTTTGGACAGCATGAGCTGACGCCGCCTCTTGAGGAGTACCAGTGGTTTACTGGTTTATCCTTAGAGTTTCCATGCGCTCGGATAGCGATCAGCAATATGAGGAGACCATTTACACGGATGTCCGATCTTTGCCAGAGCGTGGTGAGGGATGAGATCATCTCTGGATGGGCGATCTCTATTGACTTCTTGATTGATAGCTTTGGTGAGCTCGACAGCTATGGTCGATATACCGTAGATTTTAATGTTTCAGCAGATGCATAGCATTTAGCCAGGATAAACATTTTGCTGATGTGTATCGTATCTTATGTCTATATGCCGCTACACTTGGACCACTTGGATGTGGGGTTGATAGTTGTTGTGCTGGCCCTTAGGCAGGGTAGTACCATTCTTTCGATGATATTGGCTGAGACATTGAGATCTGCCACACACTGCAGTACCCACCCGGAGGGGTTTTTCAGAGGCATTTCAGTCTTACTATACGTATAGCTCATGTCCCATTTACGACCGATTGGATTTTTCAGACCCCAAGGGTATTGCTTCACCCGCGAGGTAGCCACATCTTACTCCTTTCAGCTTGCGGAGTGCTCAGATGCAAAGTCATGGTTAACATTTTTGTCAGATATTGAGCATCCGTTCTCGATCTTTCCATACTCAGGGCTAGCCTCCCCCTATAGTTTCATCACCCATGCACCTGGTATGGATTACCTACCCCTAGCAGGACTGAGGGGAGTGACTACTTATCATCCTCTGGCAGTTATGGGCCAGTTCAATCAGTTTCAGAGCCTGTACCATTTTGAGGGGGCTGCTGACCAGAGGATGCCAGCTTCGTCTATGTCATCTGCTGACTTGATTCGAGTGTATGAGTGTTGGACTCATAGGGAGAGGGCTGATTTCTCAAGTAGCCATCCAGATCGTTCTCTGGAGTATTTAGCATGGTTGGAGGCAGATATTGCATCAGCTACATTCAGTCAGCTCTAATAGTGGACTCAGACGAGGAGGAGCCTATGGAGGATCCTGATTCTCCTACTGAGGATGAGCTTTTTATAGGTTTCACAACAACACTGGTTAGTGATCCGCCGATCATTCTTGTAGGGACAGATCTGACTTTGGTGGACTCACTGGATAGGATGACCTTTGAGAGGGATCAGGCTAGAGCACTGATGTTAACTGCCTTGTCTGGCAGAGATATAGCTTTGGCAGAGAGAGATGCATCTCGAGCCGCTCAAGATGCAGGATTGATTGAGTGAGAGGAGATCCGATCTACCAGAGATGCAACTTATGTTGAGATCGAGGAGACTTTAATTGCTAGGGATGCAACTTTTGTGGAGAGGGATGAGGCTATAGCTTCCCGGGATTTCCACATTGCTGACAGTACTGCTCTTCGATCTTATACTCATGGTCCGATCACCGAGATGAGTGCCTATATTGATGACCACAGTGCCACACTGTAGATGACTATGGATATTTTGAGCCATATAGAGGCTGAGAGGATTGCACTTGTAGCTGCTCCTCCATCTTCAGAGAGAGATGCCATGTTGGCATTGCTTGGCCGATTATCCTTGGGTCCATAGACTAGCTTTGTTTTTTTTGCACATACTAGATTCAGGTATTTTTGTCATGTACATGACATTATGTATATATCAAACAATTTTATATACCAGAGAAATATATTTTTGATTCACTTCCCTGTTTGGATATGTATCGTCATTGTTGAGTGATTACCACGTCTTTCATGACTCGCTAATGTTGATATATCTTGAGCTTCTCCTTGATGGACTGACAGTTGAGATATCAGAGAGTATCTCAGATGGGCTTGTTAACAAGTGTAGTTTAATAGGACTTAGCTTTTATATGGTTTTGGTGTCTTGGGACTGGTTTTTATTTGGTTTTTATTTTTTCTCGGAGGTCAAACCGCACCGTAAATGGCTACCTACGTACTCCCGAGTGTAGGGAGATTAGGTCATTCGTAGTTCAATTTTTGTGTGAGAGAGGTTTGAGAAGTATTTATCTTATCCTCTGAGTTTGGTTTGATGAGTTTTGAGTTTTTTTGTTTGGTTTGACCGCACCAGAAATGGCTACCTACGTACTCCAGGGTTGAGGGAGATCAGGTCATTCGTAGTTCCGGCTTTGGTGAAAATCGAACCTGATTTGATTTGTAGGACCAGGATGCTGATAGGCATGTGTTTCAGATATAGTACCTTTTCATAGTGTTTGAGTTGATGAGTTGGGGAAATTCGGTCCCGTCTATTTCTTGTAATCTGATAGATCATCCAGTCAACACCTCCTTGACAATGAAAAGGCCTTCCCAATTCGGGCTGAACTTTCCTTTGGCTTCATCTTGATTGGCCAAAACTTTTTTCAACACTAAGTCATTTTCTTTGAATTACCGTATTCGGACCTTCTTGTTGTAGGATCGAGCAATCCTTTGCTGATAGAATTGCCCGTGAAAAATGGATGTAGCCCTCTTTTCATCTATCAGGGACAGTTGGTGATACCGGCCTTGCAACCACTGATCTTCGTCCATCTGAGCGTCGATTAACACTCGCAAGGACTCCATCTCTACTTCTATGGGGAGGATTGCTTCCATGCCATAGACCAATGAATACGGAGTAGCCCCAATAGAGGTACGCATTGATGTCATGTATGCTAACAGGGTTAGAGGCAGCAGGTCAGACCATTCTTTGTGATTGGCGGACATTTTTTGCATGATCTTTTTGATGTTCTGGTTGGCCGCTTCGACAGCACACCATTCATCTTGGGCCGATAGATGATGGAATTGAGATGCTTGATGTGAAACTTACTGCACAGTTCTTTCATTATTTGATTGTTCAGGTTCTTGGCGTTGTCTGATACGATCACCTCCGGTTGTCCATATCGATAGACGACATTGTTTCTGATGAAACCAATGATGACCTCTTTGGTGACTTTGGGAAAATAGGCTGCTTTAACCCATTTGGTGAAGTAATCGATTATGGTGAAGATGAATCGATGACCACTGCTGGCTTTGGGTTCTACTGGACCGATCACATCCATTCCCCACATGGAGAAAGGCCATGGTGAACTCATGTTATGTAGCTCATTTGGAGGAGCAATGGCATTTCTATGTACTTGACATTGATAACATCTCTTGACATAATCATCACAGTTTGCTTTGAGCGAGATCCAATAATGTCCTGTTCTTAATATTTTCTTGGCCAGCAGGTGACCGCTTATGTGTGGACCACAGACTCCACCGTGGATCTCATCCATCAGTCTCTGAGATTGCTCTTTATCAAGGCATCTTACCAGGCCTATCCCGACATCTCTTTTATAGAGTGCATCTTCGCTCAGATAGAACTTCATAGCCATTTTGTGAATCCGCTTTCTCTTGGATTGGCTTGCTCTAGCGGGTGTAGATCCATCTCAGAGATATTCCTTGATATCTTGATACCAAGGCTGATTGACAGGAGGTATTTTATCTGATACTTCTCCAATGTAATTCTCGTATGTCGGGGCTTTTTGAATCGTGAATTTGATGCAGGGAATCCAACTCTTATCGGATATGCGGATTAATGAAGCCAACGTTGCCAATGCATCAGCGAAGTCATTCCTACCCCGAGGAATATGGCCGAAGGTTATGTCTTCAAACTCCAGGGATATTTTGACGACCTGCAGATGATAAGGCAGCAAATGCAGTTCTTTTGTGTGATATGCCCCAGTGGTTTGTCTGATGACCAACTCACAGTCTCCAAAGACTAGTAAATGTTTGATACACATGGATTGGGCTAATTTCAACCCCATTATACAGCCTTCATACTCGGCTGTGTTATTGGTGTTGCCAAACTAAAGTTTGGTAGCCACAGGATATTGTTCTCCTGTACCAGAGATAAGGACTGCCCCAGCTCTGATACCTTCCATGTTTACTGTTCCATTGAAATATATTTTCCATGGTTGGACTATATTCTCTTGCTGGAGTTGTTGAATTGTCATGATCCCATCATCCGAGAAATAAGTCTCCAGGGGCTCGAACCCTCCTGAAGGTGCTTCAGCTAATTGATTTGCAATGCCTTGACCTTTGATTGACTTCTGAGTTACGTAGACAATGTCGAACTGTTATAGGATCAACTGCCATTTGGACAGTCGACAATTTTACATTGGCTTATTGAATAAATATTTGAGTGGATCCATGCGAGAAATGAGGTAGGTCCTGTGCCCATGTAAATAGTGTTGTAACCTCATGGCGGCCCATGCTAATGTACATCGTGTTTTCTCGATCAAGGTGTACTTCTGTTCACCACTACTGAATCTTTTACTAATGTAGTAGATGGCTCTCTCCTTACTACTATCATCCTTTTGTCTTAGCATACAGCCCATTGCGTTGGCATTGACTGACAAGTACATGAACAAGGGAACTTCATCCTTCAGAGGTACCAAAATAGGTGCTTCAATCAGCTATTTCTTAATGGTAAGGAAGGCTTGTTGACAATCCTCATTCCATTTCGTGGAGGAATTCTTCCTTAGTAGCTTGAATATGGGTTCACAGGTTGCTGTGAGCTAGGAAATGAATCGGCTTATGAAGTTGATTCTCCCCAGAAACCCACATATCTCCTTCTCTGTTCGAGGTACTAGCATCTCAGTGATGGCTTTGATCTTGGCAGGGTCTAGTTCGATACCTCGATTGCTCACCAAGAATCCCAATAGCTTGCCTGATTTGACGCCAAAAGCATATTTGGCGGGATTCAGCTTGAGGTTGTACTTACACAACCTGTTGAACAGCTTCCTAAGATGGTCAATGTGATCATCCTCCCTCCGGGATTTGATGATGATGTCGTCCACATAAACCTCGATCTCTTTGTGCATCATATCATGAAACAGGGCCAACATGGCTCGTTGATATATGGCTCCGGCATTAATGAGGCCGAAGGATAGTTGTCTATAGCAGAAGGTTCCCCAAGGAGTAATGAAAGTTATTTTCTCACGGTCCTCTTTAGCAACCATAATTTGATGGTAACCAACAAAGAAATCTACGAAGGAATACATGTCGTACTGTGCCGAGTTGTCGATCAGGATGTGGATAAAAGGTACTGGGAAATTGTCCTTGAGACAGGCTTTGTTCAAATCCCGGTAATCTACGCATACTCATACTTTCCCCCCAGGCTTAGGCACGGGAACTATGTTTGACAGCCACTCTGGGTATGTTGATACCATGATGATTCCGGCTTTGAATTGTTTAACAACTTCTTCTTTGACTTTCAGACTCCATTCAAGTTTTAATCGCCTGAGCTTTTGTTTGACTGGCTTGAATCCATCTTTGATGGGCATTCGATGGATGACAATGTCGGTAGACAGGACAATCATGTCTTCATGTGACCATACAAATACATCCTGGAACTGTGTTAGGAGTTCAATTAGGTTGGCTTTTTGGTCTGGTGTGAGGTCTATGCCTATCTGGATTTGTTTGATGTTTTTGGAGGTTCCTATGTTGATAGTGGTGGTTTGGTCGAGGTTTGGTTTGGGTTTGTCTTCGACCCATTCTTTGATCTCCTCAGGCACCTCATAGTCATCTTCCTCCTCTTGATCAATATCCATCAAGTCGAAGTTTAGTTCTACATCAAAGTTATAGTCGTATTTTTTGAACAAAACATCAACCCGCGTTTGATCTAAGAATAAGAAGGATGAAATCACGCGTTGTGAATGAACAAGATATTGAGGAATTTTACGTATGGACAATTCCTCAATATAAATGCTTGAGACAAACACATCCAATGCTTGAGTCCTGAAAACATAAATGCTTTCATTTTAATATATACAACTGCTTAAATATACCAAGCATTTGGCAAAGCTTGACAAAAGTTACTCCTATAGCTGTGCAATCAAAAGTAAGTAGTAAATGAAAGCATGTTTAAAGGGAAGACGGACTCTCTGTCCCTTTACCCTTTTTAACTGAGGCAAGGGACACTGTTCCAGTTATCTAGGGTTAGATCCTCATGAACAGAGAGGATCAAGGTATTGTGATCATCCACCTCATCTCGGATGATGACTAAGACATCCTTGATAATAGGGTCGGGGTTTTTCTTTGAATTGCCCCCTTTTCCCTTCTTGATGCTGGGAATTTGAATCTGATCCTCGTCGTCGCTGTCTGGGATCTTATGATTCATACCCTCGTAGTTTATGATAACCCGCATGTTAGCAAATGGGTCCCGTCTTTTGTACAAGATCTTTTCTTTTCCCTTTTTGTTATCCACCTCGGATCTGGGAGTTGTTCTCTCACTTACTAGTATAATGGGAGGAAATAACATGGCTGATACCACAGTAGGGATTTTCCTCATGGGTTTCACCCATCTGACACCCATAAGGTTTGGCAACAAAATTATGGCAGCATGAGTCTTAGGATGCTTGTGTGGGTTCCGGTGGCTTGATCCGGATGAATATCCTAATCTGGCTCTCCCAGTCTGACTCGGGATTTGTACGGGACTCTTGATACCTTGTTGATTCTTTCCTAACCCTTCTCCGAGTTGGAAACCCAAAGATACCATTTACTGGCCCACTGTCATCACCTCGGTGGAGACCTTTGGTTTCAGGGCTGGTGGTCCTATAGGTAGATACTGAGTATCACTCACTTCTAGGGCTTGAAAATTGGCAGGTTCAATCCCTGCATCCAGGCTAATTACTGGCATGTCTCCCTGTATACAGACATGATATTCTGGTTTGGCATTGACCATTATTAGGTTGTCGTTGATAATGTATTTGAGCTGTTGATGGAGGGTGGATGGCACTGCCCCTGCCATGTTGATCCATGGCCTGCCTAGCAATAAGTTGTATCCAATGGCGATGTTGAGCACCTAAAAGGATACAATAAAAGTGTGTGGACCAATCTCTAAAGGAAGCTCTATTTCTCCCATAGCTTGTCGGCGAGATCCATCGAAAGCCCGGATGACCACATGACTGGTTTTGATCCGATTCAGGTTGATCTTTATTCTTTCCAAGGTATCGTAGGGACAAATGTTGAGGGATGATCCTCTATCTATGAGCGCACCTCTGATCACGTACTCGGAAGATATCACAACTATATGTAGGGACTTATGATGGTATGTCCCTTCTGCAGGAATATCATCATCAGTGAAAGATATCACATTGTTGTTAAAAATGTGTTCTACCACATGACAGAATTTCTCGGTATCTACGGTCTTTGGCAAATGGGCTTCTTCCAGTACTTTCACTAGAACATTGCAGTGCTCTACCGAGGATAAAATCAAGTCTAGGATGGACATTTTCTTAGGTACATCTTCCAAGCTTTGCATTATTTTGATATCATTGTGTCCCATTTGGTTGAGGAACCCTTCAATTTTTTCTTCAGCCACATTTTCTTTGGCTTTAATAACTGGTTTGATTACCCGCTGAGGCAGGTACAATGGATTATCCTTTGGTTCAATAGCAACATTATTTGAGGTGGAACCTTCATCATTCCCGTAACTCTATGGGAACCTTTTCAGACTTATAATTGTATACTGAGGTCTGAAGGGCAAGATTAGAGGCTCAGGTGTGGCCACCTTCACAAAATTTTGTGTTTCTTAGACCCCTTTCCCTGGCAGTACTAAGGGTGTGAGAGATGACTCCCTATCATAGGAAATAACAGCCATTGTATCCTGATTCCATGCAGTGGGGATAAACAGGGTGTCTTCATCTGGGAGTCCATAATCCTGATTTCCTCTTATCAAGTCACCATTTTCAATCATGTTCTGAATCAGGTTACGAAGCACCCAGCAATCTTCCGTAGCATGACCGGGTGCATTGGAGTGGTACTGATAGATTTGGTCAGGCTTGAATTTTCTGGATCGAGGGTTCAATGAAGGTAATAAATCTGCAACCATTCCCTCGTTAATTAAAATTTGGAGAATTTTGTCCATCGACTGGTTCAGGCTAGTGAAATTCCTTTGAAATAAGAATTTCCTACCAGTTGGGACATTTTCCTCTTCGGCCACCTTGTCAGCCTAGGGTTCATGCTCATGAGACCGGCAGTGATCCCTCATGGGGATGGGACTGTTCTCCGATGTGGGAGGACGATCTGCGTCAGATTGGTTGGCATGTTTCATCATCTGTCTGGTGATCTGATGTTGGTAGACGATCAGTTCTGCTAAATGCTCGATTTATTCCTTGATAGACCTTATCTCCTGCTCTATCAGGAATCTCCTTTCTGAGACTTCCCAACTGTCTGGGCTATTGTTGCTGGATTGAGTTGATTCTTCGACATATCGGAGCTACTTGGATCCTTCTCCATTTTTTGTCCTGATCACGTTGACACTCTCCTCTTTGTGCTGAGGGAGGAGATTATCTTGTACGTGTGGTTGCTCTGGTTTGGTTACCATAATCTCTCCATTGTCAATCAAGTCTTAGATGTTGTGCTTGAGAGACCAACAGTCTAAAGTGTCATGGCCCGGGGATCCGGAATGGTAAGCTCACTTCTTTCTTGGATCAAAGTTCAGTCCCTCAGTATTGGTTGGTGGAAGGAGTTGAACAATCTTTTTCTGTGCCATCTCCATTGTCATTGCACAGTATTTCAAATTATCAAATCAATAATTCATATTATTTGAATAATATTATTAGATAGCATTATTGACAATGTCTAAGAAAGTTCTGTCTAGGAGGGGTTATTTAATTGCGCACCAGTAAGGAGAAATCCTTATCGAAAGGCCCCCTCTTTCCTGGGAACGACTTGGTTGTCAGTATTGTGGTTCTGTAATATTATTTGTGAATAATAATTATTGATAAAAATGATAAGTAAATATTTATTCAATGTGGATTTAAACGGAGGAATTTTTAGTAAAAGTGACAATTATTGAGAATGGATATTTTATATGTTCTGATAAAATAATTCATTTAAATATATTATTATAATATTACATTATAAGTGTATAATGTGATAATATAATAATATAATAGTGATGATATTTTTTTTACAACAAATTCACGATATATGAATAAAATGAGATGGAAGAAATAAAAATTAAATTTGGAATTCTTTTAATAATTATAAATGTTTTAATATATATATATATAGATAAATATGTGGTTGGAATTTTTCAAAAGTGGTGTACTTCAAAAATAGTTTGCTGGAGCATTTTTCAAAAGAGTGGTGCTTGATTCATCCGTAGGTGAATTTTGTCAGAATGGAGATGTGAAAAATCCATTCGTATGTAAATTCGGATCATTTTTCGTTTGGAATTTGGAAAAACTTTCTTCTACAAAGTTGTAGATAATTAAATTTCATATGCAATAGACATAAAATTCGTATTTTTCTGATAAAAGGGCTATTTATTATGAAGTATTGAAGTTTCGAAAATAAATATTTTTATTAAAAATATGGGTGGGCCCAACTTTTGTTTTCTGTGGAAAAATGCTGAAATTTCAAAGTGTGGTGTTCGTGAATGGCAAAGGGTGGAAGCCACCGGTAGCAGGTTAGTCAACATTGGTGTTCTGGCATTTTTCTATAAATAGAGTGCTTAGTTAGAAATGAAAATCACATCAGAATCAGAAAATTTTCTCTCTATAATATCGAGCGTATTTCTTGTGAGTGTTTAGACACTTGAGAGTTGATAAGTAGTGCAAGTTTTCTTCAGCATTATATCCGATATTCCAGTCAAAAGTACTTGTCTTTTGAGGTAAGGGATGTTATTTTTTTCGTAAATGATGTTATATCTTTCAATATCATTTTACCGAAATATTGGTATGAATTTTATTATGAAAATTTTACCTTTTCTTGCCGGGGTTACTATTCACGTATACGGTACTATTCACATATACGGCACTATTCACAAATACGATACTATTCACGAGTACTATTCACGAAGTATGGTTTTGATTATAAAATTTTTACCTTTTCATGTCGGGGTTACTATTCACGTATACGGCACTATTCACGTATGTAACGCCCCCAAAATGGGTCCAATCCACCCAACCCAATCTGGGTCGCCACGAAATATACTCAATAAAAATTTCAAATACAAATCTTCAAATTCTATCTTTTAAAATATCGTACAAAATACGATCACAATTAAACTGTGAGTTTCAATACAAATACCTTGCCCATACTTCAAATCAATGGTACGTTACAGAAAGGTACATTCAATAACTGTTTTAGGAATTAAAATCTTTGGAAAATGCTCAAGGAAACCTTCGTACATGGGAGGCCATGCATCTAAGTTATAATAGATATCATATGACTTGAGAATTATCCTTAGTTGACCCAATAGACCCCAAAGAAAAATGAGAAGATTACTATCATGTTCTTTTCAATGGTGGTCTTCTCTTACCATATAATTATTTTCATTGTCTCCAATTGAGAATTATATTTCAACCAAACTCCAATATTATATAGGTAGTGTTCATAGATATAATTAGCAAATGGATGTGCACAACCATGTCTTATGATAACCCGAAGTTGTAGGTGATTAGACATCTTGTATGATAGTGGCAAAACACCCTTCCAAAGTTGGGTTCATCTCAGCCTATTTGGTTCCCCAAAATCAACTTTTAAAATGACGTATAAAATACGACACACACATTTTAAATTCTCAATATAATTCTTCTCATACTGTTTTATGGAAAACCTTAACAGCTAAAGACCATCGTTCTATTCCCCTGTTATCCCTGCTCGACCCCGTTATACTCTTATTACCTGAAAGGAATTGTGAAACAAAAGGGTGAGCACAAATAGCCCAGTAAAGAATATCATGACTAAAGATAATTATATTATCAATAGTTTTCATCAGTAATAAATCAGAGATTTAAACATATGGTAAAACTTTTCAACCATAGTTACACCGGAACGAGCAATCCATTAGAAGAGTCAAATAGACTATAATGTCTATTATCTTCTCCATGTTAAAAGTCCACCAATAATAGTTTATCCCTGTAACATCAATCAACAATTTCTGTCCACAATCATATAAGTTCATGATCATAATTATCTTGATGAATTCCTCTTCGCACTCAGGACGAAGATAATTCTCATCACCTGTCTTTACCTGAAACACCAAAGATCATGGTTATACCAAATCACAGTTCCTGTTCATAATCATGCTAATCAATTCATCTTTGCATTACAAGCCAAAGATATTCAACAATTAATCATTCATCGTTGCACTACAGGCCAAAGATATTCACAAATCAACCGCTCATATTTGCACTACAGGCCAAAGATATTCATCAATAGTTCATCTTTGCACTACGGGCCAAAGATATTCAACAACAGGTCATCTTTGCACTACATGCCAAAGATATTCGTATCTCAAAAAAATATCTAATAATTCCAAAATTTATATAAACAATAATTATAATCATGTTGATCAATTCACCTTTGCCTTTAAGCTAAAGATATTCAATTGTAAATTCAATGGTCATGAACATACCAGTCAACAATCCATCATTGCACTACTGGCCAAAGAGAATCTATATTCATGATCATACCAATAATCTACCCATCTTTACACTCAAGTCAAAGAAAAATTTCATCACCAGGATTATAAAAATGTTGTATATGATAATAAAAATAATATGATCAAAACATCGATCTCCAAGTTCAAAAATACTCCATAATAATACTTTGTGGAGCAAAATTCAAGAATAAAGATAAAAACTTGGATCCAATCAAAGATAGAAACCTTAACAAGCAACTTGGACATATAGAAGAAAATTTAATTTTTCCGTGAATAGTACCGTATACGTAAATAGTAATCCCGACGGAAAAAGTAAGAATTTTATAATAAAATCCATGCCAATATTTTGGTATAATGATATTGAAAAGAATAACATCATTCACGAAAGAAAATAACATCCCTTATCATCCCTTACCTCAAAAGAATAGTACTTCTGACTGAAATATCGGATATAAGGCTGAAAAAAACTTGCACTGAATAGTAACATTCAAAGTATCTAAATACTCACAAAAATACGCTCGATATTATAGAGAGAGAAAACTTCTGATTCTGGTGTGATTTTCAATTCTAACCTAAGCACCCTACTTATAGGAAAAGCTTAGGATGCTAAAGTAGACTAAATTAATAAAATAATAATTTTTTAGAAACTTTTCCAGCCGCCTCCCCAAGAAAGCCATCAGCATTCCACACCAACCAAAAGTGGGGCCCACCATTTATTTTAAAAAAAAATATTTATTTTTTGAAACTTCAATAATTCCTAATAAATAGCCCTTTTATCAAAAAAATACAAATTTTATATCCTTTTCATAGGAAATTTAATTTTCTACAACTTTGTAGAAGGAAGTTTTTTCAAATTCCAAACATAAATTATCCGAAATCCATAAACGGATGATTTTCCACACCAAAATACTGATAAAAACACATCAGCACTAATTCCTTCTTTTATATCCACAAAATAAATATTTTTTTATCATATAAATCAATAATTAATTATTCACAAATAATATTACAGAACTACAATATTGACAACCTAGGTCGTTCCCAAGAGAGAGGGGGCCTTCCGATAAGGACTTCTCCTTACTGGAGCGCAATTAAATAACCCCTCCTAGACAGAACTTCCTTAGACATTGTCAATAATGCTATATAATAATATTATTCAAATAATATGAATTATTGAGTTGATAATGTGAAATACTATGCAGTGACAATTATTGAATCAATAATACAAAATATCAACTGTAGCAATTATTGAATCAATCATATAAAATAGCAACGTAGCAATTATTGATATAAAATATCAACATAGCAATTATTGAGTCAATAATATAAAATATTAAATAGTAATTACTGTAACAATAATTGAGTAAGTGTCTTCTCACGTAAGAATCAATAATTCAAAATACTGTGCAATACCATTTGCTACTGTGCAACACCGCGTATTACTATATTTTAACCGCCGGGTATTTCAACAGTTTAACCATAACCGTTTTACCGTTATTTATAAAAAGGTTATTTCTGTCGCTTTCTATATCCGATAGTTATTCCATTGTGGGGCCCACAAATAGCTGCGCCGTCGTACGAATATTCCCCGACAACAAGAATATTCCACGACCAAACGAATATTCCCCGACAACAATGAATATTTTATAACCACTTGCTTACTTTGAAAATTTTGCATATTTCACCCTTAACTTTAAACTTTTATCAATTTAACCATTTACTAAATAGAAAAATTGAATACTTTTATTTCATAAAATCTGGGGTCTTACAATCTCCCCTCCTTATGAAATTTCGTCCCCGAAATTTACGTACCTGGTAGTTCGAAGAGATGAGGATACATTGCTTTCATTTCAGATTCTTTCTTCCCGGTCATTTCTTCTGTATCATAATTTCTCCATTGCTCATTCTAGAATACCGCTTCAAAACAAGGTTAATTGACATATAACAATTGTCAATTTATTAAGTAAGAAAAGTCAGCTTAGGTAAGTCACACACTAGCGAAGTATATTATTCGTCCTTCCCCTCCTAGCTCTAGACTCCAATCTCCGCCAGCGACCATATCCCTAAGCTCTGATACCAAAATGTAACGCCCCCAAAATGGGTCCAATCCACCCAACCCAATCTGGGTCGCCACGAAATACACTCAACAAAAATTTCAAATACAAATCTTCAAATTCTATCTTTTAAAATATCGTACAAAATACGATCACAATTAAACTGTGAGTTTCAATACAAATATCTTGCCCATACTTCAAATCAATGGTACGTTACCTGATGATTACCTGATGAATATCTTTGGCCCGTAGTGCAAAGATGGATAGGTGTTGGGATGAACATGACTATTGGTGATACAAATGAATATCTTTGGCCCGTAGTGCAAAGATGAATATTTGATTCAAGATATATATTGATTGATGTTACAGGGATAAAATATTGATGATGGACTTTTAAATCAAAGAAGATAGTAGACATAATTCTCTACTTAACTCTTCTGATGCATTGTTACTTCCGCTGCAGTTGTTGATCTAAAACTTGTTGTCCATAACATTTTATCTGAATTGTTGAAGACTAACGATAATTTATTTTCCATTATCTTAGTCATAATACTCTTTATTGGGCTAGTTGAGCTCACCCTTTTCATCTATTGTCCTCTTCAGGGAATGAGAATGTTGCGGGAACTAGTCGGGGAACAGTGTGATGGTCAGAGTAGAGCAGTAGTAGTCCTCACTATTTTTGTAAAATAGTGTGATAATAATTATAATAAATAAGGAATGAATTTGAGTGTTTATATTTCGTATTATATACGATTTGTATTGAAGCTCATAGTTTGTGTGGTCGTATTTTGCACGACCGTATGTTATAAAAGATTGTATTTGGATTCTGTACCATGTATTTGGCAACTCAGAATGGGTTGAGTATTGAACCTATTTTGGGGGCGTCACACCGGCAGAGGGAACGGGCCACCACAAGTCCCTGCATATAGCTGTAATGTCCTCCGGATACATGATCGGAGGAGTGCTCATTGACGAAGGATCTTCCCTCAACATTTGTCCATACGACACTTTGGAAAGAATGAAGATCAATCCAAACGGATCAAAGCCAGTCATATGGTTATCCGAGATTTCGATGGATCTCGCCGACAGGTTATGGGGGAAATCGAGCTTCCTCTAGAAAATGGTCCACACACCTTCTACGTATCTTTCCAGGTGCTTAATATCGCCACTAGATACAACTTGCTGCTGGGCAAACCATGGATCCATATGGCAGGGGCAGTGCCACCCACCCTCCACCAGCAACTCGAGTACATTATCAACGTCAGCCTCATTACGGTCAATGCCGAACCAGAATACCCTACTACATACATGGGGATATGCCAGTGATTAGCCTGGACGTGGGGATTGAACCTGCAAGTTTTCAAGATTTTGAGGTGAGCAATACTCAATACCTACTTGTTGGGGCACCAGCCCTAAAGCCTAAAGTGTCCACCGAAGTAATGACCGTAGGCCAAGAAATGGTATCTCCAGGTTTCCAACCTGGAGAAGGGTTGGGAAAGGATAAGCAAGGTATCAAGATGCCAGTCCAAATCCCAAGTCAGACTAGAAGAGCAGGATTGGGATATTAATTCGGGTTAAGCCATCGGAATCCACACAAACATCCCAAGGCTCATGCCTCTACAATTCTGCTCCCAAACCTCACAAATGTCGGATGGGTAAAACCTATGAAGAAAGTCCCAACTGTCATATCGGCCATACTATTTCCTCCAATCATACCTGTCCATGAAAGAAAAGCCCTCTAGCCTGAGGCAAACAGCGAAAAGGGAAAAGAAAAGATCCTGTACGAAGGACGAGACCCATTCGCTAACATGAGAGTCATTATCAACTACAAGGGCATGAATAATGAACTCCCCGATACTGACGATGACAATCATGTCCAAATTCCTCACATCAAAAAGAGGAACAATCCACAAAAAAGCCTCGGCCCTATTCTAAAGGATGTCTCAGTCATCATCCAGGACGAGGCAGACGAGCACAATTCCTCGATTCTCCTAATTTATGAGAATTTGACACTGGACAACTGGAGCAGTGTCCCTTGCCTAAGTCAAAAAGGGTAAAGGGGCAAAGAGTACATCTGCCCTTAATCATACTTTCATTTACTGCCTACTTTTGATTGCACAGCTATAGCCATAATTTTTGTCATGCTTTGCAAATGCTATGTGTATTTAAGCAATTGTATATATTAATGAAAGCATTTTTATTTTTAGGACCCAAGCATTGGATGTGTGTCTCTGCTGATGAGATGCCAACCTGTCAAAATGACTCTAACTTGGATGCAGAATTTAACTTCGACTTAATGGATATTGATCAAGAGGAGGAAGATGACTATGAGGTGCCAGAGGAGATCAAGGAATGGGTTGAAGACAAACCCAAACCAAACCTTGAACAAACCACCACCATTAACATAGGAACCTCCGAAAACATCAAAGAAATCCAAATAAGTTCAGATCTCACACCAGATCAAAAAGTCGACCTGATCAAAATCCTAACACAGTACCAGGATATATTTGCATGGTCACATGAAGACATGATCGGCTTATCCACGGACATTGTCATCTATCGAATGCCCATCAAAGAAGGGTTTAAACCAGTCAAACAAAAGCTCAGGCGATTGAAACCTGAGTGGAGTCTCAAAGTCAAGGAAGAAGTCGTTAAACAATTCAAAGCCGGAATCACCATGGTATCAACATACCCAGAATGGCTGTCAAAAATAGTCCTCATACCTAAACTAGGAGGGAAGGTACGAGTTTGCGTGGATTACATGGATCTGAACAAAGCCTGCCTCAAGGACAACTTTCCGGTGCAGTTCATCCACATTTTAATCAACAATACTGCGCAGTATGGCATGTATTCCTTCGTGGATTGCTTTGCTGGTTACCATCAAATCATGGTTGCTGAAGAAGACCGGGAAAAAACAACCTTTATCACTCCCTGGGGAACCTTCTGCTACCGACGACTATCCTTCGGCCTCATCAATGTCGGAGCCACATATCAGCGAGCCATGATAGCCCTCTTTCATGATATGATGCACAAGGATATAGAAGTATATGTTGACGGCATCATCATCAAATCTCGGAGGGAGGATGATCACATCAACCATCTCAGGAAGCTGTTCAACAGGTTACGTAAGTACAACCTCAAGCTAAACCCGCCAAATGTGCTTTTGGTGTCAAAACAGGCAAACTATTAGGATTCTTGGTGAGCAATCGGAGCATTGAGCTCGACCCCGCCAAGATCAAAGTCCATCACTGAAATGCCCATACCTCGTACTGAGAAGGAGATACGTGGATTCCTGGGAAGGATCAACTTCATAAGCAGATTCATTTCCCAGCTCACAGCAACTTGTGAACCCATCTTCAAGCTGTTAAGGAAGAATTCCTCCACCAAATGGAATGAGGATTGTCAACAAGCCTTCCTTGCCATCAAGAAGCAGCTGACTGAAGCTCCTGTTCTGATACCCCCAAGGGAGGGAGTCCCTTTGTTCATGTACCTGTCCGTCAATGCCAATGAAATGGGCTGCATGTTAGGACAGAAGGATGATAGTAGCAAGGAAAGAGCCATCTACTACATCAGTAAAAGATTTAGCAGTGGTGAACAGAAATACACCCTGATCAAAAAGATATGTTGTGCATTAGCATAGGCCGCCATGAGGTTGCAACACTACTTGTATAGGGCATACAACCTACCTCATATCCCGCATGGATCCGCTCAAATTTGTATTCAACAAACCAATGTTTAATTGCCAACTGTCCAAATGGCAATTAATCCTACAGCAATTCGACATTGTCTACGTGACTCAGAAGTCAATCCAGGGTCAAGGCATTGCAGATCAATTAGCAGAAGCACCTTCAGGAGGGTTCGAGCCCCTGGAGACATATTTCCCGGATGATGGGATCATGATAATTCAACAACTCCAGTCAGAGAATACAATTCAACCATGGAAAATGTATATCGACGGAGCAGTAAATATGGAAGGTTCTGGAGCTGGGGCAGTCCTCATCTCTGGTACAGGTGATCAATATCCTGTGGCTACCAAACTTCAATTTGGCAACACCAATAACACAGCCGAGTACGAATGTTGTATCATGCGATTAAAACTAGCCCAATCCATGTCTATCAAACACCTACTCGTCTTCGGAGATTCCGACCTGGTCATCAGACAGACCACCGGAGCGTATCTCACCAAAGAACTGCATTTACTGCCCTACCATCGGCAAGTCCTCAAAATATCCCAAGAATTCGAAGCAATAACCTTTGTTCACATTCCATGGGGTCGGAATGACTTCGCTAATGCATTATCAACGTTGGCTTCATTAATCCGCATGTCCGATAAGAGTGGATTTCCCAACATTCAGTTCACAATTCAAAAAGCCCCGACATTTGGGAATTATGTGGGAGAAGTATTAGATGAAATACCTCTTGTAAAGCAGCCTTAGTTTCAAGACATCACGAAATATCTCCGTGATGGATCCACACCCGCTGGGGCAAGCCAATCAGAGAGGAAACGGATTCACAGAATGGCCATGAAGTTCTATTTGAGCGGAGATGCACTTTACAAAAGGGATTCTGGAATAGGCCTATTAAGATGCCTCGACAAAAAGCAAGCCTAAAGATTAATGGATGAAGTCCATGGCGGAGTCTGTGGCCCACACATGAGCGGCCATCTACTGGCCAAGAAGATAATCAGAACAGGACATTACTGGATCTCGCTCAAGGTAATTGCAATGATCACGTCAAGAGATATTTTCAATGCCAAATACATGGAAATGCCATTCACGCTCCTCCAAATGAGCTGCACAACATGAGTGCACCATAGCCTTTCTCTATATGGGGAATGGACGTGATAGGTCTAGTGGAACCCAAAGCCAACAATGGTCATCGATTCATCTTCACCATGATCGATTACTTCCCAAATGGGTTGAAGCAGCCTCTTTTCCCAAAGTCACAAAAGAAGTCATCAGTAGTTTCATCAGAAACAATGTCGTCTGTCGATATGGACAACCGGAGGTGATCGTATCAAACAACGCCAAGAACCTGAACAATCAAATGATGATGGATCTGTGCAGTAAGTTCCACATCAAGCATCTCAATTCTGTCATCTATCGACCCAAGATGAACGGTGCTGTTGAAGCGACCAACAAAAATATCAAGACGATCATGCAAAAAATATCCGCCAATCATAAGGACTGGCCTGACCTGCTGCCTCTAACCTTGTTAGCATACAGAACATTAATGTGCACCTCTACTAGGGCTACCCCTTATTCGTTGATCTACGGCATGGAGGCAGTCCTTCCCGTAGAAGTAGAGATGGAATCTCTGTGAGTGTTAATCGACGCTCAAATAGACGAATATCAATGGTTGTAAGACCGTTATCATCAACTGTCCCTAATAGATGAAAAGAGGGCTACAGCCATTTTCCATGAACGGTTATACCAGCAAGGGATTGCCAGATCCTACAACAAGAAGGTCTGAATCCGACAATTCAAAGAAAATAACTTGGTGCAGAAGAAAATCCTGGCCAATCAGGTTAAAGCCAAAGGAAAGTTTTCCCCAAACTGGGAAGGCCCTTTCATTATCAAAGAAGTGTTGACTGGGGGCGCTATCAAACTACAAGAGATGGATGGGAACGAATTTTCCCAACTCATTAATTCAGACACCGTCAAAAGGTATTACGTTTGAGACACATGCATATCCGCATCCGGGTCCTACAAATCAAATCAAGTTTGGTTTTTCACAAGAAAGCCGAAACTATGAATAACCTGATCTCCCTCAACCCGGGAGTACGTAGGCAGCCATTTCTTGTGCGGTCAAACCAAATCAAAAATTCAAAACTCCACCAAACCAGAAATTAAAACATCCCGGCATAAGCCTAAACTACGAATGACCTGATCTCCCTCAACCCGGGAGTACGTAGGCAGCCATTTCTGGTGCGGTCAAACCAAACTAAAAAAATCAAAAATCCACCAAACCAGAAATCAAAATATCCCGGCAAAAGCCAGAACTATGAATGACCTGATCTCCCTCAACCCGGGAGTACGTAGGCAGCCATTTCTGGTGCGGTCAAACCAAATAAAAAATTCAAAACCTCATTAAAACAGACTCAGAATCCAAGATAAACTCCTTTCATGACTCTCCAACTAAACAGCCAGAACTATGAATGACCTAATCTCCCTCAGCCCGGGAGTACGTAGGCAGCCATCTACGGCTCGGTTTGACCTTCAAGAAAAACAAAAAAATAAAAGACCAGTTCCAAGACACCAAAGATAAATAGAATCTAAATTCTATCAAACTACCCTGGTGAATAGACCCATCTGAGATACGCCCTGACATCTCAACTGTCAGTCTATCAAGAAGGAGCTCAAGATACATATACAACTGCGAGTCATGAAAGAAGTGGTAATCACTCAGCAATGACAATACATCTCCAGTCAAGGAAGTGAATCAAAACTATATTTCTCTGATGTATAAAACTGTTTAATATGCATAATGCCCTGTACATGACAAAAATGGTTGATCTAGTCTGTGCAGGAAAAATAAAGCTAGTCTATGGACCCATGGATAAGCGGGTCAGCAATGCTAGCATGGCATCTCTCTCTGAAGATGGTGGAGCAGCCGTAAGTGGAGTCCACTCAGCCTCCATACGGCTCAGAACATCCATAGTTATCTGCAAGGTGGCATTGTGGTCATTAATGTAAGCACTCATCTCGGTGACCAAACCAGGGTGTAAGATCGAAGAGCAATACTATCAGCAATGTGGAAATCACGGGAAGCTATAGCTTCATCCCTCTCTGCAAAAGCTGCATCTTGAGCAATCAAAGTCTCCTCGATCGCAACATATGTTGCATCTCTAGCCGAGCGGATCTCATCTCGCTCTACCACTGCAGTATCCAGAGCAGAGCGGAGCTCCTCCCGCTCAATCAATCCAGCATCCAAAGCAGCCCTAAGTCCATCCCTCTTAGCAAAAGCTAAATCTCTGCCAGACAAGGCAACCAACATCTATTCTCTAGACGAGTCTCGCTCAAAGGTCATCCTAAATAGTGAGACAGCTAAAGCCGGATCTGTCCCCACAGAAATGGTCGGGGAATTGCTAACCAGAGCAGTGGTCAAACCCGTGAACAGCTCATCCTAGGTAGGAGAATCTTGATCCTCCATAGGCACCTCCTCATCGGAGTCCACACTAGGAGATGAAGAAGCCTCTACTATCATTCCTATCTCTGCCTCTAACCAAGCAGAATACTTCGAAGAACAGCCCGGATGGCTACTGGAGAAATCAATCCTCTCCCGATGAGTCCAACACTCATATACTCTGACCAAGTTGGCGGATGACATAGAAGAAGCCGACATCCTCTGATTAGAAGACCCCTCAAAATGGTGCAGACTCTGTAGCTGATCAAACTGACACATAACTGCCAAAAAATGATAGGTGGTCACTCCTCTCAAACCCGCTAGGGGCAAATAATCCAGGCCAGATGCATGAGTAATAAAGATATATGGGGACGCTAGCCCTGAGCATGGCAAGATCACGAATGGATGCTCATTATCCGACAAATATGTCAACCAAGACTCTACATCAATGCACTCTGCAGGCTGAAAGGAGTAAGCTCTGGATGTCTCGTGAGTGAAGTAAAAACCCTGAGGCCTGAAGGATCCAATCGGTAGTATATGGGACATCAGCCATATATACAGCAAGACCGAGCTGCCCCTGAAAAATCCCTCTGGATAGGTACTACAATGCGTGGCAGATCGAAATATCTCAGCCAATATCATCGGGATAATAGTGTTACCCTGTCTAAGGGCTCTAACCATGACTACCAATCCCACATCTAGATAATCCAAGCGAAGCGACATATAGACATATGCCACAACACACATCAGTAGAATATCTATCCTGGCCGCATGCCATGCCTCTGCTGATATAACAAAATCTCTGACATGGCTATCAAAGCTATCAAGCTCGCCAAAACGCTCAATCAAGAAGTCCATAGAGATCACGTGCCCAGAAACGATCTCATCTATGACTACACTCTGACGAAGACCGGACAGCCGGATAAACGGTCTCCTCATGTCACTAATCATTGTCCGAGCGCACAACAACTCTAGATCCAAGCTAGTAAATCTCTGGTACTCCTCCAGAGTCGGCGTACATCTCACGCCGTCCAAAGCGGAAAACCTGCCTGTCGGGAATACAGCAGGGTAAAAGGCCCTCAACAAATCTGACTGGAACTCAGAAATCCGCAAGGGCCAACGAATGCCCCAACATCTAGTCCACTGTCCTCTTAGCCAGAAAGGGCAAACTGTCATATCAGGACCTCAATGATGCTGCCACCGCAGACGGTGGTAAATGCTCTATACGGCTGACTGCAGACGACGTCATCTGTAGCACCGTACCACAAGACTGTCCAGAGGTCAAATCAAGTCGCAACTGTCTGAATGCATACACATGGCATAATACATGCATGATGACAATAATATAAACATGATGCAGAAGATTAGATATAACAAAAATATCTACAACAAGCTATCTACTGCATACATCTCTGTATCCTGATACAAAGCGAAAAGAAGAATATAGGGAAAATGGGGCACCACCACCTAACTACTACAGTGATCTATTAAAATGATGGCACAACTGCCAAATAGCCAAAACAGTGGCTGACCAAAAAGTATAGCTCCAATAGCTATCAGAGGATGTCGAAGACATCAGTCTCATATTGATCGACCTGCTCCATCTCCTCTGTCGGCACAAACCTGCTAGGATCTGGCATATCAAGGCGTTATAAGGGAGGATCTGCCCCTGCATAACTACTGCTAAATGGACCTGAAGAGAGACCTGCTCCTGAGTCGGACGGGTCAAAAGAAGATGCCTCTGACGAATCTCGGCCAAGGTGCCTGATAAAGAAATGAGCTCTCTCCAACTCCCTGGTTAGATCAGTTATCTGGTCTGTATGAGTCTGCTCCTTGAGGAAAGCTATCCAATCCATCATCATCACGGATCCTGGCACCATGTCTGTCATGAAATGGGTAGCATGGGTCTAAGCTCCAATAGTACGAGAGATCCACCATCTGCCGAATGCCTCCTAGCTATACGGACCCTCAGATAGGGTGAAGCCATCAATGCCCTCTAAAGGGATGTCTATCAAAGGCACAGTCAATGGCCAATGATGCCAAGCTGGAGGTATAATGGGAATACGGATCTCCCCTGTGATTCTCCTAATAGCAAGCACTCCAAGATAGAGCTCCCAGCCTCCCTCTGTCAACAAAGGTACCCTGCGGGTCGACAAATCAAACTCCCAGCGAGTAGGAACACCTCCCTCGAATTCGACGGTCAAGAACTCGAATGTGTATGGTGTCCAGGTAATCGAACCCGCCGTCAAAAGCTCCAACTGCAAACGGCCATGAGTGAATCCCTCAGCAACAGGGACCTCCATCAAAGTGGAGTGATGCCATCTCCGTCCTCGAGGATAGGTGTCCAGACCTGAAGCAAGTAGCGGGCCGTAGGCAAGGAAGCCTCTCAAATGCCCAAAGCTGATCATGTAAATATCAAAAGTCCTCAGTTGCCAAGATTGACAAAAATGCTGAAATCAAAAAGGTACAGAAAGATGTACTCACCAGCAGAAACGGGTAAAATCCTAACCAAGCCTCCGTCGTACCCTCCGAAAGCATGTGCATGCCTTGGAGAAAATAGACAAAGGTATAGGAGCCCCAATCATAGTCGCTGAGCTGCCCTACATATCGAGTGGCGCTAATCAATGCGAATGACACAGTAGATGAGTTGTCTGCCATGAAATAACCCCTGATGATCGACAAAAATAATCGCCTCAGAATGCTATCTCTAGCCCTCTGGTCATCAGGCGGAGGCAACTGCAAAGTTCCATCCTGGGCATCTATACTCAAGGGACCAGATCGGACTGTCCGACCCTTGAATGCCGTCATCGGGACTCCCAGCAAGGACTGAACGATAGCGGACGAAATGTCAGCCACAACAGGCACTGACTCGCCCTCAAACTCAATGCCGGTGATAAATCTCCAGTCCATAAGAGTCATCATCACCTCGCAATCCAGCAAATGAAAGGACTGAGTCTGGTGGAACCAGCGCTCAGACAAAGCCCTCATATACCCCCAGAGGCAATGGCGGGGCAGGATCGAGAAAAAGGCCTGAAATCTCTAGCCATCTACGATCTCCCTGTAATCCTCGTGCAAAGTATGATACAGGGAGTGCACACTGAACCAGTTCCCTCGAGGCTGCGTAAAGCTGGGAACCTGCATCAAAAACCAACCTAAATCAAAAACATGTGCCCCAAGAATGGCAAAAAGAAAAAGAGAATCCAGAGAGAAGAAAGACTTCAAGTCACCTCGTTGGCTTGAAGATATCTCGACGGATGGCGACTCGAGTCGCCCAGTAGCTCCTGAGTAGGCACAACAATGCCTGGGACCTCTACACGTGGAGCCTGAGCGGGAGCAGGAGAAGTAAAAGGAGCCTCCTCATCATCAATGTCTAATGGCTTCTCGTCTTATGCTGGATGAATCACCGCCTCTACCAATCTACGTGGCGTCCGAGCCAGACGTGGCTGTGGCACATCAGAAGCCCTCCTACGTCTAACACCCGAGGAGACCCTGAAAGTAGTATGCATACAAGCCAATCATGTGTGATGATAAAGCATATACTTTGGAGACAATCTTATATATTTATTAATAAAAATATTCATTTATTAAAGGCATTTAATTATCTACATGATGCTGTTTTTATAATATGTAAATAACCCATAGTTTTAAGCAATGCTTTTAGAATCATGATGATGATCAATGCTAATGAGATCTAAATTCTTAGAAAGTTTTAAAACTAAAATAGTTCCCAATCGTGGGATTACTAAAAAGGGGATTAGTAAATTCGGATAGATTGGTACATATGTTGCTTGCTCATTGGATGAGGATGATTGATCTCATGATCATTTATATGGAGACACTAAAGCAAGTATGTACGTGCTTATTGGAGAATAAGTTCACTGAACGTGACTCGCTATGGAATACCTAATGGAGTTTTACTCGCCTGCCAATAGGAATTCCTAATATGATAGTAGTACAAGTGATCCTTGGACTTGAGATCATCATAGTATCTTGTATGTAATGAATTATACTTTGACTTATTCCTTAAAGCCCTTTAGGGTATATAAAAGGGTATGCTTGGGTATAATGAGTTACATATGGAGATAATGAATGATCAATAAAGAATCTACCACCTCTAGTAAAAGAGGAGATATGTCCTATGTGATTCGTTAAATGACAACCCAGGAATCCTTGGCCAAGGTGGAATGAAATTAAAAAGGAGTTTCTAATTTGCATTATTTGGAGTTGTGCATTTTCTAATCGAAATACATTTAATTAAATAAAATAAGATTTGACAGTAATTTCATGTCTTATATTTAATTGGGACATTGTATGGCGGAATTGAATTGTACGGTAACTAGTTACTCACAGGTTCTTTTATGATTAATGTTGAAATCTATATTATCTGGAAAGTCGTTGATCGCTAGGGAGACTTATCCCTATTGTAAAATAAATATTATTTATTTAAATAGATTATTAGTTTAATTTATTTATTTAAATAAATTAGAATTGTTCTAATTGATTTATTCACAACCGGTTTAATATGGAGAACCTAAAGAGTCACACCATAAAAGGAAGAATAATTATTTAATAAGGTAATGGCATAATCGTAATAATACATTAAGTATAATTAATTTAATCTATGGTGATAGAATAAATTAAATAGCTTAATGTTTAATATTTAATATTTTGGAAATATTAAATATAAATTAATAAGAGATGTCTTATTAATATTATTACAATTATTATTATTTTAATTTCTAAAAGGGTTTAGTTATTAATTTAATATTAGTACTCTCATTTATTCCTAATAAGATTAGGAGACAAATTAATTAAATAAATTTAATTAATTATTCCCAATGTGGTGGGAAGCCTAAATTAATTAAAGGAGTTTAATTAATTAAAAGAAATCCCATGTCTAATAGGATTAAAAGGGTTGACTAATATCTATATAAGAGGAGTCTTATAATAGATATTACTTGATGCAATTTTAATTGTTGGAGAGTACTCCTTTTTTATAGAGGATAGAAAACTAGGCCAACCACCCTCCTTCTTGATAATTCATCTTCCTTGGTGGATCACCTCTAGAGGTCAAACACTTGGGTGGCTAACGTTGATCAAAGGAAGGAATCTAACTCGAAAATTCAAGGAGATTACGAAGAACAAGGAGTTGAACGCGTACCTGTGGAAGCTTCGTTCTACAAGGGTATGATTCCATAACTTCTTATTTATCGTTTTAAATTAATAATTTGCATAAAGGATGATCCGGGTAATGGTTTTGTAGAAATTTTTTAAACTCTGATATACCATGCTTCAGCTAATTTTTGCAATTTGATTGATTCACGATTTCGTACAAACCCAACAGTGGCATCAGAGCCAAACCTTTATGCAATTATTAAATTATTTTTGATTTCATAGCATATGGGTATATATTTAGAATAATTTATTGGACATAATTTTATTTTATAAATTTTTTTTTTTTAAATGGCGTTTTTTTTGGACGAATCACAATTTTTTTTTATGGGCGCTAATCTTGAATTCTGCAAAGAAAAGGCGTTGTCTCTTTCTTACTCTAAAAAGAAGGTGACCCATCAGGAAAGGACTCGTTTAATAAACCTGCAGGACTCTTTTAATAAAAGAAGGTGACTTCTTTTTAAAAAAAATAAACGTGAATTTATATTATATATATATATAACCTGATTCGTTATATATATATAATATATACGGTAATATCAAATATATATATATATATGATATATTTTTATAAAATATTTTTATAAATTTTATAATTAAAATAAAGAGTTTATTTTAATCTTGAAATTGGATTTCATGCAATTTAAAATTGCTCATTAAATGATACTCATATATATATAGAATGTTTTAATTCATGAGATGAATATTTATTTATTGATACATATGGTGATATGTATGATAATAAATGAGGATTGATTATGGACTGTTTGACCAATGTGATTGGATTTTATTTTAGTTGAATGCTTGAATGAATGAGTTTTATTAAATGGGGTCTGCGTACCTCGTCTTCTCTGATTTTTTTCTTGATGTAAAATTCTACCTCCCTCCTATGTACTTCCCCTTGACTGTTGATCAAGGTTTCTATTTAAATTAAATAATTTAATGTAATAGAAATAGTTAGAATTATCTTGAAAAAATTAGAGACCAATGAGCAAGGAGCGCGTGAAGACCCGTTTGTATGGAGCCCGAGTTTAAATATAATAGTTACGTTTAAATTTAAATTCTTGCACTCCTAGGTTTGACCTTTTGGTTCACTTGGTGGCTCTAATGAACCAAACTAGAATAAAAATCCATAATCAATCCGGATAAAATATAGTATTCTATATTGCATGCTAAATATTATATATATTATATTTTATGCAAACATGCTTCGCATGTTTAATAAAATAACGCGTATTTTATATATATATATGTGTGTGTGTGTGTGTGTGTGTGCATGCGCGCTAAACAAGATGAGATAAATAATAACAAACTCCTCAAAGAAATAATATTAAGTCCGAAGCGTTCAATGATATTTGGAATATCGAACGGCGCCTTCTAGCATGATTAATTAATATAGTATTAAATATTTAATATGAGTTTGTTGTGCTATCCATAAGGCGAGTATTGAGTATTTAAGATGTTAATTAATCACATTTGATGCTTATCAAAAAAATTGAACGATCTAGTCTTGTTGTGCTATCCACAAGGACGAACATTTTTCTTTTTTGAATTTATGGAAGTGCTAGGCTGGACTTAACTTAAATCATTTTAGTTCGGATGTGCACACACTTGACCATTATGATTTAAGAGGTAAAATAAAAGGAGTTATATGATGATGTAATTGACAAGAGTTGTCTACCTATTTATTTGTATATCGCTTGTTGTGCTATCCACAAGGTTATATACATTTGAAATGGAATCCTTATTCTCACTAGCAAATCTTTAATTAGATGTTGCCAAACTATATAAGTGAGAGTAATATAGTTTGATGAAAATAGTGGGAGATACCAATTTCAAATAAAGACCTAAATTTATTTTGGTATACAAAATTAATAAAATGAATGTTTGCTAAAATGTTGTCTTTTCACATGCAGAACTTTAAAAATGTCAAAATCACTAATTTCACTGCGTAGCATACTTGATGCTAATAAACTAACCGGACCAAATTATATGGACTGGTTAAGGAATCTGAGAATAGTTCTCACTGCTGAAAAAAAAAATTATGTCCTAAATTCACCTGTCTCTGGAACTGTTCCAGAATCAGCATCTGAGGAAGAAATTGCCACCATTGTAAAATGGCAAAATGACGCATCTGTGGCTCAATGCATCATGCTCGCATCCATGAATAACGAGCTTCAGCGTCAGCATGAAAACATGGATGCTCCTACTATGTTGCTTCACCTCAAGGAGTTGTATGGTGAACAAAGTAGGACTACTAGATATAAGATATCTAATGAGCTCTTCCAATCTCAGATGACCAAGGGTAAGGTGAACATAAAAGAACAAAAAAACATGATCCAGCTAGCAAAGGAATGTGCTTCCATTGCAACAAGCCGGGTCATTGGAAGAGGAACTGCAAGAAGTTTCTAGCAGAGAAGAAGTTTGGAGAAGCTTCGACTTCAATCAAGGTTTGTTCATGATTGAAATTAATATTTTAGAAAGTCAAAATTCTACTTGAGTATTGGATACCGGCTGTGGTTCTCACATATGTAATACTGTGAAGGGACTGGTCAGAAGTAGAAAGCTAAACAAGGATGAGGTTGTCCTACGAATGGGAAATGGAGCAAAG
Organism: Panax stipuleanatus; assembly: GCA_020205555.1. Lineage (NCBI taxonomy): Eukaryota > Viridiplantae > Streptophyta > Magnoliopsida > Apiales > Araliaceae > Panax > Panax stipuleanatus. Next base: position 56,914,851 of record CM035126.1, on the reverse strand, counting down.
GTTGCTGTAATAGCTGTAGGCACTTATTGTTTAGCACTGCCTACAGAAAAGTCCATTTATTGAGATAATTGTTATTTTTTTGAATATCATTAGAAACATTATTTCTATTTTTCGTATTAGATATGGATGGATTTGACATTATAATAAAGAACAACAGTTGTTCTATTTATAAAAGCAATGTTTTATATGGTATTGAAAATCTGCGAAATGGACTTTATATACTTGACTTGCATGAAAATATACTTCAAATAGAACAAACTAAGAAAAGGAAAAGAGATGATATTAATTATACCTATATGTGACACTTAGACTCGGTCATATCAATGAAACGAGATTATCCAAGTTATATAAGGATGGGCTCTTAGAGCTATCTGATTATGAATCATATCCAACTTGTGAATCTTATCTCATGGGTAAATGACTAAATCTCCTTTTATTGAAAAGGAGAAAGAGTTACAAAGTTGTTAGCGTTGGTTCACACAGACGTTTGTGGACCTATGACAACGATTGCATGGGGTGGGCATTCTTATTTTATTACTTTCACTGATGAACACTCAAGATTTGGATATGTGTATTTAATGAAATACAAATCAAAATCATTAGAAAAGTTCTAAGAGTTCAGAAGTGAAGTAGAGAAACAAACGGGAAAGAGTATTAAGACTTTCGATCAGATCGAGGTGGATAATACTTAAGCGGTGAGTTTCTCAATTATCTCAAAGAAAATGGTATAATCTCACAATGGACTCCACCAGGTACACCATAGTTAAATGGAGTATCTGAAAGGAGAAATCAAACATTGTTAGATATGGTTCGATCCATGATGAGTTTTACCGATCTTCTAATTTCATTCTGGGGTCATGCCCTAGAAACGGCTCATATCTACTAAATAAGGTCCCCTCGAAATCCGTCCCCAAGACTCCATATGAGATGTGGACAGGGAGGAAATCTGGTCTTAAGCATGTTAAGATCTGGGGATGTCCAGCTTATGTGAAAAAGTTTCAAAATGATAAGCTAGGGACAAGATCTGATAAGTGCACGTTTGTGGGATATCCTAATGAAAGTTTGGGATACTATTTCTACAATCCTACTGAGCAAAAGGTGTTTGTTGCGAAACGCACTGCCTTCTTGGAAAAGAAGTTTATCCTTGAAGAGGCTAGTGGGAGAAAAATAGATCTTGAAAAAATTTAAGAACCACAAACCACTACAGATCAAGTGGATGAACCTGTCCAAGTAGAGACACCTACTGTACAACACCCTATTCGTAAATCTGGAAAAGTACTGAAGATACCTAAAAGGTATGGATTCGTCATAGAGGATGACGATGAGGTACACATCATGGATGATGGTGATCCATTGAATTACGAACAGACTATGAGTAATAAAGACTCAGAGAAATGGTAGATGACCATAAAATCTAAAATGGATTTTGAAGCTATGCTCAAGTCCATTTGGATTTTTCTTGTGATTGCAGCTTATTTTACTTAATCTGGCAAAATGGACGTAGAGACGCCCTTCCTCAAATATACATTATTAGAGGAGAATGTATGTATGATACAGCCAGATGATTTTTTGTTTCAATGGTTGAAGCAAATCATGTATATGAGCTACAACAATCCATTCATGAATTGAAGCAAGATTCTCGTAGATAGAACATTCATTTTGATGAGACAATCAAAGAGTTTGATTTTATCAAAAACAAGGATAAACTATGTGTGTACAAGAAGGGTAGTGGGAGCACTGTTTCATTCCATGTATTATATGTTGATGATATATTACTGATAGGGAATGAAATTCCTATGCTAAAATCGATAAAAATAAAGTTGTCTAAACATTCCTCCATGAATGATTTGGGTAGAACATCCCGCATTGGGGATATAAATCTGTATTAATAGATTTAAAAGGATGTTCGGCTTAACCCATAGAAACGTATATTCATTAGACGCTAAAGGCGTTTAGCATGGCAAACTCCAAACGGTGTCTCATGATGATGAGCCATGGAGTGTATCTCTCTAAAATTATCCCCAGTAAAAGAGAGATAGCATGAGTTACTATCATGTATGCAATGAAATATACGAGACTTGATGTTGATCAGTCATATTCTGGAGAAGATCACTGTGAGACAGTGATAAACATCTCAAAGTACTTAACTGACACTAAGGATGTCATCATAACACTGATGGGTCTGAATTAAACTAGAGGACTAAACAGACTCAAGTTTTCAAACTGACCAAGACGACAACAGAATCCACTTTAGGGTAAGTCGTTACCTTAAAAGGTGGTGCAGTAAATTAGAAAGGTTCCAAACAGCAAAAAGTTGCTGGGTTAGTGACAAAGACAAAGTATATAACTATAAGTGAAGCTGCAAGTTGATGTTTCGGATGAAAAGTTCATTACAGAACTAGGAATAGTTCTTAAGTCTCATCTTGAATCTAAACATGTGTTGCGGTACTTTGATTAAAGAAATCATTGAAAGAGGAGCATATAGACTCTCAAGATAACATTGCAGATCCATTTACTAAAACTTTATCATAACAGCAGTTTGATCGTCACTTAGAGAAGATGGGTATGAGATACCATGGCGATTGGCTTTAGTGTAAGTGGGAGATTAAAAGTAGTATACATAATAGCCAATCATGTGTGATGATAAAGCATATACTTTGGAGACAATCTTATTTATTTATTAATAAAAATATTCATTTATTAAAGACATTTTGTGACGCCCCCAAAATAGGTTCAATACTCAACCCATTTTGAGACGCCAAATACACTCAACAAAATTCAAATACAATCTTTCATATCACACGGTCGTGCAAAATACGACCACACAACTATGAGTGTCAATACAGACATGTAAAAAATATTAACATTCAAACTAAATCCTCATTACATTTATTATCACACTATTTTAAATAAGAAAAATAGTGAGGACTTCTACAGCTCTAACCCGGACCATCACTCCATTCCCCGGCTAGTACCCGCGATATTCTCATTTCCTGAAGAGAACAATGGAAAAAAGGGTGAGCTCAACTAGCCCAGTAAAGAATATTATGACTAAGATAATGAAAAATAAATTATCGTTAGCCTTCAATAAATCAGATAAAATATTATGGGCAACAAGTTTTAGATCAATATTCGCAGCGGAAATAATAATTCATTAGAAGAGTTAAGTAGAGAATGATGTCTACTATCTTCTTTGATTTAAAAGTTCATCATCAATATTTTATCCCTATAACATCAATCAATATACATCTCGAATCAAATATCCATCTTTGCACTACGGGCCAAAGATATTCATTAGGTAATCATTCATCTTTGCACTACAGGCCAAAGATATTCATCACGTAATTATTCATCTTTGCACTACAGGCCAAAGATATTCAGTTATATCACCATTTAGAACTGAGGATGATGAAAAATAATACGAATAACGGATCCAATGAGATAAAGGACAAATTAGAGAATTTATCCAGAGTTCAAGAATGAAGATCAAAACCTGGATCCCATCAAAGATGATTTGGAAAGAAAAAAAATATATTTTTTTACCATAAATAGTACCCCGTGAATAGTACTCCGTGAATAGTAACTCGACATGAAAAGATAAAAATTTCAAAAAAAGTTCAGACCAATATTCCAGTGAAATAATATTAGATGAAGTGCAAAACTCAAGTAATATCTGATCATTTCAGGAATTATAGAAGCAATACTTACCGTAGTAAGTTTAGAGTTAGGAATCTAAAATGAAACAATATACGAAACTGCAATTGAATTTTCACCCGTCTGGCGGTAGTCCGCTCAAACAGATTGTTTCCACAATTTAATAACAGCTGAATACGAAGGGTTATTCACTAGGCATGCGGTAGACCGCGTAGACAGGTTATTCCCACAAAATAATAAAGAATGGAATAACAACAGGATTTCACCATGCATGCGGTAGTCCGCGTAGACAGGTTATTCCAACAGAATAATAAAGAATGGAATAACAACCCTTACGAGTATTGAAAGAAAATAACTCTCTTCATGAATACAAAAGAAATAATACCCCTTACCTTAAAATTTGGAGACTGCACTAGCGTAATAGCAGAATACTCTTCTTCTTTCTCTCTTATTCTCTCTATACTTTCTCTCTCTATAGCTTTAGTGAATTGGTGAGAAATAATAAAGAAATGAGCTTCTATTTATAGGCTCGACAGAGTAAGGGTAAAATAGTCTTTCCGCTATAATTTATGACATCATCGCTTACATCATCGATCTATGACATCATTGCTTACCTCATCGCTCCGATGACATCATTGTTTACCTCATCGCTCCGATGACATCATTGTTTGCATCATAAGAGTTCAAATTCAATTTGCACTCTTCCACCTCGTTTAACTTTTATACCATGAATTTACTTAATAATGTTACCATTCAAATTATAAAAAAATCATACTATTATATAATCACATCATACTACTATAATGTAATATTATAACAATATATTTGAATGAATTATTTTATCTGACAAGATAAAATATCAACTTTCAACAAATGTCACATGTTAAAAATTCCTCCGTTTAAATCCACATTGAATAAATATTTTCTTATCATATATATCAAAAATTAATTATTCACAAATAATATTACAGAACTATAATATTGACAACCAGGTCGTTCCTAGGAAAGAGGGAGCCTTCCGATAAGGATTTCTCCTTACTGGCGGGCAATTAATCAACCCCTGTCCTAGACAGAACTTCCTTAAACATTGCCAATAATGCTATTTAATAATATTATTCAAATAATATGAATTATTGATTTGATAATTTGAAATAATGTGCAATAACAATTATTAAATCAATAATATAAAATAGCAAAGTAACACTTATTGATATAACATATCAACGTAGCAAATATTGAACCAATAAAATATTATGCAATTATTGAATCAATAATATAAAATATTAAACAGTAATTACTGTAACAATAATTGAGTAAGTGTCTTCCTACGTAAGAATCAATAATTCGAAATACTGTGCAATACCGTGTGCTACCGTGCAACACCGCGTATTACTGTATTTTAACCACCTGGTATTTCAACAGTACTAACGATAACAGTTTTGCCGTTATTTTTATAAAAAAAAAGGTTACTTCTGTCGCTTTCTATATCCGACATTCATTCCGTTGCAAATATTCTCCGACAAAAAGAATATTCCTTGACCAAACGAATATTCTCCGACACAACGAATATTTTATAACCACTTGTTTACTTTGTAAACTTTGCACATTTCACCCATAACTTATCACATTTATCAAATCGACACCTTACTATTTCAAAATAATATATAAAGAAAATTAAATCTTATTCATAAAATTTGGGGTCTTACAACCTCCCCTCCTTATGAAATTTCATCCTCAAAATTGACGTACGTACCTGGTATGTCGAAAAGGTGAGGATACCTCATTTTTATTTCCTATTCTAACTCCCAGGTCATTTCCTCGATATCATGGTTCCTCCACAAAACTTTAACTTCAGGTATAACCTTTGAGCGTAGGACATATTCCTTCCAATCCAAGATCTTAACAGGTACCTCATCGTATGTTAAATCTTCGGCTATCTCGTCTGGTTCTAACTAATTAATGTGGTTTAGATCGTTCACATATTTACGAAGCACAGATATGTGAAAAACGTTATGAACACGAGACATGCTTGGAGGTAAAGCGAGTCTATAGGCTACATTTCCTACTCGGTCAAGGATTTCAAATGGACCAATGAATCATGGGTTGAGCTTTCCTCTCTTTTCGAATCTCGTAACTCCTTTCCATGGAGTAACACGTAATAATACATGATCTCCGACATTAAACTCCACGTCTCTTCGATAAAGATCAGCATAACTCTTTTGTCGATCTTGTGCAGTTTGTATACGTTGCCGGATCATTTGAATCTTTTCCGTAGTCATACGTACTAACTCCGATCCCAACAATGTTTCTTCACCCACCTCGTCCTAGCATACTGGAGAACGACATTTTCGTCTATACAACGCCTCGAATGGAGCCATGCCTATACTTGCCTGATAACTATTGTTGTAGGAGAATTCCACCAATGGTAGGTACTTATCCCAACTCCCTTTGAAGTCTAGAACACAGAGTCTCAATAGATCTTCAAGAGTTTGGATAGTCCTTTTCGATTGGCCGTCTGTTTGTGGATGATATGCCGAACTAAATCGTAAATCCGTGCCCATAGCTTTCTGCAAGCTGACCCAAAATTGGGAAGTGAATCTTGGGTCACGGTCCGAAACTATGGATACTGGCATGTCATGCAATCTCACAACCTCATTCACGTACATACGAGAAAGACGTTCAAGGGAATAAGTCTCTTGTATCGGCAAGAAATGAGCAGACTTGGTTAATCTATCAACAATAAACCAAATTGCATCTATGCCTTGAGAAACCTTGGAAAGACCCGTAACGAAATCCATGGTAATGTGTTCCCACTTCCACTTTGGAATCTCATGCGGTTGCAATGGACCCTTTGGCATTTGATACTCCGCCTTGACACGTTAACACGTTAAACACCTCAAGATGAACTCCGCGATCTCTCTCTTCATATTGCTCCACTAAAATGTATGTCGAAGATCACGATACATTTTGGTACTCCTAGGATGGATTGCAAACGGTGTGTTGTGTGCCTCCATCATGATTCTATACTTTAAATCAGAATCATCAGGAACACAAAGTCTGGAGTTGACTCGAAGTATTCCTTCTTCATCAATCCTTGCTTCTGGAATAGCACCTTCTTGCACCTTCTTCCTCATATTCATCAGCTCCGGGTCAGTAGCTTGAGCAGCTTTAACTTTATCAATCAAAGCTGGTTCTACGCGTATACTTGATATCATCGCATGGGTTCCAGGAGTCTTGAACTCTATCTCCATCTTTTGTAAATCACACAAAATAGGCCTTGAAAGCATTGCATTCGTTCCCGCATATGATCTTCTACTTAATGCGTCAGCTACCACGTTCGCTTTTCTAGGATGGTATTGGATGGTATGATCGTAATCTTTCAATAGCTCAAGCCAACGTCGTTGCCGCATGTTGAGTTCCTTCTGGGTGAAGAAATACTTGAGGCTCTTATGATCCGTATAGATCTCCACTTTCTCCCCATACAGGTAGTGTCTCCAGATCTTCAACGCGAAAACGACTGCTGCCAACTCTAGATCATGAGTAGGATAATTCCTCTCATATTCCTTGAGTTATCGCGAGGCATAGGCTATGACTTTCCCATGTTGCATGAGAACACATCCTAAACCTTTGCCCGAAGCATTGCTGTAAATGACAAATCCATCCGAACCAGATGGTATCGTCAGAACAGGTGCCGAAATGAGTCTCCTCTTGAGCTCTTGAAAGCTCTTCTCGCATTCCTCGTTCCATACTAATTTTGTATCTTTCCGAGTCAGCTGAGTTAATGGAGTAGCGATTCGAGAAAATCCTTCCATGAATCTCCGATAATAACCAGCTAAGCCCAAATAGCTATGTACTTCGGTCACCGACTTCGGTTGCTCTCAACTTTGTATTGCTTCAATTTTCGTCGGGTCCACAGATACTCCACGTTTTGATACTACGTGCCCAAGGAATGGTACCTCCTCAAGCCAGAACTCGCATTTCTTCAGCTTGGCATATATCTTATTTTCATGAAGCCTTTGAAGTACCAGCTTCAAGTGGTGCTCATGATCTTCACGGCTTTTGGAATAGATGAGGATGTCATCAATAAAGACAACCACGAACTGATCCAAATATTCCTTGAATACACGGTTCATCATATCCATAAAAGCAGCAGGAGCATTAGTCAATCCAAAAGACATGACTAAGAATTCATAATGCCCGTATCGAGTTCTGAAAGTAGTCTTCGGAATATCCTCAGTTTTAATCTTCAGCTGATGATATCCAGAACGAATATCGATCTATGAAAAGAATTATGCACCTTGTAACTGGTCGAACAGGTCATCAATACGTGGTAACGGATACCTATTCTTGATGGTGACATGGTTCAACTCCCGATAGTTAATACAAAGTCGCATACTCCCATCTTTCTTCTTTACGAATAAAATAAAAGCACCCCAAGGAGATGTACTAGGACGTATAAAACCGATGTCTAACAACTCCTGTAGTTGGACCTTTAACTCCTGAAGTTCTATAGGAGCCATTCGATATGGGGTTTTAGAAATGGGTTTTGTACCGGGTTCAAGGTCAATAAAGAATTCAACTTCACGTTCAAGGGGTAGACCGGGAAGTTCTTCGGAAAATACATCAGGAAACTCATTAACAACAGAAATATCATTCAAACCTGACGTATTCTGGTTTAGATCAGTGACATGGGCTAAGAAAGCTTGACATCCGTTTTTCAATAAACGAATAGCTTTATGACTTGAAATAACATTGATTTATTTTAGTGGTTTGGTTGTTTGAATTCGCACAATAGGTTGGTTAAGAATATGAAAACTAACAACCTTACGAAAACAATCAATTTTGGCATAATAAGTAGTCAACTAGTCAATTCCTAAAATCACATCAAATGCAAGTATTTTCAACGATATAAGATCAACAGGTAAGGTGAGGGTACCAATTTGAATCGAGCAAGATTTGTAAACTGTAGATGTAAAGAAGGTTTCTCCCAACGGAGTTTCAACAGATAAGTCAAAGTCTAATTTCTCAGGTGTCAAGTTCAAACGTTGAGCACAAGCAGGTGAAATAAAAGAATGGGTAGCACCAGTATCTAATAAAGTGTAAACTTCGCAAGAGTTTATTATCATCTTACCCGTAATAACCTCGTTCAGGTTCCTTGCTTGTTGGGCAGTCACGACAAAAGCTCTTCCAGAAACCACTGACTTTGACTTATCAGGGATAGCCTTTGGAGTCACCATCCCTGCTGGACTTGGTTTCGCTACAGGACACACTAGAGCTATGTGCCCTTCCTTTACATAGTTATAACACAACTTGGATTGTTGTGTGCAGTTGGGGCTAATGTGTCCCTCTTGCCCGCATTTATAGCATACGACCGGCGGTCGTTCTCCTCCCCTAGAAATAGTTGATGCTGGTGCTGCTGTCGACGTCTTCACGTTCTTATTGTTGTACCTTCTCTTCTTGAAATCTCCCCCCGACTCACTTCTTCTGTTATCATGGCCACGATTACCACCGGAGTGGTTACCGCTTCTGGCATGATACTTTCCTCGTACTGGGACACAATCATGTTGTTCTGTTCCAGTCTGATAAACTCTACCTCTTTCATGTGACGAATACTTTTTGAAAAGTACTTGTCATTGAACAGTTTCTGGAACGCCCCCTAAGACATCTTGAGTGCGGCAGGATGGGTACGCTTCACAGATTTCCACCAGTAGTCTGCCTCTCCACGGAACATAAAGGTGGCAAATGGAACCTTCTGTTCCTCCGTGCATCCCAAGACATCAAATATCTTGGTAATTTGCTTAATCCAATTTTTTGCCTTGATTGGATCTGGCTTTCCCTGAAACTCTAGTGGTCCCAACTCTTTAAACTGCTTGGCAGTGACAAGCCACGAGTTGTTATTTTCACCTGTATTATGAACACGAGTCTCCCTCGTCTGGTTTTGCATGAACTGCAAAAAGCTTCTAAACATCTCGTCATTTATCATTTCTTCGGTAGGGTTGTTTACAGGAGAATTGTTGCCTTCCTGTTGCACGTTCTCTTGGTTGATGATTAAAGGTGTCTCAACGGTCTCATTCACTCCATTATTTTGATTTTCAGCTGCCATTCTCAAATACTGCCACAAAACAAGGGTTAATCAAACATATCACATATTAACCCTATATTTCAACCGACCAATTAAATAATAATTAAGCTTAGGTAGGACACACTAGCGAAGGTTTTACTCGTCTCTCCCCTCCTAGTTCTATTCCCAGACCTCCGCCAGAGATCATATCCCTAAGCTCTGATACCAACTGTGACGCCCCCAAAATAGGTTCAATACTCAACCCATTTTGAGTCGCCAAATACACTCAACAAAATTCAAATACAATCTTTCATATCACACGGTCGTGCAAAATACGACCACACAACTGTGAGTGTCAATACAGACATGTAGAAAATATTAACATTCAAACGAAGTCCTCATTACATTTATTATCACACTATTTTAAATAAAAAAAATAGTGAGGACTTCTACAGCTCTAACCCGGACCATCACTCCATTCCCCGACTAGTACCCGCGATATTCTCATTTCCTGAAGAGAACAATGGAAGAAAAGGGTGAGCTCAACTAGCCCAATAAAGAATATTATGACTAAGATAATGAAAAACAAATTATCGTTAGCTTTAAATAAATCAGATAAAATATTATGGACAACAAGTTTTAGATCAATATTCGCAGCGGAAATAATAATTCATTAGAAGAGTTAAGTAGAGAATGATGTCTATTATCTTCTTTGATTTAAAAGTCCATCATCAATATTTTATCCCTGTAACATCAATCAATATACATCTCGAATCAAATATCCATCTTTGCACTACGGGCCAAAGATATTCATTTGTATCATCAGTTAGTCATGTTCATCTTAACACCTGTCCATCTTTGCACTACGGGCCAAAGATATTCATTAGGTAATCATTCATCTTTGCACTACAGGTCAAAGATATTCATCATGTAATTATTCATCTTTGCACTACAAGTCAAAGATATTCAGTTATATCACTATTTAGAACTGAGGATGATAAAAAATAATACGAATAACGGATCCAATGAGATAAAGGACAAATTAGAGAATTTTTCCAGAGTTCAAGAATGAAGATCAAAACCTGGATCCCATCAAAGATGATTTGGAAAGAAAAAAATATTTTTTTTTACCGTGAATCTCATGAATAGTAACTCGACATAAAAAGATAAAATTTTCACAAGAAAGTTCAGACCAATATTCCAGTGAAATAATATTAGATGAAGCACAAAACTCAAGTAATATCAGATCATTTCAGGAATTATAGAAGCAATACTTACCGCAGTAAGTTTAAAGTTAGGAATCTGAAATGAAACAATATACGAAACTGCAATTGGATTTTCACCCGTCTGGCGGTAGTCCGCTCAGACAGATTGTTTCCACAATTTAATAACAGCTGAATACGAAGGGTTATTCACCAGGCATGCGGTAGACCGCGTAGATAGGTTATTCCCATAGAATAATAAAGAATAGAATAACAACAGGATTTCACCATGCATGCGGTAGTCCGCGTAGACAGGTTATTCCAACAGAATAATAAAGAATGGAATAACAACCCTTACAAGTATTGAAAGAAAATAACTCTCTTCATTAATACGAAAGAAATAATACCCCTTACCTTAAAATTTGGAGACTGCACTAGCGTAATAGCAGAATACTCTTCTTCTTTCTCTCTTATTCTCTCTATACTTTCTCTCTCTATAGCTTTAGTGAATTAGTGAGAAATAATGAAGAAATGAGCTTCTATTTATAGGCTCGGCAGAGTAAGGGTAAAATAGTATTTCCGCTATAATTTATGACATCGTCGCTTACATCATCGATCTATGACATCATTGCTTACCTCATCGCTCCGATGACATCATTGCTTACCTCATCGCTCCGATGACATTATTGTTTGCATCATAAGAGTTCAAATTCAATTTGCACTCTTCCACCTCGTTTAACTATTATACCATGAATTTACTATAATAATGTTACCATTCAAATTATAAAAAAATTATACTATTATATAATCACATCATACTACTATAATGTAATACTATAATAATATATTTGAATGAATTATTTTATCTGACAAGATAAAATACCAACTTTCAACAAATGTCACATGTTAAAAATTCCTCCGTTTAAATCCACATTGAATAAATATTTTCTTATCATATATATCAAAAATTAATTATTCACAAATAATATTACAGAACTACAATATTGACAACCAGGTCGTTCCTAGGAAAGAGGGGGCCTTCCGATAAGGATTTCTCCTTACTGGCGTGCAATTAATCAACCCCTTTCCTAGACAGAACTTCCTTAGACATTGCCAATAATGCTATCTAATAATATTATTCAAATAATATAAATTATTGATTTGATAATTTGACATAATGTGCAATAACAATTATTAAATCAATAATATAAAATAGCAAAGTAGCACTTATTGATATAACATATCAACGTAGCAAATATTGAACCAATAAAGTATTATACAATTATTGAATCAATAATATAAAATATTGAACAGTAATTACTGTAACAATAATTGAGTAAGTGCCTTCCTACGTAAAAATCAATAATTCAAAATACTGTGCAATACCGTGTGCTACCGTGCAACACCGCGTATTACTGTATTTTAACCACCGGGTATTTCAACAGTACTAACGGTAATAGTTTTGCCGTTATTTTTATAAAAAGGTTACTTCTGTCGCTTTCTATATCCGACATTCATTCCGTTGTGGGGTCCACCAATGACTGCACCGTCGTACGAATATTCTCCGACAAAAAAAAATATTCCTCGACCAAACGAATATTTCCCGACACAACGAATATTTTATAACCACTTTCTTACTTTCTAAACTTTGCACATTTCACCCATAACTTATCACATTTATCAAATCAACACCTTACTTTTTCAAAATAATATATATAAAAAATTAAATCTTATTCATAAAATTTGGGGTCTTACACATTTAATTATCTACATGATTCTGTTTTTATAATATGTAAATAACCCATAGTTTTAAGCAATGCTTTTAGAATCATGATGATGATCATGCTAATGAGATCTAAATTCTAAGATAGTTTTAAAACTAAAATAGTTCTCAATCGTGGGATTACTAAAAGGGAGATTAGTAAATCCGGATAGATTGGTACATATGTTGCTTGCTCATTGGATGAGGATGATTGATCTCATGATCATTTGTGTGGAGACACTAAAGCAAGTATGTAGGTGCTTATTGGAGAATAAATTTACTGAACGTGACTCGCTATGGAATACCTAATGGAGTTTTACTAGTCTGTCAATAGGAATTCCTAATGTGATAGTAGTACAAGTGATCCTTGGACTTGAGATCATCATAGTATCTTGTATGTAATGAATTATATTTTGACTTATTCCTTAAAGCCCTTTAGGGTATATAAAAGGGTATGCTTGGGTATAATGTGTGACGCCCCCCAGAATAGGTCCAGTCAACCCAACCCATTCTGAGTCGCCAAATACATGGTACAGAATTCAAATACAAACTTTATATCATACGGTCGTGCAAAATACAACCACACAACTGTGAGTGTCAATACAAATATGTAGAAAATATTAATATTCAAACTAAGTCCTCATTACAATTATATCACACTATTTATCAGAAATAGTGAGGACTACTACTGCTCTAACTCGGACCATCACTCTGTCTCCCGACTAGTTCCCGCAATATTCTCATTTCTTGAAGAGGACAACAGATGAAAAGGGTGAGCTCAACTAGCTCAGTAAAGAATATTATGACTAAGATAATGGAAAATAAATTATCGTTACTCTTCAATAAATCAGATAAAATATAATGGACAACCAATTTTAGATCAATATTCGCAGCAGAAATAACAATTCATTAGAAGAGTTAAGTAGAGAATGAAGTCTACTATCTTCTATGATTTAAAAGTCCATCATCAATATTTTATCCCTGTAACATCAATCAATATACATCTCGAATCAATATTCATCTTTGCACTACAGGCCAAAGATATTCATTTGTATCATCAGTGGTCATGTTCATCTCAACACCTGTCATCTTTGCACTACAGGCCAAAGATATTCATCAGGTAATCATTCATCTTTGCTCTACAGGCCAAAGATATTCAGTTATATCACCACTTAGAACTGAAGATGATGAAAAATCATATAAATAACGAATCTAGTGAAATAAAGGATAAGATTAAGGATTCGAATTTTAGTTTATTCAAGTTCAAGAATATTCCATAATAATACTTTGTGGAGCAAAATTCAAGAATAAAGCTCAAAACTTAGATTCAACCAAAGATAGTAACCATAACAGACAATTTGAACAAATAGAAGAAAATTTAATTTTTTCGTGAATAGTGCCGTATACGTGAATAGTGCAGTATACGTGAATAGTAACCCCGACAGAAAAAGTAAGAATTTCAACATAAAATCCATGACAATATTTTGGTATAATGATATTGAAAAGAATAACATCATTTACGAAAGAAATAACATCCTTTACCTCAAAAGAATAGTACCTCTGACTGGAATATCGGATATAATACCGAAGAAAACTTGCACTAAATACTAATACTCAAAGTATTGAAATACTCACAAAAATACGCTTGATATTATAGAGAGAGAAAACTTATGATTCTGGTGTGATTTTCAATTCTAACCTAAGCACCCTATTTATAGAAAAAAACTTAGGATGCCAAAGGAGACTAAATAATAAAATATTATTATTTTAAAAAAATTCCGCCGCCTGGCGGCTTTTCAAAAATTTGAATTTTCAACAAAAGTGGGGCCCACCCATAAAAAAATATTTATTTTCTGAAACTTCAATAATTTATAATAAATAGCCCCTTTGTCAGAAAAATACAAATTCTATATCCTTCTATAGGAAATTTAATTCTCTACAACTTTGTAGAAGGAAGTTTTTCCAAATTCCAAACATAAATTATCCGAAATCCATAAACAGATGATTATCCACACCCAAAATATTGATAAAAACTCATCAGCGCTAATTCCTTCTTTAATAACCACAAAATAAATATTTTTTTATTATATAAATCAATAATTAATTATTCATAAATAATATTATAGAACTACAATATTGACAACCAGGTCGTTTCCAGGAAAGAGGGGGCCTTCCGATAAGGACTTCTCCTTACTGGCGCGCAATTAAATAACCCCTCCTAGACAGAACTTCCTTAGACATTGTCAATAATGCTATCTAATAATATTATTCAAATAATATGAATTATTGAGTTGATAATGTGAAATACTATGCAATGATAATTATTGAATCAATAATATCAACTGTAGCCATTATTGAATCAATCATATAAAATAACAACGTAGCAATTATTGAGTCAATAAAATATCAATGCAACAATTATTGAGTCAATAAAATATTAGTGCAATTATCGAATCAATAATAAAATATTGAACAGTAATTACTGTAACAATTATTGAGTAATGACTTCTCACGTAAGACTCAATAATTCAAAATACTGTGCAATATCGTGTGCTACTGTGAAACACCGCGTATCACTGTATTTTAACCACCGGGTATTTCAACAGTACTAACGGTAACAACTACGCCGTTATTTTGTAAAAAGGTTATTTCTGTCGCTTTCTATATCCGACAGTTATTCTGTTGTGGGGCCCACAAATAGCTGCGCCGTCGTACGAATATTTTCCGACAACAAGAATATTCCACGACCAAACGAATATTCCCCGACAACCAGAATATTTTATAACCACTTGATCATTTTAAAATATTTGCACATTTCACCCATAACTTTCATATTTATCAAATCAACACCTTACTATTTTGAAATAATATATAAAAAAAATTAAATCTTTATTCATAAAAGTTGGGGTCTTACATAATGAGTTACATATGGAGATAATGAATGATCAATAAAGAATCTACCACCTCTAGTAAAAGAGGAGATATGTCCTATGTGATTCGTTAAATGACAACCCAAGAATCCTTGGCCAAGGTGGAATGAAATTAAAAAGGAGTTTCTAATTTGTATTATTTGGAGTTGTGCATTTTCTAATCAAAATACATTTAATTAAATAAAATAAGACTTGACAGTAATTCTGTGTCTTATATTTAATTGGGACATTGTATGGTAGAAGGATTGAATTGTACGTTAACTATTTACTCACAGGTTCTTTTATGATTAATGTTGAAATCTATATTATCTGGAAAGTCGTTGATCGCTAGGGAGGCTTATCCCTATTGTAGAATAAATATTATTTATTTTAATAGATTATTAGTTTAATTTATTTATTTAAATATGATTAGAATTGTTCTAATTAATTTATTCACAACCGGTTTAATATGGAGAACCTAAAGGGTTACACCATAAAAGAAAGAATAATTATTTAATAAGGTAATGGCATAATCGTAATAATGCATTAAGTATAATTAATTTAATCTATGGTGATAGAATAAATTAAATAGCTTAATGTTTAATATTTAATATTTTGGAAATATTAAATATAAATTAATAAGAGATGTCTTATTAATATTATTATAATTATTATTATTTTAATTTCTAAAAGGGTTTAGTAATTAATTTAATATTAGTACTCTCATTTATTTCTAATAAGATTAGGAGACAAATTAATTAAATAAATTTAATTAATTATTTCCAATGTGGTGGAAAGCCTAAATTAATTAAAGGAGTTTAATTAATTAAAAGAAATTCCATGTCTAATAGGATTAAAAGGGTTGACTAATATCTATATAAGAGAAGTCTTATAATAGATATTACTTGATGCAATTTCAATTGTTGGAGAGTACTCCTTTTCTATAGAGGATAGAAAACTAGGCCAACCACCCTCCTTCTTGATAATTCATCTTCCTTGGTGGATTACCTCTAGAGGCCAAACACTTGGGTGGCTGACGTTGATCAAAGGAAGGAATCTAACTCGAAAATTCAAGGAGATCACGAAAAACAAGGAGTTGAACTCGTACCTGTGGAAGCTTCGTTCTACAAGGGTATGATTCCATAACTTCTTATTTATCGTTTTAAATTAATAATTTGCATAAAAGATGATCCGGGTAATGATTTTGTAGAAATTTTTTAAACTCTGATTTACCATGCTTCCGCTAATTTTTGCAATTTGATTGCATCACGATTTCGTACAAACCCAACAGACCCTACTAGAACTGTCGGGTCTATCACGATCCATCGACGACAATAAGTCTCCAAATCACCTCAGAAAGGGTGCGGTAAGCCTAAAACATGTGGCTTATCATTTTCAATCAGTCCAGCATATATCTCTAGGTCCTAAGACATGCATGGGTCAGTCAAAAATACCTCGTAAAGTCAAAACTGCATGTTTTCAAAACCTAGAAGCTGAAAATCTGCATGGGTCAGTAAAAAATATTCACCACAGAGTCCAAAAATGCACGGTTATTCGAATTTAAGGTCTTAACATAGTGAAATATTGATTGTCGTGTCAGCGTCCCTCCGATGGCTTTCATGCCCATGAGGAGACCGACACTTATATTTTTTGTTGTGATAGATCATGTCCCAACACACCTCACATGCAGCCTTAAGGCTATAAAGATAAAATTTGAAAGTATCAAAAGGCTTCAATTTTTATGTCAGCGTAGAAGTTTGATAAACAGCTTTCAAAACATCACTGCCAATTCAATTTCAAAGCTTTTGCAAATCTAATCAAAATGCTTTTGCAAATCAAATTAAAGACTAATTTTCAAAAATCAAATCAAACCCTTCGTATATAGATTTAACGAAGCAAAGCACTATTTTCAATCAATCAATCAAAATGCCCAATTTTCAAACAGTATTCACTCACGCATTCGCAGTTTTAAGAAAAATATTGAAAAGATGTGGTACCGTGTTTACACGGAAGTCGTGGGGTGCCTAACACCTTCCCCACACTTAACCAAGCCCCCAAACTCAAAACTCCGATTTTAAGGATCAAGTTTCGACAGTGTCCAGCAATTGAGCCTATTTTTCAAATCAAACTCGGTTGAGTTGGTACAACCATTTTCAAATCTACCAACTGACGACTCTGTTTAAAACAAATCAAATCGTTGACATAAACACATGTTGACCTCTTTCCTAAAAAATCCTTCAAAACTTTTTTTCTAAATAAAAAGAATACGGGTAGAGAAAATTTAGGAAGATCGATTTGAGGAAACCCGGGTTATGAACCGGCCTGCGGGGTTCTTAAATTTTTCAACGTCGACAACGACAATTCCAGCTTAAGGTCATCATTGAGCTTGGTGGGCCTAGATGCCAGAACCCACCTTCAATCCGTTTTTTGGTGTCAGATTAACCATCATCATATCTGAGTCACAAATGAGTCATCCCAATTGCGAAAAATTTTAAAATTGGAATGAATTAGTACATCCATTTAAATTTTTACTAACTGACAACTCTAGTTAATTGGTCCATCGTTAAATCCAACATTTCAAAATATGGTCGACCTTTATGTCGGGTTTTTTCAAAAATCACCCTTAAATAAAATAATAAATGATTAAAAATATAAAATGGGTAGAAACCAAATTCGAAAAAATTCCCGACGTCAACAATAGTTTTTACTCTTCAAGATTTTTTTTTTTACGGGATAGACAATGTCCATGTTTGGCATTGTAGGTAGGGTATCTTTCCAGAAAAGAAGGTAAAGTGAATTCCAAAAGGGCTACTAGTCTACTACTCCACTTGATTAGTTGATTGGAATTTTGAAATACTTAAATGAGTTATGCCCCTGGGTTGCTTTCCAAAATCGCTCCAATAGGGCACAACTAAAGCAACACACTCGTAAATAAACAAGTCTTCATAAATTTTGAAAGTTACAATCAATACAAATTTAGATCAAAATGTCAGATAGTTGCAACTCTCGTCAGTTCTCATGGCTAATGAAATCCTGCTTCCCAAATCCACACCACCACCACCCTTCCAACACCTTAATCCACCGCCAAACCACCACCACCACTGCCATCTCCGCCCTACCGGATGACCTCCTCCTAGAATGCCTCTCGAGGGTCCCACACTCTTCTTTCCCTTCCATCTGTCTCGTTTGTCGCCGCTGGTGCCACCTCCTCCATTCCTCCGCCTTCAACCACCTCCGCCGCCTCCACAACCGTCTCTCCCTATCTGTCTTTGCCCTCTCTCTCACCCCGTCCGCCCTTCACGCCTCCACCCACCGGTTCAACCTCGATACTCCCTGGACAAAAACCGCCACTTTCCTCCATAACGCCGCCGTGCCACTTGCACCGGGATATTTCTCCCACGCGCGGCTAGTCGCGATTGGGCCGAAAATATACATAATCAGTCGAACGGCAATGCTAAGCTACAACACATGGACTGGTAGCATTGTTTCGAAACCTGGAATGCTCAATGCAAGAAAGAAATTCGCTGCAGCGGTTGTCGGTGGAAAAATATACGTCGCCGGCGGCGCGTGTAGGACGGCGGCAGTTGAAGAATATGACCCATATAGTGAAACGTGGCGGGTGGTGGCTAGCGCGCTGCGGAAGCGGTATGGGTGCATTGGTGCTTCTGTGGACGGTGTTTTATATGTGATTGGGGGTCTAAAAATTGGCGCCTGTAGTTCACGCGCCGTCTCAGGGGCACAGGCGCATGTATACACGAGCTCGATGGATTTGTACGACGTTGAGTCGCGTGTGTGGTTGCGGAGCCGTGTTGTTCCTGATGGTGGCTGCGTGGTGGCATCTTGCGGCGTGGCTGGGTACTTGTATGTTCTTGCAAGCCATGCGGTGGAGCTATCTTTTTGGAGGTTTAATGGCTGTAAAACAAATAGTGGATTTGGGGAGTGGTGTAGGATAAAAGGGCCGCCACTACCGGCGCAAGTTAGACTGGACAGCACGGTGAGGTTCAGCTGTGTTGGGGTTGGAGATAAGGTGGTTTTGGTACAGGTGATGGGTTGTATTGATGATTTGTTGAGGAGGGGCGGGAGGAGCACCAGAGGTTTGAAGGAAGGGCTGGTGTTGGTTTACGATCCCGCCGCCGGGGAGTGGATCAGAGGGGCAGATCTGCCAGAAGTGATTCCACGCGCCGCCTGCGTTAGTGTTGAGTGCTAAATTGCGCCTTTGTGCGAGTCTTACGTGTCAATCATATCATATCACCATGCTGCCTTCTCTTTTCTTGTTTGAACGTGAGAGGGATGATATTGTAGTAATGTGAGCTGAGCGGGCTAATTGTGGAATTATTTATGTGCAGAATTGTAGCAGCCTATGAGAAAAAAATAATTAAATGATGGCATAGCAACTAATATGTTTAAGTAATTACTTCCTCCAATTTTTAATAATCTACGTTGTAGGATAGTTTTTTTCGTTCTTAAATATGACTTTCTAGAATTTTTAGGAGAATTGGTTACATTATTTCTTTAATTATCTCTAAATATTTAATACTCTCTTTAATTTTTTCTTATTTTTTCAAAATTATTTTTTTTCTCTTAATATCTTACCATATATTCTCTTTAATTCTTATTTTTTCTCTATCTTCTAACAATATATCTCTCTCATATTTATCACTTATAATTTAATTTTTTATTTATCTATACAAAAGTGTTTTTGATAATATATAGTAATTTAATTGGAGTAATTTTAATAGTTTTAATTTTCTTAATTTCTGTGTAAAAATTTTAAACGACACATATTTAGGAATGAAGTGAGTAATTAATTTAATTAATTACAGTTATTTGCTTGATTCGAGGGTTCACCATTCTAGGGGAATGGAAAGGTTTTAGTTCAATACTACTGGTTTTCCCAATCTTTGAACATCTTGGATTTCTAAATATTTGATTTTAAAGTCATTCACTAGTTATTTTTAAAAAGTAAATATCTGTTCAGAAATAGGAAAGGATTATAGCTCTCGTCCATAACTCAAACTCGCTCGGGAGTCGGGACGGAAAGGAGTTTTACTTCCCATGGAATTTTAGCTCGGGACAATGAATGAGTTAATAATTCAAAGTTTTTTTGAATTTTGAGAAAGAATGGAGTCTACATTTAATAATGAGTTGATTGGCACTTCTGTCCCTTCAAGTTATTATTTACTTTCAAAGTCGTCTTTAAAGTACCATTTTCGTCAGTTAAGTCCTTAAAGTGACATTTTATTGGCGTTTCTGTTCCTTCAACTCATTTTAACCTAACCCGACCTATTTTAACCAAGTTTAACCCAATCCGACCCAGTTTGACCCAACCCAAAATTTTAATATTTTAAAATATAATAGTATTTTTCAAATAAGTTTAAAATAATAATTATATTTAATATTTTTAAAAAATAATATTTAATTATTTAAAATAAATTATTATTATTAAAATAATATTTATTTTAATATTTTAAAATAAAATAATTATTTTAAAAATAGTTATGTTTAATATTTAAAAATAAAATATTAGCTTTTTATAAAAAAATTAATAATTATATTTAATATTCTAAAATAAATATATTTTATATAATTTTTATTTTTAATATTTTAAAAGTAAAAAATATTTTTGTAAATATTATTTTTAAAAATAATGTTTACTTTTAAAATATTAAAAATAATATTTGTTTTAGAATATTAAAAATAAAAATTATTTTAGAATATTAAATATAATATTTATTTTAGAATATTAAAAATAATATTTTATTTAGAATATTAAAAATAAGAATTATCTTAGTTTTTTGATAAAAAAATTTAAATAATTATTATATTTATATTTATTTTAATTTTTTAATATTTACTTTTAATATTCTAAAATAATTATTATTTTTAATATTCTAAAATAAATATTTTTAATAATTATTATTTTTGAAGGAAACATAATATTTAATATTCTGAAATAATTATTAAAAAAATTAAATAATTTATAAATTAATAATTATTAAAAAAAATTAAAATAATCTTAATAATTATTATTTTAAAAACTAAAATAAGCTTAATAATTATTATTTTAAAACTTAAAATAATCTTAATAATTATTATTTTTAAATAATAATTTTTTTAATAAGTATTTCAGAATATTAAATATTATTTTTCCTTCAAAAACAATAATTATTAAAAATATTTATTTTAGAATATTAAAAATAATAATTATTTTATAATATTAAAAGTAATATTAAAAAATTAAAATAAATATAAATATAAATATAATAATTATTCAAAAAATATTTAAAAATTTATTATTTTTAATATTCTAAAATAAATATTATATTTAATATTATAAAATAATTATTATTTTTAATATTCTAAAATAAATATTATTTTTTATATTTTAAAAGTAAATATTATTTTTAGAAATAATATTTACAAAATTATTTTTTACTTTTAAAATATAAAAAATAAAAAATATTTAAAAAATATTTATTTTAGAATATTAAATATAATTTTTATTTTTATTTTTTTAAAAAACTAATATTTTATTTTTAAATATTAAAAATAACTATTTTAAAAAAAATTATTTTATTTTAAAATAATAAAATAATTATTATTTTAATAATAATAATTTATTTTAAATATTATTTTTTTAAAATGTTAAATATAATTATTATTTTAAACTTATTTTAAAAATATTATTATCTTTTAAAATATTAAAATTTTGAGTTGGGTCAAACTGGGTCGGGTTTAGGTTAAAATGGGTTGAAGGAACAGAAACGTCAATAAAATGCCACTTTAAGGACATAACTGACGAAAATGGTACTTTAGGGACGACTTTGAAAGTGAGTGACAACTTGGAGGGACAGAAGTGCCAATCAACCTTTAATAATGTGCATGATGTCATTGACAATAACTCTAGCTGGTCTCCTATAGTTTTCATGTGATCTAGAATTTCTTTCCTTCTATATGTTATACACTGTTGCAGTAAAGCTCAGATAATCTCATGTCGCATCTGCCTCCCAGTCCCTATTGAATTCCTGCCAACTACACTATCTCAGCACTGAGTGCAACTGTGAGTCTATGACGCCCCAAATCACTATACTCACTATTATTGATTTGATGCTCACTAAAAATGTTATATCGTTAAGTTTAGAGATGATTTTCTTATCTATAATGCTTATCAAATTGAAATTTAGAATATCAATAATTATAACATTCGAGAAAATCGGACTTATATGTAAATGAATTTTATTTAATTTTATTGAATAAAATTATATTATATGTTTATTAAACAGAGTAAGCTATTTAAAAGTCGTTCTACGACCTAGAGAATGTAGAAGTGATTAGGATTTTGGCTACGTGCTAGAAATAAATAATTTGAATTTTCAAGACAAAAATAAAAGTTTTCCAATGAATTTTTGTAAAATCACTATTCATCCGTTTCTGTTCGGAAATTATTTTTAAAATTTCGAGAAACGCGTAATGATATGATTTAAAGACGGGATGAAATATCTAATAATATTTTAGTTATGGCTCACGAAGTTTTCACGTGAGCACTTAAAACCGTAAGGGTTAAGGAAAGTAAAACCTAATAATAAATTGGTTAAATATATTAATAATGATTATTATACGGAATGAATACTCATATAATACTAGTTATTATATGAGTATAATACGAAGAGAATGCGAGAATTAATACGACGTATAATCAGTGTTCTAAAAATCCCCGCCTAGGTCCGCCTAGTCCCCGCCTAAGCGTTAGGCCCCCCCATGGCGCCCCACCTAGGCGCTAGGCTCCCCTGGCGCCTCGCCTAGGCCTAAGGCGGCAAAAAAATCCCTCCAGAAAATTAGTCAGGGCCTAGGCGGTGATGTTTTTTTTATTTTAATAACTACCCAAACCAGATCTTGATATATTTATTTTTCTAATGATTTACCATATTTATAATGCAGTTTGTAGCATATCAAATCACAACAAAAAGTGAACAAGATCAAGTTAAAATGGATAATTTTATTATAGTTGTAATTTTTTGAACTTGTATCAACTTTAAATTATATAAATGATGATACATTTGTAATATTTAGTTTAATTCAATATAATTATTAAATTTATATTTAGTTTCTTAAGTTTTAATAATGAAATGAATTCTTGAAATTTTAAATTTTATTATTTAATAGCAATCTTGTTTATGAATAAAACTAATACGTTAAAGATATGTTTGAACTTTGAACAATTGCATGTTTGTTTTTGAACTTTAACATTGACAATATGGATGTGTTTGAACTTTAAGTAAATGTCTTTATTATCTTTATTATAAATTATTTTGCTTTATATTATTATTTTGTTTGGATAAATATAAGATAAAATATTAAAATTGGCTTAATATAAAAAATTTCGCCTAGTCCCTCTAGGCGCTAGGCCCCCCTGGTCGTCCGTCTCCCGCCTAGCGCCTTTTAGAACATTGCGTATAATACAAATTTTATACGAAGTAAATATGTTCAATTTGAATTAATGTTAATAATCAAGCCCGTGAATCGAACCGATGGGTTAACGGGGTGGGTTAAACCCATAGGACAACCCATGAGGGACCCATAGGGCACATGGGGGGACATGGGGAGGCATGGGATGACATGTGGGGTGCATGTGCTAGCACATGGTAGCACATGGGCTTGAGGAGGTTTGGCCTAAAGACCAAACAACCCTTGGTCTTGCAAAACCTATAAATAGAGAGCTTGGTTGATCATTTAATAGTTTACCAAACTTGAACAAACTACATACTGAGAGAGAGAAGATAGTAAGAAGCAAGAAATCAAAGAGTAAGAAAGTTAGCTAATTCTTTTGTCAAGTACAAAAGTCCAAGCACTCAAGAACAACAAGAGGTATAACATTTAAACTTTAAATTTCATCTTCCTTCAATATATAATTGATAGAGAAGTGAATTGGTGGAACATGATTGGTAAGAAGTAATAAGGATGGCCTTGTTGTAAGACCCCAAATTTTATGAAAATAGATTTAATTTTTTATATATATTATTTGGGAAACAGTAAGGTGTTGATTTGATAAATGTGATAAGTTATGAGTGAGATGTGCAAATTTTACAAAGTCAGCAAGTGGTTATAAAATATTCGTTGTGTCGAAAAATATTCGTTTGGTCGAGGAATATTCTTTTTGTCGGAGAATATTCGTACGACGGTGCAGTCATTGGTGGACCCCACAACGGAATGAATGTCGAATATAGAAAGCGACAAAAGTAACCTTTTTATAAAAATAACGGTAAAACTTTTATCATTAAACTGTTGAAATACCCAGTGGTTAAAATACAGTAATACGCGGTGTTGCAGTAGCACATGGTATTGCATAGTATTTCGAATTATTGATTCTTACGTAAGAAGTCACTCATTCAATAATTGTTACAATAATTACTGTTCAATATTTTATTATTGATCCCATAATTGCTACATTGATATTTTATATTAGTGATTCAATAATTGTCATTGCACAGTATTTCAAATTATCAAATCAATAATTCATATTATTTGAATAATATTATTAGATAGCATTATTGACAATGTCTAGAAAGTTCTGTCAAGGAAAGGGATTAGGTTACATAATTGCGCGTCAATGAGGAGAAATTCTTATCGGAAAGCCTCCTATTTCCTGAAAACGATCTGGTTGTCAATATTGTAGTTCTGTAATATTATTTGTGAATAATTAATTATTAATATATATGATAAGAAAATATTTATTCAATGTGAATTTAAACGGAGGAATTTTTAGCATGTGACATTTGTTGAAAGTTGGTATTTTATCCTTTTCGATAAAATAATTCATTCAAATATATTATTATAATATTACATTATAGTTGTATGATGTGATTATATAATAGTATGATTTTTATAATTTGAATGGTAACTTTATTATAGTAAATTCATGGTATAAAAGTAAAATGAGGTGGAAGAGAACAAATTGAATTTGAATTCTTATGATGTAATCGGAACGATGAGGTAAGCAATGATGTCATAGGATCGATGATGTAAGCGATGATGTCATAAATTATGGCAAAAAAGATTATTTTACCCTTACTCTGCCGAGCCTATAAATAGAAGCTCATTTCTTCATTATTTCTCACCAATTCGCTAAAGCTATAGAGAGAGAAAGTATAGAGAGAATAAGAGAGAAAGAAGAAGAGTATTCTGTTATTACACTAGTGCAGTATCCAAATTTTCAAGGTAAGGGATATTATTTCTTTCGTATTCATGAAGAGAGTTATTTTCTTTCAATACTCGTAAGGATTGTTATTCCATTCTTTATTATTCTGTTGGAATAACTTGTCTACGAGAACTACCGCATGCATGGTGAAATCCTGTTGTTATTCAATTTTTTATTATTCTGTGGGAATAACCTATCTATGCGGACTACCGCATGCCTGGTGAATAACCCTTCGTATTCAGTTGTTATTAAATTATGAAAATAATCTGTCTGAGCAGACAAACGCCTGACGGGTGAAAATCCAATTGTAGTTTCGTATATTGTTTCATTTCAGATTTCTAACTCTAAACTTACTACGGTAAGTATTGCTTCTATAATTCCTGAAATGATCAGAAATTCCTTGAGTTTTGCGTTTCATCTAATATCATTTTACTAGAATATTAGTCTGAACTTTCTTGTAAAATTTTTATCTTTTCATGTCGAGTTACTATTCACGAGTTACTATTCACGGGATACTATTCATAGGGTACTATTCACGATAAAAAAAAATTCTTTCTAAATTATCTTTGATTGGATCCAAGTTTTGAACTTCATTCTTGAATTTTACTCTACAATTGATTATTATGGAGTATTCTTGAACTTGGATAAACTAAATTACGAATCCCTAATCTTTGTCCTTTATCTCACTGGATTCGTTCTTTAAAATATTTTTCATCATCCTCAGTCCTAAATGGTGATATAACTGAATATCTTTGGCCTGTAGTGCAAAGATGAATGATTACCTGATGAATATCTTTGGCCCGTAGTACAAAATAGACAGGTGTTGAGATGAACATGACCAACTGGTGATACAAATGAATATATTTGGCCCGTAGTTCAAAGATGAATATTTGATTCGAGATGTATATTGATTGATGTTACAGGGATAAAATATTGATGGTAGACTTTTAAATTAAAGAAGATAGTAGACATCATTCTCTACTTAACTCTTCTACTGAATCGTTATTTTCGCTGCAGTTGTTGATCTAAAACTTGTTGTCCATAATATTTTATCTGATTTATTGAAGGCTAATGATAATTTATTTTTCATTATCTTAGTCATAATATTCTTTACTAGGCTAGTTGAGCTCACCCTTTTCTTCCATTGTTCTCTTCAGGAAATGAGAATGTCGCATGGACTAGTTTGGGATCGGGGTGATGGTCAGAGTTAGACCAGTAACAGTCCTCACTATTTTGTAGAATAGTGTGATAATGATTGTAATTAGTGAGGACTGAATTTGAATGTTTATATTTCGTATTATATACGATTTGTATTTAAACTCACAGTTTGCGTGGTCTTATTTTACACTACCGTATGTTATAAAAGATTGTATTTGGATTCTGTACCATGTATTTGGCGACTCAGAATAGGTTGGTATTGAACCTATTTTGGGGGCGTCACAGTTGATATCAGAGCTTAGGGATATGATCTCTGGCGGAGATCTGGGAATAGAACTAGGAGGGGGGAGATGAGTAAATTCTTCGCTAGTGTGTCCTACCTAAGCTTATTTGGTATTTAATTGGTCGGTCTGAACATGGGGTTAATATGTGATATGTTAATTTGTTTAATTAACCCTTGTTTTGTGGTAGTATTTGAGAATGGCAGCTGAAAATCTAAACAATGGAGTGAATGAGACCATTGAGGCACCGCTAATCACCAACCAGGGTAATGTGATGACGGGAGAAAAAGAACAACAGGCAGAAATGGAACAAAGGGATACAACAATTCAAGATTTTGCTACTCGATATGCGAGGCTTGAACAGAAGCTCTTTCTAGCAGAGCATATGATATTAGAGTTGGAATTTAAGAATGTAATTGTCAAAATTCTGATGAAAGAAGAAACAACTGAACAAATAAAAATGGAGGATGCATGGGTAAAAGTCGCACGACGCGTTGATATTTTAGAAAGAGACGTCCGATCCAAGAAGGCCAAAATAGACGATATGGATTTCATTTTTTGGACAGCAATTGGGAGAATCCAACATCGAGTTTGGAATTACCCTGTGCAGAGCGGTCAACCCCAATTCGATATGGATCGAAGAGTAATTATTCAAATCATGGATCAAGAGTGCGATGAAGCAGTTGAGGGTGGAATGTGCTTTATGGCAAAGTTAAGTCCAGCTGGGATGGTGACTCCAAAGGCTGACCTAGACAAGTCAAAGTCAGCGGTTCAAGGGAAAGCTGTTGTCGTGACTGCCCAAAATGCGAGGAACTCGAACGAATTTATCACGGGTTAGTTAATCGTACACTTTTGCAAAGTATATACCTTATTAGATACCGGTGCTACCCATTCTTTTATTTCACCTGCTTGTGCTCAACGTTTGAACTTGACTCCTGAGAAATTAGACGTTGATTTATCTATTGAAACTCCGTTAGGAGAAACCTTCGTTACATTCACAGTTTACAAATCTTGTTTGATTCAAATTGGCACCCTCACTCTACCTGTGGATTTTATATCTTTGAAAATACTTGCATTTGATGTGATTTTTTTTGAATCGACTGGTTAACCACTCATCATGCCAAATTGATTGTTTTGTAAGGTTGTTAGCTTTCATTCAAACAACCAGACCACTAAAATCAATCAATGTCATTTCAAGTCATAAA
This sequence comes from Panax stipuleanatus, assembly GCA_020205555.1. Classification (NCBI taxonomy): domain Eukaryota; kingdom Viridiplantae; phylum Streptophyta; class Magnoliopsida; order Apiales; family Araliaceae; genus Panax; species Panax stipuleanatus. The sequence goes on along the minus strand of CM035126.1, from coordinate 56,886,424 downwards.
GCTATTCGTTTATTAAAAAACGGATGTCAAGCTTTCTTAGCCCATGTCACTGATTTAAATCAGAATACATCAGATTTAAATGATATTTCTATTGTTAATAAGTTTCCTGATGTATTTTCCAAAGAACTTCTCGGTTTACCCCCATAACGTGAAGTTGAATTCTTTATTGTACCTTGAACCCGGTACAAAACCTATTTCTAAAACCCCATATCGAATGGCTCCTATTGAACTTTAGGAGTTAAAAGTCCAACTACAGGAATTGTTAGACATCGATTTTATACGCCCTAGTACATCTCCTTGGGGTGCTCCTATTTTATTCGTAAAGAAGAAAGACGGTAGTATGTGACTTTGTATTGACTATCGGGAGTTGAACCATGCCACCATCAAGAATAGGTATTCGTTACCTCGTATTGATGACCTGTTCGACCAGTTGCAAGGTGCACAATTCTTTTCAAAGATCGATCTTCGTTCTGGATATCATCAGTTAAAGATTAGAACTGATGACATTCCAAAGACTACCTTTAGAACTCGATACGCAAATTACGAATTTCTAGTTATATCTTTCGGATTGACCAATGTCCATGTTGCGTTCATGGACATGATGAACCGAATATTTAAAAAATATTTGGATCATTTCGTGGTTGTCATTATTGATGACATCCTAATATACTCCAAAAATCTCAAATATTTTTTCACCCAAAACGAACTCAACATGCGACAACGACGTTGGCTCAAGCTGTTGAAAGATTACGACCATACCATCCAATACTATCCTGAAAAAGCGAACGTGGTAGCAGACACGTTAAGTAGAAGATTATATGCGGGAATGAGTGCGATGCTGTCAACACAAAGGCCCATTTTGTGTGACTTACAAAGGATGAAGATAGAGTTAAAGACTCCAGGGACCTACGTGATGATGTCAAATATACGCGTAGAACCAGCTTTAATTGATAAAGTTAAAGCTGCTCAAGCTACAGACTCGGAGCTGATGAAGATGAAGAAGAAAGTGCAAGAATGTGCTATTCCAGAAGCAAGAATCCATGAAGAAGGACTACTTCGAGTCAACTCCAGACATTTTGTTCCTAACAATTCCGATTTGAAGTATAAAATCATGATGGAGGCACATAACACACCGTTTTCAATCCATCCTGGAAGTACCAACATGTATCGTGATCTTCGACATACATTTTGGTGGAGCAATATGAAGAGAGAGATTACGGAGTTTATCTCGAGGTGTTTAATATGTAAACGTGTCAAGGCGGAGCATCAAGTGCCAAAGGGTCAACTTGCAGAAAGCTATCGGCACCGATTTATTATTTATTGGTCCATTTAAAATTCTTGACCGAGTAGGTACTGTGGCCTATAGACTCGCCTTACCTCTAAGCATGTCTCGTGTTCATAACGCTTTTCACATATCCATGCTTCGTAAATATGTGAAAGACCCAAACCACATTATTGAGTTAGAACCAGACGACATAGCCGAAGATTTAACTTACGAGAAGGTACCTGTCAAGATCTTGAATAAGAAGGAACATGTCTTACGCTCAAAGAATATACCTCAAGTTAAAGTTTTGTGGAGAAACCATGATATTGAGAAAATGACCTGGGAGTTAGAATCGAAAATGAAAGCAAGGCATCCTCACCTCTTCGATATACTAGGTACGTACGTCAATTTCGAGGACGAAATTTCATAAGGAGGGGAGGTTGTAAGACCCTAAATTTTATGAAAATAGATTTAATTTTCTTTATATATTATTTTGGAAACATTAAGGTGTTGATTTGATAAATGTGATAAGTTATGAGTGAGATGTGCAAATTTTACAAAGTCAGCAAGTGGTTATAAAATATTCGTTGTGTTGGAGAATATTCGTTTGGTCGAGGAATATTCTTTTTGTCGGATAATATTCGTACGACGGCGCAGTCATTGGTGGACCCCACAACGGAATGAATGTCGGATATAGAAAGTGACAGAAGTAACCTTTTTTATAAAAATAACGACAAAACTTTTACCGTTAAACTGTTGAAATACCCGGTGGTTAAAATACAGTAATACGTGGTGTTACAGTAGCACATGATATTGCACAGTATTTCAAATTATTGGTTCTTACGTAAGAAGTCACTCATTCAATAATTGTTATAATAATTACTGTTCAATATTTTATTATTGATCCAATAATTGCTACATTGATATTTTATATTAGTGATTCAATAATTGTCATTGTACAGTCTTTCAAATTATCAAATCAATAATTCATATTATTTGAATAATATTATTAGATAGAAAGTTCTGTCGAGGAAAGGGGTTAGGTTATATAATTGCGCGCCATGAGGAGAAATCCTTATCAGAAAGCCCCCTCTTTCCTGAAAACGACCTGGTTGTCAATATTGTAGTTCTGTAATATTATTTGTGAATAATTAATTGTTAATATATATGATAAGAAAATATTTATTCAATGTGGATTTAAACGGAGGAATTTTTAGCATGTGACATTTGTTGAAAATTGGTATTTTATCTTTTTCGATAAAATAATTCATTCAAATATATTATTATAATATTACATTATAGCAGTATGATGTGATTATATAATAGTATGATTTTTATAATTTGAATGGTAACTTTATTATAGTAAATTCATGGTATAAATTAAATTGAGGTAGAAGAGAACAAATTGAATTTGAATTCTTATATGTAAGCAATGATGTCATCAGAACGATGAGATAAGCAATGATGTCATGGAAACGATGAGGTAAGCAATAATATCATAGGATCGATGATGTAAACGATGATGTCATAAATTATGGCGAAAAGACTATTTTACCCTTACTCTGCCGAGCCTATAAATAGAAGCTCATTTCTTCATTATTTTTCACCAATTCGCTAAAGATATAAAGAGAGAAAGTATAGAGAGAATAAGAGAGAAAGAAGAAGAGTATTCTGTTATTACACTAGTGCAATCTCCAAATTTTCAAGGTAATGGGTATTATTTCTTTCGTATTCATGAATAGAGTTATTTTCTTTCAATACTCGTAAGGGTTGTTATTCCATTCTTTATTATTCTGTTAGAATAACCTGTCTATGCAGACTACCGCATGCATGGTGAAATCCTGTTGTTATTCCATTCTTTATTATTCTGTGGGAATAACCTGTCTACGTGGACTACCGCATGCCTGGTGAATAACCCTTCGTATTCAGTTGTTATTAAATTGTGAAAATAATTTGTCTGAGCGGACAACCGCCTGACGGGTGAAAATTCAATTGCAGTTTCGTGTATTGTTTCATTTCAGATTTCTAACTCTAAACTTACTACAGTAAGTATTGCTTCTATAATTCCTGAAATGATCAGAAATTCCTTGAGTTTTGCGTTTCATCTAATATCATTTCACTGAAATATTGGTCTGAACTTTCTTGTGAAATTTTTATGTTTTCAGGTCGAGTTACTATTCACGAATTACTATTCATGGGGTACTATTCATAGGGTACTATTCAAGATAAAAAAAATTATTTCCAAATTATCTTGAAGTTTTGAACTTTATTTTTGAATTTTACTCTACAATTGATTATTATAGAGTATTCTTGAACTTGGATAAACTAAATTACGAATCCCTAATTTTTGTCCTTTATCTCACTGGATTCGCTCTTTAAAATGTTTTTCATCATCCTCAGTCCTAAATGGTGATATAACTGAATATCTTTGGCCTGTAATGCAAAGATGAATGATTACCTGATGAATATCTTTGGCCCGTAATACAAAGATGGACAGGTATTGAGATGAACATGACCAACTGGTGATACAAATGAATATCTTTGGCCCGTAGTGCAAAGATGAATATTTAATTCGAGATGTATATTGATTGATGTTACAGGGATAAAATATTGATGATGGACTTTTAAATTAAAGAAGATAGTAGACATCATTCTCTACTTAACTCTTCTACTGAATCGTTATTTCCGCTGCAGTTGTTGATCTAAAACTTGTTGTCCATAATATTTTATCTGATTTATTGAAGGCAAATGATAATTTATTTTTTATTATTGTAGTCATAATATTCTTTACTGGGCTAGTTGAGCTCACCCTTTTCTTTCATTGTTCTCTTCAGGAAATGAGAATGTTGCAGGAACTAGTCGCGGATCGGGGTGATGGTCAGAGTTAGAGCAGTAACAGTCCTCACTATTTTGTAGAATAGTGTGATAATGATTGTAATTAGTGAGGACTGAATTTGAATGTTTATATTTCGTATTATATACGATTTGTATTGAAATTCACAGTTTGCGTGGTCGTATTTTGCACGACCATATGTTATAAAAGATTGTATTTGGATTCTGTACTATATATTTGGCGACTCAGAATGGGTTGGTATTGAACCTATTTTTGGGGCGTCACACTTGTAGTGGACTTAAAATAATAATAAGCCATGAATATGTGAAATCGTAATGGTTGATTAAGAACTCAATAAAGAAACTATCAAAATCTTGAGAGTTTGAATAATAAGTAAGTGAAACTATTAAAACATAGAAGTTTACATTGGTTAGAATCACAAATGAATAACTAATGTATTGATTTCATTTGGTTTGAAGTAAAAATCTTGAATAATGAAGTTATGGCGGAAGTTACGAGAATTAGACGTTAAACGTCGAAATCGTAAATTCCCAGAATAGAAGTCAAAAGTCTTCGTTTGATTCGAAAATCTTGGTTTTTGATGGTGTAACGTATAGTTAGGTAAATAAGACTTGCGAGAGCAAGAACGAACAAATTCGGACTTAAAACGAAGAATTGAGCGTCGAACGTTCACGAACGTTTAACGATCGCGTAAAAATGGACTAATCGGCGAACTTCTCGCCAACGAATTCAGAAATGAATTCTGACTAGATGGAATCGTAGAACATAGGATATATGAACTAATGGCTTTGGAACGAGCCAATTCCGAGTTGTAATGATCGTGTTACGAGCTCATGAATTTCAACATTTGAAAATTTTTTCTGAGGCTGGGGGCCGGCGCCGCAGCGCCGCCCATGCTTTGTGTTCCAGCGCTTTAACACCGGGACAAGGGAGAGACACTGTAAGACAGCGCCGCAACGCTGCCTTTAAAGCTAAGGTTGGCGCTGCAGCGCCCTTAACAAAAAAAATTTTGACGTGAAGGTTTGTTAACCCAACTTGTTACATGGTAATTATGGAGCAAGTATATGGTTAATATTCAGGAAGAGAGAACCCTTAAATAACATGTTTAAGGATGGTTTTAAGAATTAAACGTTGGATAAATGTATTTAAATTTAAAACTCGAAATCCGAAAACGTAAATCGTGAATTATGGTCGAGTTTAGAGCGCGCCTTAAGGTTATATGATATGTAATAGAGGTGCGTAGTATGAGAATGATATCAAATGAAGTTAAAAGCTACGTAAATTCTATACGGAATCCGTTAATGGTAATTCGAGAGAAATGTGATTGATTTAGTGAACCGATTAGGGTTTCGTCTGTCTTTGTGCCTAACGATGATTGATAAGAGTCAGTTTATGACATATGAATGTTAATAAGCCTTAATAAATGTTAAATAACTTAAACGAAGGTTATTAGTTTAACAATTTGGCTAAGTTATACAAGAAGGAGAAGATAGGTTATCTCCGATAGGAGGGGAATTCCTGATATTGGATTTACAAGCCAGAAGGCACCAGCCTATGGGAGTTACATTGGAGAAGTATCAGATGAACTGTTTCCCATCAAACAGCCTTGGTACCAGGATATCAAAAAATATCTTCGAGACAGATCTATGCCCGCTAGGACAAGTCATGTTGAAAGAAAGCGGATCCATAAGATGGTTATGAAATTCTATTTAAGCGGAGATGCACTTTACAAAAGAGATGCTGGAATAGGCCTTCTGAGGTGCCTAGACAACGATCAATTCCAAAGACTTATGGATGAAGTCCACGGTGGAGTGTGTGGTCCACACATGAGCGGTCCTTTACTTGCCAAAAAGATATTAAGAACAGAGCATTACTGAATTTCTCTTAAAGACGACTGTGATGATCACGTCAAGAGATGTTATCAATGTCAAATCCATGGGAATGTCATCCATGCTCCTCCAAATGAACTACACAGTATGAGTTCGCCATAACCCTTTTCCATGTGAGGGATGTGATAGTAGTGTGCATACAAGCCAATCATATATGATGATAAAGCACGTACTTTGTAAATAATCTTATTTATTTATTAATAAAAGTATTCATTTATTAAATGCATTTAATTATCTATATGATGCTATTTTTATAATATGTAAATAACTCATAGTTTTAAGCAATGATTTTAGAATCATGATGATGATCATGCTAATGAGATTTAAATTCTTAGAAAGCTTAAAACTAAAATAGTTCCCAATCGTGTGATTACTAAAAAGGGGATTAGTAAATCCGGATAGATTGGTACATATGTTGCTTGCTCATTGGATGAGGATGATTGATCTCATGATCATTTGTGTGGAGACACTAAAGCAAGTATGTAGGTGCTTATTGGAGAATAAGTTCACTGAACGTGACTCGTTATGGAATACCTAATGGAGTTTTACTCGCCTGTCCATAGGAATTCCTAATGTGATAGTAGTACAAGTGATCCTTGGACTTGAGATCATCATAGTATCTTGTGTGTAATGAATTATACTTTGACTTATTCCTTAAGGCCCTTGGGATATATAAAAGGGTATACTTGGGTATAATGAGTTACATATGGAGAGAATGAATGATCAATAAAGAATCTACCACTTCTAGTAAAAGAGAAGATATGTCCTATGTGATTCGTTAAATGACAACCCAGGAATCCTTGGCCAAGGTGGAATGAAATTAGAAAGGAGTTTCTAATTTGCATTATATGGAGTTGTGCATTTTCTAATCGAAATACATATAATTAAATAAAATAAGACTTGACAGTAAATCCATGTCATATATTTAATTGGGACATTGTATGGTGGAAGGATTGAATTGTACGGTAACTATTAACTCACAAGTTCTTTTAAGATTAATGTTGAAATCTATATTATTTGAAAAGTCGTTGATCGCTAGGGAGGCTTATCCCTGTTGTAGAATAAATGTTATTTATTTAAAAAAATTATTAATTTAATTTATTTATTTAAATAAGATTAGAATTGTTCTAATTGATTTATTCATAACCAGCTTAATATGGAGAACCTAAAGGGTCACACCATAAAAGGAAGAAGAATTATTTAAGAAGATAATGTCATAATCGTAATAATGCATTAAGTGTACTTAATTTAATCTATGGTGATAGAATAAATTAAATAGCTTAATGTTTATTATTTAATATTTTAGAAATATTAAATATAAATTAATAAGAGGAGTCTTATTAATATTATTACAATTATTATTATTTTAATTTCTAAAGGAGTTTAGGAATTAATTTAATATAAGTACTCTCACTCATTCCTAATGAGATTAGGAGGCAAATTAATTGAATGAGTTTAATTAATTAATCCCAATATGTTGGGAAGCCTAATTAATTAAAATAGTTTAATTAATTAATTAAATGAAACCCAATTCTAATTAGATTTGTAGTGTTAATCTAATATCTATATAAGAGAGTCTTATATCAAATATAAGATAATGTGATTCCAAGAGTTGGAGAGTACCACATATTTTCTACAGAGATTAGAAAAAAGGTTTAGCCAACAACCTATCTTCCTGAGCAATTCTTCTTCCTTGATGGATCACCTCTAAAGGCCAAACACTTGGGTGGCTAACGTTGATCAAAGGAAAGAGCCACTACAGAAAATTCAAGGAGATCAAGGAGAGCAAGGAGTAGAACTCGTACTTGTGGAAGCTAGATTTTACAAGGATATGATTCTGATTTATCCTTACTTTTCTGTTATTGATAATTGAGCACAACGTATGATCATGGTATGGGGTTGTATAAAAATTTTAAAAACCTATGTTTCGCGCTTTCGCCCTTTAATTGTGTAATTTGATTGCATGTATGCGTTACGTATAAACCTAACAGTGGTATCAGATCCTAACTTTGTGCTAATTATCAATTTTATGATTCCATGTATGAATTGATGTAAGATTGGATCGAATTTTCTGGACAATAATTGAATTATGCAGATTCTGCGACGGAGCGCAGCTGCGCCGCTTCCCAGTTCATTCTGGGCGCAGTTGCGCCGTTGTGCAGATTTGTTTTCTGGTTCCGCGATTGGGCGGTTCATTCTGGGCGCAGCTGCGCTGTTCAACAGATTTGTTCTATTCAGAAAGGCAGCGCAGCTGCGCCATCCCCTGGACAGAAATTGAAATTTATTTTTTCATTCAATTGAAATAAATGATTTATTTAATTGATAAAAGTTTAAAATAAAGGAAGTTTATTTTATTTGAAATATGATTTCAAATTGCTAAATTTAAAGAAGTTTAATTTGGATTTGGTTTTTGATTAAAATAAAAGAGTTTATTTTGTTCCAAAACTAAAATTTAGCAAAACTTTTTGTCCACTAAATGACATCGATCTATATATGGAATAGTTTTATTATTCATGTGATGAATGATTATTTATTGATGCATATGTTGATGTGTATGAATATAAATGAGGTTGATTATGGACTATTGACCAATGTGATTAGATTTTATTTTAGTTGAATGCTTGAATGAATGGGTTTTATTAAATGGGGTCTGCGTACCTCGTCTTCTCTGATTTTTCTCGATGTAAAATTCTATCTCTCTCCTATGTACTTCCCCTTGACTGCTGATCAAGGTTTCTATTTATTGAAATAGTTTATGTAATAGAAATAGTTAGAATTTTCTTTAAAAAATTGGAGATCAAGGAGCGCGTGAAGACCCGTTTGTATGCAGCCTTAAATTCTTGGACTCCTGGGTTTGACCTTTTGGTTCTCTTGGTGGCTCTAGTGAACCAAAATAGAATAAAAGTCCATAATCAATCTTGGTAGAATATAGTATTCTATACATGCATGCTAAATATTATATATATTATATTTTTTGCAAACATGCTTCGCATATTTAATAAAATGACGCGTATTATATATATATATATATATATATATATATATGTGTGTGTGTGTGTGTGTGTGTGTGTGTGTGTGTGTGCATGCGCGCTAAACAAGATGAGACAAATAATAACAAACCCCTCAAAGAAATTATATTAAGTCCGAAGCGTTCAATGATATTTGAAATATCGAACGTCGCCTTTTAGCATGATAAATTAATAAAGTATTAAATATTTAATACGAGTTTGTTGTGCTATCCACAAGGCGAGTATTACGTATTTAAGATATTAATTTAATCACATTTGATGTTTATCAAGAAAATTGAACAATATTATTTTGTTGTGCTATTCACAAGGACAAATATATTTTTTTTTTTAATTTATGGAAGTGCTAGGTTGGACTTAACTTAAATCATTTTTGTTCGGATGTGCAGTCATTTGTTAATTTCCACATGAATAAGTTAGATGTCAACTTGCCTGAATTACTTAACATGTTTTAAACTGCAGAAGGTCACTTCCCATCCAAGAAGAACCATGTCTTGATGGTGGATTCTTCCAATAAAAGGAAGAGACCCAAGGTGTCTTCTGAAAAGAAAAAATCTAAGAAGGTTAAGGGAAAAGTGAAATTAAAGGAACAAAAGAAACCTGATCTAGCTAGCAAAGGAATGTGCTTCCATTGCAACGAGCCGGGACACTGGAAGAGGAACTGCAAGAAGTTTCTAGCAGAGAAGAAGCTTGGAGAAGCTTCGACTTCCAATCAAGGTTTGTTCATGATTGAAATTAATTTTTCTGAAAGTCATAATTCTACTTGGGTATTGAATACCGGCTGTGGTTCTCATATATGTAATACTGTGCAGGGACTTGTCAGAAGTAGAAAGCTGAGCAATGATGAGGTTATCCTACGAGTGGGAAATAGAGCAAAAGTTACTGCATTAGCTGTAGGGACTTATTGTTTAGCAATGCCTTCGAGCAAGTCCATTTATTTAAATAATTGTTATTTTATTTCGAATATCATTAGAAATATTATTTCTATTTCCGTATTAGATGTGGAAGGATTTGACATTATAATAAAGAACAACAGTTGTTCTATTTATAAAGACAATATTTTATATGGTGTTGGTAATCTGCAAAATGGACTTTATATACTTGACTTTCATGAAAATATACTTCCAATAGAACAAACTAAGAAAAGGAAAAGAGATGATGTTAATTATACCTATATGTGGCACTGTAGACTTAGTCATATCAATGAAACAAGATTATCTAAGTTGCATAAGGATGGGCTATTAAAGCTATCTGATTTTGAATCATATCCAACTTGTGAATCTTGTCTCATGTGAAAAATGACTAAATCTCCCTTTATTGGAAAAGGAGAAAGAGTTACAGAGTTATTAGCGTTGGTTCACACAGATATTTGTGGACCTATGACAACGAATGCACGGGGTGAGTATTTTTATTTTATTTCTTTCACTGATGATCACTCGAGATTTGGATATGTGTATTTAATGAAATACAAATCAGAATCATTTAAAAAGTTCAAAGAGTTCAGAAGTGAAGTAGAGAAACAAATGGGCAAGAGTATTAAGATTCTTCGATTAGATCGAGGTGGAGAATACTTAAGCGGTGAGTTTCTCAATTGTCTCAAAGATAATGGTATAATCTCACAATGGAGTCCACCAGGTACACCACAGTTATATGGAGTATCTGAAATAAAAAATCAAACATTGTTGGACATGGTTCGATCCATGATGAGTTTTACCGATCTTTCAATTTCATTCTGGGGTTATGCCCCAGAAACGGCTGCATACCTACTTAACAAGGTACCTACCAAGTTCGCCCGATAGACTCCATATGAGATGTAGAAAGGGAGGAAAACCAAATCTTAAGTATGTTAAGACTTGGGGTTGTCAAGCTTATGCCAAAAAGTTTAAAAATGATAAGCTACAGACTAAATCCGACAAGTGTAGATTTGTGGGATACCCTAAAGAAAGTGTAGGGTATTATTTCTATCATCTAACTGATCAAAAGGTGTTTGTTGCAAAACATGCTGCCTTCTTAGAAAAGGAATTTATCCATGAAGGGGTCAGTGGGAGTAAGATATATATTGAAGAAGTTCAAGAACCACAAATTACTACGGATCAAAGTCAGGTACCTAACCAAGTGGAAGAACCTTTTGTACCACACCCTATTCATAAATCTAGAAGAGTACCGAAGATACCTGAGAGGTATGTATTCGTCATAGAGGATGATGATGAGTTACACATCATGAATGATGATGATTCATTGAATTACGAACAGGCTATGAGTAATAAAGACTCAGGGAAATGGCTTGAAGCCATGAAATTTGAAATGGACTCCATGGAGGAAAACCAAGTATAGACTTTGGCTTCATCACCTGAAGGCATTAAGTCTATTGGGTGTAAATGGGTCTTTAAAAGAAAGACTGGAGCGGACGGCAAGGTAGAGAGCTATAAAGCCCGACTGGTTGAAAAAGGTTTTAAAAAAAGACTAAGGAGTTGATTATGATGAAACCTTCTCACCAGTAGCTATGCTCAAGTTCATTCGGATTTTGCTTACGATTGCAGCTTAAAACGACTATGAGATCTGGCAGATGCGCGTGAAAATAACTTTTCTCAATGGAAAACTTGAGGAGGATGTGTATATGACACATCTAGAGGAATTTATTTCAAAAGTTGGAACAAATCAAGTCAGTAAGTTGCAACGATCCATTTATGGATTGAAACAAGTTTCTCATAGATGGAACATTCGTTTTGATGAGACAATCAAAGAGTTTGATTTTATAAAAAACGAGGATGAACCATGTGTGTAAAAGAAGGTTAGTGGGAGCGCAGTTTCATTCCTTGTATTTGATAGTAGTGTGCATACAAGCCAATCATGTATGATGATAAATCACATACTTTATAAACAATCTTATTTATTTATTAATAAAATATTTATTTATTAAAGGCATTTAATTATCTACATGGTGCTGTTTTTATAATATATAAATAACCCATAGTTTTAAGCAATGCTTTTAGAATCATGATGTTGATCATGAAAATGAGATCTAAATTCTTAGGAAGCTTTAAAACTAAAATAGTTCCCAATCGTGGGATTACTAAAAAGGGGATTAGTAAATCCGGATAGATTGGTACATATGTTGCTTGCTCATTGGATGAGGATGATTGATCTCATGATCATTTGTGTGGAGACACTAAAGCAAGTATGTAGGTGCTTATTGGAGAATAAGTTCACTGAACGTGACTCGCTATGGAATACCTAATGGAGTTTTACTCGCCTGTCAATAGGAATTCCTAATGTGATAGTAGTACAAGTGATCCTTGGACTTAAGATCATCATAGTATCTTGTATGTAATGAATTATACTTTGACATATTCCTTAAAGCCCTTTAGGGTATATAAAAGGGTATGCTTGGGTATAATGAGTTACATATGGAGATAATGAATGATCAATAAAGAATCTACCACCTCTAGTAAAAGAGGAGATATGTCCTATGTAATTCGTTAAATGACAACCCAGGAATCCTTGGCCAAGGTGGAATGAAATTAGAAAGGAGTTTTTAATTTGTATTATTTGGAGTTGTGCATTTTCTAATCGAAATACATATAATTGAATAAAATGAGACTTGACAGTAAATACATGTCTTATATTTAATTGGGACATTGTATGGTGGAAGGATTGAATTATACGGTAACTATTTACTCACAGGTTTTTTATGATTAATGTTGAAATCTATATTATCTGGAAAGCCGTTGATCGCTAGGGAGGTTTATCCCTATTGTAGAATAAATATTATTTATTTAAATAGATTATTAGTTTTATTTATTTATTTAAATAAGATTAGAATTGTTCTAATTGATTTATTCACAACCGGTTTAATATGGAGAACCTAAAGGGTCACACCATAAAAGGAAGAATAATTTTTTAAGAAGGTAATGGCATAATCATAATAATGCATTAAGTGTAATTAATTTAATCTATGATGATAGAATAAATTAAATAGCTTAATGTTTATTATTTAATATTTTAGAAATTTTAAATATAAATTAATAAGAGATGTCTTATTAATATTATTACAATTATTATTATTTTAATTCCTAAAGGGGTTTAGTAATTAATTTAATATTAGTACTCTCATTTATTCCTAATAAGATTAGGAGATAAATTAATTAAATAAATTTAATTAATTATTTCCCATGTGGTGGGAAGCCTAAATTAATTAAAGGAGTTTAATTAATTAAATAAAATTTCATGTCTAATAGGATTAGAAGGGTTGACCAATATCTATATAAGAGGAGTCTTATAATAGATATCAGTTGATGCAATTCTTATTGTTGGAGAGTACTCCTTTTCTATAGAGAATAGAAAACTAAGCCAACCACCCTCCTTCTTGATAATTCATCTTCCTTGGTGGATCACCTCTAGAGGCCAAACACTTGGGTGGCTAACGTTGATCAAAGGAAGGAATCTAACCCGAAAATTCAAGGAGATCACGAAGAACAAGGAGTTGAACTCGTACCTGTAGAAGCTTCGTTCTACAAAGGTATGATTCCATAACTTCTTATTTATCGTTTTAAATTAATAATTTGCATAAAGGATGATCCGGGTGATGATTTTGTAGAAATTTTTAAACTCTGATATACCATGCTTCGGCTAATTTTTGCAATTTGATTGCGTCACGATTTTGTACAAATCCAACAGTGGCATCAGAGCCAAATCTTTATGCAATTATTAATTGTTTTGATTTCATATATGTATGAGTCTGAATTTAGAATAATTTATTGGGCATAATTTTATTGTATAAAATTAATTTTATGAAAAAAAGAGCAATTTGCGAACTGAAAAAAAAAAAAATTTGGTGAAAGTTTTTTTTTCCGGGACGAAACACGTTTTTTTTTTAAGAACCTTATTATGTCAGCATACATGTAGCGAAAAGGTGGATAAGCCACCAGAAGCCTTTATCACGTAATTATATATGCATATAGTATATATATGGATTACTTGATTCAAAATGTAACGTAGTGCTGTAACATATTATATATATAATATATATTACTACATCCTGCAGGAAAATAGATGACCACGGTTTTCAAGAAAAAAACATATCCTGCATCACGTTTTTTTTAAGAATGGATTAGGAGTTTATTTAAGGTTATATTATATATATATATGTATATAATATTGTTAATAATTTTATAATTAAAATAAAGAGTTTATTTTAATCTTGAAATTAGATTTCATGCAATTTAAAATTGCCCATTAAATGATACTCATATATATATATGGAATATTTTAATTCATGAGATGAATATTTATTTATTGATACATATGGTGACATGTATGAATATAAATAGGGTTGATTATGGACTATTGACCAATGTGATTGGATTTTATTTTAGTTGAATGCTTGAATGAATGAGTTTTATTAAATAGGGTCTGCGTACCTCGTCTTCTCTGATTTTTTTCTCGATGTAAATTCTATCTCTCTCCTATGTACTTCCCCTTGACTACTGATCAAGGTTTCTATTTAAATTAAATAGTTTAATGTAATAAAAATAGTTAGAATTATCTTGAAGAAATTGAAGACCAAAGAGCAAGGAGCGCGTGAAGACCCGTTTGTATGGAGCCCGGGTTTAAATATAATAGTTACGTTTAAATTTTATTTCTTGCACCCTTAGGTTTGCCCTTTTGGTTCATTTGGTGGCTCGAGTGAACCAAACTAGAATAAAAGTTCATAATCAATCCGGGTAGAATATAATATTCTATATGTGCATGCTAAGTATTATATATTTTATATTTTATGCAAACATGCTTTGTATGTTTAATAAAATGATGCGTATTTGATATATATATATATATATATATATATATATATATATATGCATGCGCGCTAAACAAGATGAGACAAATAATAACAAATCTCTCAAAGAAATTATATTAAGTCTGAAGCGTTCAAAGGATATTTGGAATATCGAGTGTCGCCTTCTAGCATGATAAATTAATAGAGTATTGAATATTTAATATGAGCTTGTTGTGCTATCCACAAGGCGAGTATTGCGTATTTAAGATGTTAATTAATCACATTTGATGCTTATCAAGAAAATTGAACAATATAGTCTTGTTGTGCTATCCACAAGGACGAACATTTTTCTTTTTTGAATTTATGAAATTCTAGGTTGGACTTAACTTAAATCATTTTAGTTCGGATGTGCACATACTTGACCATTATGATTTAAGGGGTAAAATATAAGGAGTTACATGTTGATGTAATTGACAAGAGTTGTCTACCTATTTATTTATATATCGTTTGTTGTGCTATCCACAAGGCTATATACATTTGAAATGGGATCCTTATTCTCACTAGCAAATTTTTAATTAGATGTTGCCGAACTATATAAGTGAGGGTAATATAGTTTGATGAAAATAGTGGGAGATACCAATTTAAAATAAAAATCTAAATTTATTTTGATATGCAAAAATTAATAAAAATGAATGTTTGCTAAAATGTTATCTTTTCACATGCAGAATTTTAAAAATGTCAAAATCACTAATCTCACTACGAAGCATACTTGATGCAAATAAGCTTACCGGTCCGAATTATGAGGACTGGCTAAGAAATCAGAGAATTGTTCTCACTGCTGAAAAGATTTCTTATGTCCTAAATTCAACTATCCCTGAATTTGTTTCTGAAACAACCTCTGAGGAAGAGATTGTCACTTTCAATAAGTGGCAATATGATGCATCTGTGGCTCAATGCGTCATGCTCGCATCCATGAATAACGAGCTTCAGCGTCAGCACAAAAAATGGATGCTCCTACTATGCTGTTTCACCTCAAGGAGTTGTATGGTGAACAGAGTAGGACTGCTAGATATGAGATATCTAAATAGCTCTTCCGATCTCGGATGATCGAGGGCACTGCCGTCGAGACTCATGTCCTAAAGGTGATCAATTTGATTGAACGCCTTGGACAGCTTGGGTTCGTCATGAATGGGGAGTTGAGTCAAGACTTGGTCCTGTAGTCACTCCCTGAGACCTTTTCGCAGTTTGTGGTTAATTTTTACATGAACAAGCTAGATGTCAGCTTGCCTGAGCTGCTTAACATGCTGAAAACTGCAGAAGGTCACTTCCCATCCAAGAAGAACCATATCTTGATGGTGGATTCTTCCAATAAAAGGAAGAAGCCCAAGGTATCTTCTGAAAAGAAGAAATACAAAAAGGCTAAGGGAAAGGGGAAAGAAAAGGAATAAAAGAAACCTGAACCAGCTAAAGAAATGTGCTTTCATTGCAATGAGCCGGGACATTGTTAAAGGAACTGCAAGAAATTTCTAGCAGAGAAGAAGCTTGGAGAAGCTTCGACTTCCAATCAAGGTTTGTTTATGATTGAAATTAATTTTTTTGAAAGTCATAATTCTACTTGGGTATTGGATACCGGCTATGGTTCTCACATATGTAATACTGTGCAGGGACTGGTCAGAAGTACAAAGCTGAGCAATGATGAGGCCATCCTACGAGTGGGGAATGGAGCAAAGGTTGTTGCATTAGCTGTAGGGACTTATTGTTTAGCGATGCCTTCTGGCAAGTCCATTTATCTAAATAATTGTTATTTTATTTCGAATATTATTAGAAATATTATTTCTATTTCTGTATTGGATATGAAAGGATTTAACGTTATTATAAAGAACAATGGTTGTTCTTTTTATAAAGACGATGTTTTATATGGTATTGGAAATTTGCGAAATGGACTGTATATACTTGACATGCAAGAAAATATATTTCAAATTGAACAAACTAAGAAAAGAAAAAGAGATGATATTAATTATACCTATATGTGGCACTGTAGACTCGGTCATATCAATGAAACAAGATTATCCAAGTTGCATAAGGATGGGCTCTTAGAGCTATTTGATTATGAATTATATTCAACTTGTGAATCTTGTCTCATGGGTAAAATGACTAAATCTCCTTTTAGTGGAAAAGGAGAAAGAGTTACAGAGTTGTTAGCGTTGATTCACACGGACATTTGTGGACCTATGACAACAAGTTCACGAGGTGGGTATTTTTATTTTATTACTTTCACTGATGATCACAGTTAAATGGAGTATCTGAAAGGAGAAATCAAACACAGTTGGACATTGTTCGATCCATGATGAGTTTTACCGACCTTCCAATTTCCTTCTGGGGTTATGCCCTAGAAACGACTACATACCTACTTAACAAGGTACTTACCAAATCCACCCCAAAGACTCCATATGAGATGTGGAAGGAGAGGAAACCAAATCTTAAGCATGTTAAGACTTGGGGTTGTCCAGCTTATGTCAAAAAGTTTAAACATGATAAGATACAGACTAAATTCGACAAGTGTAGATTTATGGGATACCCCAAAGAAACTGTAGGGTATTATTTCTATTATCCAACTGATCAAAAAGTGTTTGTTGCAAAACATGCTGCCTTCTTGGAAAAGGAGTTTATCCATGAAGGGGTCAGTGGGAGTAAGATATATCTTGAAGAAGTTCAAGAACCACAAATTACTATGGATCAGAGTCAGGTACCTGACCAAGTGAAAGAACCAACTGTATCACACCCTATTCGTAAATCTGGAAGATTGCCGAAGATACCTAAGAGGTACAGATTCGTCATAGAGGATGGAGATGAGGTACACATCATGAATGATGATGATCCTATGAATTACGAACAGGCTATGAGTAATAAAGACTCAGAGAAATGGTAGATGACCATAAAATCTAAAATAGATTTTGAAGCTATGCTCAAGTCCATTTGGATTTTACTTGCAATTGCAGCTTATTATTACTATATCTGGCAAAATGGATGTGGAGACGACCTTCCTCAAATATACATTATTAGAGGAGAATGTATGTATGATACAACCAGATGGATTTGTTTCAATAGTTGAAGCAAATCATATATATGAGCTACAACAATCCATTTATAGATTGAAGCAAGATTCTTGTAGATGGAACATTCGTTTTGATGAGACAATCAAAGAGTTTGATTTTATCAAAAACGACGATGAACCATGTATGTACAAGAAGGTTAGTGGGAGCGCAGTTTCATTCCTTGTATTATATGTTGATGATATATTACTGATAGGGAATGACATTCCTATGCTACAATCGATTAAAATCTGGTTATCTAAACACTTCTCCATGAAGGACTTGGGAGAAACATCCTATATTCTGGAGAAGATCACTGTGAGACAATGATAAACATCTTAAAGTACTTAATTGACACTAATGATGTCATCATATCACATGATGAGTCTGAATTAAACTAGAGTGCTAAACAGACTCAAGTTTTCAGACTGACCAAGACGATAGCAAATCCACTTTAGGGTAAGTCGTTACCTTGAAAGATGGTGCAGTGAATTGGAAAGGTTCCAAACAACAAAAAGTTACTGGGTTAGTGACAAAGACAAAGTATATAACTGTAAGTGAAGCTGCAAGTTGATGTTTTGGATGAAGAGTTCATTACAGAACTAGGAATAGTTCCTAAGTCTCATCTTGAATCTAAACATGTGTTGCGGCACTTTGATGAAAGAAATCATTGAAAGAGGAGTATATAGACTCTCAAGATAACATTGCAGATCCATTTACTAAAGCTTTAACAAAACATCAGTTTGATCGTCACTTAGAAAAGATGGGTATGAGATACCATGGCGATTGACTTTAATGCAAGTGGGAGATTGATAGTAGTATGCATACAAGCCAATCATGTATGATGATAAAGCACATACTTTGTAAACAATCTAATTTATTTATTAATAAAATATTCATTTATTAAAGGCATTTAATTATCTACAAGGTGCTGTTTTTATAATATGTAAATAACCCATAGTTTTAAGCACTGCTTTTAGAATCATGATGATGATCATGAAAATAAGATCTAAATTCTTAGAAAGCTTTAAAACTAAAATAGTTCTCAATCGTGGGATTACTAAAAAGGGGATTAGTAAATTCGAATAGATTGGTACATATGTTGCTTGCTCATTGGATGAGGATGATTAATCTCATGATCATTTGTGTGGAGACACTAAAGCAAGTATGTAGGTGCTTATTGGAGAATAAGTTCACTGAATGTGACTCGCTATGGAATACCTAATGGAGTTTTACTCGTCTGTCAATAGAAATTCCTAATGTGATAGCAGTACAAGTGATCCTTGGACTTGAAATCCTCATAGTATCTTGTATGTAATGAATTATACTTTGACTTATTCCTTAAAGCCCTTTAGGGTATATAAAAGGGTATGCTTGGGTATAATGAGTTACATATGGAGATAATGAATGATCAATAAAAAATCTACCACCTCTAGTAAAAGAGGAGATATGTCCTATTTGATTCGTTAAATAACAACCCAAGAATCCTTGGCCAAGGTGGAATGAAATTAGAAAGGAGTTTCTAATTTGCATTATTTGGAGTTGTGCATTTTCTAATCGAAATACATATAATTGAATAAAACGAGACTTGACAGTCAATTCATGTCTTATATTTAATTGGGACATTGTATGGTGGGAAGGATTGAATTGTACAGTAATAATTTACTCACATGTTCTTTTATGATTAATGTTGAAATCTATATTATCTGAAAAGTCGTTGATCGCTAGGGAGGCTTATCCCTATTGTAGAATAAATATTATTTATTTAAATATATTATTAGTTTAATTTATTTTTAAATAAGATTAGAATTGTTTTAATTGATTTATTCACAACCGGTTTAATATGGAGAACCTAAAGGGTCACACCATAAAAGGAAGAATATTTTTTTAAGAAGGTAATGGCATAATCGTAATAATGCATTAAGTGTAATTAATTTAATCTATGGTGATAGAATAAATTAAATAGCTTAATGTTTATTATTTAATATTTTGGAAATATTAAATATAAATTAATAAGAGATGTCTTATTAATATTATTACAATTATTATTATTTTAATTTCTAAAGGGGTTTAGTAATTAATTTAATATTAGTACTCTCATTTATTCCTAATAAGATTAGGAGACAAATTAATTAAATGAATTTAATTAATTATTTCCCATGTGGTGGGAAGCCTAAATTAATTAAAGGAGTTTAATTAATTAAATAAAATTCCATGTCTAATAGGATTAGAAGGGTTGACCAATATCTATATAAGAGGAGTCTTATAATAGATATCAGTTGATGTAATTTCAATTATTGGAGGGTACTCCTTTTCTATAGAGGATAGAAAACTAAGCCAACCACCCTGCTTCTTGATAATTCATCTTCCTTGGTGGATCACCTCTAGAGGCCAAACACTTGGGTGGCTAACGTTGATCAAAGGAAGGAATCTAACCCGGAAATTTAAGAAGATCATGAAGAACAAGGAGTTGAACTCGTACCTGTGGAAGCTTCGTTCTACAAAGGTATGATTCCATAACTTCTTATTTATTATTTTAAATTAATAATTTGCATAAAGGATGATCCGGGTGATAGTTTTGTAGAAATTTTTAAACTCTGATATACCATTCTTCTGCTAATTTTTGTAATTTAATTGCGTCACGATTTCGTACAAACCCAACAGTATTATATGTTGATGATATATTACTGATAGGGAATGACATTCCTATGCTTCAATAGATTAAAATCTGGTTATCTAAACACTTCTCCATGAAGGACTTGGGAGAAGCATCCTGTATTTTGGGGATAAAGATCTATAGAGATAGATCTAAAAGGATGCTTAGCTTATCCCAAGGAACGTACATTGATACGATGCTAAAGGGGTTTAGCATGGAAGATTCCAAAAGAGGTCTTATGCCGATGAGCCATGGAATAAATCTCTCCAAGAAACAGGCCCCAAAGACACCTGAGGAGAGAAACCGTATGAGTAAGATCCCTTATGCTTCTGCAATAGGATCTATCATATACGGTATGATATGTACTAGACCAGATGTCGCTCATGCACTTAGTGTAATGAGCAGATATTAGTCGAATCCAGGAGAAGAGCACTGGAAGGCAGTGAAGAATATCCTTAAGTACTTAGGAAGGACTAAGGATATATTTCTTGTCTACAGTGGGTCTGAATTAAAACTCGAGGGCTTTATGGACTCAAGTTTTCAAACGGACCAAGATAACAGTAAATCTGTTTTGGGGTATGTTTTTACTTTGAACGGAGGCGTAGTGAGATGGAAGAGTTCCAAGCAGCAAACAATTGCTAATTAAGTGACAGAGGTAGAGTATATAGCTGCAAGTGAAGCTGCAAAGGAAGCTGTTTGGATGAAAAAGTTCATAACAGAACTTGGTGTGGTTCCTATCATTGGAGAACCAGTTCCCGTATATTGTGACAACACCGGAGCAGTTGCACAGGCTAAGGAAACCAGGTCTCATCAAAAATCCAAACACGTATTGCGGCGATTTCACTTGATCAGGTAGATCATTGAAAGAGGAGACGTCACCTTAGAGCGTGTGGACTCTCAAGACAACATTGCAGATCCATTTACTAAAGCTTTAACACAACATCAGTTTGATCGTCACTTAGAGAAGATGGGTATGAGATACCATGGCGATTGGCTTTAGTGCAAGTGGGAGATTGATAGTAGTGTGCATACAAGCCAATCATGTATGATGATAAAGCAACCACTTTGTAAACAATCTTATTTATTTATTAATAAAAGTATTCATTTATTAAAGACATTTAATTATCTACATGATGCTATTTTTATAATATATAAATAACCCATAGTTTTAAGCAATGCTTTTAGAACTATGATGATGATCATGCTAATGAGATTTAAATTCTTAGAAAGCTTAAAACTAAAATAGTTCCCAATCGTGGGATTACTAAAAAAGGGATTAGTAAATCCAGATAGATTGGTACATATGTTGCTTGCTCATTAGATGAGGATGATTGATCTTATGATCCTTTGTGTGGAGACACTAAAGCAAGTATGTAGGTGCTTATTGGAGTATAAGTTAACTGAACGTGACTCGCAATGGAATGCCTAATGGAGTTTTACTCGTCTGTCAATAGGAATTCCTAATGTGATAGTAGTACAAGTGATCATTGGACTTGAGATCAGTATAGTATCTTGTGTGTAATGAATTATACTTTGACTTATTCCTTAATGCCCTTAAGGTATATGAAAGGGTATGCTTGGGTATAATGAGTTACATATGAAGATAATAAATGATCAATAAAGAATCTATCACTTCTAGTAAAAGAGGATATATGTCCTATGTGATTCATTAAATGACAACTCAAGAATCTTTGGCCAAGGTGGAATGAAATTAGAAAGAAGGTTCTAATTTGCATTATATAGAGTGGTGCATTTTCTAATCGAAATACATATAATTAAATAAAATAAGACTTGACAGTAAATTCATGTCTTATATTTAATTGGGACATTGTATGGTGGAAGGATTGAGTTGTACGATAACTATTAACTCACAGGTTTTTTAAAGATTAATGTTGAAATCTATATTATCTGGAAAGTCGTTGATCACATGGGAGGCTTATCCCTGCTGTAGAATAAATGTTATTTATTTAAATAAATTATTAGTTTAATTTATTTATTTAAATAAGATTAGAATTGTTTTAATTGATTTATTCACAACCGGTTTAATATAGAGAACCTAAAGGGTCACACCATAAAAGGAAGAAGAATTATTTAAGAAGATAATGACATAATCGTAATAATGCATTAAGTGTAATTAATTTAATCTATGGTGATAAAATAAATTAAATAGCTTAATATTTATTATTTAATATTTTAGAAATATTAAATATAAATTAATAAGAGAAGTCTTATTAATATTATTATTATTATTATTTTAATTCAAAAGGAGTTTAAAAATTAATTTAATATAAGTACTCTAACTCAATCCTAATGAGATTAGGAGACAAATTAATTAAAGAAGTTTAATTAATTAATCCCAATATGTTGGGAAGTCCAATTAATTAAAAGAGTTTAATAAATTAATTAAATAAAACTCAATTCTAATTAGATTAGTAGTGTTAACCTAATATCTATATATTAGATATATGAAAGGGTATATAAAAGGGTATGCTTGGGTATAATGAGTTACATATGAAGATAATGAATGATCAATAAAGAATCTATCACTTCTAGTGAAAGAGGATATATGTCCTATGTGATTCATTAAATGACAACTCAAGAATCTTTGGCCAAGGTGGAATGAAATTAGAAAGAAGGTTCTAATTTGCATTATATAAAGTGGTGCATATTCTAATCGAAATACATATAATTAAATAAAATAAGACTTGACAGTAAATTCATGTCTTATATTTAATTGGGACATTGTATGGTGGAAGGATTGAGTTGTACGATAACTATTAACTCACAGGTTCTTTAAAGATTAATGTTGAAATCTATATTATCTGGAAAGTCGTTGATCACATGGGAGGCTTATCCCTGCTGTAGAATAAATGTTATTTATTTAAATAAATTATTAGTTTAATTTATTTATTTAAATAAGATTAGAATTGTTTTAATTGATTTATTCACAACCGGTTTAATATAGAGAACCTAAAGGGTCACACCATAAAAGGAAGAAGAATTATTTAAGAAGATAATGACATAATCGTAATAATGCATTAAGTGTAATTAATTTAATCTATGGTGATAAAATAAATTAAATAGCTTAATATTTATTATTTAATATTTTAGAAATATTAAATATAAATTAATAAGAGAAGTCTTATTAATATTATTATTATTATTATTTTAATTCTAAAGGAGTTTAGAAATTAATTTAATATAAGTACTCTCACTCAATCCTAATGAGATTAGGAGACAAATTAATTAAAGAAGTTTAATTAATTAATCCCAATATGTTGGGAAGTCCAATTAATTAAAAGAGTTTAATTAATTAATTTAATGAAACTCAATTCTAATTAGATTAGTAGTGTTAACCTAATATCTATATATTAGATATATGAAAGGGTATATGAAAGGGTATGCTTGGGTATAATGAGTTACATATGAAGATAATGAATGATCAATAAAGAATCTATCACTTCTAGTAAAAGAGGATATATGTCCTATGTGATTCATTAAATGACAACTCAAGAATCTTTGGCCAAGGTGGAATGAAATTAGAAAGAAGGTTCTAATTTGCATTATATAGAGTGGTGCATTTTCTAATCGAAATACATATAATTAAATAAAATAAGACTTGACAGTAAATCCATGTCTTATATTTAATTGGGACATTGTATGGTGGAAGGATTGAGTTGTACGATAACTATTAACTCACAGGTTCTTTAAAGATTATTGTTGAAATCTATATTATCTGGAAAGTCGTTGATCACATGGGAGGCTTATCCCTTCTGTAGAATAAATGTTATTTATTTAAATAAATTATTAGTTTAATTTATTTATTTAAATAAGATTAGAATTATTTTAATTGATTTATTCACAACCGGTTTAATATAGAGAACCTAAAGGGTCACACCATAAAAGGAAGAAGAATTATTTAAGAAGATAATGACATAATCATAATAATGCATTAAGTGTAATTAATTTAATCTATGGTGATAAAATAAATTAAATAGCTTAATATTTATTATTTAATATTTTAGAAATATTAAATATAAATTAATAAGAGAAGTCTTATTAATATTATTATTATTATTATTTTAATTCTAAAGGAGTTTGGAAATTAATTTAATATAAGTACTCTCACTCAATCCTAATGAGATTAGGAGACAAATTAATTAAAGAAGTTTAATTAATTAATCCCAATATGTTGGAAAGTCCAATTAATTAAAAGAGTTTAATTAATTAATTAAATGAAACTCAATTCTAATTAGATTAGTAGTGTTAACCTAATATCTATATATTAGATATATGAAAGGGTATATGAAAGGATATGCTTGGGTATAATGAGTTACATATGAAGATAATGAATGATCAATAAATAATCTATCACTTCTAGTAAAAGATGATATATGTCCTATGTGATTCATTAAATGACAACTCAAGAATCTTTGGCCAAGGTGGAATGAAATTAGAAAGAAGGTTCTAATTTGCATTATATAGAGTGATGCATTTTCTAATCGAAATACATATAATTAAATAAAATAAGACTTGACAGTAAATTCATGTCTTATATTTAATTGGGACATTGTATGGTGGAAGGATTGAGTTGTACGATAACTATTAACTCACAGGTTCTTTAAAGATTAATGTTGAAATCTATATTATATGAAAAGTCGTTGATCACATGGGAGGCTTATCCCTGCTGTAGAATAAATGTTATTTATTTAAATAAATTATTAGTTTAATTTATTTATTTAAATAAGATTAGAATTGTTTTAATTGATTTATTCACAACCGGTTTAATATAGAGAACCTAAAGGGTCACACCATAAAAGGAAGAAGAATTATTTAAGAAGATAATGACATAATCGTAATAATGCATTAAGTGTAATTAATTTAATCTATGGTGATAAAATAAATGAAATAGCTTAATATTTATTATTTAATATTTTAGAAATATTAAATATAAATTAATAAGAGAAGTCTTATTAATATTATTATTATTATTATTTTAATTCTAAAGGAGTTTAGAAATTAATTTAATATAAGTACTCTCACTCAATCCTAATGAGATTAGGAGACAAATTAATTAAAGAAGTTTAATTAAATAATCCCAATATGTTGGGAAGTCCAATTAATTAAAAGAGTTTAATTAATTAATTAAATGAAATTCAATTCTAATTAGATTAGTAGTGTTAACCTAATATCTATATATTAGATATATGAAAGGGTATATGAAAGGGTATGCTTGGGTATAATGAGTTACATATGAAGATAATGAATGATCAATAAATAATCTATCACTTCTAGTAAAAGAGGATATATGTCCTATGTGATTCATTAAATGACAACTCAAGAATCTTTGGCCAAGGTGGAATGAAATTAGAAAGAATGTTCTAATTTGCATTATATAGAGTGGTGCATTTTCTAATCGAAATACATATAATTAAATAAAATAAGACTTTACAGTAAATCCATGTCTTATATTTAATTGGGACATTGTATGGTGGAAGGATTGAGTTGTACGATAACTATTAACTCACAGGTTCTTTAAATATTAATGTTGAAATCTATATTATCTGGAAAGTCGTTGATCACATGGGAGGCTTATCCCTGCTGTAGAATAAATGTTATTTATTTAAATAAATTATTAGTTTAATTTATTTATTTAAATAAGATTAGAATTGTTTTAATTGATTTATTCACAACCGGTTTAATATAGAGAACCTAAAGGGTCACACCATAAAAGGAAGAAGAATTATTTAAGAAGATAATGACATAATCGTAATAATGCATTAAGTGTAATTAATTTAATCTATGGTGATAAAATAAATGAAATAGTTTAATATTTATTATTTAATATTTTAGAAATATTAAATATAAATTAATAAGAGAAGTCTTATTAATATTATTATTATTATTATTTTAATTCTAAAGGAGTTTAGAAATTAATTTAATATAAGTACTCTCACTCAATCCTAATGAGATTAGGAGACAAATTAATTAAAGAAGTTTAATTAAATAATCCCAATATGTTGGGAAGTCCAATTAATTAAAAGAGTTTAATTAATTAATTAAATGAAATTCAATTCTAATTAGATTAGTAGTGTTAACCTAATATCTATATATTAGATATATGAAAGGGTATATGAAAGGGTATGCTTGGGTATAATGTGTTACATATGAAGATAATGAATGATCAATAAATAATCTATCACTTCTAGTAAAAGAGGATATATGTCCTATGTGATTCATTAAATGACAACTCAAGAATCTTTGGCCAAGGTGGAATGAAATTAGAAAGAAGGTTCTAATTTGCATTATATAGAGTGATGCATTTTCTAATCGAAATACATATAATTAAATAAAATAAGACTTGACAGTAAATCCATGTCTTATATTTAATTGGGACATTGTATGGTGGAAGGATTGAGTTGTACGATAACTATTAACTCACAGGTTCTTTAAATATTAATGTTGAAATCTATATTATCTGGAAAGTCGTTGATCACATGGGAGACTTATCCCTGCTGTAGAATAAATGTTATTTATTTAAATAAATTATTATTTTAATTTATTTATTTAAAAAGATTAGAATTGTTTTAATTGATTTATTCACAACCGGTTTAATATAGAGAACCTAAAGGGTCACACCATAAAAGGAAGAAGAATTATTTAAGAAGATAATGACATAATCGTAATAATGCATTAAGTGTAATTAATTTAATCTATAGTGATAAAATAAATTAAATAGCTTAATATTTATTATTTAATATTTTAGAAATATTAAATATAAATTAATAAGAGAAGTCTTATTAATATTATTATTATTATTATTTTAATTCTAAAGGAGTTTAGAAATTAATTTAATATAAGTACTCTCACTCAATCCTAATGAGATTAGGAGACAAATTAATTAAAGAAGTTTAATTAATTAATCCCAATATGTTGGGAAGTCCAATTATTTAAAAGAGTTTAATTAATTAATTAAATGAAACTCAATTCTAATTAGATTAGTAGTGTTAACCTAATATCTATATATTAGATATATGAAAGGGTATATGAAAGGATATGCTTGGGTATAATGAGTTACATATGAAGATAATGAATGATCAATAAAGAATCTATCACTTCTAGTAAAAGAGGATATATGTCCTATGTGATTCATTAAATGACAACTCAAGAATCTTTGGCCAAGGTGGAATGAAATTAGAAAGAAGGTTCTAATTTGCATTATATAGTGTGGTGCATTTTTCAATCGAAATACATATAATTAAATAAAATAAGACTTGACAGTAAATCCATGTCTTATATTTAATTGGGACATTGTATGGTGGAAGGATTGAGTTGTACGATAACTATTAACTCACAGGTTCTTTAAAGATTAATGTTAAAATCTATATTATCTGGAAAGTCGTTGATCACATGGGAGGCTTATCCCTGCTGTAGAATAAATGTTATTTATTTAAATAAATTATTAGTTTAATTTATTTATTTAAATAAGATTAGAATTATTTTAATTGATTTATTCACAACCGATTTAATATAGAGAACCTAAAGGGTCACACCATAAAAGGAAGAAGAATTATTTAAGAAGATAATGACATAATCGTAATAATGCATTAAGTGTAATTAATTTAATCTATGGTGAGAAAATAAATTAAATAGCTTAATATTTATTATTTAATATTTTAGAAATATTAAATATAAATTAATAAGAGAAGTCTTATTAATATTATTATTATTATTGTTTTAATTCTAAAGGAGTTTAGAAATTAATTTAATATAAGTACTCTCACTCAATCCTAATGAGATTAGGAGATAAATTAATTAAAGAAGTTTAATTAATTAATCCCAATATGTTGGAAAGTCCAATTAATTAAAAGAGTTTAATTAATTAATTAAATGAAACTCAATTCTAATTAGATTAGTAGTGTTAACCTAATATATATATAAGAAAGTCTTATATCAGATATAAGATAACGTGATTCGAAGAGTTGGAAAGTACCACATATTTTCTACGGAGACAACTACCCATCTTCCTGAGCAATTTCTTTTCCTTGGTGGATCGCCTCTAGAGGTCCAAACACTTGGGTGGCTAACGTTTATCAAAGGAAGGAGCCACTACAGGAAATTCAAGGAGATCAAGGAGAGCAAGGAGTATAACTCGTACCTGTGGAAGCTAGATTCTACAAGGGTATGATTTTGATTTATCCTTAATTTTCTGTTATTGATAATTGAGCACAAAGTATGATCATGGTATGGGTTTGTATAAAAATTTTAAAAACCTATGTTTCGCGTTTTCGCCCTTTAATTGTGTAATTTGATTGTATGTATGTGTTACGTACAGACCCAACAGTGGTATCAAAACCTAACTTTGTGCTAATTATCACTTTTATGATTCCATGTATGAATTGATGTAAGATTGGATCGAATTTTCTTGACAAAAATCGAATTCTACAGATTTTGTGACGGAGCGCAGCTGCGCTGCTTCCTAGTTCATTCTGGGCGCAGCTGCGTCATTCTGCAGATTTGTTCTATTCAGAAAGGCAGCGCAGCTGCGCCATCCCCTAGACAGAAACTGAAATTCATTTTTTCATTCAATTGAAATAAATAGTTTATTTAATTGATAAAAGTTTAAAATAAAGGAGTTTATTTTATTTGAAATATGATTTCAAATTGATAAAATTAAAGGAATTTAATTTGAATTTGGTTTTTGATTAAAATAAAAGAGATTATTTTGTTCTAAAACTAAAATTTAGCAAACCTTTTTGTCCACTAAATGACATCGATCTATATATGGAATGGTTTTATTATTCATGTTATGAATGATTATTTATTGATGCATATGTTGATGTGTATGAATATAAATGAGGTTGATTATGGACTATTGACCAATGTGATTGGATTTTATTTTTGTTGAATGCTTGAATGAATGAGTTTTATTAAATGGGGTCTGCGTACCTCGTCTTCTCTGATTTTTCTCGATGTAAAATTATATCTCTCTCTTATGTACCTTTCCTTAACTGTTGATCAAGGTTTCTATTTATTGAAATAGTTTATGTAATAGAAATAGTTAGAATTTCTTTGAAGAAATTAGGAGATCAAGGAGCGCGTGAAGACCCGTTTGTATGGAGCCCAGGTTTAAATGTAATAGTTATGTTTAAATTTAAATTTTTGCACTCCTAGGTTTGACCTTTTTGGTTCACTTGGTGGCTCTAGTGAACCAAATTAGAATAAAAGTTCATAATCAATCCGGGTAGAATATAGTATTCTATATGTGCATGCTAAATATTATACATATATTATATTTTATGCAAACAGGCTTCGCATGTTTAATAAAATAACGCGTATTTTATTTATATATATATATATATATATATATGTATGCGCGCTAAACAAGATGAGATAAATAATAACAAACTCCTCAAAGAAATTATATTAAGTCCGAAGCGTTCAATGATATTTGGAATATCAAACGTCGCCTTCTAGCATGATAAATTAATAGAGTATTAAATATATAATACGAGTTTGTTGTGCTATCCACAAGGCGAGTATTCCGTATTTAAGATATTAATTTAATCACATTTGATGCTTATCAAGAAAATTGAACAATATTATTTTGTTGTGCTATTCACAAGGACAAATATTTTTATTTTTTGAATTTATGGAAGTGCTAGGTTGGACTTAAATCATTTTAGTTCAGATGTGCACACATTTGACCATTATGATTTATGAGGCAAAATAAAAGGAGTTACATATTGATGTAATTGACAAAGAGTTGTCTACATATTTATTTATATATCGTTTGTTGTGCTATTCACAAGGCTATATACATTTGAAATGGGATCCTTATTCTCACTAGCAAATCTTTAGTTAGATGTTGTTGAACTATATAAGTGAGGGTAATATAGTTTGATGAAAATAGTGAGAGATACCAATTTAAAATAAAGACCTAAATTTATTTTGGTATGTAAAATTAATAAAATGAATGTTTGCTAAAATATTTTCTTTTCACATGCAGAATTTTAAAAATGTCAAAATCACTTATTTCACTGCGTAGCATACTTGATGCTAATAAACTTACCGGGCCGAATTATACGGACTAGTTAAGAAATCTGAGAGTAGTTCTCACTACTGAAAAGATTTCTTATGTCCTAAATTCAAATATCCCTGGAACTGTTCCAGAATTAGCCTTTGAGGAAGAGATTGCCACCATTGTAAAGTGGCAAGATGATGCATCTGTGGCTCAATGCATCATGCTTGCATCCATGAATAACGAGCTTCAGCGTCAGCACAAAAATATGGATGCTCCTACTATGTTGATTCACCTCAAGGAGTTGTATGGTGAACAAAGTAGGACTACTAGATATGATATATCTAAGGAGCTCTTCCAATCTCGAATGATCGAGGGCACTGCTATTGAGACTCATGTCTTTTGGGTGATGAATCTGATTGAACGTCTTGGACATCTTGGGTTCGTCATAGATGGGGAGTTGAGTCAAGACTTGGTCTTATAGTCACTCCCTGAGACCTTCTCGCAGTTCGTTGTTAATTTCCACATGAATAAGTTAGATGTCAGCTTGCCTGAATTACTTAATATGTTGAAAACTGCAGAAGGTCACTTCCCATCCAAGAAGAACTATGTCTTGATGGTGGATTCTTCCAATAAAAGGAAAAGACCCAAGGTGTCTTCTGAAAAGAAGAAATCTAAGAAGGGTAAGGGAAAGGTGAACTTAAAGGAACAAAAGAACCTGATCCAGCTAGCAAATGAATGTGCTTCCATTGCAACGAACCGGGACACTAGAAGAGGAACTGCAAGAAGTTTCTAGCAGAGAAGAAGCTTGGAGAAGTTTCGACTTCTAATCAAGGTTTGTTCATGATTGAAATTAATTTTTCTGAAAGTCATAATTTTACTTGGGTATTGGATACCGGCTGTGGTTCTCACATATGTAATACTGTGCAGGGACTGGTCAGAAGTAGAAAGCTGAGCAATGATGAGGTCATCCTACGAGTGGAAAATGGAGCAAAGGTTGCTGCATTTGCTGTAGGGACTTATTGTTTAGCAATGCCTTCGGGCAAGTCTATTTATTTAAATAATAATTATTTTGTTCCGAATATCATTAGAAACATTATTTCTATTTCCGTATTAGATATGGAAGGATTTGACATTATAATAAAGAACAACAGTTGTTCTATTTATAAAGATAATATTTTATATGGTGTTGGTAATCTGCAAAATAAACTTTATATACTTGACTTGCATGAAAATATACTTCAAATAGAACAAACTAAGAAAAGGAAGAGAGATGATGTTAATTATACCTATATGTGGCACTGTAAACTTAGTCATATCAATGAAACAAGATTATCCAAGTTGCATAAGGATGGGCTCTTAGAGCTATCTGATTTTGAATCATATCCAACTTGTGAATCTTGTCTCATGGGAAAAATGACTAAATCTCCCTTTATTGAAAAAGGAGAAAGTGTTACAGAGTTGTTAGCGTTGGTTCACACAGATGTTTGTGGACCTATGACAACGAATGCACGGGGTGAGTATTCTTATTTTATTACTTTCACTGATGATCACTCGAGATTTGGATATGTGTATTTAATGAAATATGAATCAGAATCATTTGAAAAGTTCAAAGAGTTCAAAAGTGAAGTAGAGAAACAAACGGACAAGAGTATTAAGATTCTTCAATCAGATCGAGGTGGAGAATACTTAAGCGGTGAGTTTCTCAATTGTTTCAAAGATAATGGTATAATCTCACAATGGAGTCCACTAGGTACACCACAGTTAAATGGAGTATCTGAAAGGAGAGATCGAACATTGTTGAATATGGTTCAATCCATGATGAGTTTTATCGATCTTCCAATTTCATTATGGGGTTATGCCCTAGAAACGGCTGCATACCTGCTTAACAAGGTACCTACCAAATCCGCCTGAAAGACTCCATATGAGATTTGGAAAGGGAGGAAACCAAATCTTAAGTATGTTAAGACTTGGGGTTGTCCAGCTTATGCCAAAAAGATTGAAAATGATAAGTTACAGACTAAATCCGACAAGTGTAGATTTGTGGGATACCCTAAAGAAAGTGTAGGGTATTATTTCTATCATCCAACTGATCAAAAGTTGTGTTTGTTGCAAAACATGCTGCCTTCTTGGAAAAGGAGTTTATCCATGAAGGGGTCAGTGGGAGTAAGATATATCTTGAAGAAGTTCAAGAATCACAAATTACTATGGATCAAAGTCAGGTACCTAACCAAGTGGAAGAACCTTTTGTACCACACCCTATTCGTAAATTTGAAAGAGTACCGAAGATACCTGAGAGGTATAGATTCGTCATAGAGGATGACGATAAGGTACACGTCATGAATGATGATGATCCATTGAATTACGAATAGGCTATAAGTAATAAAGACTCAGGGAAATTGCTTGAAGCCATGAAATTCGAAATGGACTCCATGGAAGAAAACCAAGTATGGACTTTGGTTTCACCACCTGAAGGCATTAAGCCTATTGGGTGTAAATGGGTCTTTAAAAGAAATACTGGAGCGGACGGCAAGGTAGAGACCTATAATGCCCGACTGATTGCAAAAGGTTTCAAAAAAAGACAAGGAGTTGATTATGATAAAACCTTCTCACCAGTAGCTATTCTAAAGTCCATTCGGATTTTGCTTGCGATTGCAGCTTATAACAACATTGAGATCTAGCAGATGGACGTGAAAACGGCTTTCCTCAATGAGAAACTTGAGGAGGATGTGTATTTGACACAACCAGAGGGATTTGTTTTCAAAAGTTGGAACAAATCAAGTCTGTAAGCTGCAACGATTCATTTATGGATTGAAGCAAGTTTCTCGTAGATGGAACATTCGTTTTGATGAGATAATTAAAGAGTTTGATTTTATCAAAAATGAGGATGAATCATATGTGTACAAGAAGGTTAGTGGGAGCACAATTTCATTCCTTGTATTATATATTGATGATATATTAATGATAGGGAATGGACATTCCTATGCTTCAATCGATTAAAATCTGGTTATCTAAACACTTCTCCATGAAGGACTTGGGAGAAGCATCCTATATTTTGGGGATAAAGATCTATAGAGATAGATCTAAAAGGATGCTTGGCTTATCCCAAGGAACGTACATTGATATGATGTTAAAGAGGTTTAGCATGGAAGATTCCAAAAGAGGTCTTATGCCGATGAGCCATGGAATAAATCTCTCCAAGAAACAGGCCCCAAAGACACCTGAGGAGAGAAACCGTATGAGTAAGATCCCTTATGCTTCTGCAATAGGATCTATCATGTACGGTATGATATGTACTAGACCGAATGTCGCTCATGCACTTAGTGTAACGAGCAGATATCAGTCGAATCCAGGAGAAGAGCACTAGAAGGCAGTGAAGAATATCCTAAAGTACTTACGAAGGACTAAGGATATATTTCTTGTCTACGGTGGGTCTGAATTAAAACTCGAGGGCTTTACGGACTCAAGTTTTCAAACTGACCAAGATAAAAGTAAATCTGTTTCGGGTATATTTTTACTTTGAACGGAAGCGCAGTGAGTTGGAAGAGTTCTAAGCAGCAAACAATTGCTGATTAAGTGACAGAGGCAGAGTATATAGCTGCAAAGGAAGCTGTTTGGATGAAAAAGTTCATAATAGAACTTGGTGTGGTTCTTATCATTGGAGAACCAGTTCCCGTATATTGTGACAACACCGGAGCAGTTGCACAGGCTAAGGAAACCAGGTCTCATCAAAAATCCAAACACGTATTGCGGCGATTTCACTTGATCAGGGAGATCATTGAAAGAGGAGACGTCACCTTAGAGCGTGTGGACTCTCAAGACAACATTGCAGATCCATTTACTAAAGCTTTAACACAACATCAGTTTGATCGTCACTTAGAGAAGATGGGTATGAGATACCATGGCGATTGGCTTTAGTGCAAGTGGGAGATTGATAGTAGTGTGCATACAAGCCAATCATGTATGATGATAAAGCAACCACTTTGTAAACAATCTTATTTATTTATTAATAAAAGTATTCATTTATTAAAGACATTTAATTATCTACATGATGCTATTTTTATAATATATAAATAACCCATAGTTTTAAGCAATGCTTTTAGAACTATGATGATGATCATGCTAATGAGATTTAAATTCTTAGAAAGCTTAAAACTAAAATAGTTCCCAATCGTGTGATTACTAAAAAGGGGATTAGTAAATCCGGATAGATTGATACATATGTTGCTTGCTCATTGGATGAGGATGATTGATCTCATGATCATTTGTGTGGAGACACTAAAGCAAGTATGTGACGCCCCCAAATCCACGTTCCTTCGAAACCTCGGGTCCGGTGCAGTCACGATACTACTATCATCGAACTATTACATCTTTTTGTCATTAGTAAAAGAATATAACTTTGTTTATTACAATTTAGAATATAAATTCTTTTCATTATCAGGATCTCGTATAATGACTCCAAACTTTTACAAGTTACAATCTTGGTCATTTACCAATTCCTGTCTTATATCATGTTCGATATTATAAAAATGCGGAATAACTTAAACTTTTTCAATCTTCTTTGAATAAAATCTTTTATTGATTTCATAACTTTGAATCAATTACAATTCTCGAATCAACTATAAAATATGATTCATTCTATTTGAGTTATCGTATAACGTTTACAACTCGACTTGATATCCTCTATGTATTAACTAATACATCTTTACAGTACGACAAGTTTTAAACAATGTAAAAAAATATCAAGTACAACTCTTAGAACCTAAACAGGGTTCAAACGATAATCTAAATTGTATTCTTCGTTGCGATACTATCTATCTTTATCAATCAAGAAGCACGAAATCTTTATCGTAAGTCCTTAACCTGCAAAAGTGGTTATTTGCAAGAGTGAGCTCGACAGCTCAGCAACTCTAACAGTTTTCATGCATCACATAACATATAATATTATACACAGTCCAAGCATTTATAATCAATTTATATTCACTAAGCATGTTACTTCTCACATAACAAGCATATCATCAAAGATCAACTTTCAATCTTATACATATCTCATATACAGTTCATATATAAGTTCACATCATCATAGCATAATATAATTCAACTAACAGTTATTGAATTCATATATCAAATAGGAACTGAAAGACTTGCTTGATTTGTAGTTTAATAACTACGACTTAACTGCTTAAGAATATCTGCACTTCGTGTAATCCTACACAGTTATATAATCATGGATTCATATCCATTAGTCATACATTCATACATTCTCAATATAATAATAAGTATTACATTGTTTTCTATCTTGGTTCTTAGAACCTTGTTTCACTTTTCTATCATACGATTAGTATCGTTAGGTACGTATAGTTATATCTTAACCATACTCAATATCAATATTAACACACTTCACTATTTAAGTGTTCGACACATATTTAAAACTCATAAATCTATAATCCATATTGCTCTTACGTTTCTCAAACCTTATCGAAACCATTACATTCAAACTTTCTAAGTTTACCCTTTCAAAATCCTTGTCACACTTAAACTAGTCATGCAAGGCTACTATGTTCATCATGTATACATGTGAGGAGTCAAAATAATATTAAGACACATGCTCACAAATACTTTTATCGTATACGTATAACTAGCATTGTTAATTGCTTTAAACAAGCATAACTCATACCTCGTTCATGCTTACTAACTTTCATGATTTCTAATATAGTAGGAATACATGTAGTCCAACTAAGGAATGCTAAAGACATTATCATATGTGTCTAGCAATATTAGAATGTTATCCTACCATTTTCATACGCTTTAGTTTTCCAAATATTAAGTTTTCTTTGAAAATTGCACTAAGTCAACTTAGGCAACATAGTACATGTAAAGGTCCTCGTTGTCATGACTCACATGTATTAGAACACGTAAATAAGCCACATATACATACTCAAATGGTCAGAATCTAAAAGACATAAGTCTTGGTCAAGTTTGCTTTCAAAGTTCTTAAGTTTCTTATCTTTGAAATCGTCTTAACTTTTAATCAAGTATGCTAGTGTGTTCAACACTTAAACGTACATTTCATGTAAATATAGACCATACGATCATGTTCACAAAAATCAGAATGCTCACATGAAATGTTTGCGACGAAGTTCACTTTAATCATTTCTAAGTTCACTTCTAACTAGAAAGCTTTTTATCAATAGTGTATGCTATTATGGCCATAAACATGTATGTTGTATTAAGGAACATGTTTATAGGAGTTATACCAGTTTTCATGCTTGCCTTAAACAATATTAACAAGTTATCACATAACAGATTGTAGCAGAAAATAGAAAACAAAATCCAGGACCCTGCGCAGCTGCGCTGCTACCAGGTATAAACCCGGCGCAGCTGCGCCAGTGTCTAGCCAACCCAGAGACAGCTTCCTGTTCGGCAGAACTGGAAACCCATCTCAAAAAATTCATACGAATTCTATTCTAGCCATGCTATAATATAACTCTAACATGTTTATAATCATATATAACACTTAACAAACTTATTCTAACTCAACAATTAATCCATCCATGCTCAATTCAAGAATTCAGAACTTAAAAATTCACAGAAAAGAAGAACATGAGTATAAATGATTATACCTCTGCAATTGATGATTCTTGCTATAACAAGTTTCTCCTATACTGATAATTCTCTCAATCAACTTACTCACTATAATGTTATACTCACACTAGCCTTGCTTAACAGAATTCTCAGCAAGAATAAAAAGAGAGGATATGATTTCATTATATAGGCAAATGTTTACATAAACATTACAATTCCACCTCAAATTAAACCAAAGGAATGCAAGTTTGTTCAATGGATAAGAGGGAGTGGTTGAGAGTTGGTGGATTCATCATGAATCCCACTCCCTTATAATGATTTTGGCTAGAATGCTGAGTTTGATGAATATAGGAGTAGTATAGTAGCCTTCATGAGTTCCCACGTGAAGAATGAAATGGGCTCTTGTTATGGGATAAACAATAAAACTCAGCAAAATAGCAACTAGCAAGTGTAGTAGTACACTTAGGTTATATAATATATATACTCATTTCATTTCATTTAACTTAGGTTATAAATGAATTATAAATGAAATCTCTAATTACAATGTATCAAGTAGGGGTACATATATATCCATGTAGATTAACACCGAATATAATTTAATTGGGTATTACTCATTATATAATGGTTATTATTTCAATTATAATAACTATTAAAATCATTATCAAATAACAATTGTTTATTGATATTACTATATGGTAATAGGGTATATCTCAAGATCTACCCATACACATCATGTTACATAAGCAGTAATATTATGTAATTCACATAATGCAATCAATTTTACTATATAGTTTATATATATAATACAGTCAAATTAATGTTGCACTATACTTTATATAACATATGTGTAACTACAATATGTTATATTCTTAATAATCACATCCTTTGCACATATCAACTAATTGAGCAATTATAATCATATTAATAATCTACTCGTTTATATATTATTATACTCAATGGCAATTAATTAATTAATAAAATATTAATTAATTCAACCCTCATCAATCAATGTAATTATTAACCTCCATAACAATTAATTAATATTTATATGGTTAATTATCACATTAAATAAATATAAATCTTATTATATTTATAACAAATATACTTATTATCATGCTATCACTCGCAATAATAATAATTCAACATACCATCAAATAATTACTAGATACTAGTATATTGTCCAAAATAATAATTAATATTATAAGACAATATATCTCATACCTCAGCAATACAATTCCGATTATATCTATAATCAATTTTTTTATTATTATACTATCACTAGTTATAATAATAAATTAATATATTATTATAATAACAATAAATATAGACTAATTGTTTAATTAATAAATCTTCCGTCCTCGAATTAATCAATTCATTATCGAATCTATTATCGTGCCACACAAGGCATTTCACACAAGCTTACATCGAGCTTATTATCATTCTCAACACTTATTTATTTTCACCACATTACTCACCCACCACATGTTCAATTTACTTAGGACTATTAAGCCACCAGGTTCACACACACACACACACACACACACACACACACACACACACACATATATATATATATATATATATATATATATATTGCGAATAGAAATATTCAAATATTATTTATAACTCTTATGGTAATATAATAACTCAAGCTATTAAAATGCTAAACTACCTCAATTAATTATACTTATAATAAGTATAACCTTTACGCTTATAATATATACACTATTAATTATTCAAATAATAATATTCACGATCAAATAATAACTTAAGTTATTTAATATATTAAAATAACTTAGTTTTGTAACGACCCCAAAATTCATACAATACAACTCTCGACATCGGTCGTTAACAATACATCCTCATTCATACTTTACATCATTAATCCATGATACAATCACTAAAAATACGAAATATTTAAAACTTTTATATTATTCCTTCTTTATTATCCCTGAATCTCAACCTTTATCATTACATAACTTTGATTCAACTTTATTTCATGAATCGCTTCGTCAGAGTTATTATAAACTAAAACTTACAACCACGTTCAATAACCCTTATACATCGGGTAAAATTTAAACTTTACAACTCAACATCTGTTAACCATCATACATTATCAAATACATTATCTGAAACCTTAAACAGGGTCCAAAATAATAATAATTCAGCCAAAGTATATAAATCTGCATGCATTACATCTGATTCATTTCTTTCAAGTAGCACATAGCGTTACCTTGAATCCTTAACCTGCAAAAGTGATTATTTGCAAGAATGAGCTCGACAGCTCAACAAGATCCAACAACTTTCATGCATCACATAGCACATAAATACATGCTCAATATACATATTATAATAATTAAAGTAACATGGCATACATGCTTTACTTCACATAATAAATATAAAGATTGAGTTCCTTACTCAATCAACATTCTTTAATCAATCAATGTAGTCATAAATTGACTTTAACATTTCATGCTTACAACATATCATGCTCTTTACAAAACAATTTAAAACAGTTCATCATCAAGTTCACGTAGAAAATAGGAACTGAAAGACTTGCCTTGATCATTGTTTACCAATAACAGTTTAACAACTTACAGATATCTGCACTTCACGTGCCCTACACAATTATATAATCATGCACATCAACTATTAATCACATAGCAAAGCATATTAGTTGTAATATAAACTTTACTCTACATCTCATAACCCTTCCTATTATCAATACACAATGTTCAACTTGATTGTGTTAACTATCGACTTATATTTCACTATAATTCTTTTTCGTAATATTCGAAATTCATTCAAGTGTTTAAGTCCCGCTAGGACTACCTATTGGTTTTATATTAACCACATTTCATATATTATAATGTTCGTTTCATTAGAATCGAAACACTATTTAAGTGTATTACCACATTACACGGCGTTTCGACGTTTATACGTCACACGCCTAACTCGCCTCTTTTACATGTGCTTTGTATGCTCCTATATTGGATTACATTACTCTATAATATTTCATTCTTATTAAAAATATAATATTAAACAAGGTCATACACACTCGTTGCGGCGTTGAGACGCTTGCACGTCCGTATGCCAAACTTGTCTATTCGAACGCCCAAACGTCACGCATTTGCGCACGCTTAGCACGCCCAACCGAATTGTCTAATACTCAAGGATTAATGCTAAGTATCATTTTAATACCTAATGTTATGAAATTTAGAACATCATTTTACATGGTCGGGAGCATTACATGTTCATACGTGCATGCCCGACGCCCCCCGATTGCCTCCAAAAACACATCAATCTCAAAAATGACCATTTTGACCCCTGATAGTGACCTCAAATTAAACAACTTAAAGCACGAAAGTTGTAGGTCTACTCGTGCTCGTTCCGGATCATCTTGAATCTCCTCAATCGGAGTTCGTATGAAAAAGTTATGGCTGTTTTACCACATGAGGTCAAAATAGTCCCGGACTGACTTTCCTCCCGGCGCAGCTGCGCCCCAACCAGCCTTGGGGGCAGGGCAACTGCGCCCCTGGCAGCGTGTTACGCGACTTTTTCCTCCAGTATGTTGTTCTGGCGAATTTTTTAACCCTTTCCTCCTTCTAATCATCATAAATCAAGCTATACACATCCGATTGAGTCCGTTTTCGACTCTATGGATTCGTGAAACACTGAACTACTCATCTATATGATAATTATAACACTTCAAAAACATTAACGATTTCTTTTAAGGGTTCCAATTCAGTGTTCATGCTAATTCTTCATGTTTTACATATATTTAGCGAATTTAATCACTACGAATTCGTTTTACATCCGTTTTGACTCGTTCAACTTGGGTTGTTTTCATTTTTTCGAGTACTATCATGATACTTCATCAATTTAAGGTTTTCATCATGATTTCATAACTAAACTTTGACTTCAACTAAGCCATAACATACAAAATTCATTAAGAACACAAGTTCTTCATCTTTAGCATAACTTCATGAATTCGATTACCTAACAATTGCTTATAGATGATACATAACAGATTATATATATCCATAAAAATATATTACCAATTCCTCATCAATTCAACCCACCAAAATAATTTACAATGAAGAACCCAAGAAAATAAAAACTTAAGAAACTAGAATTGGATTATCACCTCTTGATTCCTTCCTTAGTTTAGATGAAGATTACTTGATTACTCTTCTTCCCCTTCTTTGATCCTCAAACTTTTGCTCTCAACTTCATAGAGAATTCTCTTTTCTCTTACTTTCTCTCTAAGTCTCTCTATTTCTTTCTATTTTGCTAAATCACGTAAAATAAATTAATGGCTTAACTTGGGTGTTACAACTGATGGCTTAATGTGGGTGTTACAAAGGCAAAAGGTCACAAGGCCATGTTTGGCTAAACCCTTAATCTCCTTTTTAATTTATTCTAATAATTCTCCTTATCATATGGTATATCTTCTTTTCTCTAAATGTCACACTTTAACTATGTTGCTAAATTATTTAGCTAACTACATTGAATAATTATACAATTATAATATGTATAACTATTACTCTATATATTACGAAATTATATACATAACCCTCAACTTAAAATAACCCTTTCCATTAAAATAATTAATATTTATTCCCTTTATTTTAATTAACTCACATGAATTATATAATTATAATATATAATTATTTAATTTTTTTTCTCGTATAAATTGTCTCAATACAATTTATTTAATCCATACATCTAATCACTACTTAAATATTAATCAATTTATTTAATACCATCATACTTAAATAAATTATTCCATAATAATTTTCATTGAATATTTATTTTATTCATTAATTCTAACACCAATATTTATTTATAATTATATTAGTTCTTCTCATTCTCATACCCATTTACATTTATTTGGCTAAATATAATATATTAAGCCATTACATCAACGTATTACTCTTACATGTAATATATTACCTTCATATTTTATTAAAATAATTATATTTATATTAATTCACTATTTTAATTAAGTGAATACTCACATTATTTATGAGATTTAATTCATAATAATTCCACTGCCAATAAGAAATAATAGCCAAATTATATTATTTCATAATATAATCTTTAACTTAATTAAATTAACTAATAATATTCAGTTAATTTCTTTTTCGTAATAACTTCATTTAATTTCTTCAATAGTTAAATTAACTATTAAACCTCATCATCCCAATATATGAATATATATATATATATATATATATATATATATATTTACTTACTCGCAAAATATGTCATAATAAGAATTTCATTCATTAAATTCTTATTTTAACAATTTCTGAAAATTCGGGTTGTCACATCCTTCCCTCCTTATAAAAATTCCGTCCTCGGAATCACCGAAACCCTACTTTACTCAGGTTTCCATCAAATCTCTTTAAAAACATTTATCGTTGAATAACTTCAACACATTACCTTAATATAGGTTATACATATATATTATACTACATTCCGTTCTTCAACAAATTTTAGGTTTTATTTTATAACCTTCCATTAAACACAATTATGTTTCAAATATTATTTATTCTCTAACTCGTTCATTTTCTTTCTAAGGATCATTACCATATACTTTACTCGTCGAAGACATATACTTCATAATTCACTATCTTATGAGTATTCGGGTTATCACAAGTTTCCTTTCATTAATTAAACTCCCTTGAAAATATATTTAAAATTATGTATTTAGTCATATCATAAAATATTATGTTTTCTCCAAATAAGCACATTCATTATTAGAAAATAATTTACTTATTGTCTCAAGATATTATAATTAATATAATATCTATTAGAAATAATCACATGTACGGCACATGTACATTATATATAGAAAATAGGTGATAAGTTTATTTTCTATTATAATAATTTATTTCTATCAATTTATTTACATATAGCAAACATGTAATATATCTATCATATTAATCAATCATACCTTATACAAAATATATAAGGTAATATTACTATTTAAAAATAACCTTTTCTCCTTTTATTAAAATAATTCAATATTAGAAATTATTTTAACATCCTTTATATAATAACTA
Organism: Panax stipuleanatus; assembly: GCA_020205555.1. NCBI lineage: Eukaryota > Viridiplantae > Streptophyta > Magnoliopsida > Apiales > Araliaceae > Panax > Panax stipuleanatus. The sequence continues at coordinate 56,843,190 of CM035126.1, read as the reverse complement.
TTTCTCTTTCTTTTCTATAAATTGTTCCCCAAAATAATTTCTTCAAATATTAAATCTTCATTTAAAATATAATAATTTCCATCTCCCTTTAATAACGTATATATATTTATTAACGTTATTCGCACATTAGACTTTCTCACATATTACCATCTAAGTAATATATAAAAGGTACTAATTATAATCATATATTCAACATATATATTAATCCATTTTTTTACTTCAGTAAATTAAACACTGTACCATATCATTAAGGTTCAATATTAACATTATATTATTCCATAATATAACTCCCAACTTAAATTAACTAATATTTATTCTTATTAGTTAATTCCTTAACTAACTCATGCTTCACTATCCAAACCTATTCACGGATAGCTTAAGTGCTATTAATAACCTATATTATAAACATACTAGTTATTAATACACATACACAAGAATATGGTGATTATACATTAAGGATATTTAATGTCACCAACCTACTATGATAAAATAATTCTATAAATTATTTAATATCGATAGGAATTTATCCATTTCTTTTATCTCAACTGAATCGTCTCTACGCTAAGTAACAAATATATATTAATAGTATATTTATAAATCACAAAAACACATATTACATAGTCCATATTACCCTATGTAATATAATATCACATACCTCATATATATATATATATATATTCTTATTCGAATCCATCTCACAATTTAAGAATTTTATTTATTAAATCCTTATTTAATAATATCTAAAAATTCGGGTTCTTACAAAGTATATAGGTGCTTGTTGGAGAATAAGTTCACTGAACGTGACTCACTATGGAATACCTAATGGAGTTTTACTCGCCTGTCAATAAAAATTCCTAATGTGATAGTAGTACAAGTGATCATTGGACTTGAGATCATCATAGTATCTTGTGTGTAATGAATTATACTTTGACTTATTCCTTAAGGCTCTTAGGGTATATGAAAGGGTATGCTTGGGTATAATGAGTTACATATGAAGATAATGAATGATCAATAAAGAATCTACCACTTCTATTAAGAGAGGAGATATGTCCTATGTGATTCGTTAAATGACAACCCAGGAATCCTTGGCCAAGGTGAATGAAATTAGAAAGGAGTTTCTAATTTGCATTATATGGAGTTGTGCATTTTCTAATCGAAAAACATATAATTAAATAAAATAAGACTTGACAGTAAATCTATGTCTTATATTTAATTGGGACATTGTATGGTGGAAGGATTGAATTGTATGGTAACTATTAACTCACAGGTTCTTTTATGATTAATGTTGAAATCTATATTATCTGAAAAGTCGTTGATCGCTAGGGAGGCTTATCCCTATTGCAGAATAAATATTATTTATTTAAATAAATTATTAGTTTTATTTATTTATTTAAATAAGATTAAAATTGTTTTAATTGATTTATTCACAACCGATTTAATATGGAGAACCTAAAGGGTCACACCATAAAAGGAAGAATAATTATTTAAGAAGGTAATGGCATAATCGTAATAATGCATTAAGTATAATTAATTTAATCTATGGTGATAGAATAAATTAAATAGCTTAATGTTTATTATTTAATATTTTGGAAATATTAAATATAAATTAATAAGAGGAGTCTTATTAATATTATTACAATTATTATTATTTTAATTTCTAAAGGAGTTTAGTAATTAATTTAATATTTAGTACTCTCATTTATTCCTAATAAGATTAGGAGACAAATTAATTAAATGAATTTAATTAATTATTCCCATGTGGTGGGAAGCCTAAATTAATAAAGGAGTTTAATTAATTAAAAGAAATCCCATGTCTAATAGGATTAGAAGGGTTGACCAATGTCTATATAAGAGAAGTCTTATAATAGATATTAGATGATGTAATTTTAATTTAATCTATGGTGATAGAATAAATTTAATAGCTTAATGTTTATTATTTAAAGTTTTAGAAATATTAAATATAAATTAATAAGAGGAGTCTTATTAATATTATTAAAATTATTATTACTTTAATTTCTAAAGGAGTTTAGGAATTAATTTAATATAAGTACTCTCACTCATTCCTAATGAGATTAGCAGGCAAATTAATTAAAGGAGTTTAATTAATTAATACCAATATGTTGGGAAGCCCAATTAATTAAAAGAGTTTAATTAATTAATTAAATGAAACCCAATTCTAATTAGATTAGTAGTGTTAACCTAATATCTATATAAGAGAGTCTTATATCAGATATAAGATAACGTGATTCCAAGAATTGGAAAATACCACATATTTTCTACAGAAATTAGAAAAAAGGTTTAGCCAACCACCCATCTTCCTGAGCAATTCTTCTTCCTTGGTGGATCACCTCTAGAGGCCAAACACTTGGGTGACTAACGTTGATCAAAGGAAGGAGCCACTACAGGAAATTCAAGGAGATCAAGGAGAGCAAGGAGTAGAACTCGTACCTGTGGAAGCTAGATTCTACAAGGGTATGATTTTGATTCATCCTTACTTTTCTGTTATTGATAATTGAGCACAAAGTATGATCATGGTATGAGTTTATATAAAAATTTAAAAACCTATGTTTCGCGCTTCCGCCCTTTAATTGTGTAATTTGATTGCATATATGCGTTACGTACAAATCCAACAGTGGTATCAGAGCCCAACTTTGTGCTAATTATCAATTTTATGATTCCATGCATGAATTGATGTAATATTGGATCGAAGTTTCTTGACAAAAATTGAATTATGCAGATTCTGCGACGGAGCGCAGCTGCGCCACTTCCCAGTTAATTCTAGGCGCAGCTTCGCCGTTGTGCGGATTTGTTTTCTGGTTCTGCAATTGGGCGCGGCGCAGCCGCTGCCCAGCCGCGCCCCAGTTCATTCTGGGCACAGCTGCGCCGTTCAGCAGATTTGTTCTATTCGGAAAGGCAGCACAACTGTGCTGCGCCCCAGTTCTTTCTGGGCGCAACTACGTCATCCCCTGGACAGAAACTGAAATTTTATTTTTCATTCAATTGAAATAAATTGTTTATTTAATTGATCAAAGTTTAAAATAAAGGAGTTTATTTTATTTGAAATATGATTTCAGATTGATAAAATTAAATAAGTTTAATTTGGATTTGGTTTTTGATTAAAATAAAATAGTTTATTTTGTTCCAAAACTAAAATTTAGCAAAACTTTTTGTCCACTAAATGACATCGATCTATATATGGAATGGTTTTATTATTCATGTGATGAATGATTATTTATTGATGCATATGTTGATATGTATGAATATAAATGGGGTTGATTATGGACTATTGACCAATGTGATTGGATTTTATTTTAGTTGAATGCTTGAATGAATGTGTTTTATTAAATGGGGTCTGCGTACCTCGTCTTCTCTGATTTTTCTCGATGTAAAATTCTATCTCCCTCCTATGTAATTCCCCTGACTACTGATCAATGTTTTTATTTATTGAAATAGTTTATGTAATAGAAATAGTTACAATTTTCTTGAAGAAATTAGAGATCAAGGAGCGTGTGAACAAGAATACGTCAGATTTAAATGATATTTCTGTTGTTAATAAATTCCCTAATGTATTTTGTTGTCCTCGATTGGGTATGACAATTACGCGCAAGTATACGCGGTCAACAAGTAATAAAGAGTAAGTACAAATATCGTTCCCACGGAGAATAATTAAGTGATAAAAGTTCGCCAAACCACTAGCACATAATCATTTCAGTCTTATTTAAACGAGCGGTAAGGAGTTTTAAATTAAATCTAGACAAGTAATTAAATTAAAACTAATTAACCTTAGAGTAAAATCAGATAATGAAGATATGAGATCTCAATTTCTCCTAATGATTCATCTAATTCAACATACTTTCAGTTGGGTCAAATTAATCGTCAAAGGTTGCTAGTCAAGAACACTATAGTGAGATAAGGCCATCTTTCAATGCACCTAATCCATATCACATGTAATCCACAGATGATAGAACGCATATGAACACTCACATTATCTAAACCCCTATATGTCTATGTGATTTACAAATAATTAGGGTTTAAGTCCAAGTTCTCAATTGACTACGAGTGGCGCTTCGTTATATATCTATCCTAAGCACAAATCATACATTCAACGACATGTAAACATACAATTGCCCGCCATTACGATTAGATCTAAACCCATAGTTCGTCTTTTAAGTCAATATAGGTTATCACAGTAATTAGGTCGCGAATCAATTAAGCAATTAAAGTACAAATCGTAATAGACAATCACATAATAATCAATAAGACCAACATGGAAGGAAATCAATATAGACTACTCAAAAGGTTCTATTGAAATCTCAAAATAAAGTTTAATTCATAAATGACTCAAATATATCATCCACAAATAGAATATACATCATCCGAATACAAAATGATAACAAGGAAGGTAAAAAGATAGAGAATGCAAATCTGTGTTCTTCCTCCAAGATTGGATCTTTTTGATGATATCCAAATGCTTCAATCTTCAAGTCTAACCAAACCTTAGAAACAAACTATCTAAACCTAACCTTAATCTACTCCTAACCTAATCTAGACAAGAAATTAAAGAGAGAAGAGAGAACTAGGGCTAGGGCTCCCTTAAGGGGAGGAGTATTGTATATTTTATGTAAATGGGCATAAGCCCTATTATATAAGCCTCTCCCATTTTTGTTTAAGCAAAAGTCAAATCTGGCAAAGACTCTAGGAGAACTAAAAATTAATATTAACTATTTACAACTAGGAGAGCTAAGCATGGGAGGATATATATATGTGAAATCTCAAAAACTCCTATATGTGCGTATATGCCACATGCAAGTGCATCAAAAATATGTTCAATACTGTATAGTCCCAAAAATATACGCATCAATGCCTAATTCCAAAAATGTAGGCAATGAACTCCTAATTCCAAAAGTATTCAAAAATCTACAACTAAATCAAAATGCATAGAATTAAACAAGGGGAGGGAAATGTAGATAAGTAAGTAGAATTAAACAAGTAGGGAGAGAGAGAATTGATGGGGTGCCTCCCATCGAGCGCTCGGTTTATAGTCTGTTAGCTAGACTGTGTCTGTGACACCGCTATCCGATTCCCCTACGATATTTGAGAAACCCTCCATCCATTAGTACTACAGTGTATATTGGGAGGTCGCCCTTCTCGAGAGGCTTTGGATTTAAACTACCTAGCATATGATGTGTATAAGAATTCCCCATTTCGAAGGTTGGGGAGCTAGGCACTTCTTCCGTTGTGTACGTGAAGCTATTGGGGCATTGAGGTACACCGAACACAACGGGCTCTTCTTCAATTCTCTCTTCTTCGTATCACCATGGTTTCAGAAGTGCGAACTCTCTCATATCCTCGAGATCCGTATCTATGATGTGACTACCAAGGGGGCAAGGGTATGCAAACTTCACTGGCTTTTCAAACTTTGACGGGGACGGCTCTTGGGGTAGTGTTACAGTTGATTCACATTCATAATTTTTCACGTCCCCAAGTGTCTCCTCAATGTCGCCTCCTTTCAGTTCGTCCAGTTGCACATGCACTTCTGGCTCTCTATTAGTTTCAGCATCCATATCATAGCACCAATCATTCTGAGTACCATTACTCACAACTTCAAGCATTGGAGGCACTTGATTCTGAAGATTCTGAGTCTTTATACCTTGCTCAGCCACTTCCTCCTTCATTAAAGCCATGCTAATTTGCTCCACCCAATTCTGAAGATTCTCAATTGACTTCGCTTGCTCAATCAAGATCTCCTGTGTTGATGCTATGGAATTCACCCATAAATTTTCCAATCTTGCCTTTTCTGTTTCAGTCTCGGGATCCATGTACTGAGTCTCACTGGATGGAGTATTGTTGATTAGGTCCATCTGATTTTGAAAATTTTGGTTTGATAGTTCCTGGTTCCTAATCATCTCCTCTTGGTTTGCTAAGCTCCTATACATGAATTCCTTTATTGACTGTTCTTCTTGTAAACACGGAGATTGATATGTGGGGTCTGGTGCATATATTGGACTTTGCTCGCAGTATTGGTCTTGATAATAGCTCGCTAAAGAGTTTGGGTGATACCCCCAATCTTGCTAAAAATTGGGATAAGCCTCATGGTTGGAGTAATCACCCCCATACTGCTCTTATCCATAACTGATAGGATCCTGATGGCTCATATAGCTTCCAGAATCATAATCATAAGTACTTACTGGATCTCGACTATGTTGGGCTGTAACACTGTCTAACTTACTCGAGAGAACCTCTTACTGTGCTGAAAGTGTAGCAATTGGGTCGAGTCCATCATTCCCTATTTCCTTTGGTTGCTCTTTCCTTGCGTAACACCATGGATAAAAATTTAGACCCATTGTACCTGAAAAGAGAATATAGAAAGAGAATTAAAACAAAAATAAAATGTTTAAATTAAGACTAATTTGATTGAAACTAATGTTGGCAAACAGTTATCCAATTAATTCTCTGGCAACGGCGCCAAAAACTTGTTGTCCCCGATTAGGTATGACAATTACGCGCAAGTATACGCGGTCAATAAGTAATAAAGAGTAAGTACATATATCGTTTTCACGGAGAATTAAGTGATAAAAGTTTGCCAAACCACTAGCGTATAGTCATTTCAGTCTTATTTAAACGAGCGGTAAAGAGTTTTAAATTAAATCTAGACAATTAATTAAATTAAAACTAATTAACCCTAAAGTAAAATCAGATAATGAAGATATGAGATCTCAATTTTTCTTAATGATTCATCTAAATCAACATACTTCCAGTTGGGTCAAATTAATCGTCAAAGGTTGCTAGTCAAGAACACTATAGTGAGATAAGGCCATCTTTCAATGCACCTAATCCATATCATATGCAATCCAAAGATGATAGAACGCATATGAATACCCACATTATCTAAACCCCTACATGTCTATGTGATTTACAAATAATTAGGGTTTAAGTCCAAGTTCTCAATTGATTACGAGCGGCGCTTCGGTATATATCTATCTTAAGCACAAATCATACATTCAACACCATGTAAACATACAATCACCCGCCATTACGATTAGATCTAAACCCACATTTTGTCTTTCAAGTCAATATAGGTTATCACAGTAATTGGTCGCGAATCAATTAAGCAATTAAAGCACAAATCGTAATAAACAATCACATAACAATCAATAAGACCAACATGGAAGGAAATTAATATAGACTACTCAAAAGGTTCCATTGAAATCTCAAAATAAAGTTTAAGTCATAAATGACTCAAATATATCATCCACAAATTGAATATACATCATTCGAATACAAAATGATAACAAGGAGGGTAAAAAGATAGAGAATGCAAATCTGTGTTCTTCCTCCAAGATTGGATCTTTTTGATGATATCCAAATGCTTCAATCTTCAAGTCTAACCAAACCTTAGAAACAAACTATCTAAACCTAACCTTAATATACTCCTAACCTAATCTAGACAAGAAATTAAAGAGAGAAGAGAGAACTAGGGCCAGGGCTCCCTTAAGGGGAGGAGTATTGTATATTTTGTGTAAATGAGCATAAGCCCTATTATATAAGCCTCTCTCATTTTTGTTTAAGCAAAAGTCAAATCTGGCAAAGACTCTAGCTGGCGCGGCTGCGCGAGCTTTGGCCTTAGTCTTGGCGCAGCCGCGCATGTCCCCAGTCATGTTCTCTGTTTCCTGCTAATTGGCGCAGGCGCGCGTAGTTCTTTTGTTATGCCGGCGCGGCCGCGCGGGTCTGTGGTTTGCTGTTTTGCTTATTTTTCTGCTGCACTTGGCTTTGACACTCCCATGCCTGGCAAGTTACTCTTTTATAGCCTATTTGTATCATCACAGTCCCATTTAGCCGCTTGACTTCTTTCCATTGCCATGCCATCATCTGTTTTAGCATTCTTTGCATCGTTTTAGCCCATTGCGCACCAAGAGAGTTCCTAAACATGAAAACTGCAAAACAAAGCAAAAATGCATGAAAAGCACAATGATACTTGAGTTTAAGCAACAAAACCAGTTAGATAATATCTGCATAAGTGGTCATAAAAATCACTTATCATATTTCCCGAAGAACTTCCTGGCCTACCCTAGTAACGTGAAGTTGAATTCTTTATTAACCTTGAACTAGGTACAAAACCCATTTCCAGAACCCCATATCAAATGGTCCCTATTGAACTTCAGGAGTTAAAGGTCCAACTACAGGAGTTGTTGGATATCGACTTTATACGTCCTAGTACATTGCCTTGGGGTAAAGACGGGAGTATACGACTTTGTATTGACTATCGGGAGTTAAACCATGTCACCATCAAAAATAGGTATCCGTTATCTCGCATTGATGACTTGTTTGACCAGTTGCAAGGTGCTAAATTCTTCTCAAAGATAGATATTCGTTCTAGATATCATCAGTTAAAGATTAAAACTGATGACATTCCAAAAACTGCCTTCAGAACTCGATACGGGCATTATGAATTCTTAGTCATGTCTTTTGGATTAACTAATGCTCATACTGCCTTCATGGATATGATGAACCGGATATTCAAGGAATATTTGGATCATTTTGTGGTTGTCTTTATTGATGACATCCTCATTTACTCAAAAAGCCGTGAAGATCATGAGCACCACTTGAATATGATACTCCAACAGCTTCGTTAAAACAAACTATATGCCAAGTTGAAGAAATACTAGTTTTGGCTTGAGGAAGTAGCATTCCTTGGGCACGTGGTATCGAAACATGGAATATCAGTTAACCCGGTGAAGATTGAAGCAATACAAAGTTGGAAGCAACCTAAGTCAGTAACCGAAATACGTAATTTTTTGGGCTTCGCTGGTTATTATCGGAGATTCATGAAAGAATTTTCTCGAATCGCCACTCCATTAACTCAGTTGACTTGAAAAGATACAAAATTCGGATGCAGCGAGGAATGTGAGAAGAGTTTCCAGGAACTCAAGAGGAGACTCATTTCAGCACCTGTTCTGATAATACCATCTGGTTCGGAGGGATTTGTCATCTACAGCGATGCGTCAGGCAAAGGGTTAGGATGTGTTCTCATGTAACATGGAAAAGTCATAGCCTATGCCTCACGACAACTCAAAGAATATGAGAGAAATTATCCTACTCATGATCTAGAGTTGGCAGCTATCGTTTTCGCGTTGAAGATCTGGAGACACTACTTGTGTGGGGAGAAAGTGAAGATCTTACTACAAGAAATTAGGAATGTAGCGAAGGAATTTTTGTGAATGAATTTATTCCTTCACATGATGAGTGTTATAGCAAAGGAACAGTGAAGGAAAAATATATAATAACAGTATAGTTATTAGCGAAAGAAACATCCTTCACAATTTATATTTTTTTTCTCGCAAAATTGAGGTGATAGAAGTATTTTTGGCGCCAATTTATGGTGAAAATTTGCGAGGAAAAAAATTTATTAGTGAAGGAATTATTACTCACTATATATTATTGTTCAGAAGTTTTTTGTGAGAAATAAAATTGGTCGTTGTTTTGTTCTAAATAATTTTTTTATAATTAATTGTGTTGAATAAAAATTGTAATATAAATACATTAAATTTTTTACAGTAGTAATTTTACTTTTAATAACACTTTTTAAGTAATTTACAATACCAACTATTTCTTTAATCAAAGTAAACAAATTTATAATAATTTAAGCTTTAAAATTTCATACATTGACCATGAAAAAAAAAGATAAGACTCTTTTGTAGAATAGACCACAAATGCTAAAAAATTACTCATTTATTCTGCAAAAAGAGTTTTGAGTTTATTCTTAGTTAATTTATGGTATCCTACTACTCAAATTTTAATGTAATTAGTTTTTTAAAATAGAATTTTATTCTTAATAATACTTTTTAAATAATTTATAATATTAAATATTTTATTAATTAAAATATTAAGTTACAATAATTTAAATTTTAAAATATTATAAATTGACAATAAAAAATTATAATAATTAAGACTCTTTTTGTGGAACAGATCACAAATGTGTTAAATTATTACTTTTTTATTCTACAAAAGAGTTATATTTAAGTTTGTTATTAATTAATTTATGACATCCTAAAATTTAAATTTAAATCTATTTAAGTTTTTGAAAAATAAATTTATTTACAATATTAATTTTTAAAGAATTTACAATATTAGTTGTTTTAGTAAGTTAAAATCAATTTTTTTTTGAAATGAGCACCTAATTTAATTTGGAGTTGTGTAAGTTAGAAACAGAGACCGATTTAGGTTTCTCTTCTCTTCCTTAAGCTCAAATGTATATACAGATGTTTCAATCAGGGAGGTGTGGGCTAGGTTTGTTCATTACCTATAATTTACGCGAGACGAATGAAAATCTTAGCGCCATAAAACAATTGTGGGTTATGTGCTGATCCCCCTCTTCTCTTTATTCTCAGGTGAGCGACACTTACGAATAGGGGCGGATCTGTTCATGGGATGATGGAATTGGGGTTGTTGTTTGAATCAGCCGGACTCCGGACTTGTGGTTGTTGTTTGAATCAGACGATCAGGTGTTGTTTGGTTGATTTTATTCTATTATGGGTTGCAGACTTGCAGTTCAGCTGCTCGATAGAAAGCCGCAAAGACATGGAGCAAAAATAATCCCGTCATTTTTCTTGCCTCAGTGCTCTAACTTCGAAGTATTCGTTTTGTTTTGAACTCTAAAACTGTGAGGATTAGAGGAAGGAAAACGATAGGAAAATGAAAACTAAAAAGTGAAAAGGAAATTTTTAGCAATCCATTACAGATTACACTCAAGTATGAAAATTTAGATTTGTATTTTATTGAGAGGGGTTTTTCTATTTTGATTGTTTTTTGTTTTCCTACTTTATTTCCCTTGCTTTGCTCTTTGCGAGTTCCTAAAATATAGCTTTTGTTATACCCTTTCATTCGAATCCAAATTCTTGGGAATTTGATTATTATACAATTTATGCACATGTGTGCTTGGCTAAACAGGTTTGAAAATTTGTATGCAGACATAAAATTACTTTTTATGTAATAGCTAATAATGATTGTTAAAAGTTGGTATATGTTGGTATATCCCCAGCTATTAGTTACAAGTTATGCTTAGTTTTTATGTTTCTTATACCACATCTCTGGCAAACTAACAGCTACATCAACGTCAAAAGAGTTCAGATAGTTCAAAATGCAAAGATCTTGATTTGAATTTGTCGCATGCTTAGTTGTGGTTGGTTTAGTATTTTAAGTGCCATCAGCCATGATAGGATACACATGATGCTAATGCTAAAAGTGACACACTTTTCCATACCACATTGCTTGAAGCTCATTGTGCTATTACTGCTACTCTTTTGCTGCATTGTAGAATGAGCTTGTATCTAAGGACCAAAATCTTACTCTTCTTAGGCCGCCTCGTCCTTCTCCACCTGCCTATCAGCCGTACAAGAAATGGTTCCCTTGGATGGTCACAATCATAGTTATGGTTAACAAGCAAATGTCAGCAAACAACTGCTAGGACAGAGTTAATTTAATTTAAGTTTTGATATTCTGGCCAACTTGGTTGGTTAATTAATTGGTCTGGTGAACTTTATGCCATCAAGTACATTGAAAGAGGCCAGAAGGTATGTCGTAGTATATATGTATATAAGTGTGTATATATCTTTCTTCATTTATCTATGAATTTTTGAAGTTTTTGAGTTTTAATTGCTTATTGCTGAACTTGGTTTCTTCATTTTGATATAGGTTTTTCGCTTGATTGAGAGGTTTTTTTTTGGGGTTTTGCAGATTGATGAGCATGTACAGAGGGAGATCATGAATCACAGGTCATTGAAGCACCCCAATATAATTAGGTTTAAAGAGGTAGGTAGTATATCTGGTTTGGAATTTCAAATATATCATGTTATCTATAGAAAGTCAATCTAAAAGAGGGTTTATTGAATAATGGTTTATATTTGAATTGTTTTCTGGTTTATGATTTTATTATTATATCTAAATAGTAAAATTTTCAACAAGCTTGTAGTTTAAGTTTCTTGCGTTCTATTGATGAACATAGCATCTTTTAACCTTTTGTGTCTTAATTCTCACTTTGATGAATTGGATTCCATGAAGCAGATGCCAAATTTGCAATTTGATGAATTTACTTGTTGAGTTTTCTTCATATGATATGCTCTCGGAAAGTAGCGTGATAGGCAATATCAAAAGTTGGTCCATAAATTCCTCATAAGATTGTAAAGAAGAAAAGATACTAGAAAAATTGACATTTTTGTGATGGGCTAGGCTAGGCTAGTCCACTTAAAAATCGCATACTAATATAATTTATAACCTTTTGATTTTATTCCAAATTTTGACGAAATAGTGCCATCAAGTAAAGAAATGGACATCATGAGAGTGGTGTCACTTCTTGTAAACAATTTATAGTACGGTATACCTCTACGTTATAATAGCTGTTAATCTCCTGCTTGTTACAGAAAAGAGTAGTACTCTGTTCCATTTGGTATTACCTCACAAAAAAAGCAATGCCTAAACTGTAAATCATAACGGTACTAATGGCTGTGCAGGTGTTGCTAACGCCAACGCATCTAGCCATTATCATGGAATATGCTGCTGGAGAACTTTTTGAGAGGATATGCAATGCTGGTAGATTCAGTGGGAACGCCTGCCTATATTGCTCCAGAAGTCTTGTCAAGAAAAGAATATGATGGGAAGGCAATTTTTCTTTACCTTAGTTTTCAGTTACTTTTTTCTTTTGGTCAACTAAAATACATGATTAATAATGTTATCTTTGATGTTTGTAGATTGCAGATGTTTGATCTTGTGGGGTTACCTTATACGTGATGCTGGTTGGCTGGTTGGCGCTTACCCATTCGAAGATTCTAATGATCCGAGAAATTTCAAGAAAACTATTAATGTAAGCATCATGCTAGATTTTTAAAAAAATTCTGGACTTGTTCATTTGTTTTCATTCTCCTCCTTGGAATCAAGCATTAAACAACAATGTTAATATCATATTGCAGTGCATACATAGCGTCCAATACTCAATCCCAGACTAAGTTCGTGTTTCCATGGAGTGTAGACACCTTCTGTCACGAATATTTGTAGCTAATCCGGAAAAGGTCATCATATTTTTGTTGTGATTAAGCATACCGTCTATTATTTTTAATCGTGGTCCGATTTTCCATGTAGAGAATAAGCATTCCGAAAATTAAAAAGCACTCATGGTTCTTGAAGAACTTGCCAGTAGAATTCATGGGTTGCTTTAGTATTCTTTTAATTGTTAATGCAATAATGTTTTTTGCTAAATTATTATGTTGTTGAACTGTGTTTTTTCCCAAGATTACTTTATAATAAATGTGTTTTCTTATTCCAGGTATGCCCAGTTTATGCAATGAGGGTGGGGGGGGGGGGGGGGGGGTACACATGGTTGCTTATATAACATTACAGCATGAAATATTTTCAAACATGAGTACATTAACATAATGTACTGCTTGTAAGTTTTATTTGGGTGAATGAAAGGTAAAGTTTATCTTAACACAATGAAATTGTTCTCACTTTTAAAGCTGTAAAATTTTGTATACACATGACACAAATTTATGTGCGCGCGCATGCCTATGACATGACAGAGTTGTAATTGGAGAGCCCTACTGGAACTGGAAAAATCTTGTGCCTTCTGTGCGCCACATTAGCTTGGAGGAAGAGTTTGGGTGGGTTTTCAACGGGTACGAGTACAAGAAGAGGTAGAAGAGGTCATGACGGGGGAAGCAAACATTCAAAAGACGTCATCCCAATCTAATTCCTCAAATCAACCCACTATAATATACACTTCACGCACACAGCCAGCTTCGACAAGTGATTAAGAGTTGAAAAAAGTAATTTAACGGTCAGAGTTTATAAACAATTTCTTTCAGTTTTCAAATGTTATTAGTTAATAAATATTGTAGGTACTATGGTCTTTGGGAGATTAAGATACAATAACAAATTTTGTAGTTATTATGACTTGAGCATTATCTATTTATATGTGGAGTATTGGTTTTAATTATTGATTCTTTATGCTTTAGTTTATCAATTAGTTTGAAACAAGTATGCCATTTATATTAATTTGTAATATTAAATTTAATATTTATTATAGCAATTAATAATAATAATAAATATGAAATTATTGATTTAAAAATTAATTATAATTTGCAATGAATTTTGATTATTTATCAATTAATTTTTTATCTATAAATTTATAATTTGTGAATGATTTTACTTAAGAAATAGACATTAATGAAGGATTATTTTCTTCACTAAAATCTTTTTTAGTTAATTAGTTAGTTATCAATGAAGGATTATTTCCCTCACTAACTTGAAGATACATTTTTGATTTATAATTAATGAAGGAAATTTTTTTCTCGTTAAATAAATTTGTTTTTCACAATATATTATTTGTAAGGGAATAAAGTTATTCACTAATTTCTAATAGTCGTTAAAATATTATTTGTGAAGGAAACCATTTTTTCACTAAATAACAATATTTCATTATCAAATATAATTTGTGAATAAAAAGTTATTCACAATATATCCTTCACAAAAAATATTTACTCACTACTTAGCGAAGGATAGCCAATTGCGAGGAGGTCTTATGCGAGCACTCGTGTGAAGAAAATATTTTTTTGCAATAAATCTATTGTGAGTGATATATTATGTCTTGTGAAGGATTTGTCCTTCACTAGAGGCTATTTTTGGTGTAGTGTAGATTATAAAAACCTTAAATATTTTTTTCACTAAAAAAGAACTCAACATGCGACAACGACGTTGGCTTGAGCTGTTGAAAGATTACGATCATACCATTCAATACCATCCTGAAAAAGTGAATGTGGTAGCTGACGCGTTGAGTAGAAGATCATATGCGGGAACGAGCACGATGCTGTCAACACAAAGCCCCATTTTGTATGATTTACAAAGGATGAAGATAGAGTTAAAGACTCCAGGTACCCATGTGAAGATGACAAATATGCGCGTAGAACCAACTTTAATTGATAGAGTTAAAGCTGCTCAAGCTACAGACCCGGAGCGAATGAATATGAAGAAAAGGTGCAATAAGGTGTTATTCCAGAACCAAGAATCGTTGAAGAGGGAATACTTCGAGTCAGCTCCAGACTTTATGTTCCTAACGACTTTGATTTAAAGTATAAAATCATGATGGAAGCATACAACACACCGTTTGTAATCTATCCTTGAAGTACCAAAGTATATCATGATCTTCGACATATATTTTGGTGGAGCAACATGAAGAGAGAGATCGCGAAGTTTATCTCGAGGTGTTTAATGTGTCAACGTGTCAAGGCGGAGCATCTAAGGGTCCATTGCAACCATTTGAGATTCCAAAATAGAAGTGGGAACATATCAACATGAATTTTGTTACGAGTCTTTCCAAGGTTTCTCAAGGCATAGATGCAATTTGGGTTATTCTCGATAGATTAACCAATTCTGCTCATTTCTTGCTTATACGAGAGACTTATTCACTTGAACATCTTGCTCGTATGTACATAAATGAGATTGTAAGACTACATGGTATGCCAGTATCCATAGTTTCAAATCGAGACCCAAGATTCACTTCACGATTTTGGGTCAGCTTGCAGAAAGCTATGGGTACTGATTTACGATTCAGTTCTGCATATCATCCTCAAACGGACGTGCAATCGAAAAGAACTATTCAAACTCTTGAAGATCTATTGAAACTCTGCGTTCTAGACTTCAAAGGAAGTTAGGACAAGTACTTACCATTTGTAGAATTCTCTTACAACAACAATTATCAAGTAAGTATAGGCATGACTCCCTTCGAGGCATTACATAGACGAAAGTGTCATTTTCCAATATGTTGGGACGCGGTGGGTGAAGCAACATTGTTGGGACCAGAGTTGGTACGCATGACTACGGAAAAGATTCAAATAATCCGGCATTGTATACAAACAGCATAAGATCGACAAAAGAGTTATGCTGATCTTCATCGAAGAGACGTGAAATTTAATGTTGGAGACTATGTATTGTTATATGTTGCTCCATGAAAAGGAGTTACGAGATTAGGAAAGATAGGAAAGCTCAACCCTCGATTCATTCGTCCATTTAAAATTCTCGATAGAATAAGAACTGTGGCATATAGACTCGCCTTACCGCCAAGCATGTCTTGTGTTCATAACATTTTTCACATATCCATGCTATGTAAATATGTGAAATACTCAAACCACATCATTGAATTAGAACCAGACGAGATCGCCAAAGATTTAACATATGAGAAAGTACCTATCAAGATCTTAGATAAGAAGGAACATATTCTACGCTCAAAGGTTATACCTCAAGTCAAAGTTTTGTGGAAAAATCATGATATTGAGAAAATAATCTGGGAGTTAGAATCTGAAATGAAAGAAAGGTATCCTCACCTCTCCAAAATACCTGGTATGTACGTCAATTTTGAGGACGAAATTTCATAAGGAGGGGAGGTTGTAAGACCCCAACTTTTATGAATAAAGATTTAATTCTCTCTAAATTTTATTTTGAATAGTAAAGTGATAATTTATTAAATGCTATAGTTATGGGTGAATTGTGTAAATTTTACAAAGTAAGCAAGTTGTCATATAATATTCATTGTGTCGGGGAATATTCGCTTGGTCGGAGAATATTATTTTTGTCGGAAAATATTTGCATGACGACGCAATCATTGGTGGACCCCACAATAGAATAACCGTCGGATATAGAAAGCGACAGAAATAACCTTTTTATAAAAATAACGGCAAGATTGTTATCGTTAAACTGTTGAAATACCTGGTGATAAAGGTACAGTAATACGCGTTGTTGCACAGTAACATACGGTATTACAAAGTAGAACACGGTATTACACAGTATCTCTGATTATTGATGCTTACATAAAAAGTCACTCAATATTTCATTCAATAATTACCACAGTAGTTGCTGCATAGTATCTTATATTATTGATTCAGTTATTGTCACAGCATCATCTGCACAATACTTTATATTATTAAATCCATAATTGACACGACACAGTTACTCATATTATTATTATTAGCATTATTGACAATGTCTAGAAAGTTCTGTAAAGGAAATGGGTTAGGTTATTTAATTGCGCACCAGTAAGGAGAAATCCTTATCAGAAAGCCCTCTCTTTCCTGGGAACGATCTGGTTGTCAATATTGTGAGTTATAATATTAATGATGAATTGTTGATATAAATATTTCCATTGTGTTGGGAATATTAATGTTAGTGAAAATTGACATTTAATTTATTTCGATAATAGTTGATTTTCGGATATTAAATTGACCAATCGGGCAATTAATCGGATAAATGAGCAATTAATTGCTATTGGTTCATATGCAAGAAACTATTGGTTCACATTCTGGTACTATTAGGGGAGGTGGTGCAAGATTGATGATACTTGAGGGACTAAATTAAAAATAGAGGTAAAGATGAAGGTACTAAAGTGTAATTAACTTTGTAATTTGCCACTTTTTCCTAGCCTATAAATACTCCTCCATCCATTCACTATTTCTTACCATTTTGAAGAGCAAAGTTATAATTACAAGCTATAGTGAGAGAAACTATAGAGAGAAAATAAGAGAGAAACAAGAAGAGTATTCTGCTACTACCCTACTTCAGTATTCAATCTCATACTAAGGTAAAGGATGTTATTTTCTTTCAATACTCGTAAGGGTTGTTATTCTATTCCTTATTAAGCTGTGGGAATAACTTGTCTACGCGGACTATCGCATGCATGGTAAATAACCTTCGTATTCATTCTTTATTAAGCTGTGGGAATAACCTGTCTACGCGGACTACCGCATGCATGGTGAATAACGTCCTCTATGTAGGATCATCTATGAATGCACTAATATCTATAATAATGTCCTCTATGTAGGATCTGAGAGTAGTACTCTCAGCAATGGAAGCATGCTTGGCAGCGCGGGCCTCATCCCTCTCTAGATAAGTAGCATCCCTGCCAGATAGGTTCGTCAACATCAATGCCCTAGCCTGGTCCCGCTCAAAGGTCGAAAGCTGTATCATCTGCTCTAAAGACTCTATAGAAAGTGGGGGAGCTGCAGCCGAAGAGCTAGGAGTGGCACTGACCATAGCTGCGGTCAAACCAACAAATAACTCATCCTCTGTGGGAGAAGTGGGATCCTCCATAGGCTCCTCCTCATCTGAATCAGTGCTAGGCTCGGAATAAATAACCAAAGCTGATCCAATGTCTGCCTCCAGCAACGCAGAATACTCTGAAGAGCGACCCGGATGACTCTCTAAAAATCAGTCCTCCCTCGATGAGTCCAATAATCGTATACTATGGCTAGATCATCCTCTGACAAAGATAAGGCTGATGATCACTGATCTGAGGATCCATCAAAAGGATGAACATCCTGAAACTGATCAAACTGTCCCATGACAGCTAATGGATGATACATAGTCACTCCACTCAGAGCAGCCAAGGGAAAGAAGTCCATACACATTGCGTGAGTAACAAAGCTGAAAGAGGAACTGAACCTTGAGTAAAGCGGGATGGAAAAAGGGATCCTCAATCACAGCCAAGAAAACAAACCAAGATGCCGCATCTATACAGTCAACCGGTCGAAAAGAGTAAGACATGGCTATCTCATGTGTAAAGCAACATCCGCGGCGTCTGAAAGTGCCAATCGGTCTCAGATGCATCATGAACCAAACGTATAGCAATACGACACTGCCTCTAAAAAACTCAATGGGATGGGTACGACAAAATGTGGCCGACGTCAAGGTCTTTGCCAAAATCATAGGAAATATGGTATGACCCTCCCTCAAAGCACTCACTACAGTGATCAAGCTAATGTCCATATGATCCATATATAACGGCATTTATAGATATGCTACAACACACATCAAGAAAATGTCTACTCTGGCAACCCGCCAATCATTGACGAGTGCATGATATTCATTTATTTTGATTCCTTTATGCATAGTCTATTGTGTGTTTGGTTGTTAACAAGAGCTTAATAGGTTTGTTTATGGGTTTCAGGTCAAAATGGAGATGAAATGAGAAAAATGGGAAGATTATTGGGTTTTAATGCTGAGTTGGATTCATGGTCTTGGCTTGGGACTTGGAGTTTCTTGTAGAGATATTCCTTAGCTTTTCGGAACATCTTGAATCGTCCCAATCGGAGTTCATATGGAAGAGTTATGACCTTTTTACCAAGCAGAAGTTGAAACCTCCGAGTTTGGAAGTTACAGTTTACATAGCAGTCACTTGGAGCCGATTTCAAGCTTGATCTAATCAGAATCTATCAATGCTCAAAGAATGAAAGTTGTAGATCTCGTCGACAACTTCGATTTGACAGGTAGCAGGCCCCGTAACTCCTCCCGGATCAGAAGTTATGATAGTTTTACCGAGGGACGTCATAGCAAAAAATAGGCAAGCACGGACCGCGCTCCGGGAAGGGCTGACCGCGCTTGAGGACCAAATTTTCTGCATATGAAGGGCTGAGTGCGCCCTATCAAGCGCTGACCGAGCTCCACTGACGGGAAAACCTATTTTGATGCCTTTTTGAGCAGAAGTTGACTAGGAATAGGATTTGGATTTGCCTAATTGAACTAGGGTTTGTTTAGACTATAAATACTAGCTATTATCTTGATATTAGGGAGCTTAGATCTTACATCTTAGATCTTGGATCTTTCATCTTGGATTTAGGAATTCTTGAAGACATGGGCTAACACTTTCAATTCAATTATGAAGGGATGTTGAACCTTATTATCAATTAACGGTTTGATCAAATTTATATTATTTATTCTTTCGTATATGAGATTTATTCTGATGATCTATATAAACTTTCATGCATGCTAGATTAAGATATATATTAAGCAAACGATGTATGTCTAATCTAAGTAGCAATTAATGATATTTGATTGTGGTCAAGCTTTTGAATATTGTTAAGGTTTTCAGAAGACAAGTTAAATAATTCCTGATTGTGTAATTATTTCTTAGAATAATCTAATTCTCATTCTTCATGCTTCTGTCATATTAAATCTAGACTGAAGTTCTAGGTTGTATGATAGTTAGGATCTTTTGTTGGCGATCGTCGCATTAGATTTACACTTAAGGAGAGTTTCGGGTAATTTGCGATCGCAGTTATCTAGGGTTATTAATCTCATTGGAAGATAAATAGTGTAAACACTTGATTAATCCATGATTGTGAAAAGGGGATATTGAACTGAAGAATTGAAGCTTTTTACTCATTGATAATTCTTATTAATTCATTTTCGTTAATTAAACTGTCAAACTAAAAACCCCAATTCATTGGAAATATTTGGATAAATATAAAATATAATACTCTCTGTGGGATCGATCCTTGCTTATTACTATACTAATTCTTGAGTTAGTAGAATAGATGTAAGGTAAATTTTGTAGTGTTAAACGACAACTACCAATCATCCTTAGAAATGGTGAAATCCCCTGAGTATACTGAGTAGCTGTCTGCCGACCCAAAACGGTCAATCAAGAAATTCATGGACACAACATGTCCTGATGTGATCTCATTCAAGACTACCGTACGTTGTAAACCTGTCAGTGTCATGAACTGCCATCGCAACTCACCGACAGCCACTCTGGCACATGTAGGACTGAGCAAAAAATGGGTATAACCAAATAACCGAACCGAACCAAAATAATTTAACCAAAATTTCTTAATAATTTGGGTATTTTTTACAATTCGGTTATATCCGATTTTTTTAGGTTTACGGTTACGGGTTCAGGTTTCAGTTTTGAGTTATTCGGTCTACCCGAATAACCGAATAAGATCTTAAAAAAATTAAGCCTTATCTCTTATCTCATCTTATGTTAACAGAACTCTTCACTCCATACTCTCTTGTCTTTATCTCTTATCTCGACTAAGATCTGATCTCGAACTCCCATAACTCATCACTCTCAGATTTTGATCTCTCATCTCTCAGATTAGACCGACTCGATCTCGATCTCACTCTTAGTTTAAAGAAACCATCATCATAATGAATTCCTTCAATCAAATGGTGACATCATCTGTCCCAAAATAACAGTCCCTTTTCTCCCACCACAACCATAAAATTGCACCCCTCTGGCCCTCCCAGCTTCTGTTTGTACTTACAGGCAGGTGAAGGAACATATTAATTTGCGTCTCTTTTTCTTCTCATTCTTAAACCCCAATCAAGAACAAAACAACCAATTAATCACCCAAATTCGGGACGAAATAGAGCGGGTGATTTGCACGTGCAGTGTGTTCCTAATGAAGGGCTTCTTCAAGTCGAAGACCCAAACTCTGACTGAGCTCGTCTCTCATCATGGCGTCCTCTTTATCTACGTCGATCGAACCACCGAGACTAGCCAAACCAAGCGCCTCGAAAAGGTAGGGTTATGTATTGTTAATTTTAGTTATGTATTATTATCATATTATATATGAAGCCTTCTGCTGTTGAGTTGAATGAATGAGTAAATGACTCAAATCTGTAAAGAAATATATTTCTTAATTTCGGTTATTATCCGAACAACCGAATAGTAAATTTGATAATTCGATAATTCGGTTAATGGGTAATTCGATTACTTGTTCGGATACCAAAAGTACATAAATTTCAGTTTTCGGTTATAACCAAATAGCTTATTCGGTTCGGTTATAACCGAATGCTTAGTCCTAGGCACATGGCCTATACAGGGGAAAATTCATGATACGCTCATATTCCTCGAGTGTAGGGGTCAGCTCATGGGTACCAAATCAAAAAACCTGTCTCTCATGGATCCAACAAGATAACATGCCCTCTACAAAACCCACAGGGACCTGGAAAGTTAGGAGGGACATAGAGTGTCTCAACATATGATCAGTGGCCATCCGGTCTGAATAAGGAAAGCTATCATGTCAAGACCTCAAGGACGAGGCTATCAAGGTGGGTGGGCTTTGCCTAATATGGGAGATGGTGGATGAAGATATCTGTAGAACCGTATCATGAGACTATCTAGGGGGTCAATTCTAACTCATCAATATAAATGCATATCCATGACATATAATGCATGCATCATAAATAAATGACAATATGGTGCAATAAATAGAAAGCATTATACATACATCATCTAATAAAGATCAAATACATCATCTCTGTTTACAACTAAAAATAGAAAGTACATGGAAGTGGGGTACATCCGCCCAATAGCTAACAAAAGCCTATCCAGCCAATCAACCTACTGTAACTCCTCCTGAGTCACTGTATCTCCGCCAATGGGAATATCGGGTCGATACAGAGGGGGATCTGCTCTAGTGAAACCATCAGAGTATGGGCCACCTGAGGGACCAGCGCCAGAGATGGAAGGATCAAAAGAATCTGCCTCTAATGGATCTCTACCTAAATGTCTAATGAAAAGATGCGCCCGGTCCAACCGGTGGGTCAATCTAGCAATCTGCTCCAAGTGGGTAGGCTCCCTGACACATACAATCCAGTCTATCATCATCACAGACCCAGGTACCATGTCTGCCATAAAATAAGTCACACGGGTCTGAGCCCCAAAGGTACGAGGAGTCTACCAGCGATAGAAGGCATCCTGAGTATAAGGACCCTCGAATAAAGTAAAGACATCTAAGCCCATCAGGGGAATCTCTGTGATCGACTGAGATAAAGACCAATGGCGTCTAGCAGGAGGTAGATATGGAATACGAATCTCCCTTGAAGTGCTCCTAATAGATCGCTCTCCCAAATAGAGCTCCCAGCCTCCCTCAGTCAATAAAGGGATCCGACAAGTGGATAATGCATACTCTACCCCGGTCGAAAAGTCGTCCTCAAAATCTACTGTCAGATGATCCGGGGTATAAGGAACCCATGTGATGATGTTGACAGTCAGCAACTATAACTGTAAGCGGGAACGGGTAAACCCCTCTGCCACAGGGACCTCTACCAAAGTGGAATAATGCTAACGCTGGCCCCGCGGATAGGTTTCTAGACCTAAGGTAGTAACTGAGCATAGGCAAGGGAGCCCCTCATATGCCCAAAATTAAAAATTCAAAGATTAAATGTCATCAGTGATAAAGATTGACAATCCGAACGAGGGAAATTAAAGGATAAGGGGAAATTACTTACCAGCAAAAATGGGTAAAAGCCTAGCCAAGCCTCTGTCACGCCCTCTGAGCGTAGACACATCCTTCGTAGGAAATAGGCAAAGGTGAACGATCCCCAATTGAAGTCTCTGATGCGATCCACATCACGGGTGGCGCTGACTAAACCAAAGGAAACCGTCGAGGAGTTGTCCGCCAGGAAATAACACCTGATGATGATCAAGAACAATCGCCGAATAATGCGATCTATGTCCCTCTGATCAGCAGGTAGTGGCTCAAACAGGGCTCCACTCGAAGCATCAACGCTCAAGGGAACAAAACGGACAGCCCGACCCTTGAGGGCCGAAGGAGGAACTCCTAATAGGGATTGAACTGCAGCCAGTGAAATGTTAGCCACTAAAGGCACCGGCTCCCCTGTGAACTCTAATCCCGTGATGAACTGCCAGTCCATCGGTGTTATCATCACCTCACAGTCCAATAAATGAAGAGACTGAGTCTGGTGAAACCAGCGCTCAGATAAAGCCCGCAGATAACCTCAGAGGCAACAATGGGGAGTAATAGAAAAGAAAGCCTGAAAACCCCAAGAATGGACTATAGCCTGATACTCCGGATGAAGGGTCTGATATAGGGAGTGAATATTGAAATAGTTCCCCCTAGGCTAGGTGAAGCCGGGAACCTACATCAATTTTAAATCAAGACTAAACCATTGTCCTAATAGTGGAAAAAGGATAAAGTCAAAAATGAAAATTTCTATTACCTCATTCGCGTGAAGGTATACCAAGGAAGGTCTTGACGTGGAATAAAAGAAGAAGAAGTGGGGTCCACAATAGGAACATCCTCCTCCTCGTCTATAGCATACGTCCTATCCACTCTAATAGGACAAATCACTGACTCGGTCAATCGACAAGGATGTCAGGCAGGATGAGGCAAAGGGACTTCAGAAGTCGCCCTCCTCACACCTGAGGAAACCCTGTGAGAGCTACTCGGTCTATCTGAATCCATGACCTGAACAAAATCTCCAAATCACCTCAGAAAGAGTGAGGTACATTTTAATTTTAAATTCAATTCATTGCATCATGCATAATCTAAATGTGTAAGCTTGCATTATTTTAACATGCATCCCGAATAGAGTTAAATTTTCATGTATATTAAGCCTAGACTCGTGAATTTTTTTTGCCATAATCTCCTTTGTAAAATGGACTATCTGCATGTACATAGGCATGACTAGGCGGCCATTCAGTAGCACATCAACCCAAAATCATGAACATTTCATATGACATGTGAAAAACATTAAAATTAAACCCACAATGGTAGCCAAATCACCGTGTGCATTTTTATGAAAATTTATGTTCATCTGTCCTCAAATAGGATAACTAAACCAGTCAAAATAGGTAAAAAATGACTGTCACGAAAATAAAAAATTTCACGTTGGAATGTTCAGCATGGTAAAATACAAGTATTTACTAAGTCTGTTCATTTTTATTAAGTCATCTATGCATACATATTTGATAAATTGTGTTTAAACCCATTTTACATGAAATCAAGCTTTCTAACGGTCCAAAATTTGAAAAGAAAGGATGTAAATGTTACCTGAGATGTGCAGAACATTTGTACGGTGACGGGTTTCGCAAAAAGCAGCCCGAACTAAGTAGATCTGAGAGCTACTTTTTTGGATTTTTCAATATAGTTCAAGTTAAAAATGACTTTTGAAAGGGTTAGCGCGGTCTGCCGCGAGTCTACCTGCTGTGGTTGTAAGAATCTGAATTTTCAGATATTATTAAATAAGAATTTAATAAATAAAATTCTTAAACTGTGAGATGGGTTCGAATAAGAATATATATATATATATATATATATGTGTGTGTGTGTGTGTGTGTGTGTGTGTGTGTGATGTGAGGTATGTGATATTATATTACATAGGGTAATATGGACTATGTAATATGTGTTTTTGTGATTTATAAATATATTATTAATATATATTTGTTATTTAGTGTAGAGACGATTCAGTGGAGATAAAGGAAGTGAATAAATTCCTATCGATATTAAATAATTTATAGAATTATTTTATCATAGTAAGTTGGTGACATTAAATATCCTTAATGTATAATCACCATATTCTTGTGTATGTGTATTAATAACTAGTATGTTTATAATATAGGTTATTAATAGCACTTAAGCTATCCGTGAATAGGTTTGGATAGTGAAGCATGAGTTAGTTAAGGAATTAACTAATAAGAATAAATATTAGTTAATTTGAGTTGGGAGTTATATTAGGGAATAATATAATGAGAGTATTGAACCTTAATTAACTATGATGATATAGGGCAGTGTTTAATTTACTTAAGTAAAGGAGTGAATTAATATGTGTGTTGAATATGTAATTATAGTTGATACTTTTTATATATATTACTTAGAGTGGTAATTGTTGGGTTTGTACGAAATCGTGACGCAATCAAATTGCAAAAATTAGCGAAAGCATGGTATATCAGAGTTTAAAAAATTTCTACAAAACCATTACCCGGATCATCCTTTATGCAAATTATTAATTTAAAACGATAAATAAGAAGTTATGGAATCATACCCTTGTAGAACGAAGCTTCCACAGGTACTAGTTCAACTCCTTGTTCTTCGTGATCTCCTTGAATTTTCGGATTAGATTCCTTCCTTTGATCAACGTTAGCCACCCAAGTGTTTGGCCTCTAGAGGTGATCCACCAAGGAAGATGAATTATCAAGAAGGAGGGTGGTTGGCTTAGTTTTCTATCCTCTATAGAAAAGGAGTACTCTCCAACAATTGAAATTACATCATCTAATATCTATTATAAGACTTCTCTTATATAGACATTGGTCAACCCTTCTAATCCTATTAGACATGGGATTTCTTTTAATTAATTAAACTCCTTTATTAATTTAGGCTTCCCACCACATGGGAATAATTAATTAAATTCATTTAATTAATTTGTCTCCTAATCTTATTAGGAATAAATGAGAGTACTAAATATTAAATTAATTACTAAACTCCTTTAGAAATTAAAATAATAATAATTGTAATAATATTAATAAGACTCCTCTTATTAATTTATATTTAATATTTCCAAAATATTAAATAATAAACATTAAGCTATTTAATTTATTCTATCACCATAGATTAAATTAATTATACTTAATGCATTATTACGATTATGCCATTACCTTCTTAAATAATTATTCTTCCTTTTATGGTGTGACCCTTTAGGTTCTCCATATTAAATCGGTTGTGAATAAATCAATTAAAACAATTTTAATCTTATTTAAATAAATAAATTAAACTAATAATTTATTTAAATAAATAATATTTATTCTGCAATAGGGATAAGCCTCCCTAGCGATCAACGACCTTTCAGATAATATAGATTTCAACATTAATCATAAAAGAACCTGTGAGTTAATAGTTACCATACAATTCAATCCTTCCACCATACAATGTCCCAATTAAATATAAGACATGGATTTACTGTCAAGTCTTATTTTATTTAATTATATGTATTTCGATTAGAAAATGCACAACTCCAAATAATGCAAATTAAAAACTCCTTTCTAATTTCATTTCACCTTGGCCAAGGATTCCTGGGTTGTCATTTAACGAATCACATAGGACATATCTCCTCTTTTACTAGAGGTGGTAGATTCTTTATTGATCATTCATTATCTCCATATGTAACTCATTATACCCAAGCATACCCTATATATGCCTTAAAAGGTCTTAAGGAATAAGTCAAAGTATAATTTGTTACATACAAGATACTATGATGATCTCAAGTCCAAGGATCACTTGTACTACTATCACATTAGGAATTCCTATTGACATGCGAGTAAAACTCCATTAGGTATTCCATAGCGAATCACGTTCAGTGAACTTATTCTCCAATAAGCACCTACATACTTGCTTTAGTGTCTCCACACAAATGATCATGAGATCAATCATCCTCATCCAATGAGCAAGCAACATATGTACCAATCTATCCGGATTTACTAATCCCCTTTTTAGTAATCCCACGATTGGGAACTATTTAAGTTTTAAAACTTTCTAAGAATTTAGATCTCATTAGCATGATCATCATCATGATTCTAAAAGCATTGCTTAAAACTATGGGTTATTTACATATTATAAAAACAGCAACATGTAGATAATTAAATGCCTTTAATAAATGAATATTTCATTAATAAATAAATAAGATTGTTTACAAAGTACGTGCTTTATCATCATACATGATTGGCTTGTATGCACACTACTATCAATCTCCCACTTGCACTAAAGCTAATCGCCATGGTATCTCATACCCATCTTCTCTAAGTGACGATTAAACTGCTGTTGTGTTAAAGCTTTAGTAAATGGGTCTGCAATGTTGTCTTGAGAGTCTACACGCTCCAAGGTGACGTCTCCTCTTTCAATGATCTCCCTGATCAAATGAAATCGCCGCAACACGTGTTTAGATTTCTGATGAGACCTCGGTTCCTTAGCCTGTGCAACTGCTCCGGTGTTGTCACAGTAAACGGGAACTGCTTCTCCAATGCTAGGAACCACACCAAGTTCAGTTATGAACTTCTTCATCCAAACAGCTTCCTTTGCAGCTTCACTTGCAGCTATATATTCTGCCTCTGTCACTGAATCAGCAACTGTTTGCTGCTTGGAACTCTTCCAACTCACTGCGCCTCCGTTCAAGGTAAAAACATACCCCGAAACAGATTTACTGTCATCTTGGTCCGTTTGAAAACTTGAGTCTGTGAAACCCTCGAGTTTTAATTCAGACCCACCGTAGACAAGAAAAATATCCTTAGTCCTTCTCAAGTATTTTAGGATATTCTTCACTGCCTTCCAGTGCTCTTCTCCTGGATTCGACTGGTATCTGCTCGTTACACTAAGTGAATGAGCAACATCCGGTCTAGTACATATCATACCGTACATGATAGATCCTATTGCAGAAGCATAAGGGATCTTACTCATACGGTCTCTCTCCTCAGGTGTCTTTGGGGCCTGTTTCTTGGAGAGATGTATTCCATGGCTCAACGGCATGAGACCTCTTTTGGAATCTTCCATGCTAAATCTCTTTAGCATTGTTTCAATGTACGTCCCTTGGGATAAACCAAGCATCCTTTTAGATCTATCTCTATAGATCTTTATCCCCAAAATATAGGATGCTTCTCCCAAGTCCTTCATGGAGAAGTGTTTAGATAACCAGATTTTAATCGATTGTAGCATAGGAATGTCATTCCCTATCAGTAATATATCATCAACATATAATACAAGGAATGAAATTGCGCTCCCACTAACCTTCTTGTACACACATGGTTCATCGTCATTTTTGATAAAATCAAACTCTTTGATTGTCTCATCAAAACGAATGTTCCATCTACGAGAAGCTTGCTTCAATCCATAAATGGATCGTTGCAGCTTACAGACTTGATTTATTCCAACCTTTGAAACAAATCCCTCTGGCTGTGTCATATACACATCCTCCTCAAGTTTTCCATTGAGGAAGGCCGTTTTCACGTCCATCTGCCAGATCTCATAGTCGTTATAAGCTGCAATCGCAAGCAAAATCCGAATGGACTTGAGCATAGCTACTGGTGAAAAGGTTTCATCATAGTCAACTCCTTGTCTTTGTTTGAAACCTTTTGCAACCAGTCGGGCCTTATAGGTCTCTACCTTGCCGTCCGCTCCAGTCTTTCTTTTAAAGACCCATTTACACCCAATAGGCTTAATGCCTTCAGGTGGTGAAACCAAAGTCCATACTTTGTTTTCATACATGGAGTCCATTTCGGATTTCATGGCTTTAAGCCATTTCCTTGAGTCTTTATTACTTATGGCCTGTTCGTAATTCAATGGATCATCATCATTCATGATGTGTACCTCATCGTCATCCTCTATAACGAATCCATACCTCTCAGGTATCTTCGGTACTCTCCCAGATTTACGAACAGGGTGTGGTATAGTAGGTTCTTCTACTTGGTCAGGTACCTGACTTTGATCCATGGTAATTTGTGGTTCTTGAACTTCTTCAAGATATATCTTACTCCCACTGACCCCTTCATGGATAAACTCCTTTTCCAAGAAGGCAGCATGTTTCGCAACAAACACCTTTTGATCAGTTGGATGATAGAAATAATACCCTACAGTTTCTTTAGGGTATCCCATAAATCTACACTTTTCGGATTTAGTCTGTAGCTTATCATGTTCAAACTTTTTGACATAAGCTGGACAACCCCAAGTCTTAACATGCTTAAGATTTGGTTTCCTCCCCTTCCACATCTCATATGGAGTCTTTGGGGTGGATTTGGTAGGTACCTTGTTAAGTAGGTATGCAGCCGTTTCTAGGGCATATCCCCAGAAGGAAATTGGAAGGTCGGTAAAACTCATCATGGATCGAACCATGTCTAACAGTGTTCGATTTCTCCTTTCAGATACTCCATTTAACTGTGGTGTACCTGGAGGAGTCCATTGTGAGATTATACCATTTTCTTTGAGACAATTGAGAAACTCACCGCTTAAGTATTCTCCGCCTCGATCTGATCGAAGTATCTTTATACTCTTGCCCGTTTGTTTCTCTACTTCACTTCTGAACTCTTTGAACTTTTCAAATGATTCTGACTTGTATTTCATTAAATACACATATCCAAATCTTGAGTGATCATCAGTGAAAGTAATAAAATAAGAATACCCACCTCGTGCACTTGTTGTCATAGGCCCACAAACGTCTGTGTGAATCAATGCCAACAACTCTGTAACTCTTTCTCCTTTTCCACTAAAAGGAGATTTAGTCATTTTACCCATGAGACATGATTCACAAGTTGGATATGATTCATAATCGGATAGCTCGAGGAGCCCATCTTTATGCAACTTGGATAATCTTGTTTCATTGATATGACCGAGTCTACAGTGCCACATGTAGGTATAATTAATATCATCTCTTTTCCTTTTCTTAGTTTGTTCTATTTGAAATATATTTTCTTGTAAGTCAAGTGTATAAAGTCCATTTCGCAAATTTTCAATACCATATAAAACATCGTCTTTATAAATAGAACAACTATTGTTCTTTATAACAACGTTAAATCCTTCCATATCCAATACAGAAATTGAAATAATGTTTTTAATAATATTCGGAACATAATAACAATTATTAAGATAAATGGACTTGCCCGAAGGCATTGCTAAATAATAAGTTCCTACAGCTAATGCAGCAACCTTTGCTCCATTCCCTACTCGTAGGATCACCTCATCATTGTTCAGCTTTCTACTTCTGACCAGTCCCTGCACAGTATTACATATGTGAGAACCACAGCCGGTATCCAATACCCAAGTAGAATTATGACTTTCAGAAAAATTAATTTCAATCATAAACAAACCTTGATTGGAAGTCGAAGCTTCTCCAAGCTTCTTCTCTGCTAAAAATTTCTTGCAGTTCCTCTTCCAATGTCCCGGCTCATTGCAATGAAAGAACATTCCTTTAGCTAGTTCAGGTTTCTTTTGTTCCTTTTCTTTCCCCTTTCCCTTAGCCATCTTGGATTTCTTCTTTTCAGAAGATACCTTGGGCCTCTTCATTTTATTGGAAGAATCCACCATCAAGACATGGTTCTTCTTGGATGAAAAATGACCTTCTGCAGTTTCCAGCATGTTAAGCAGCTCAGGCAAGCTGACATCTAGCTTATTCATGTGAAAATTAACCACAAACTGCAAGAAGGTCTCAGGGAGTGACTGCAAGACCAAGCCTTGACTCAGCTCCCCATCCATGACGAACCCCAGCTGTCCAAGGCCTTCAATCAAATTGATCACCTTTAGGACATGAGTCTCGACGGCAGTACCCTCGGTCATCCGAGATCGGAAGAGCTCCTTAGATATCTCATATCTAGCAGTCCTACTCTGTTCACCATACAACTCCTTGAGGTGAAGCAGCATAGCAGGAGCATCCATTTTTTCGTGCTGACGCTGAAGCTCGTTATTCATGGATGCGAGCATGATGCATTGAGCCACAGATGCATCATCTTGCCACTTATTGAAAGTGGCAATCTCTTCCTCAGAGGCTGTTTCTGAAACAGATTCAGGGACAGTTGAATTTAGGACATAAGAAATCTTTTCAGCAGTGAGAACAATTCTCAGATTTCTTAGCCAGTCCTCATAATTCGGCCCGGTAAGCTTGTTTGCATCAAGTATGCTTCGTAGTGAGATTAGTGATTTAGACATTTTTAAAATTCTGCATGTGAAAGAAAATAACATTTTAGCAAACATTCATTTTATTAACTTTGCATACCAAAATAAATTTAGGTCTTTATTTTAAATTGGTATCTCCCACTATTTTTATCAAACTATATTACCCTCACTTATATAGTTCGGCAACATCTAATTAAAGATTTGCTAGTGAGAATAAGGATCCCATTTCAAATGTATATAACCTTGTGGATAGCACAACAAGCGATATACAAATAAATAGGTAGACAACTCTTGTCAATTACATCACCATGTAATTCCTTTTATTTTGCCTCTTAAATCATAATGGTCAAGTGTGTGCACATCCGAACTAAAATGATTTAAGTTAAGTCCAGCCTAGCACTTCCATAAATTCAAAAAAGAAAAATGTTCGTCCTTGTGGATAGCACAACAAGACTAGATCGTTCAATTTTCTTGATAAGCATCAAATGTGATTAATTAACATCTTAAATATGCAATACTCGCCTTGTGGATAGCACAACAAGCTCATATTAAATATTTAATACTCTATTAATTTATCATGCTAGAAGGCGACGTTCGATATTTCTAATATCATTTGAACGCTTCGGACTTAATATTATTTCTTTGAGGGGTTTGTTATTATTTGTCTCATCTTGTTTAGCGCGCATGCACATATATATATAAAATACGCGTCATTTTATTAAACATGCGAAGCATGTTTGCATAAAATATAATATATATAATATTTAGCATGCAATATAGAATACTATATTCTACCCGGATTGATTATGGACTTTTATTCTAGTTTGGTTCACTAGAGCCACCAAGTGAACCAAAAGGTCAAACCTAGGAGTGCAAGAATTTAAATTTAAACGTAACTATTACATTTAAACCCGGGCTCCATACAAATGGGTCTTCACGCGCTCCTTGCTCCTTGGTCTCCAATTTCTTCAAAATAATTCTAACTATTTCTATTACATTAAACTATTTAATTTAAATAGAAACCTTGATCAGCAGTCAAGGGGAAGTACATAGAAGGGAGATAGAATTTTACATTAAGAAAAATTAGAGAAGACGAGGTACGCAGACCCCATTTAATAAAATCCATTCATTCAAGCATTCAACTAAAATAAAATCCAATCGCATTGGTCAATTAGTCCATAATCAATTCCTATTTATTATCATACATATCACCATATATATCAATAAATAAATATCCATCTCATGAATTAAAATATTCCATATATATATGAGTATCATTTAATGGGCAATTTTAATTTGCATGAAATCTAATTTCAAGATTAAAATAAACTCTTTATTTTAATTATAAAATTATTAACAATATATAAATATAAATATATATATATATATATATATATATATATATAGTAACCAACACTTTATATATATATATAGTAACCAACACTTTTTGGAAACATGATTCATGGTATATATATATAATTGAATCATTAATATGATTCAGGATCTTCTTTTCCTTAAAAGCAAACAAGCAATCACGTGAGTCTCCCAAAAAAAATAAAATTAAATCACTTTTCGGTAACTTTTTAAGAATTCGTTGGTGATCTTGCTGCTATACTATTAACGTAAGCCTCTATAAAAGAAATTAAGGAACTCGTCATTAGGTTCCTTTTAAAAAATGATTCGTCCAGCCTGCGATTTGGCTTTTTTTTTTCTTTTTTTTTTCATAAAAATAATTTTATATAATAAAATTATGCCCAATAAATTATTTTAAATACATACCCATACATATATGAAATCAAAACAATTAATAATTGCATAAAGGTTTGGCTCTGATGCCACTGTTGGGTTTGTACGAAATCGTGACGCAATCAAATTGCAAAAATTAGCGGAAGCATGGTATATCAGAGTTTAAAAAATTTCTACAAAACCATTACCCGGATCATCCTTTATGCAAATTATTAATTTAAAACGATAAATAAGAAGTTATGGAATCATACCCTTGTAGAACGAAGCTTCCACAGGTACTAGTTCAACTCCTTGTTCTTCGTGATCTCCTTGAATTTTCGGATTAGATTCCTTCCTTTGATCAACGTTAGCCACCCAAGTGTTTGGCCTCTAGAGGTGATCCACCAAGGAAGATGAATTATCAAGAAGGAGGGTGGTTGGCTTAGTTTTCTATCCTCTATAGAAAATGAGTACTCTCCAACAATTGAAATTACATCATCTAATATCTATTATAAGACTTCTCTTATATAGACATTGGTCAACCCTTCTAATCCTATTAGACATGGGATTTCTTTTAATTAATTAAACTCCTTTAATTAATTTAGGCTTCCCACCACATGGGAATAATTAATTAAATTCATTTAATTAATTTGTCTCCTAATCTTATTAGGAATAAATGAGAGTACTAAATATTAAATTAATTACTAAACTCCTTTAGAAATTAAAATAATAATAATTGTAATAATATTAATAAGACTCCTCTTATTAATTTATATTTAATATTTCCAAAATATTAAATAATAAACATTAAGCTATTTAATTTATTCTATCACCATAGATTAAATTAATTATACTTAATGCATTATTACGATTATGCCATTACCTTCTTAAATAATTATTCTTCCTTTTATGGTGTGACCCTTTAGGTTCTCCATATTAAACCGGTTGTGAATAAATCAATTAAAACAATTTTAATCTTATTTAAATAAATAAATTAAACTAATAATTTATTTAAATAAATAATATTTATTCTGCAATAGGGATAAGCCTCCCTAGCGATCAACGACTTTTCAGATAATATAGATTTCAACATTAATCATAAAAGAACCTGTGAGTTAATAGTTACCATACAATTCAATCCTTCCACCATACAATGTCCCAATTAAATATAAGACATGGATTTACTGTCAAGTCTTATTTTATTTAATTATATGTATTTCGATTAGAAAATGCACAACTCCAAATAATGCAAATTAAAAACTCCTTTCTAATTTCATTTCACCTTGGCCAAGGATTCCTGGGTTGTCATTTAACGAATCACATAGGACATATCTCCTCTTTTACTAGAGGTGGTAGATTCTTTATTGATCATTCATTATCTCCATATGTAACTCATTATACCCAAGCATACCCTATATATGCCTTAAAAGGTCTTAAGGAATAAGTCAAAGTATAATTTGTTACATACAAGATACTATGATGATCTCAAGTCCAAGGATCACTTGTACTACTATCACATTAGGAATTCCTATTGACATGCGAGTAAAACTCCATTAGGTATTCCATAGCGAATCACGTTCAGTGAACTTATTCTCCAATAAGCACCTACATACTTGCTTTAGTGTCTCCACACAAATGATCATGAGATCAATCATCCTCATCCAATGAGCAAGCAACATATGTACCAATCTATCCGGATTTACTAATCCCCTTTTTAGTAATCCCACGATTGGGAACTATTTAAGTTTTAAAACTTTCTAAGAATTTAGATCTCATTAGCATGATCATCATCATGATTCTAAAAGCATTGCTTAAAACTATGGGTTATTTACATATTATAAAAACAGCAACATGTAGATAATTAAATGCCTTTAATAAATGAATATTTCATTAATAAATAAATAAGATTGTTTACAAAGTACGTGCTTTATCATCATACATGATTGGCTTGTATGCACACTACTATCAGTAATATGTGAGAAAGTTTGACGTGCGAATAACGTTAATAAATATATATACGTTATTAAAAAGGGAGATGTAAATCATTATTTTATTTAAATAAATACTTAATATTTGAAGAAATTATTTTGGGGACAATTTATAGAAAAGAAAGAGAAATGATTATTATATATTTCTAATAAAGGATATTAAAATAATTTTTAATATTGAATTATTTTAATAAAAGGAGAAAATGTTATTTTTGAATAATAATATTTCCTTATATGTTTTTGTATGAGGTAATAAGTATGATTGATTAATATAGTAAATATATTAAAACTTATTTGCTATATGTAAATAAATTGATGGAAATAATTTATTATAATAGAGAATAAATTTATTATCTATTTACTATATATAATATATGTACATGTGTCGTACATATAGTTATTTGATATTATATTAAGAATATTGTCTTGAGACAATAAGTAAATTATTTTTTAATAATGAATATCCTTATTTGGAGAAAACATAATATTTTATGTTATGGCTAAATACATAATTTCTAATATATTTTCAAGGGAGTTTAATTAATGAAAGAAAACTAAGTTATTTTAATATATTAAGTAACTTAAGTTATTATTTGATCGTAAATATTAATTATTATATGCGTAAAGGTTATACTTATAATTAATTGAGGTAGCTTAGTATTAAAATGCATGTGTCACACAAACATTATATTAAGTGTGGTGGTAGTGATGATAAGCTTAAGATTGAGCTTGTGAGAGATGCCTTGTGTGGCACGATAGTAGATTCGTTGATGAATTAATTAATTCAAGGATGTAAGAATTTTTAATTAAACAATTAATCTATATTAATTGTTATTATAATAGTATATTACTTTATTATTATTGCTAGTGGGAATATAATAATAAAGAGATTGATTATGAATATGATCAAAAATTGTATTGATAAGGAATGAGGTATATTATCCTATTATTTTATTCTTATGGATAATATAATATTATCAAGTAATTATTTGATAATATGTTGATTATTGAGTAAATGATTTATAAATATAATACGATTTATATTTATTTAACGTGATAATAAATCATATAAAGTGTTAATCAATTAGTGTAGAAATTATAATTCCATTTATTAATGAGAAATGGATTAATTAATATTATTATTAATTAATGATGAGATATGTAAATTATTTACTTCTATATGCAAGCATGCGAATAAAATGTATAGCGTATAGTAACTAACTATATATTATATGAAGTGTGAAGTGTAGTGCAACTATATTATATAGTGTGGTGCAACAATTATGTGACTATACTATATATAGGGACCATGTATCAAGACTAATTAAACTATGTGAGTTACATGAAATGTGGGTGTGACAATGTGTATATTAAGTATACAATAAAATAATATATCATGAATATATTATTGAATTAATAAAATTTAATAATAAAGGAGACAATGTAATATGATAATATCCGATCAAATTATATTCGGTGTTAATAAGATGTACATGGATTATATGTATGTACACTACTTGATACATTATAAATAGATATTACATTTGTAATTCATTATCACCTAAGTTATATGATACATAATGTGTATACATGAGGTAGCCTTAGTAAGCATAATAGGCTATGTATATATAACACTAGTATAGAGTATTGCCTTAGCAAGTTGCTGAGAATTATTGGCCCAAATTGAGTGTCCATCTCATTTCTTCCTCACGTGACCCCCCTAGCTAGCTACCCTCTTCTCAAATTCAGCAATGTAGAGCCAATGATCATGGGAGAAGTGGAGATCATGATGAGAATTACCTACTCTTTCATTACCAACATGCAATCCTAATTCACGTTGGTTTAAATTGAAAAACAAATGCATTGTCTGTTTAATGATTTCTCTATAAATACAAGCCATCTCCTTCTAAATTGAATTGCTGAGAAATTTTTCTAAGTGTAAATGGAGAGTTTTGTGAGTTGTTAGCAAGAGAGTCACAGAGGGAGAGATTTCTAATTCAGCAAGTTCATCTTCATATAGCAAAGGTATACGAGTTGCTTCTTGTTCTTCATTTCGTTTCTGTCAAACTTTTCTATTCTTGAATTTCAAATTCTTGATTAGGTGGAGATAAATGATAATTGAGTTGAGGAATGTCTACTTAGTTGTTATATAGACTTATATACTTGTTAGAACTATTATATAGTTGCTCAGAATCGATTTGCTGTGGAAAATTCTGAGTTTGGGCTGGTTTCTGCCGAAGCAGAATAATTCCTGGACTGGCAGGACACCGGCGCAGCTGCGCCGGGTTTATGCCTGGGAGCTGCGCAGGGTCCTGGCTTTTGTTTTCTGTTTTCTGCAGCAGCCTGCTATGTGATAACTTGTTGATATTATTTAAGTCAAGCATGAAAACTGGTATAACTCCTATAAACATGTCCCTTGATACAACATGAATGTTTATGGCCATAATAACATACACTTTTGATAAAAAGCTTTCTAGTTAGAAGTGAACTTAGAAATGATTAAAGTGAACTTCACCACAAACATTTCATGTGAGCATTCTGATTTTTGTGAATATGATCATATAGTATATATTGACATGAAATGCACGTTTAAAGTGTTGAATAAACTAGCATACGTGATTTCAAGATTTAAACGATTTCAAAGAGAAACTTAAGAACTTTTTGAAGCGAACTTGACCAAGACTTATGTCTTTTAGATTCTGACCATTTGACTACGTGTATGTGACTTATATATGTGTTCTAATATGTGAGAGTCATGGCTACGAGGTACTTTGCATGTACTAAGTTACCTTTGTTGACTTAGTGCAATTTTTATGAAAACTTAGAATGTAAAGGGTAATAGCATCAAACACCGTGTAAGTTACATTATGATCATACAAGCATGTATATTAGGATTTTATTATGCCTATAGACATGTTGATATAAGCATCATTTGGTTGAAATGTGAATACCACCTATGCACACGTATTCAAGTAATGAAATTCTAAGGCATGAACTAATGTGGGTTAAGGTATATACATGTAGTATACGCACAAGCATAACTACTTAGTATTGTTTGGCCTCTTTATGTGGTAATATGACATTAGTGGTTGACCCTTGAGGCATGAACTTAATTTACTTAAGGTAGATGAAAGTCTGGTATGAAAACTATGTGATTTTGACTTGGACTAAAATGAGCATGTTAGATTTTCAAACTTGAGTTAGTAACCTTATAAACATGAATATATGATGAATATAGTAGTCTTGCATGACTAGTTTAAATACGACAAAAATTTTGAAAGGTGAAACTTAGAAAGTTTGAATGTAATGGTTTCG
Source organism: Panax stipuleanatus (assembly GCA_020205555.1). Classification (NCBI taxonomy): domain Eukaryota; kingdom Viridiplantae; phylum Streptophyta; class Magnoliopsida; order Apiales; family Araliaceae; genus Panax; species Panax stipuleanatus. Next base: position 56,804,951 of record CM035126.1, on the reverse strand, counting down.
ATAAGAGAAACGTAAGAGCAATATAGATTATATATTTATGAGTTTTAAATATGTGTCGAACACTTAGATAGTTAAGTGTGTTAATATTGATATTGAGTATGGTTAAGGTATACCTATACGTACCTAGCTATATGAAGAGGATGATAAAAAAAGTGAAACGAAGGTTCTAAGAACCAAGTTAGACAACAATGTAATACTAATTATTATATTGAGAATGTATGGAAGTGTATAACTGATAAGTGTGATCTCTATGATTAATATAACTGTGTAGAATTACACGAAGTGCAGATATCTATAAGCAGTTAAGTCGTAGTTATTAGACTACGAATCAGGCAAGTCTTTCAGTTCCTATTTGATATATGAGTTCAATAACTGTTAGTTGAATTATATTATGCTGTGATAATGTGAACTTATATATGAACTGTATATGAGATATAATTGAGATTGAAAGTTGATCTTTGATGATATACTTGTTATGCGAAAGTAACATGCGTAGTAAATATAAATTGTTTATAAATGCATGAACTGAGTATGATGTTGTATGCTATGTGATGCATGAAAACTATTAGAATTGCTGAGCTGTCGAGCTCACTCTTGCAAATAACCACTTTTGCAGGTTAAGGACTTACGATAAAGACTTCGTGCTTCTTGATTGATAAAGATAGATAGTATCGCAATGAAGAATACTGTTTAGATTATTACTAGAACCATGTTTAGGTTCTAGTAGTTGTACTTGATATTTGTTTACGAGGTTTAATGCTTGTCGTACTGTAAAGATGTATTAGATAATACATAGAGGATATTAAGTTAAGATGTATGCGATTATACAGAAATTTGAATGAAGTGAATCATGATATAGTTTGATTCAGGAAAATGTAATGGATTTAAGTTATGGAATCAATAAAAGATTTTGTTCAAGGAAGACTGAAAAAGTTGAAATTATTCCGCATTTTAGTAACATCGAATATGATGTAAAGACGAGATCTTGGATATAAATAGAATTTATATTCTAAATTGTAATAAACAAAGTTGTATTCTTTTACTAATGATTAAAAGATGTAATAGTTTGACGATAGTAGTATCGTGACTGCATCGGATCCGAGGTTTCGAAGGAACCTAGATTTGGGGGCGTCACAGTGGTAGACTCACGGCATACAGCAGGTAGACCTGCAGTAGCCTGGGGTGGGCCCTACCCCCTCCGTCTCGATTAAATTTAGGTCACAGCAGGGTCCCCTGAAGCCAAAAAGTTAAATCAGCAAAAAAGGTTCTACGCAATTGAGCAGAAAGGGCCTGAAATCCTGAAATAGGATACCAAACTTCGAAAGTCTGAAAATCTAATGTAAATTGTTGGTGACAGCCCCAACGTAGCATCAGATAGGAGTTTGGTGATGCAAGCCGTTAAAAACTACTTCATTAAAGATATCGAAGAATCTGGTATTGTAAACTGTTGGTGACAGCCCCAGCGTAGCATCAGAGAGGGATCCGGTGATGTAAGCTGTTGAACACTACTTCAGCGAGGATATCGAGACAGTTCGGTGATGAGAACCTTTGGAAACTACCGTTCGAGTAGGCATCGAGACCGTCCGGTAATGACCGTTGTCAACTACTAGCAGAGTAGGCACCGTTGTCAACTACCAGTAGGGTAGACACCGTTGTTAATTACCAGCCAGGTAGGCACCGTTGTAAACTACCAACATAGCATCTGGAAAACCTGGTGATGACAACCATGGAAAACTACCTTCATCGGGAAGGACTGATGATGGAATCTGTTATAAAAGAAATCTCCAGCTGAGGCATCGAGGCGGTAAAGCAATGGGAAACCTTTGTAAACTATCGTTCGAGTAGGCATCGAGACAGTTCGATGATGGTTAACCATTGTAAGCTACCATTCGACTAGGCATTGAAAGGATTCTGTGATAGTGATCATTGAAAGCTGTATCCCCGACAGAAACATTGGCATCAACCTGATGGTAATCCAGATCGTTGGTGACAACCCCAACGTTAATTTCAGAAAGGTCCAGTGGTATCAGCCATGGAAGTCATCCCCAGTAGAGAATAGGGAATGGTCATTGATATAACCTGTGTCTAGCAATCTTTATCATGTTCATTCCATTACATTGTATAAACATGATAAAAATGGACATCTGTAGACACTCAAAATTTCTCATTCCTGTTACTAACCACGCAGGAGGGCAAAGTCATCTTTTATCTTCCGGAGATAACCTCGGGAAACATCAAATCAACCCCCCATAGATAGCCCCGGGAAACTTCAAATCAAACCCTCGGAGACAGCTCCGGGAAACATCAAATCAAATCCCCGGAGACAGCTCTGGGAAACATCAAATCAAACCCCCGGAGACAGCTCCAGAAAACATGAAATCTAACCCCTGGAGACAGCCCCGGGAAACATCAAATCAAATCCCCGAAGACAGCCCCGGGAAATATTAAATCAACATTAAAGACAACCCTAAGGACAAACAGAAGTTAACAGCAGTCAAATCCTAGAGATAACCCTAAGGGAAGACAGTTGTAGCTGCATCAAGTTCCGAGACAACCCCGAAAGGGCAAAAGGATAATTTTGACAACTCAACATCAATACTGATCAAACTACTATGGATAAGGACATAAAGAGCCATCACAGCAGTGACGCCCCAAAAATAGGTCCACACAACCTATTCTGAGTCGCCAGAAAAACATGGTACAGAATCCAAATACAAATCTTTTATATCAAATTGTCGTGCACAATATGACCACACATAAAGTGTGAGTTTTAATACGAATACAGTACCCACACTCCTTATCAATGATACGTTACATAAAGGTACAATCAATAACTGTTTTAGGAATTAAAATCATTGGAAAATGCTCAAGAAAACCTTCGTACATGGGAGGCCATGCTTCTAAGTTATAATAGATATCATAGGACTTGAGAATTAACCTTGATTGACCCAATAGACCCCAAAGAAGAATGAGAAGATTACTATCTTGTTCATTCCAATGGAGGGTATTCTCTTGCCATATAATTATCTCCATTGTCTCAAACTAAGAATTATATTCCAACCATACTCTAAGATTATATAGGTAGTGCTCATAGATATAATCAGCAAGTGGATGTGCACAACCATGTCTTATGATAACACAAAGTCGTATGTGATTAGACATCTTGTATAATACTGGCAATACACCCTTCCAAAGTTGGGTTCACGTCACCCTATTTGGTTCACCAAAATCAGCTATTAAATGAAGTATAAAATACGACACACACATTTAAAGTTCTTAATACAATTATTTCTATACTGTTTTATGGGAAACTTTAACAGTTATAGACCATCGTCATATTCCCCTGTTATCCCCGCTCGACCCAGCTACATTCTTATTGTGACGCCCCCAAAATAGGTTCAATACTCAACCCATTATGAGTCGCCAAATACATGGTACAGAATCTAAATACAATCTTTTATATCATACGGTCGTGCAAAATACGACCACACAACTGTGAGTGTCAATACAAACATGTAAAAAATATAAACACTCAAACTAAGTCCTCATTACAATTATTATCACACTATTTTACAAAAATAGTGAGGACTACTACTGCTCTAACTCGGACCATTACTCTGTTCCCCGACTAGTCCCTACGACATTCTCATTTCCTGAAGAGAACAATGGAAGAAAAGGGTGAGCTCAACTAGCCCAGTAAAGAATATTATGACTAAGATAATGAAGAATAAATTATCGTTAGTCTTCAATAATTCAGATAAAATATTATAGACAACTAGTTTTAGATCAACAACTGCAGCGGAAATAACAATACATTAGAAGAGTTAAGTAGAGAATGATGTCTACTATCTTCTATGATTTAAAAGTCCATCATCAATATTTTATCCTTGTAACATCAATCAATATATTTTAAATCAAATATTCATCTTTGCACTACGGGCCAAAGATATTCATTTGTATCACCAGTGGTCATGTTCATCTCAACACCTGTCCATCTTTTCACTACGGGCCAAAGATATTCATCAGGTAATCATTCATCTTTGCACTATAGGCCAAAGATATTCATCAAGTAATCATTCATCTTTGCACTACAGGCCAAATATATTCAGTTATATCACCATTTAGGACTGAGGATGATGAAAAATAATATAAATAACGAATCCAGTGAGATAAAGGACAAAGATTAGGGATTCGTATATTAGTTTATCCAAGTTTAAGAATACTCCATAATAATCAATTGTGGAGCAAAATTCAAGAATGAAGTTCAAAACATGGATCCAATCAAAGATAGAAACTATAACAGACAACTTGGACAAGAAAAGAAAATTTAAATTTTTTTTGAATAGTGCCGTATACGTGAATAGTAACCCCGGCATGAAAAGGTAAAAATTTCATAATAAAATTCATACCCATATTTCTATGAAATGATATTGAAAGAAATAACATCATTTACAAGAAAAATAATATTCCCTACGAGAACAATAATATTCTTTACGAATACGAAAAAAATAATACCCCTTACCTTAGTAGGAGATTGGATACTGCAATAGTGTAGTAGTAGAATACGCTTCTTTTTTCTCTCTTATTCTCTCTCTAAAGTTTCTCTCTATATAACTTTGTGAATTGGTGAGAAATAATGAAGAATTTAACTTCTATTTATAGAAGATTTGAAAGTGGCCCTTGGCTTTAACGAAGGGTCAAAATGACTCCTGGTAATATTGAAGAGGCAACTACTATTTGCGAAGGGGCAAATAACCCTTGAAAAAGCGAAGAGGCAAGTAACTCTTGAAAAAACGAAGAGGCAAGTTACTATTTGAGTTACTATTTGTGAAAGTGACTCTTAGATGATGACCTATGGGTCCCAACTTACAAAATATCACATATCACCATTATTTCCTTCGAGTGTCGACAACTTCCTCTAATGGTTATGTTACTCATCATACAATTAATCAACGTTTTTTAATCCTTCCATAATTATTCACAATTAATATTATAGATTCACAATATTGACAACCAGATCGTTCCCAGAAAAGTGGGGCTTTCCGATACGAAGGGTTTGATTTGATTTGCAAAAGCGTTTGATTTGATTTGCAAAAGCTTCTCTTTTCGATAAGTTTTATTAAAATGAGGCTTTGAAAGCAGGTTTTCAAACCCTTACGCTAACATAGGAATTGAAGCATATCGATACTTTAATTTTATCTTTTCAGCCTTTTGGCTCAATTTGAATGGCGATTGTCGAGCTGCGAAGCATCCTCGACCACAAAATATATATAAGTGTTGGTCTTCTCATGGGCATGACAGCCATCAGAGTGACTCTGACACGACAAACCATTATTCTCATTATGTTAAGACCTTAAAATTGGATAACCGTTTTAAGGTCTTTCGGATGTACATTTTTACAGAAAAACTGGCAGGGTACATTCGTAAAGTGGAGTTTTTCCATCGTGAAAATCAGATTCAGATCAGTTTGATCGTGAATCCCACGATTCCTAGGCTCACATAGGGAGACTAATAAACCGGCACAGTTCAGATTTGTACAGAAATATATCCAACATCTCTAGAACCAAGGATTCATCAGAAAATCCTTGCTCGCACATGGTCGAAGCGTCTCGTTCCCACTAGATAGCGATCTATGGGCCGCGAGGTAGCTTTTATAACTAAAACTAAAAAAAATGCTAGATTTAGATAAATCTCAGCCATTCTAGCTTCCCAGTTCTGTCTGGACCTATTTTGAACCGTTTGAAAGCTAGAGTTGGCGAGATTTAAAAAAATCTAGTTCGCCCGCAGAAGTATCAGTGCATATTCACATCAAATTAATATTTGAAGCATCAATTTAATAAAATGAGTAAAGCAATATATATATATATATATACGAAAGCGATAGAGGGCGATGGGTTTTCTATATAATTATATATATATATATAAATATATATATTTATATATTTATAAAAGCTGTATAAAAGCCACAGAATGATCTAGGCTGGACAGAATGTAAATATATATAGAAAAGCAGTAAAGGGCGACAGACATTCTATCATGTGCCCGGACATAAATGTAAATATATATATATATATATGTATATTTATAAAAGCAGTAAAAAGGCCACAGAATGATCCAGGCCGAACTGAAATATAAATATATATATATATAGTTAAATATAGACAGAAAAATAGTCAAATCAGGACTGGAAAGATAACCCAGTTTGGTGAATGGTGCATATATATGTATATATATATATATATATATATATATAAAAGCAGTAAAAAGGCGATAAAATGATCCAGGCCGAACTAGAATGTATATATATATATATATAAGTAGTAAACTATCGCGGATTTAACATCCGGGCTTGACAGAATTGAAAAATTAGTATATATACAAAAAAAAAAGTCAAACTCGGAATGGGAAAATAACCCAGTCCAGTGAAGTTGCTCAACACGAAGATATAAGTAGATAAAAGTTGTTAGAAACGACGAATCGTCAATCCGAGTTGTAAAAATGCCAAAAAATGCGTTTAGGTACTAAAATGTACCAAAAGTTAACAAAAACGGCCACAGAACTGAGTTCCGGGCATATTTATAAAACGAAACTTGATATTCAAGTGTATAAAAGTGCAAAGAAGTAGTAATAACTTTTTGATCTAAAAAATACTCACGATGGACTGCTACACGGGCTCTTTGCCAAATCGTAAGTTTTAAACGTCTGAATCGACCGGTTAATTTTTGATATGTGGTAGTATGTGGGTATATCTACATGTTAGAGTCAAAAAATTTGGGTTTGGAAGAAAAGAAAATAGATGGAAAACCAAACGGGCAGGGGTTCAGAGCGTTTCTGAATTATGAAATGAGTTAGGGGTCACCACTTATTTATAGACCCAGGAGAAGCAACTCTACCTGCGACAGCTACAGGTAGAGGTGCGGCTCTAAGTGGCGGGGCCCGCATGGCGGGACCCATTGTATCGAAGTACTTGTACTCCGAGCAACGCGAGGTCCGATTCAAAACTTTTTAACTTTTGATCGAAGCGTCCGTTTGAGGCGTGCTATAACTTTCCAAAAAGCCATCGCCGAGAGTGTTGCAATGACATAGGAATAAACCTTTTCCGAGTCCAAAAAGATGGGTTCATAACCGGGTCTTTGATTTCTCGCAGTTTATCCGTTGAGCTGTCTTATGCTGTTTCCACTCGGGATTATTGTTATGGTTCTTTCTGACCCTGGTGGCATCAATCAGGCTTAAGTTTGACCGAATCGACTTTAAGTTGGTAAAATGACCATTTTGCCCATCCCGGGGTTGCCCTTAGTGCTGGCATGGCCTTCAGCTGACTGCCTGAGGTTGTTTCCAAGGTTTAGATCCCATTCGAGTCTGTTTGTTCTCAGTGTTGTCTCCCAGGCTGACTTGGTCCTTTCAGGTTTTCCTCTGGAGATATTGTGATGCTTATGGATTGTTTCTGAAGTTGACCTGACCTCCAAGATTGAGACCGGGGCTGACCTGTACTTCCCGGGTTAAGACCAGGGCTGATTTGTACCTCCCGGGTTGAGATCGGGGCTGACCTGTTCCTCCCGAGTTGAGATCGGGGATGACCTGTACTTCCCGGGTTGAGATCGGGGCTGACCTATACCTCCCGGGTTGAGACCGAGGTTGACCTGTACTTTTTGGGTTGAGACCGGGGCTGACCTGTACTTCCCGGGTTGAGACCGGGGCTGACCTGTACTTCTCAGGTTGAGAATGGGGATGACATGTACCTCTGGGGTTGAGACCGGGGCTGACCTGTACTTTCTCGATTGAGATCGGGGCTGACATGTACTTCTCGGGTTGAGATCGGGGCTGACCTGTACCTCTTGGGTTGAGATCGGAGCTGACCTGTACCTCCCGGGTTGAGATCGGGGCTGACCTGTACTTCCCAGGTTGAGACCGGGGCTGACCTGTACCTCCCGGGTTAAGATCGGGGCTGATCTGTACCTCCCGGATTGAGATCGGAGCTGACCTGTACTTCCCGGGTTGAGATCGGGGCCGATTTGACAGCCCGATATTGAGACCAGGGTTGATTTGATGGCCCGGTATTGAGTCCGGGGTTAATTTGACAGCCCGATATTGAGACCGGGGTTGATTTGACGTCCGATATTGAGATCGGGGTTGAATTGACAGCCCGGTATTGAGAGCGGGGTTAAATTAATGACCCGGTATTGAGACCGGGGTTGAGTTGATAGCCCGGTATTGAGATCGGGGTTAAGTTGATGGCCCGATATTGAGACCGGGGTTGAATTGACAGCCCGATATTGAGACCGGGGTTGAATTGATGGCCCGGTATTGAGATCGAAGTTAAATTAATGACTTGGTAATGAGACCGGGGTTGGATTGATTACCCGATATTGAGACCGGGGTTGGATTGATGGCCCGATATTGTGATTGGGATTGGATTTGATGGCCCGGTATTGAGACCAAAGTTGAATTGATGACCCGATATTGAGACCGGGGTTGATTTGATGGCCCGGTATTGAGACCAAGGTTGGATTGATGACCCGGTAATGAGACCGGGGTTGATATGATGGCCCAGTATTGAGACCAGGGTTGAGTTGATAGCCAGGTATTGAGACTAGGGTTGAGTTGATGGCCCGGTATTGAGACCAGGGTTGAGTTGATAGTCTGGTATTGAGATCGGGGTTGAGTTGATGGCCCGGTATTGAGACCAGGGTTGAATTGACAGCCCGGTATTAAGACCGGGGTTGAATTGATGGCCCGGTATTGAGACCGGAGTTGAATTGATGACCCGGTATTGAGACCGGGGTTGGATTGATGACTCGGTATTGAGGCCAGGGTTGGATTGATGGCCCGGTATTGAGACCGGGGTTGGATTTGATGGCCCGGTATTGAGACCAGAGTTGAATTGATGACCCGGTATTGAGATCGGGGTGATTTGATGGCCCGGTATTGAGACCGGGGTTGATTTGATGGCCCGGTATTGAGACCGGGGTTGAGTTGATAAGATAATTTTGCCCTCCTACAGTGTTAGTAATAAGGAAATGAAATTTCGAGTGTCTACAGGTGCCCCTCTTTATCATGTTCATGTAATGCAGTGGAATGAACAGGATAAAGATTGCTAGACACTAGAAATGCAAATGCAACCGGCAAGGCTATGTATGGCATGATACGTGATGAATGTTAGATACCTTCGAGGGGTTAGGGTTGTCATTGAATGTTCACGTCACTCTCTGCGGAGGATAGCGCTATTCACGATAACCTTTGGGATATTATTGTCAGGCAATTCCTGGTAGGATATCTGTAACGATTGAGATTTTATAAATTAAATTTTAATATTTATTGATTGAATAAATATTTTATGTGATTTATTTATTGAGTTGAATAAATAAATTATGTGATTTTGTGGAATGATTTAATTAAGAGTTATATATCAATTAAATGAATATTTAATATTTAATTTAATTGATGTATATTGATTTTATAGTATAGTTCTAATTTAATTGAGATAATTAAATTAGATGAATTATGTGATGAGTGTTACATGAATTATAATGAATTATAATTAGTGAGTAATTATAATTATGTGATAATTTTTATGTGCTTAATTGATGTTAGATTTTAATTAGTTAAATAAGAATGTTAAAGATTTAATTAATTAAAGTGTAACATTAAAGTATGTGTGAAAAAGATTTATTAAAATAAAGAAAAGAGTTTTTAAATTGTTTTAACCAAACAAGGCCCTTACTTTTGTTTTAAACCTGTTTACCAAACATGGCCTTATGACTTTTCAAATTCAATTTTTGTAACCTATGTAATAAGTAGTAGTTAGTATAGCAATTAGTATATTACTTATTAGCTATATTAATATTATAAGTTACATATATATTATATATGTATATGTACATTATATATCTATAATATACGTTAGTTTAAAAAGTTATTCAGTTAGTTTTATAAACAAAGAAAGAAATAACAAAGTGAGTTAGAGAGAAGAAGAAGAAGAAGAAGAAGAAGAAGGAGAGGGAATTGCTAAGCTTGAAGCCTAGAAATCATCATCTTCCTCCTTCAACCTATTAACAAAGGGTATAATCTATAATCTCTACCCTTATATTTTTAGAACTCAATTTATGTGTTCTTCGTGTTTTATTCTCTGTCAAAGCAAAATTTCATGAAATTGTAAAATCATGAATTGTGTATACATAGTGTATTCATGTGTTGTTTATAAGTGAATTGTATGCCATGAACAAGTTTTCAGAAATCAAATTGGCTATAAAACATGTTTTAATGGAAAATTGTGTTCTTATGAAATTTTCATATTTTTGGTTGAGTTAAAATGAAAAAAATTGATGTGAGCATGAAATTTATGTGTGATATGTGTTATAGCATGTTTGTATAAGAGTTATATAGTTTTTTTAGCAATTCAATCCATGTAATTTCGATGAACAAGAAGAAATCATGTTCACAATAATTTACTGTAAACTAATTTTGAAAATAGCCTTTTAAACTATCAAATTGGTGTTTGATTATTGATTATTGTTTAAATTGATTATGGGGTATGTTAATATGTTAAGAATTAGAGTTATTACAATTGGAAATTCATGAATTGGTTTAAAAATGAATTCGCAATAGCAATTTTTTTCAAGAACGCTTGATATTGTGTTTTTTTTCAAAAATCATGAAAACTGTGTTTTGATTATGTGTTGTAATGGTTTTGGATGTTATAATCATGCTAAGAGTCTAGAATTTTGTTGTCATTAAGTTTCATGTACATCATGTTGAGAAAAATTAGATTTTAGTGTGAAGAAATAAGCCAAATTGGCTTATTTCTCTGCCGTTTGCGAGCTGGGGGAACCCACCAGTAGTGGGCCCCGCCCCCAGCGGGGCTTTTAGCCTTGGGGGACCCGCCCCAGTGGGTTAACCTGCTGTCTGGGGAAAAGTTTTGTGCTTCGTTGAGTTTTTGTGCCGTGTTTGTTTAGCTAACGCATATTGATGACTTGTTAAGTGTAATAGATAATGAGATAACATACTTTTGATGTGTTTAAGATAATTTGAAGTCTTATGTTATTATATTATATGTGTACTTGGATATTATTATCATAAGGTACAATGTGATAGTTAAAGTGCTATACGTGTATGAGGTGCATGATTGTGAGTTTAGACTCACGTATGTGTATTAGTAGCAACGTAAGTCGTAACCATGTTGTTAAGTTGGACTTGAGTAAGAAGTTCAACGATTATAACGTAACAATCATGTACTAATTTATGTTATAAAAATAATATAATATGTAGGGTAATTGTGAAAGTGATTGTATATATTAAACTGTAGCTTGCGCGTGAGGCAAGTTTCCTATCTCTAAACTTGTTATTTATATTGTGCAAGTTTTCTAAACCGTTCTTGTACGCTATGCAAGCATTATCATTGTATCTCTTCATTGTGCAAGTTCTCTAACCCTTGCTCATTATATCATGCAAGTTTATTTCTGATTCTTAACTTGTTACATATTGTACAAGTTATATTGTATTCTAATGTTCATAATGCACAAGTATTTAAGTATTATTGAAGTAATGTGATCTTGAATTAGTTGTTCAAGCAAGATCTACTTAATCTTTCAATTTCTTTAAGTTATTTCTAATGCATGACTACTTATTACGAAGTCTATTGTTATATCTTACAATTAGTTCATAGTTCTTATAATATCGAACTAATAAAGTATTGTGAGTCGATTCAACTACTCCTTAGTTGATGATAGTTGAAAACTCCAAATTTCCTTTTAGTCATCCAAACCAAACTTTCTTTGGTGCGGACTTGTATTCAAATACTGAGATGAACAACCCTATTTATTAGGGGAGGTTACTACGCGGAAGCGTTGAATGTTTGTGCACAATACATGGTACAAATGGTTGATCCCCCTAAGTACGTGTTAAAGGTCCATAGTCAATGACTATTTAAGATTTTAAATAGAAATATTTATAACCTAGGACATAGTTCAAGGTCGTATGACCCTCAGATGAATTCTATATTCGAATTTTAAATATGATTAAAGAATTATTATTCCATTCTTTATTTTGATGAAAGTAAAGTTATTCAAACTCTTTTGAAGTTATTCAGTCATGTCATATCATTGTATATTTCAAGTGAGCTTTTGTTTGCTCACTCTTGCGTATTTTATAACCCTTGTAGTTAAGGCCGAGAATGTTGACATACCATCAACAAGTAAAGGGAAAGGAAAGATTAGCAAGTGAAGACTTGTTGTTTTAAATCTTGATTGTAATTAGACTAGTTTATGATATTTTATTTTCACATTTATTGTTATGTTAAGGTTAGCAAACCTGGGATTTATTTTGGACAAGTTGTAATCCTTTTTCATAAGGAAGATTTTATTTATTGATGAGGTTGTAAAATTGCTTTACATTCCTATTTATTGGGTAGATGTATGTTTTATTTAGAAAGTGAACACCAAATCTTGTGGAAATGAAGTACCCGGATTTGGGGGTGTCACTATCAGATTTAAGCTATCACAGAATGTTCTTGTCACTTTCTGGTGGGGATGACATTATCCATGATAGCTTTGTCGACTCTGATGGGGATGACCTTATTGATGCTACCTTGGTTGGAGATCAATGGTTTCCCACGCCTGCCGATACTTTTCATGAGGCATATTTTTCTTTCGGTTGACGTCGTTGCACATTACTGCGAGTTTCTCCGTTGGGGATATATTTCGGTCACCAAGTTACCTTAGTGGATACTTCCGATGTCTGTCCTGGCGGTAATTTACACTGGTAGTTTGCAACAGGGGGTTTGAATCACCAATCCTTCTCGATGCTCCCTTTGAGGATGTGTATAACAGATTCCATCATCGAAGATGGATTATTATATTGCTTCCATCACCAAATCACTTCTGATTCTTCGCGAAGTTGTGCCAATGGCAGAGACGTCGCTGGGGTTGAGCCAACGGCTGAACTGTCACCGGTCTATACCCGACACTTCGCTGGGGTTGTGCCAACGGTTGAACTATTCTCCGTCTATACCCGACGCTTTGCTAGGATTGAGCCAATGGTTGCACTATCATCGGTCAGTACCCGTCGCTTCGTTGGGGTTATGCCAATGGTTGAACTATTCCCGGTCTGTACCCGACCCTTCGCTGGTGTTGTGCCAACGGTTGCACTATTCTCGGTCTGTACCAGACGCTTCGCTGGGGTTGAGCCAACGGTTGCACTATCATCGGTCAATACCCGTCGCTTCGTTGGGGTTGTGCCAACGGTTGAACTGTTCTCAATCTGTACCCGATGCTTCGCTAGGGTTGAGCCAACGGTTGAACTGTTCTCGATCTGTACCCGACACTTCGTTGGGGTTGAGCCAACGGCTGAACTGTCCTCGGTCTATACCCGACGCTTCGCTGAGGTTGAGCCAACGGTTGAACTGTTCTCAGTCTGTACCCGACGCTTCGCTGGGGTTGAGCCAACGATTGCATTGTCCTCGGTCTATACCCGATGCTTTGCTGGGGTTGAGCCAACGGTTGAACTGTTCTCGGTCTGTACCCGATGCTTCGCTAGGGTTGTGCCAACGGTTGAACTGTCATAGGTCAGTACCCGATGCTTCGCTGGGGTTGTGCCAACGGCTGAACTGTCATCGGTCAGTACCCGACGTTTCGCTGGGGTTGTGCCAACGGCTGAACGGCCATTGGTCAGTACCCGATGCTTCGCTGGGGTTGTGCCAACGGCTGAACTGTCATCGGTCAGTACCCGACGCTTTGAAAGTGGCCGTTTTCGGCAGTTTTGCATAGTTTTTTTAGCGGTTTTCATCATTGGTCCCCGAATATTGCTTCGAGATGAATACCAAGGGTTTTCAGGGAGTTCCCCTTTCTGTTAGTATATCGTTGCTTAAATATAAACTCCGTTTCAACTCGAACCAAACCAAGTCGGAAGGAGTGGGGCCCATCCTAGGGAGCCGCAGTTAGAGGGGTAGCTGTCGCGGGTGGGGCCACTCCTTCCTGTGTTTTTAAAATAGGCAACAGGCTCTCATATTTTCAAGTTTTAATTTTGAGTTTCAAACGGAATTCAATTTTCTTTTTCAGATATATGGAGTTCGGGCAGCCTTTTTCAAATTCCGTTAGCGACCATGCGTTCTGCACACTTCAGGTAACTTTTTACATCCTTTTTTTTCGCAAATTTTGACCGTTAAAAGTATGTAAACCACGTAGGGTGCTTTTTGACGCAATGTATGAAAAATGTATACCTATATGACCTGTTAAATTTTTTTTGACTTCATAAGTATGCATGTTTTACTGTAATGCACGTTTTGATGAAAGAAAATTCAGATTCTGAGATAGTCAATTTTTGCTCTTTTTGATCAGTTTACTCATTCTTTTTTAGGCCTAGTGAGCCTGAATTTTCAACTAAAAATGTCCATGGTAATTTGGCTACCATATGAAGTTTACTTTTGATTTTATTTCATAAATATAAATTGTTCGTGTTTTTGGGAAGGTGTGCTACTGAATAGCCACCTAGACATGCCTGTTTGCATGCAGACAGTCCATTTTACAAGGGAGACTATGGCGAATTTTTTTCAAAAGTTTAGGCATTTAAAAAACATGCAATTATGACTCCACTGGGGATTTTTGACTGACCCATGCATGTTTTTAGGATTTAGCTTTTGAAAAAATGCAGTTTTGACTCTAATGGGTATTTTTGACTAACCCATGCATGTTTTAGGACTTAGAAATGCATAAAGTATTGATTTAAATTAATAAGCCACAGGTTTTAGGCTTACCACACCCCTTCTGAGGTGATTTGGAGACTTTGTCTAGGTGATGGACCGAGACAGACCTGGCAGTGCTGATAGGGTTGTTCAAGGGGTTAGACGGAGACGAGCTTCTGACGTTCCTTAGCCACTCCCAGTACGGCCACCTCGTAGGTTTGTAGAGTCGGTGATTCGACCTGCACAGGATGAGCAGTCGATTAACATAGATGATGAGGAGGCTCCTTTTGCTACTCCCGTCCCAGGATAGGCCCCACGTGCGGAGCTTTCGGGTATTATTGTGTCGACCCAGGAGCTGTTAGGAGACTTGAGTCATCATCCATCGCGGTTTCTTCATGCCAATGAGGTGACTTGAAGTTTTCTTCTGTTTGGATTTTCTTTCTTTCTTTTGCCATTCTCAAGGCATAAGTTTTTGATACGGGTTGACTTTTGATGCAGGTTCCCGGCTTCACGCAGACCAGAGGGAACTGGTTTAATGTGCACTCCCTCTATCATACTATGCATTAGGAGTACAAGGACATCGTCGATACCTGGGGGTTTTAGGCATTCTTTTCTATTCTTCCCCGCCGTTGCCCCTGGGGTTATATAAGGGCTTTGTCTGAGCGCTGGTTCCACCAGACTCAGTCTCTCTACTTGTTGGACTTTGAGGTGATGATGACCCATATAGACTGGAGGTTCATCACCGGCATAGAGTTCGAGGGTGAGCCAGTGCCTGTCGTGGCTAACATCACACCTACTGCCATTCGGTCCCTGCTGGGAGTTCCTGTGACGGCAATCAAGGGCTGGACAGTTTGATCGGGTCCCTTGAGCATAGATGCCCAGAGTGGGGCTTTAATTGAGCCTCTGCCTGATGATTAGAGGATTAGGGATCGCATCTTGAGGCGATTGTTTCTGGTGATCATCAGGGATTATTTTCTGGTGGACAACTCATCGACTGTGTCCTTCGCCCTGGTCAGCGCCACCCGATATGTAGAGCACCTCAGTGACTTTGATTGGGGTACCTACACCTTCGCCTATTTTCTCCGGGGCATGCGCATGCGCTCGAAAGGTTTGACGAAGGCTTGGTTAGGATTTACCCATTTTTGCTGGTGAGTACATCTTTTTTGTACCTTTTTAATTTCTACATTTACATTTGTCAGTCTTGGTCACTGAGGACTTTTGATATTTATATGGCCAGTTCTGGGCATATGAGAGGCTTCCTTGCCTTCGTCCCGCTACTGCTTTAGGCCTAGATACCTATCCCTAGGGATGGCGTTGGCACCACTCCACTCTGACGGAGGTCCCTGTTGCTGAGGGTTTTACCCATTCCCGTCTGCAGTTGGAGCTTTTGACATCAGGATGGATCTCATAGATCCCATATACCTCCGAGTTTTTGGCTGTTGGATTTGAGGGAGGCTTCCCCACTGGTAGGGAGTTTGCATTGTCGACCAGCAGAGTCCTATTTTTGACAGAGGGAGGCTGGGAGCTCTATCTAGGAGAGCGTGTTGTTCGGAGTATCATAAGTCAGATCCATATTCCCTTTGTTCCTCCGGCTTGGCATCATTGGCCATTAATCCAGCCACTGACAGATATCCCTATGGAGGGCGTAGACTGCTTTACCCTATCAGAGGGCCCTTATAGCCAGGAGGCATTCAGCAGCTAGTGGAGTCCTCGCACGATTGGAGCTCAGACTTGTGCTACCCAGTTCATGGAAAATATGGTGCCAATGTCTTTGATGATGACAGACTGGATAGCTTGCCTCAGGGATCCTACTCACTTGTACCAGATCACAGGGCACCCAGGAGTTGGAGAAAGCTCACTTACTTATCAGGCATCTTGGCCGAGATTCGTCAGAGGCATCTTCTTTTGATCCATCCGGCTCCGTAGCGGGCCGTTCCATAGGTCCATTTTCCAATAATTTTACAGGGGCTGATCCTCCCTTGTACCGCCCAGACATGCCTGATGACCGCGACTTTGTGTCCACGGAGGAGATGGAGCAGGTTAACCACCTGAGCATAGATGTTTTGGATCTTTTTGGATAGCTATTGTAGCTATATCTTTTGGTCGGCCACTGTTTTGGCTGTTGGGCGGTTGTGCCCCATTTTAATAGACTACTGTTAGTAATTGGGTGGTGGTGCCCCATATCCCTGTACTTTTTATTTTACTTTATATTATCAGATATGGATGATGCTTGTAGTAGATAGTTTATAGATATGCATGATATTTCCTATTTATCGCATCATATTTATCATTGTCGTTATGCATGTATTATGTCATGTGTATGCATTTAGACAAATGAGTTCAGATTTGACCCCTGGATGGTCTTGTGATACGGTGATACAGATGACTTCGTCCACCGTCAGTCGTATTGAGCACTTACCACCATCTGTGGTGGCATTATCCTTGAGATCATGGTATGAGAGCCTGCCCTTCCCAGCCAGAGGGACAGTGGATCAGATGCTAGGGCATTCATTGGCCCTTGTAGACTTTCAGGTTTCGTACGGGTTCGTAGATTGCCTTTTACCCTTTTGGATACCCGAGAGACAGGTTTTCTGCTTTGGACGGCACTAGCTGACTTTGACTTTAGAGGAGTATGAGCGGTTCACTGGTTTGGCTATAGACTTTCCCTGCGCTCGTACTACGATCAACGACATGAGGAGACCGTTTCTTCGGATGTCTGGTCTACGTCAGAGTGTAGTTTCAGATGAGATCGTTTATGAACACGTAATCTCTATAGACTTCTTGATTGATCGTTTCGGCCGGCTAGACAGCTACTATCGTCATGCTAGAGATTTTATTGTCTCGGCAGAGGCATGATATTTGGCCAAGATATATATTTTGATGATGTGTATAGTAGCCTACGTCTATATGCCACTTCACTTGGACCACTTGGATGTCGGATTGATGGTCGTGGTTCGGGCCCTTAGATAGGGTAGCACTATTCTTCCGATGATATTGGCCGAGACACTGAGAGTAGCCACCCACTGCAGTACCCACCTGGAGGGGTTTTTTAGAGGCAGTTCGGTCTTGTTGTACGTATGGCTCATGTCCCATTTACGTCCGATTGGATTTTTCAGACACTAGGGGTATTATTTCACCCGTGAGATAGCCATGTCTTACTCTTTTCAGCCAGCGGAGTGTACTGACGTAGAGACATAGTCAACATTTCTATCTGATATTGTGCATCCTTTTTTAATTTTTCCCTGCTCAGGGCTAGTCTCCACCTATAGCTTCATCACCCACGCATCTGGCATGGACTATTTGCCCCTAGCAGGATTAAGGGGAGTGACTACTTACCATCCTCTGGCTGTTATGGGCTAATTCGATCAGTTTTAGAGCCTGCATCAGTTCGAGGGAGCTATTAATCAGAGGATGTCAGCTTGGTCTATGCCATCTGCCGATTTGATTAGAGTGTACGAGTGTTGGACTCATAGGGAGAGGGCTGATTTCTCGACTAGCCATCCAGATCGTTCTCCAAAGTATTTGGCATGGTTGGAGGCCAATATATCAGCAACGGCAGTCATCCATTTAGCTCCGATTGTGGACTCAAATGAGGAGGAGCCTACGGAGGATCCTGATTCTCCCACTGAGAATGAGTTATTCATGGGTCTGACAGTAGCACTAGTTAGTGATCCGCCGATCATTCCTATCGGGACAGATCCGGTTTTGGTAGACTCACTAGGTAGGATGACCTTTGAGAGAGATCAGGCTAGAGCGCTGATGTTGACTGCCCTGTCTAGCAGAGATATAGCTTTTACGGAGGTAGATGAGGCTCGAGCCACTAAGTATACAATATTGGTGGAGAGAGACAAGGCTCGATCTACTCAAGATGGTGCTTTTATAGATGTTGAAGAGACTTTGATTGCTAGGGACGCGGCTTTTGCAGAGAGGGATGAGATCCGATCTGCCAGAGATATAGCTTTTGAGGAGATTGAGGAGATTTTGATTGCCAAGGATGCTGCTTTTGTGGAGAGGGATGAGGCTATAGCTTCCCAGGATTTCCACATTATCGACAGTACTGCTCTCCGTTCTTATACTCATGGTCTGGTTACCAAGATGAGTTCTTACATTGATGATCACAGCGTGACTATGCAGATGGTTATGGATGTTCTGACTCGTATGGAGGCTGAGGGTATTGCGCTTACAGCGGCTCCTCCTTCAAAGAGAGATGCCATATTGGCATTGTTGTCCCGCTTATCCATGGGTCCAAAGACTAGCTTTGTTTTTCCTGCACATACTAGATCAACCATTTTTGTCATGTACAGGATACTATGTATATATTAAACAGTATTATATATCAGAGAAATATATTTTTAATTCACTTCCCTATTTGGATATGTATTGTCATTGCTGAGTGATTACCACTTCTTTCATGACTTGCTGTTTACTGATGTATCTTGAGCTTCTCCTTGATGGACTGACAGTGAGATGTCAGAGAGTATCTCAGATAGATCTGCTGACCAAGGAGGCTTGATAGTTTTTAGGATTCATATGGTTTTGGTGTTTTGGAACTGGTTTTTATTGGTTTTTTTATCTTTTTTTCTTGACGGTCACACCGTACCATGAATGGCTGCCTACGTACTCCCGGGTGTAGGGAGATCAGGTCATTCGTAGTTCAATTTTTTGTGTGAGAGAGGTTTGAAAAGTATTTATCTTGTGTTTTAAGTTTGGTTTGATGAGTTTTTTAATTTTTTGTTTTGTTTGACCGCACCAAAAATGGCTGCCTACGTACTCCCGGGTGGAGGGAGATCAGGTCATTCGTAGTTCCGGTTCTAGTGAAAAAACAAACCTGATTTGATTTGTAGGACTAGGATGCGGGTATGCATGCGTCTCAGACATAGTACCTTTTCACGGTGTCTGAATTGATGAGTTAGGGAAATTCATTCCCATCCACTTCTTGCAATCTGATAGCTCCTCCCGTCAACACCTCCTTGACAATGAAAGGGACTTCCCAATTAGGGGCGAACTTTCCTTTGGCTTCATCTTGATTGGCCAAAACTTTCTTCAGCACCAAATCATTTTCTTTGAATTTCCTTATTCGAACTTTCTTGTTATATGACCGAGCAATCCCCTGCTGATATAATTGCCCGTGCAAAATGGTTGTAGCCCTCTTTTCATCTATCAGGGGACAGTTAATGGTACCGATCTTGCAACCATTGATCTTCTTCCATCTGAGCATCGATTAACACTCGTAATGACTTCATATCTACTTCTATGGGAAGGACTGATTCCATACCATAGACCAATGAATAGGGGGTAGCCCCAGTAGAAGTACGCATTGACATCCTGTAGGGTAACAAGGTTAGAGGCAACAAGTCAGGCCATTCTTTATGATTGGCAGACATTTTCTGCATTATCTTTTTATTGTTCTTGTTGGCCGCTTCGACAGCACCATTCATTTTGGGATGCTTGATGTGGAACTTGTTGCATAGTTCTATCATCATCTGATGGTTTAGGTTCTTGGCGTTGTCTAATACGATCACCTCCGGTTATCCATATCGACAGACGACATTGTTTCTAATAAACCCAATGATGACCTCTTTGGTGACTTTGGGAAAAGAGGCAGCTTCAACCCACTTGGTAAAGTAATCGATCATGGTGAAGATGAATCAATGTCCATTGTCAGCTTTGGGTTCTACTGGGCCTATCACATCCATTTCCCATATGGAGAAAGTCCATGGTGAACTCATATTGTGTAGCTTATTTGGAGGAGCGTGTATGGCATTTCTATGTACTTAGCATTGATAACACCTCTTGGCGTGGTCATTACAGTCAGCTTTGAGAGAGATCCAATAATGCCCGATTCTTAATATCTTCTTGGCCAGCAAATGACCGCTCATGTGTGGACCGCAGATTATGCCGTGTACTTCATACATCAATCTCTGGGCTTGATCTTTATCAAGGCATCTTAAGAGTCCTATTCCAGCATCTCTTTTATAGAGTGCATCTCCTCTCAGATAGAACTTCATGGCCATCTTGTGAATCCGCTTTTGTTCGGAGTGGCTTGCCTGAAGAGTGCATGATATTCATCTATTTGTATTCCTTTATGCGTAGTCTATTGCATGTTTGGTTGTTAATAAAGGCTTAATAGGTTTGTTTATGGGTTTCAAATCAAAATGATGATGAAATGAGGAAAATGGGAAGATTGTTGGGATTTTAATGCTGAGTTGGATTCATGGTCTTGGCTTGGAACTTAGATTTTATTGTAGAGCTATTCCTTAGCTTTCCGTAACATCTTGAATCGTCCTAATCGGAGTTCATAGGAAAGAGTTATGACCTTTTTACCGAGCGAAAGTTGAAACCTCAGAGTTTGGAAGTTGCAATTTACATAGCAGTCACTTGGAGTTGATTTCAACCTTGATCCAATCAGAATCTGTCAATGCTCAAAGAATGAAAGTTATAGATCTCGTCGACAGCTTCAATTTAACAGGTAGCGCACCCCGTAAATCCTTCCAGATCAAAAGTTATGATTGTTTTACTAAAGGATGTCGCAGCAAAAAATAGACCTGCGTAAACCGCGCCCAAAATAGCGCTGACTGCGCTAGAACACCAGATTTTCTGACACCTAAGCGCTGACCGCGCCCTAGTAGTGTTAAAAGAAGCGCTGACCTCGCTTGGCGGCGGGAAGACAGCTTATTTAGGTGTTTTAGTGTCCAAGTTGAGTTGTAATAGGATTTTGGGATGCCTAAAGTGTTAGGGTTTCTCTTAGGACTATAAATACTTGATTATAACTTGGATTTAGGGGGAGATCTTTGGAGAACTAGAAGGAGGCTATTCATTCATTAAACCCTAGTTTTGGAGAATCAAGGCATGACAAGCTAAACTACTCAATTGAATTCTGAAGGGATGTTGAACCTTATTCATAATTAATGGATTGATCAAGTTTACTTTATTTATTTCTTCGTATGTGAGATTTATTCTGATTATCTAGATAAACTTCTTGTATGCTATACTATTTGATTTATTTGATATGGCCAATTAGATTAATCTGATAAATATCATCTGCTAGATTAAGTTATATATTAACCAAACGATGTATGTCTAATCATAAGTAGCAATAAATGATACTTGATTGTGGACAAGCTTTTGGGTATTGTTAAGGTTTTCAGAAGACAAGTTAAATAATTCCTGATTGTGCAATTGTTGCTTAGAACAATCTAATTTTCATTCTTCATGCTTCTATTGTATTAAATATAAATTGATAGTTCTGGGTTATATGATAGTTAGGATCTTTTGTTGGCGATCGTCGCATTAGATTTACACATAAGGAGAATTTCGGATAATTAACGATCGCGGTTATCTAGGGTTGTTAATCTCATTGAAGGATAAATATTGTAAAACTTGATTAATCCATGATTGTGAAAAGGTGATACTAAACTGAAAAATTGAAGATTTTTACTTATTGATATTTCTTATAAATTTACTTTTGTTAATTTAGTTATTCAAAACAAAATCCCCAATTCACTGGAAAATAATTGGATAAAAATAAAATAATACACTCTCTATGGTATCGATCCTTGCTTATTGCTATACTCATTCCTATGATAGTAAAGTAGAAGTAAGGTATTAATTTAGGAGTGCTAACGACAGCTCCCAAATGTTGGCGCCGTTGTCGGGGAGTGTTATTTGTTTCTGTTTATTCTTTGTTTTTCGTTTTTCATTTTTCATTTTTTTTTTGTTTTATGACTCAATCCACTCACTCTATTGACTTAAATTTTGATCAAAAGATTAGAGAAAATTGAAGATACAGAAGAAGCTCTTGTTCCAACACTTGAAAAGGAAAAGATGAAGGTGCCAAGAAACAACAGAACTTTAAAAGAACTGGCTACTCAAGACCTTGATCAACCATCCTTGTGTATTGAATATCCTACTTTAGATGTTGCTTTCGAACTTAACTCTGGACTAATTCGTCTTTTGCCTATTTTTCGTGGTCTTACAGTTGAAAATCCATATAAGCATCTAAAGGAGTTTCATGTGGTGTGTTCCACAATGAAATCACAAGGAGTGACAGAGGAGCAGATAAAGCTTAGACTTTTTCCGTTCTCATTAGCAGATTTGGCTAAAGACTGGTTATACTAACTTCCTTCAAGATCAGTACGATCATGGCTTGAGATGCAAAAGTTATTTTTTGAGAAGTACTTTCCTGCTTCGAGAGTTGCTAACATAAGGAAGGAGATATGTGGAATCAGGCAGTTTAACGAAGAGAATCTCTATGAGTATTAGGAAAGGCTCAAGAAGTTGTGTTCCAACTGTCCACCTCACGAAATTGATGATTATCACTTGATTCAGTACTTCTATGAGGGGTTGCTACTATTGAATAAAAGCATGATTGATGCAACAAATGGAGGAGCACTGGTAGACAAGACTCCAAAAGTTGAATTGAACTTAATTGTAAACATGGCAGCTAACTCGCAGCAATATGGACCTAGAATGGATCATACACCTCAAAGGGTAAATGGGGTAAGTACAAGTAATATTGAACAACAAATTTCTGAATTAACTACTTTGGTTCGTCAAATGGCTACAGGGAATATGCAAGTTGCAAAAGTGTGTGGAATTTGCTCAAAGTCAGGACATACCAGTGATGCTTGTCCAATATTGCATGAGGATGAAACTGTGCAACACGTCAATGTCGTGGGAACATTCATAGGATATCATCAGCATCAATATGATCCTTGGGCAGAAAGTCATAATCCCGGATGGAGATATCATCCTGACTCGAGCTACGAAGTACCTGCTATTTCTAGAACGTCTATGGAGGATATGTTCAAAGCTTTCATGAATCAGACGCAACAGTTCCACCAAGAGAAAAGGACTTCTATCCACAGGTTGGAGAATCAGATGAGTCAGCTTGCTACCATAGTTAGTAGTTTAGAATCTCAGGGCTTAGGGAAGTTACCTCCTCAGTTTGTTGAGAACTTAAGTGCAATGGGATGTGACGAAGAGGAGCAGAAGGATTCAGTGCTTACTTCAAGAACAGACAGTAATATAGAATTTGATAAAAGAGAATGAACAAGAGAAAGAGGGGAACAATTTGATAAGTTCTGCAGATCTCTACAAGAAAGATGTGGATTCATCTCCATTAATACAACCAACAGAAACAATGTGTGATACACACCATCGAACCTTTACTATGGAAGTAGACAATGCAAAGTTCCAGTTCAACGCATATGAGGCTAAAAGGTATCTTAGTAATGTTAAATCCATTTTTGCTATTAATGTTGTGGATTATTCAGTTCAGGAATCTTTTGATCGAATACAATTATACAAGGAGGATTTGATGGCTGGAAAGGAGGAGGATCATGAAGTACAAAATGTTCCTAATTTAGAGCTGAAACTGTTACCAGTCCACTTGAAGTTCACAAGTCCAATTACATAGAATGAGAGGGAAGATGTCAAGCCAATGACAATAAACAAAGGCAGCTGCTTGGGAGGCAACCCAAGAATTTAGATTTGATCTTTCTATCCCTTTCCTTTTTAATTTGTTAGTTTTAGTAGTTATCTACTTTGCATGATTTTCTTGCATTGGGGACAATGTAAGGTTTGAGTGTGGGGGGAGGGAATTTTAGATTTTAGTTTACTTTATTTTTTTTAAGTATAATAGTCTAAAAATTTGCTAGAATTTGGAAATCTGCCAAAATTTTTGCCTGGTTCCATGATTTTATTCACCTAAGTGTTGAAGGGTAGAGTCATAAATTGAAAATTGATTCTTAATTTCAAGATCTGTTGGTATTTAGTTGATCAATGAATGTTAAAAACTAAGTCAGTAACCAGTGTACTTGATTTTTATTGAATTTATTGATGCATGAGTGCTTGAATATGTGAAGCATGCTTAGTTGACAAAGTTATATGCGGAGTTGTCTATGTGCACTAATTTCTTGCTTTAGAACTGTTTCCACTGCTATGTCAATAAAAGATCCTTGTGAAAAAATAGTGAAAAATTGATGTATGGAAAAATTGTGAAAAATCTGTTTCAATGTGAATTAACTGGGTATCCAAGCCTCAGGAAGCATCAGTTTTAATGCTGAAATGTGTGATGGATAAAAGTAGCTTGACTAGTCGACTTTTGTGGCCTTTGTTACTTGAATGAGTAAGCCCTAGGGGTGTCTTTACACCCAGTGCCCTAAGACCATCTGGTTTGGGAGTTGTTGGTGGAAAGTTCGTTACATGGGTAGCACTGAAAAAGCCTAAGAAAAGGAGACATTGCACATGTCAAGAAAAAGAAGAATACAAGAAAACATCAAAATATAGTCATCTGGGATATAAAGAAGGTTCTTCGAAAAGCAAGGCAAAGTGCAGGAAAATTTGTTTTGAGTTATGAGTTAGTGTGCGTGATTTTTGCTCCATAATAACTAAGTTGGGTAAGTATGTGGATTGTGGGATAGATACTTATGTGGATGCAGTTCGATTTGATGAAATTCATTGGTGAGGTGATAAGGTTAGTAGTCATGAATTAATTAATGAGATGATAATAGGGTTTCTGTTGATAAGTATTAATATTCATGAATTTTAACTTGAGCTTTTTGATGCTATGGTTGGATAGAATTATGTGAATGATAACATAACCTTGGGTTTGGTTTACACGAGGACGTGTAAAAGCTAAGTGTGGGGGAATTTGACGATTGCATGATATTCATCTATTTGTATTCCTTTATGCATAGTCTATTGCATGTTTGATTGTTAATAAGGGCTTAATAGGTTTGTTTATGGGTTTCAGGTCAAAATGGAGATGAAACGAGGAAAATATGAAGATTATTGGGATTTTAATGCTAAGTTGGATTCATGGTCTTGGCTTGGGACTTGGATTTTATTGTAGAGTAATTCCTTAGCTTTCCGTAACATCTTGAATTATCCCAATCGGAGTTCATAGGAAATAGTTATGACCTTTTTACCGAGCGAAAGTTGAAACCTCAGAGTTTGGAAGTTGCAATTTACATATCAGTCACTTGGAGTCGATTTCAACCTTGATCCAATCAGAATATGTCAATACTCAAAGAATGAAAGTTGTAGATATCGTCGACAGCTTCGATTTAACAGGTAGCGGGCCCCGTAAATCCTTCCGGGTCAAAAGTTATGATTATTTTACTAAAGGATGTCGCAATCGAAAATAGACCTGTGCAGACCGCGCCCAAAATAGCGCTGACTGCTCTAGAACACCAGATTTTCTGACACCCAAGTGCTGACCGCGCCCTAGTAGTGTTAAAAGAAGCGCTGACCTCGCTTGGCGGCGAGAAGACAGCTTATTTAGGTGTTTTAGTGTCCAAGTTGAGTTGTAATAGGATTTTGGGATGCCTAAAATGTTAGGGTTTCTCTTAGGACTATAAATACTTGATTATAACTTGGATTTAGGGGGAGATCTTTGGAGAACTAGAAGGAGGCTATTCATTCATTAAACCCTAGTTTTGGAGAATCAAGGCATGACAAGCTAAACTACTCAATTGAATTCTGAAGGGATGTTGAACCTTATTCATAATTAATGGATTGATCAAGTTTACTTTATTTATTTCTTCGTATGTGAGATTTATTCTGATTATCTAGATAAACTTCTTATATGCTATACTATTTGATTTATTTGATATGGCCAATTAGATTAATCTGATAATATCATCTGCTAGATTAAGTATATATTAACCAAACGATGTATGTCTAATCATAAGTAGCAATAATGATACTTGATTGTGGACAAGCTTTTGGATATTGTTAAGGTTTTCAGAATACATGTTAAATAATTCCTGATTATGCAATTGTTGCTTGGAGCAATCTAATTCTCATTCTTCATGCTTCTATTGTATTAAATCTAGACTGATAGTTCTGGGTTATATGATAGTTAGGATCTTTTATTGGCAATCGTCGCATTAGATTTACACATAAGGAGAATTTCGGATAATTAACGATCGCGGTTATCTAGGGTTGTTAATCTCATTAAAGAATAAATATTGTAAAACTTGATTAATCTATGATTGTGAAAAGGTGATACTGAACTGAAGAATTGAAGATTTTTACTTATTGATATTTCTTATAAATTTACTTTTGTTAATTTAGTTATTCAAAACAAAATCCCCAATTCATTGGAAAATAATTGGATAAAAATAAAACAATACACTCTCTGTGGGATCGATCCTTGCTTATTGCTATACTTATTCTTGTGATAGTAGAGTAGAAGTAAGGTATTAATTTAGGAGTGCTAACGACAGCTACCAAATATTGGCGCCGTTGCCGGGGAGTGTTATTTGTTTCTGTTTATTCTTTGTTTTTTGTTTTTCATTTTTTATTTTTATTTTTGTTTTATGACTCAATCCTCTCACTTTGACTTAAATTTTTGATCAAGAGATAGAGAAAATTGCAGATACAGAAGAAGCTCTTGTTCCAACACTTGAAAAGGAAAAGATGGAGGTGCCAAGAAACAACAGAACTTTAAAAGAATTGGCTACTCAAGACCTTCATCAACCATCCTTGTGTATTAAATATCCTACTTTAGATGTTGCTTTCGAACTTAACTCTGGACTAATTCGTCTTTTGCCTATTTTTTGTGGACTTACAGTTGAAAATCCATGTAAGCATCTAAAGGAGTTTCATGTGGTGTGTTCCACAATGAAATCACAAGGAGTGACAGAGGAGCAGATAAAGCTTAGACTTTTTCCGTTCCCATTAGCAGATTTGGCTAAAGACTGGTTATACTATCTTCCTTCAAGATCAGTACGATCATAGCCTGAGCTGCAAAAGTTATTCTTGGAGAAGTACTTTCCTGCTTCGAGAGTTGCTAACATAAGGAAGGAGATATGTGGAATCAGGCAGTTTAACGAAGAGAATCTCTATGAGTATTGGGAAAGGCTCAAGAAGTTGTGTTCCAACTGTCCACCTCACGGAATTGATGACTATCACTTGATTCAGTACTTCTATGAGGGGTTGCTACCAATGGATAGAAGCATGAATGATGCAGCAAGTGGAGGAGCACTGGTAGACAAGACTCCAGAAGTTGCATTGAACTTAATTGTAAACATGGCAGCAAACTCGCAGCATTTTGGAACTAGAATGGATCATACACCTCAAAGGGTAAATGGGGTAAGTACAAGTAATATTGAACAACAAATTTCTGAATTAACTGCTTTGGTTCGTCAAATGGCTACAGGGAATATGCAAGTTGTAAAAGAGTGTGGAATTTGCTCAAAGTCAGGTCATACCAGTTATGCTTGTCCAATATTGCATGAGGATGAAACTGTGCAACACGTCAATGTCATGGGAACATTCATAGGACATCATTAGCATCAATATGATCCTTGGGCAGAAACTCATGATCCCAGATGGAGATATCATCCGTACTCGAGCTACGAAGTACCTGCTATTTCTGGAACGTCTATGGAGGATATGTTCAAAGCTTTCATGAATCAAACGCAACAGTTCCACCAAGAGAAAAGGACTTCTATCCACAGGTTGGAGAATCAGATGAGTCAGCTTGCTACCACAGTTAGTAGTTTAGAATCTCAGGGCTTAGGGAAGTTACCTCCTCAGTTTGTTGAGAACTTAAGTGCAATGGGATGTGACGAAGAGGAGCAGAAGGATTCAGTGCTTACTTCAAGAACAGACAGTAATATAGAATTTGATAAAGAGAATGAATAAGAGAAAGAGGGGAACAATTTGATAAGTTCTGCAGTTGACTTTTAGAGGGCTAACTTTTAGGGGAACAATAAAGAGGGCTGACTTTTTGGTCAAAGCCAACAGTTGACTTTTATGGAGAAAAGTTAAAATTGGAGTTAGAGGTGGAATATGTTATGATTTATGTGAACTATATATGTGATTAAATAAATATACATTATATGATGTGAATACATTTATTTTGTATATGAAGAGAGAATTAAGAATAAAGTTATGTAACCTAATATATATATATATATATATATATATATATATATATATATAAGGTATGATATTTAAATAACATAAGGGTTATAATACAAGAGGATGTTAGTATGTAAAATATATACTAACCCTAGAGATTTATTTTATATATCTCAAATAATTAATTTTATAACTAAGTCTAATTGGGATATGAAATTAAAGAGGCATGAGGAAGGAATTTATTTTCAAACGTGGGAAATGAAAACCCTAATTAAATGATTAGGGTAGGATATAATTAAGAGTGTTGGACTGTGATAATGTTCATAGCCCAAGGAATTAATTAGAGAGCCCAACACATTATATAAGGTGGCCCAACTAAGCCCACCAAGTGTAAAAAATTATTGAACCCTAATGACATATTTAGTTTACTTGTATATGGCAAGTCTAGTTGGGTTATGCAAATAAAGTATTATGATTGATTTATGGGAATGTGTAATAGTCCAAGTAATATATAATACTAGTGGACTAGCCCAATTAGATTAATAATCAAGCCCACTTATTTTATTGGAGGTGGACTTGAATGTCATTAGGTAAATTAATTAACTTAGCCCAACATATAGAGAAATAAATAGTAGCCCAAGTATAGTATAAATGAACTTGACCACTAGTGGCCCAAAATAATCATATGAGCCCAAGCATTAATTAAAGAGGCCCAAATCTTGGTCCATTGAGGGAGGGACTTTTTAGTCATTAGAGTAAGTAAATAATACAAGAAAAATAAATCTATAATGGGAGAAGAGGAGGGACATGGCCGGCCCTATGGGGGTATTATGGGGAGAGATAACAATTTTGTTAAGCTTGTCCAAAATTTTGGTTAAAATCTACTAAATCTACCAACTAAGTCATGTGTCACTCTCTTAGCATGTCCAACACTTATGGTTAAGTGTACAAGCAACCATTAGAATGATTAAGAGAGAGAAGTAATTGAGGAGGGAATATTTACACACTTAATCATACTTACTCCACTTACTTCATTTTATTCCTTACACTTCCAAGCTCCTTAGCAAAAGAAAAAAATATATAGAGAGAGAGAGAGCCATTTCGACCACTACAAGGAGGAAAGGGGAGCTTTGATCTTCATGCATGCTAAGTATCTAAGCTACTTTGGAAGAATAAGAAGAATAGCAAGAAGAACTAGGTAATGATTCTCAAAAATTTCAAGTTTAGATTACTTATTTCGTTAGATTTTGACGAAACAAAGAACTTCATGTTTGATCTTTAAAAAAAACTCTTCATCTATATAAATATAAGTGTTTTATATGAGGGTAAAAACATTTTTAAAGTTGAAAGTTAGATTAAAAGAGAGAAAAGAGAGATTTGTACAAAAATAGGTAAAGAAAAGCTTATGCATGCATACACTAGATAACTTTATGTTAGATTTTTGAGATGCATGTGGTATATGGTTAATATCATGTTATAATGTTAGATCTTGAGTTAATAAGTGAAACTTATGGATTTATATGAGTTCATATGATAAAGTTTGGAAAAAGAAAGTTAGATGAATTTTTGAGGAAAATTTTATTTAACTAGTGTGCTATAACATGTGCATGTTGAAATCTACAAGTGATATTTGAGAGTTTCTTTCTTGGTATGCTAGATACATGAGTTAAGGGCAAAAACCCTTTGGAATCACTTAAATATGTTTAAAAATGAGCAAGTTATGAATTTAATCCCAAACTACCCAACTGTTGTAATCATACTACTGATTAGTCACGTCTGGGCTATTTTCGGTAACCAAAACAGACTCAAATTTGGTGTTTGATATATGAAAAATGTAGTTCGGGAAAATACAAATCCAACGATACCAAATGGACCTAAATTCGAGATGTAGATCTCGAGATACAAGTGTTTCCGTAAAGGACCCCAAATCTGAAAAACAAACTAACTGTTGTAAACATCCCTGCTGATCAGTCACTTTAACCCTGATTTTCGGGACCTAGACAGATAAAAATTTGATGTTTAATAAATGAAAACTGTAGTTCAGGAAGATATGAATCCAATGCCTCCGACGGAACCTAAATCCGAGTTGTAGACTTCGTTCTACAAGCGTTTTCGTGAAGGACCCCAAATCTAAAATTTGGGCAAAAATCATAGTGATAATATGAAGTGAATGGAAATTGAGTTATTATAATAAATAACTTTTAAAGCCACCAATGGGCTAGTAAGTTAATTACATATAAAGTGAAATGTAATTAACTACTTAATTATTATTTAAATGATGTTAAGTAATAATTAAATAGAGTTAGTGTTAATAAAATAACTAGTTATTATTTAATTAAGATTAAATAATAATTAGAATTAAACAATTATTTAATTATTATTTAATTAATATTAAATAGTAATTAAAGAATATTTAAGTAAGATTAAGTAATAATAAAGTAATTACTTACTTACATTGACAGAAAAATTTATAGAATTAATTATTTATTATTTAAATAATAAATAAGGGCGAATGTTAATTAATTATTCTTTCAATAATAATAAGGAATAATTAAAGACTAATGAAGTGAATAATTAATTATTTATTTATTCAAGGATAAGAAATTAATTAATTATTATTAGAGACAAATAATAATTTAATTATTCATTATTTAATTAACATTAAATATTGACGAGATATAATTGGTTATTATTGATTATTAAATAATAACTAAAGGTAATTAATTAATTACTATTTAATTAATATTAAATAGTAATCAAATGAAGAGGGAGTTAGCAATTAAAGGGATTTTAAATAACTCCTTAATTAAACAATTATAATAAATTGTTTAAAGATCTAATAAGTGTTTATCACCTAAGAAAAACTTTATTAATTATTAAATTATTAACCTAAAATTAATTAAATATCTTATAGGATTAATGATAGTACATTATATATATGTACGTTGTGATTATATTATTTGTTAAATAATAGTGCAAGTAAGCGTATAGATGAACAAGTATACGCAATACTAATTGATAGATCTACATTATCAATGTTAGGTTATTCAAAGAGTTTTAATTAAAGCTAGTAAGCCGTAGCTCGTCGAACAGGCAAGTTCCCTAACTCAAACTCGAGTTATTATTTTCGAAGCATGTTAGTGAATAATTATTGTTGATTATTCACATCTATACTGATTATTAAGATTCGCACTTTGTGCAATTGAATTCTTGTTCTATTATTATTGAACTGCGAATTTATTAAAGTTCTTTTATTCTTGAACTGTTTATAAAATTGGATCTATGCTAGTTGTGTCAGCTAGATCAAGCATGTTTAAAATTTATTAACTCAAATTCATTTTGAAGACTTAATGCATGTCGCATACGTTCATCAAGTATGAAAGGCTGATCACCTTCATTACCCTAAGGTTCAGTAAAGTTGTTCATGGTCCTTGTTGACATTAAACGTTCTTGATTCAGTCATTCAATTACTGAAGTTATGATTCATGCTCTTTCACAATTATTATATTGTTGAAAATTCGAAAGTTCATTCTTTCTTTCAATCATGATATATCTTTATTGAATTTAAACTTGCTGGGCAAAATTGTTGTTCACCCTTGCTATATCATGATAACAAAATTATAGATTAAGACGAAGGTTCAAAGGACACAGACAAGAGCAAAGTACAATCTTAGATTGTTATGCGAATAACTATTTAGTTATCTTATGTAAATCTTTTGTAATTTTAAATGTATGTATTCAGTTAAGGTTAGTAAACCTAGGGAAATGTTATAAAATCATGTGAAATAAACAATATCTGTTTATTAATTCCGCATTAAATGATAGAATATGTATGATGATGAAGTACCGTAACGTACCAAGTCCGAGGTTCTCGGGACCTGGATTTAGGGGCGTCACAGTTTGTCCATCGAGGGAATCAGATTCTGATCGATTGGATCATGAATCCCACGATTCCTAGGCTAACATATGAGTAGCCAATAAACCTGGACAACTCAAATTTATACAAAAATATATCCAAACGCTATAATGGCCAAGGATCCATCAGTAAATCCTGGCTAGCGCTAATCCAAAGCGTCTCGTTCCCACTAGATAGCGATCTAAGGGCCGCGAGGTTGCTTTTACAGCTGAAACTAGAAAGAAAGCTAGATTTAAATAAATCTCAGTCATTCTAGTTTTTCGGTTCCATCTGTACCTATTTTGAACCTTTTGAAAGTTAGAGTTGGCGAGATTTAAAGAAATCTAGTTCGCCCGCAAAAATGTCAGTGTCGATTCATATCAAATGAATTTTTAAAGCAACAATTCATTAAAAATGAGTAAAGCAATATATATAATTATATATACGAAAGTTGTAAAAGGGCGATGGGTTTTCACTCGCAAGTCCGGACTGGAATTGAAATATATATATATATATATATATATATAGATATAGATATATATATTTATAAAAGCTGTATAAAAGCCACAAAATGATCTAGGCTGGACAGAATTGAAATATATATATAGAAAAACAGTAAAAAGGGCGATGGGTTTTCACGCCTGTTCCCGGACTGAAATATATATATATATATATATATATATATATATATATATTTAAATATATACAGAAATATAGTCAAACCAAGACTGGGAAGATAACCCAGTATGGTGAATGGTGCAAAAATAGTAAAAATGCCACAAAATAATCTAGGCCAAACTGGAATATAAATATATATATATAGACAAAAAAGTAGTCAAACCAAGACTGGGAAGATAACCTAGTGTGGTGAATGTTGCTTATATATGCATATTTATATATAAAAGCAGTAAAAAGGCCACAGAATAATCCAGGCCAAACTGAAATATAAATATATATATATATATATATATATATAAAGACAGAAAAGTAGTTAAACCAAGACTGAGAAGATAACCTAGTGTGGTGAATGTTGCTTATATATGCATATTTATATATAAAAGCAGTAAACTATCGCAGATTTGACATCCGGGCTTGACAGAATTGAAATGTTGGTATATATACAGTTAAATATATACAAAAAAAAAAGCCAAACCCGGACTGGGAAGATAACCCAGTCTGGCGAAGTTGCTCAAAAAGAAGATGTTAGTAGTGTAAAAGCTGTTAGAGTTGACGGATCATCAATCCAAGTTGTAGAAATGCCAAAAAAATGCGTTTAGGTACTTAAATGTACCAAAAGTTAACAAAAACGCCCACGGAACTGAGTTTCTGGCATATTTAAAAAACGAAACTTGATATGCAAGTGTGAAACAGTGTAATAAAGTAATATAAACTTGCTAATAGTAAAAATACTCACAATGGACTGCTACACTGGCTTTTTGCCAAATCATATGCTTTAAACATCCTTTTCTACCGGTTAATTTCTGATATGTGGTAGTATGTGGGTATATCTACGTGCTAGAGTGAAAATTTTGGGTTTGGAAGACAAAAGTTTGGTCGAGAAACGAAAAGGGTAGGGCTCCAGAACGATTTCTAACTTGAAAATGAGCTTGGGGTGCACTCATATATATAGACTAGGTGGAAGCGGGTCTAACCGCGGCTACCTCCACCCTACCTGCGGCTCCACATGGCAGGGTCTGGGTGGTGGGCCCCGTCACCTTGAAGTACGTGCACTTGAGCAATGCAAGGTCAGATTCAAAACTTTCTAACCTTTGATCGATCGGAGCGTCCGTTTAAGGCGTGCTATATCTTTTCGTAAAGCCCTCGCCGAGAGTGTCTCAATAACATAGTATTTAACCCTTTTCAAGTCCAAAAAGACGGGTTCATAATCGGGTCTTTGTTCCTCGTAGTTTATCCGTCGAGTTGTCTTACGCTGTTTTCACTCGGGATCACCGTTGTAGTTCTTTTTGACCTTGGTGGCATCAATTCGGCTTGAGTTTGACCGAATCAGCTTCAAGTTAGTAAAATGACCATTTTTCCCCTCCCGGGGTTGCCTTTAGTGCTGACATGGTCTTCGACTGATTTCTCGGGGTTATTTTTGAGGTTTGGATCCTAGCTAATTCTGTTTGTCCTCAAGGTCATCTCTGAGGTAGACTTGGTCCTCCCAAGGTTGACTCCGGGGATGATGTGATGCTTTGGGTTTGTCTTTGAAGGTTGAATTGGCTTCCTAGGGTTATCTCTTGGCTGAACTGGACCTCCCGGTTGTGATCGGGGCTTAATTGTACCTCTCGGGTTGTGACCAGGGCTGAAGTGATATCCCAGTATTGAGACCGGGGTTGACCTGACGGTCCGGTATGGAGATCGGGGTTGACTTGATGGCACGGTAGTGAGACTGAGGTTAATTTGATGGTCCGGTATTGAGACCGGGGTTGAACTGATGGCCTGGTATTGATATCGGGGTTGAACTGATGGCCTTGTATTGATACCGAGGTTGAACTGATGGCCTGGGGGTTGAACTGATGGCCCGGTATTAAGACCGGGGTTGAACTGATGGCCCGGTATTGACACCGAGGTTGAACTGATGGCCCGGTATTGAGACCGGGGATGTGGTTGTCCCGGTATTGGTGATCGGGGTTTAGTTGACATCCCGATATTGGTGATCGGGGCTGTGGTTGTCCCGGTATTGGTAACCGGGGTTGAGTTGACATCCCGATATTGGTGATCACGGTTGAGAAGATAGTTTTGCCCTCCTGCAGGGTTAGTAACAGGAAAACAAAATTTCGAGTGTCTACAGTATGCATCATAGAAGCAAAGCTCCACGAATACAGAAGATGCTGAAGTCTGAATGATAGGAACTGCGTTTGTAGTGCCTAGTGAGCAAATCGTGTAGCAATCAATTCTGAAGAAAATACTCTATGATCAAATGAAGCTGATTCCACCATAAAGATTCCAACTAGAAGGAGATATGCAAGGAAATCTTACTTATGCATGAAAAAAAGAATAGCACATCCTTCTCTGAGAAGAAAGTATCAATTATGGGGGAGCAGTGATCTGCTATGTGTGGCAGCACTAATGATGACAAAGAAGCACAGTTAAGAAATCCTTCGGATCTCCCAATCAATGAAGATAGTTGCACTAGATGACAAGGAAAGTGCAGTTGAATAGATGGAGATAGTGAAGATTATGGAAGAACGACTGAAGATATGGAGGTAGTGGAGTTTAAGAAGTAAATGAAGAAGTGTAATTCTTGCTAGAAGTCTTGAGATAAGCTCAGAAGACAGGTCAACCTCTCCTGCATATCTGTTGACCACTCCACGAATATCTTGTTCACTTCTGTTAAGTTCCTTAAATATATGCTTATCCCAACAACCTCATCCCAGTTGCAAAGTCCCAAAACTTTGTGACTGATGAACCAAATAAATCTTCATCCTCAGTAGTATTAAGTTGATATCATCTGCAAGATTAAAATAGATTTTAAGCAAACGAAGTGTGTCTAGTCTAAGTAGCACTTAACAGTATTTTATTGTGGTCAAGCTTTAAAATATTGTTAAGGTTTTCAGAAGACAAGTTAAATAATTCCTGATTGTGTAATTATTGCTTAGAATAATCTAATTCTCATGCTTAATGATTCTATCATATTAAATCTAGGCTAATAGTTCTAAGTTGTATGTTAGATAGAATCTCTTGTTGGCGATCGTCGCATTAGATCTACACTTAAGGAGAATTTTGGATAATTTGCGATCGCGGTTATCTAAAGTTATTAATCTCAGTGGAAGATAAATAGTGTAAACACTTGGTTAAATCATAATTATTAAAAAGGGAAACTGAACTGAATAATTGATCTTTTTACTCATTGATATTTTCTTTAAACTCACTTTTATTAATTTAATTGTTTTCAAACAAAAACCCCCGAATTCATTGGAAATCATTGGATACTTAAAATATAAGTCACTCTCTATGGGATCGATCCTTGCTTATTGCTATACTAATTCTTGAATTAGTAGAACCTTAGTAAGGTAAATGTAGTAGTGCTAGACGACAGCTACCAAATTTTGGCGCCGTTGCCGGGGAGTGTTATTTTATTTTAAGTTATTCAATTGTTTTCATTTTTTATTATTTTATTTTATGCCTCGATCCTCTCACTCTCTTGATTTGAAATTTGATCTAGAAATAGAGAGAACCGCACGAAGGCTTAGGAAGGAAGCTCGAAAACCCAAGGTTCACTTGCAGATTCCAACGAAGCTCAATCACAAGGCCTAAACATCGCACTCTCGCTTCTTTCGGACCAATCTTCTTCTTCAAGCGAATCAGACGAGAAGATGGCGGTGCCAAATAACAGGACTTTGAAGTAGTTGTCAACTCCTAATCTTACTCAACAACCTCTTTGCATTGACTATCCTGTTTTAAATGTTTTGTTTGAACTAAAATCTGGACTAATTCACCTTTTGCCTACTTTTCGTGGTCTTACAGATGACGATCCATACAAACATTTGCAGGAATTCCATATTGTGTGCTCCACCATGAAGCCACACAATGTCATAGAGGATCAGATTAAGCTAAGAGCTTTCGCATTCTCATTAGGGGATTTAGCAAAAGATTGGTTATATTATCTCCCCTCGGGATCAGTACGATCATGGGACGACATGAATAGGCTATTTTTGGAGAAGTACTTTCCTGCTTCACGAGTAGCCAACATCAGGAAGGAGATTTGCGGAGTCCTGACAATTCAGTGGTGAAGCACTACATGAATACTGGGAAAGATTCAAGAAGCTGTGCTCCAGCTATCCACCCCACCAAATCGACGATCAACACCTCATCATCTACTTTTACAAAGGGCTCATACCGATGGATAGGAATATGATCGATGCTGCTAGTAGAGAAGCATTAGTGGATAAAATACCAGAGGCTGCAAAGAATCTAATTGCAAACATGGCCGCTAATGCACAACAGTATGGAACACGGAATGTTCATCCGGCGCAAAGGGTAAGTAAGGTAAGAAAAACGAATGTAGAGCAACAGATTTCTGATTTAACTACTTTGGTGAAACAATTAGCTACAGGTAATGCACCAGTTGCACAAGTTTGCCAACTCTGTTTAATGGCGGGGCACCCTACAGATGTATGCCCGACATTGCAAGAGGAGAACACCGAACAACAAGCAAATGCAGTAGGAAATTACCAAGCTCAGCCGCAGAGAAAATATGATCCTTTCCAACACATACAATCCCGGATGGAAGGATCATCCAAACTTCAGTTATGGGGGTGCTAGGCCACAGGCACAAGGATTCTACCCAGTTAGACCGCAGTTTCAGCCAAATCAGCCACAGTACCAACCCAAACCTGCAGCACCGACCAATCCTGGAGCATCTATGGAAGATATGTTAAAGACATTCATGAACCAAACATAATAGTTCATGAATCAGACACAACAGTCCCAACAAGAAACAAAGTCTTCCATCCACAGCTTGGAGAGTCAGATGAGCCCATTAGCCACTACTGTAGGTCGGTTGGACTCTCAAGGTTCAGGAAAGCTTCCATCGCAAACTGTTGTGAACCCAAAGGAGAACGCTAGTGCTATTACCTTACGGAGTGGAAAAAAGATGGACACACCAACAACAACAGTTGAGTACGAGAAAGAGCACGAAAAGGAGGAACCGGTGAAAAAAAAGGTACACCCTAGCCCTCCTTGTCAAATTAATGATGTTCCACTTCCCTTTCCTCATAGAAATTCTAGAAAGTCAAAGAAAGATGAACAAGATAAAGACATTCTAGAAACCTTTAGGAAAGTAAAAGTAAATATTCCACTACTTGACGCGATTAAACAAGTGCCACGGTATGCTAAGTTTTTGAAAGAATTATGCACTAATAAACGTAAATTGGAAAATGATGAGAAAGTCACAGTTGGGGAGAATGTATCAGCAGTGTTGCAAAGAAAAATGCCACCTAAATGTAAAAATCCAGGCATATTTACGATCCCATGTAAAATAGGACACACTAGGTTTGAAAAGGCCATGCTAGACTTAGGGGCTTCAATTAATGTTATGCCATTATCTGTTTATAAGTCTTTGAATCTTGGACCTTTGAAAAATACTGGTGTTATTATTCAATTGGCTGATCGTACTAACACCTACCCCCGAGGGGTAGTTGAAGATGTCTTGGTGCAGGTAAATGAACTAATCTTTCCTGCAGATTTTTACATTGTGGACATGGAAGATGATACATCCCCAAACCCATCACATATCTTACTAGGAAGACCATTCCTAAAGACAGCAAGGACCATCATCGATGTTCACAACGGGACCTTGACAATGGAGTTTGACGGTGAAAAGATCCAGTTTAATATCTACGATGCCATGAGGTACCCTAGTGATATTTGTTAGGTTTTTGCAATTGATATGTGTGACTCTCTAGTGCAGTAAACTTTTGAGCAAATTCAAAGCGATAGCTTGGAGGTGGCCATTTCCAGCAGTTTGGACATGGATGGGATATATGAACTTGAGCACAGTCAGGAATTGAAGGAAACGGTGGCTGCACTACATTCATTGCCTAAACACACAGATAAGCATTCAGTCCAATTAATTCAATTACCTGTAACTCATCAAAAATTATTATCATCTGTGGAGCAAGCTCCAAATCTTGAATTAAAATAGTTGCCGGCACACTTGAAGAATGCATATTTAGGGTCTAATGAAACTTTACCTATGATAATTGCTAGTAATCTAACCAAAGTGCAGGAAGAAAAATTGTTACGAGTCCTTAGGGATCACATAACGATTTTTGGTTGGACTATAGTGGACATCAAGGGTACTAGTCCCGCAATGTGCATGCATCGGATCTTGTTAGAGGAAGGAGCTAAACCAACTAGAGATGCACAGAGACGGTTGAACCCAACAATGATGGAGGCAGTAAAGAAAGAGGTAATTAAATTACTTGATGCAAGAATCATCTACCCCATCTTCGATAGTCAATGGGTAAGTCCGGTATTGGTTGTTCCTAAGAAATCCGGTATAACGATAGTCAAGAATGACAATAATGAATTAGTGCCCACAAGAATGCAAACAGGTTGGAGAGTGTGTATCGACTATAGGAGGTTAAACACCGTGACTAGAAAATAATAAGAGTGCCCACAATAATGAAGTCTTTATGGATGATTTCACAGTGCATGGTGATTCATTAGATGCATGTTTAGATAAACTGACACGTGTACTGGATAGATATTTAGAAACAAACCTTGTGCTAAATTGGGAAAAATGTCACTTTATGCTAGAACAAGGAATTGTGCTTGGTCATGTAGTGTCAGTCAATGGTTTAGAAGTCGATAAAGCTAAAATTGATATTATATCTGCATTGCCTTACCCCGTCAGCGTGCACGAGATTCGTTCTTTTCTTGGACATGCAGGTTTTTATCACAGATTTATCAAGAATTTCGCCAAGATAGAATTGCCCCTATGCAAGTTGCTTCAGAAAGATGAGGAGTTCTAGTTTAGTGACGAATGTAAGGTGGCTTTTGATACCTTGAAAGAGTTATTGACATTAGCCCCTATCATTCAAGCACCAAAGTGGGAGCTTCCGTTCAAAATAATGTGTGATGCAAGCAACTATGCTGTCGGCACCGTCTTGGACCAAAATAGTGAAAAAGTTGTCCATGCCATCTATTATGCCTCGCAGACATTGAACGCGGCTCAGATAAACTATTCAACAACAGAAAAAGAACTTTTATCTGTTGTATTTGCTTTAGAAAAATTCCAATCATATCTACTTGGAACTAAAGTAATAGTCTATTCTGACCATGCTGCTCTCAGGTACTTGCTGACCAAAAAGGAGTCCAAACCTCGAATCATACGGTGGATCTTGTTGCTGCAAGAATTCGACTTGGAAATCAAAGATAAGAAGGGTGCGGACAATTTGGTGGCGGATCACTTGAGCAGAATTCTCAAGGAAGAGGAAGCACTTCCTTTACATGACATGTTCCCTGACAAACAACTACTATCCATTGGCAATACAACTCCATGGTATGCCGATATTGTGAATTTTCTGGTGAGTAAGTTTTTACCAAGTGAATTTTCTAGATCTCAAAAAGATAAGCTTAGGAGTGATGCAAAACACTATGTTTGGGATGACACATATTTATGGAAATTTTGTGCTGATCAGATAGTTAGATGTTGTGTACCTGATAATGAATTCAATGCTATTCTAACTTTTTGTCATTCCTATGCTTGTGGGGGTCATTTTGGACCTAAGCGAACAGCACGTAAGGTGTTCGAGAGTGGTTTCTTTTGGCCCTCAATTTTCAAAGACTCGTATGAATTCTGTAAATCTTGTGAAAATTGTTAAAGGACTAGTAATTTATCTCATAAAAATCAAATGCCACAAAATCCTATACTAATTGTAGAAATTTTTGATGTTTGGGGTATTGATTTCATGGGACCTTTTCCTGTTTCTTTTGGAAATATTTGCATTTTACTGGCAGTTGATTATGTGTCCAAATGGGTGGAAGCTAAAGCCACTAAGACTGACGATTCTAAAGTTGTTCCAGATTTTGTCAGGACTAACATTTTTGT
This sequence comes from Panax stipuleanatus, assembly GCA_020205555.1. Taxonomy (NCBI): domain Eukaryota; kingdom Viridiplantae; phylum Streptophyta; class Magnoliopsida; order Apiales; family Araliaceae; genus Panax; species Panax stipuleanatus. Next base: position 56,763,950 of record CM035126.1, on the reverse strand, counting down.
CAGGTTTGGAGCACCACGGGCCATCATCAGTGATCACGGCACTCATTTCTGTAATAGGGTGTTCGCTGCCTTGTTGAAAAAGTACAACGTTCTTCATAGGGTCTCTACGTCCTATCACCCGCAAAGCAATGGCCAGGCTGAGGTATCCAACCTCGAGATTAAGTACATTTTGGAAAAGGTAGTCAACCCAAACAGAAAAGACTGGAGTCTGAGATTAGACGATGCACTATGGGCCTATAGGACGGCATACAAAACTCCAATAGGTATGTCGCCTTATAGGCTAGTGTTCAAAAAACCATGCCACCTACCTGTAGAGCTCGAACATAAAGCTTTCTGGGCGATCAAGCACTGCAATATGCACATGGATCAGGCTGGTATCAATAGGAAATTACAATTACAAGAACTCGAGGAATTACGGAACGACGCATACGAGAGTTCTAAGCTGTATAAATCAAAGACCAAAGCCTTTCATGATAAGCAGATCCTGAGGAAAAATTTCACTGTGGGACAAAAAGTCCTTCTTTTCAATTCACGATTGAAGTTATTTCCAGGAAAATTGTGCTCTCGCTGGGAGGGACCATTTGTGATTACTAATGTTTTTCCTCATGGTGCAATTGACATCTAGAATCTGAATACAGGAAATGTGTTCAAGGTGAACGGGCATAGGTTGAAGCCGTTTATGGACAGCAGTCAAGTTAAGGAGGTCGAGATTATAATATTGACGGATCTAACCTTAGGATAGCCAAGTGTTCTATAGTCAAGCCAACGACGTTAAAACCGGGCAGTTAATTGGGAGGCAACCCAACTTTTTTTTTAGTAGTTGTATTATTTAAGTCTATATATATAATTTAGTCTTATTGGGTCAGTCTAATAAATCCTTTCTATGTTGATGATTTTATGTGGTAGGATAGCATGAGGAGAAAGAGGACCAAAAAAACAAATCCATTAGGCTAGCGCGGGCCGCGCCTCTGAACTAAGCCTCCTCGCGCGGGGCGCGTGTAGAAACTTGAAATTTTGCTTTTGTTGTACTAACCCTGCAGGAGAGTAAAAGCGTTATTTTACTTCGGAGACAACCCTGAAGTAGGGCAAAAGAACCCGATCATCTCGGAGACAACCTTGGGAGTGATGCAGAGGACCAACGACGTCCGAGCATATCGCTAACTAAGCGAGGATCGACGAGCTGAGACAATGATCACCAAAAATTGCCTCAGTAAATCTCGAACGACGTGCCATCAAAGATAATCCATACAACTAATATCTGGACCTGGTGGATATATCTCGGCCATGAGTATCGACTTCCCGAACCCTAATCCAGTCAAAATTGATCTATTCTCTCTGTGTTCATCAAAGACTGTCTGAAAGGTCGAGCTGTGGAGGTCAACTGCTGCTGAACTGGGGCCAAAGGAACACGTGTCGAGAGTATAGGGCCCACTTAGCCCAGCCGCAACCATACATGCGGCTGGCCACAAGTATGTATGCAGCTGCCTTTGGCAGTTTAAAACACCCACACTAGCTCATTTTAAAAAAAAAGAGACATTTTAGAGAGCAATCATTCTAAAGAGAGAAAGGCTCGGATGGAACTTGTCTACTCCTCTTTGAAGCTTAATCAACCCATCTAGCATATACTTGGAGCCCAACTAGTGTTCTTAGTTCATCCCGGGAGTCAAAACGCTTGTTCACGTGTCCCCCAAGGTGAAATAACGCACTTTCGAGCTTCGTTTCTTTGTAAATGTTGTTCAAATGATAGATTAATGAGGTATCTTATTTGAATATAGTTAAACTTGTTGTATTTTAAGCCTATTGTGTAATAGTTGATAGATTTTACGTTTATATCTGTTATATTGTGCTTATTACGTTGTAAATCAAATGTGGAGGCTAGATATACCAAAATCTAAGCCTAATCTAGCCTTTGAGAGGTTATTAAGCATGAAGCTTTGACCCATGTGCTAGGCTGGCTTAGATTCATGGTATATCTATGAATTTATTGCTTTAAAATGGTCCCGGTAACCCCGTATGACCCTAAATATATATTTAGAGGTGAAAGGGGGGCCAAAACGGCTTAAACGGTGATTTCAATAGATGAAATCATCTAATATCAAAGCCGAGGACATTATGTATATGTAATTTTGTACAAATGATGTGAGCCTAGGAATCTCGATGTTGAGATCCCCGAACGGATCCGACTTGATTCCCACGATGGACCGGTTTTTATGATGTAAATGCTTTGAATAATGTAAATATCGTTGTACATGTAATATTTGGAGCTTGAAAACGAACTCGAGGGGTTAGTCTCGAGAGGTCGGATTCAAAATCCCATGATAGTGAAAACTTTAATTACGGGAGCTCGGTTCATCGAGATAGCTCATGCCCGATGATGATCCGAACCTTCTCAACGCTTTTGCATTCATATCATTCAAAATGATTTCTCAAAAAACCCACAAAGAGCTTTTGATGAATAATAAAGTGATTCAGGGTAGGTCACGTAATTAACATAAAGAATAAAAGGAAGTATCGAAGTCCTCGATTCCTAGTCGGGCAAAGGATTTGAAAACCTTAATTTCTAAAACCTCATTTCAATTCATATATTTTGTTAAAAATGAACTTTTTATCAAATCAAATCCTTCGTACCTAGGCGCAAAAGAGGTACATCACTACTTTCAAGTCACCAGAATAAAGACTTAGAAACAAACTAATAAAGCTTTCAAAATAAAACACACACACAGACACATACACATACACACTTTGAGCATAGAAAATCAATAAGATGCGATACCGTGCTTGCACGGGAGTCGGGGGGTGCCTAACACCTTCCCCTCGCTTAACCTAGCCCCCGAATTCCACGAATCTCGGGTATCAAGACCAATATTTTGGAGTCACGCATTGGACCATCTTGCGAAAACTATTAAAACTCGGATGAGTTGGTACATCCATTTCCAAAATACCAACTGGCGACTCTGTCTCATTCTGTCCAATTATAAAAAAAATAAATCAATCTTTTCAAATCGTCGACACATATGTCGGTACCAATTTCCTAAAACTTCGCCCTTTAAACGGAACCCCAAAGATATAGCAAAAGCGAAAGGGTAAAAATGTATTAAAATTAGGAAATCTTGGCATTCCTCTCCCTTCCCCCGAATAAAAGAGGATGGAAAACCAAACAAAAAGAAAAGGATCCCTCCTTCAACAAAAAAAGGAGCGGGGGGATTTCCTTCCTAGCGTCGACAGGTGGCGACTCTGCTGGGGATCAAAGAGGGCTTAAGCCGCGATCAAACTTTTGGTTTTCATTCTGCATGTGCATTTGTGTGAATGATCTTTGTGTGTGATAATTATCTTGATCTTTTAGCATTTTATTAGTGCCTCGCACAATATTAGTGCTTTGCACAATGTTATCATATTGTATGCGGTGAGGACGTGAATGTATGTGAATGTATGTTGTGTGGTACCTCCATTAGGAGGCAATCCCGTCGGTTGTTTATTACTAGACTCCTCTAGGTGTTTCCATTGTGAGGCTCATGAAAGGCACCACTCAGATCCACTCCAATTGAAACATGGATGTTTTCATCAAGTAAATTGCGAAGATCTGGGAACTAATTTCAAACAGCCCGTGAGAGTAACCCTAAGATAGGTCAGCCTCTGATAAACCAAACGCGCGGTGTGCTTCTTCATGCCCTATTTAATCTTCCGCACGTATAAAATGGAAATCATCTGAAATTGTCATATATACATCTTTCATATCCTGTCAATAATTCGACTAACCCGTTGTGTTGCAGGAAAAGATTAAAAAACCATTAAAATGATGCATAGCATATCATGCATTCCTATCCACCAATATCCAGGTTTTGTGCAGATTGGTCCTAAAACCCGATCTCGAGCCAAAAAGGCTCGTTCACCACCAGTCCAAATGGCTGAAGGAAGTTCATCAAAACCCATCCCTGTATCTCGAGATGAATTCGAGGAGTTTAAGAAGCAGATGGACAAGATGACGACCTTGTTAAAAGAACAGTGCAAAGTGTCTCAAGAATCTAAGCACAAGAGTCCGACTGAATCCTCTGTGCAAGGAGACATGAAAATATCCGAGGAGGAAGGCGATACCCAAATGTCGGCACCTACCTCTCCCCTCGATGTCGAAGTACCCAAGGAGGCCCCGATCCAGAAGATAACACGGGAAATCATAGACCTCCGGGAGGACAAAGACACTGGAGACATTAGGAAGAAAGTTAGACAAATGGAGGACGCTATTCGATTTATGAAAGGGACAGGATCTCATGGGAGCGTAAACTATTCGGATCTATATATTTTCCCAAAGGCGATATACCCGGATAAGTTTTAAGTCCTCGAGTTTGAGAAATATAACGGACTAGGAGATCCCTACACTCACTTGAAAGTCTACACTGGCGAACTTGGAACTTACGCCGAGGATGAAAACCTCAGGACGCAGCTGTTTCAGAAGAGCATTACCGGTGAAGCCCGAACGTGGTATGCACGGATAGACAATTCCAAAGTCAGAGGTTGGGAAGATCTGGCCCATGCTTTCCTCAACCAATATAGTTTCCAATCCCAGATGGCACCTGATCGCTATCAGGTCACCAAAGTTAAGAAACTGAGCAATGAATCATTCAGAAAATACGCTCAGAGGTGGAGGTGAATGGTAACCCAAGTTAACCCACTAATGGATGAAGGTGAAATGGTGACAACTTTCATTAATATACAAGAAGCCCCTTTCTATGAGAGAGTCCTGGCTGGATTAGGAAAATACTTCACCGAAATGATTAAACACGGGGAAATGGTAGAAATAGGTTTGAAGTCTGGAAAAATTAAGGATCTCACTGCCTTGGAAGCCGTAGCCAAGTACATACAATCGGGAAATTACGCCAACACTCCTAAAAGAGGATCGAAGAGGAAGGAAGAAGATGTCTCTTTAATATTACAAGGACAAACTGCCAATAAGAGCCCTAGTTCACCTATCCAGAGGCAGAACTCGCATCCAGTGAATACCCGAAATTCCACCGCAGTGAAAGTTGGGGAAAATAAGCGAAGAAGGATATTCACTCCTTTGGGAGACTCATTGGAGAATATATTAGCACTACTGATCGCCTAGAAAAAGATCGTTGAGCTTGCTCCACCTTCCGACCCCAATGGAAGGCAATTCGATTCTAGTAAGAAATGCGCCTACCATTCTAACTCACCTGGGCATGATACTCAGGAGTGTTGGACTCTGAAGCACAAAATTCAAAACTTGATTGACAGTGGGGAGATTATAGTCAAAGCGCCCGAGCAGCCGAATGTCAATAACAACCCTCTGCCTCAGCATACGGAGGAAGGAGTCAATATGATCAGTGCTGAAAGTAGGAAAAACAGTAAATACCTGAGGAAGATGGGAGAGTTACCCTCTGCACATGAACCTGGAATTTGGGGATACCCTGAAGAAAAGTATGGGGTAGAGCAAGACTTGGCTTCAATCAAGGCGCAAGTAGATCAGCTGGCAGAATTGGTTGTATACCAACACCAGTTGACCCGACAGCTAATAGACCAGGTCCTACCAAAGCCAACTGACCCCATATATGTCCAAGATGTTTTGACCTCCCGAAAGGAATGAATTCACTGCCAAGAACAGAACAAATGGACCGAAAAGATGGCCCGAGAAGCTAGATTACAGAGCTGGTGAGATTTTGTAGCCAAATGGAAATTCGCCCTGTTGAGGGAATCTAGGGAGGAGATTCTCTGCACCTTGATCGAGGAGGGGAAGATTACAGAATTTCTGCCACCCCCAGATAGGAGATAGAAGTGTTTCGATCCTTCCAGATCCTGCCTTTACCATTCTAATGCTCCTGGACATGCCACGGAGGAATGTTAGGTCCTACGACATCTAATCCATAATTGATTGAATCGGGAGAACTGGAATTAATGAACAAAGCTGAGATCTTCTCTGAGGAAGAAATAAACTACCCTCGAGGATCGAGGAATTTAGAAGGTATGATAGCCGTTATCCTTTGCATAGAAGGAACATCCGGCGGACCCATAACCATCCAAGGAGTATCTGAGCAGAGAAACAAAGCCACTCTTATGATACCAGCCCCTAAACCCCTGATGTTGGCTCCTTGGCCGCAACTCCCAATTTTTAGCCTGAATAAGGTACCGTGGAATTACGGAGAAGGCATCAAGTTGGCACCTGATTGCATAGCCATCGTATATAAGAAGAATCCTCTTTACCTCTCGAGGCGTGTATTAAAACCTGCAACCAAGGTATTGGAGAAGGTATCAACTGAAAAAATCACAGAGTTCCTCCATAAGATGGGGCACGGCGAAGCAAAGACGGTGAAGCAATTGGAAGCAGAACCACATCAAATTTCCATCCTGGATTTGGTATTAGATTCTGATGATCATCGTCAAATTCTGATCCAAGTATTGGAGGAGGCACACCTACCCAAAACTATCGATACTGAGAAATTCCAGCACCTGATCAGCCATATACTGGACAGTAATGTGATATCCTTCACCGACGACGATATACCAGCTGAAGGAACTGGGCATCACAAACCATTGCATATCGATGTCGTTTCATCAGGATATGTGGTAGGTGGCGTGCTAATTGACGGAGGATCATCCTTAAACATCTGTCTGCAAGATACTCTAGAGAAGATGAAGATTAACCCAAGCCGAATCCAGGAAAACCAGGTGGTGGTACGAGCTTTCGACGGATCAAGAAAGGATACCGTGGGGGAGATTGAACTTCCTGTGAAAATTGGCCCTTTCACTTTCAACATATCTTTTCAAATCCTGAAGATCACTACCGGGTATAATCTGTTGTTGGGACAACCATGGATCCATATGGCTGGCGCGGTTCCCTCAACTCTCCATCAACAGCTAAAATATATCGTCAACAGCAATCTGGTGACTGTCAGTGCAGAACCTGATTATCCTATTCATGATTTGGGAGATATGCCCCTAATCGGCGTAAATGAAGGTGTCGAGCCTGCTAGTTTTTAAGCCTTCAAAATAAGTAATCCGCTATATAACTCTGTGGGGGCGCCGGCCTTAATTTCTTGAATATCTCCAGAGGTAATGGCAGTTGGCCAAGAGATGCTTTCCTGAGGACATCGACTAGGCCGAGGATTGGGGGAAAATGGCAAAGGAATCAGGAACCCCATCCGTATACCCACGCAGTTGGGAAAGGCTAGACTTGGATATTCTGGTAGATCCAAACATCAGAATCCTCACAAGCACAAACCGGTTAATCAGCTGATTCATCTCAAGCCAAACCTCGGTGAAGCTGGATTTAAAGAGCCACTCAAGAATATCCCCCTTGTTATTTCAAACCTTCTGATTCCTAAAGTCGATCAAAGAGGACATCAGACGGATGGGGATGAAAAGCCTTTCTGAGATGCGGCACAGAAGCCCAAAGACAAGAAGTTTTTGGAAGAGATTCAGTTGCAATTCATTAGCAGTTTTTGCCACTCTGAAGAGGACCTGAAGAAGTCCAACAGAGTGGCAAAAACTGCTAATGGCTATCAAGTGATCAACCTATCCTCCCTCCCGGCACTTAACTGGGGAAATGTAAACATCCCAAGCGATGATCCAGGGACCAGTTTCAAATTAGTTATAGCCATCCGGGATGACGACGACTCCATTAACGCGGCTATCTCAGCAAATCCCCAGGAGCACATGACCAGCAAGTGGACGATCACCCCACAGATTGTTCGTAAAGGGTAAAAACCAGGAAGAAAACCCTGACAAGGAACTCTAACTTTATCTATATTTATGTCTATTTTATGTCATATGTAGCTTGTTATTGCTTGCTGTCATAGTAACTGATGAATCTTTTTATAATTGACAACTACTTGTATATATTTAGCAATCAAGTTTTTGTATCAGGTTTCCAAATTTGTGTATTTCCAGCCACGTCCATGGTTTGTCGAATTTGAGTAATGATTACGATTTCGACATAGAATTGGACTTTAACTTGATGGGATGATGACGAGGTGCCCGAGGAAATCAAAGCATGGGTCGAAGATAAACCTCAACCCAACCTCGATCAAACCACCACCATAAATATCGGAACCCCCGACGATCCTAAAGAAATACAGATCGGAACCAACCTTCCCTCTAACCAAGAAAAAGAACTAATCCAACTCTTAATTCAATTCAAGGATGTTTTTGCCTGGTCTCATGAAGACATGATAGGTCTATCCACCGATATCGTTGTCCATCGACTACCAATTAAAGAAGGGTTCAAACCAGTCAAGCAGAAATTGAGGCGGTTGAAACCAGAATGGAGCCTGAAGGTCAAGGAGGAAATTATCAAACAGTTCAAAGCAGGAATCATTATGGTGTCAACTTACCCTGAATGGTGTCCAACGTAGTCCTAGTACCAAAATCTGGGGGAAAGGTGCGGGTATGTGTGGATTATCGAGATCTCAACAAAGCCAGCCTTAAAGATGATTTCCCAGTGCTGTTCATCCACGTATTAATCGACAACACTGCACAGTTTGAGATGTATTCTTTCGCTGATTGCTTCGCTGGATATCACCAGATCATGGTTGCTGAAGAAGACAGGGAAAAGACAGCCTTCATTACCCCTTGGGGAACCTTCTGTTATCGAAGACTAGCTTTTGGCCTTACCAATGCTAGCGCTACTTATCAAAGGGCCATGATGACCTAATTTCACGACATGATGCACAAAGAAATCGAAGTTTATGTAGATGATATCATCGTAAAGTCCCGACAGGCTGATGATCATTACACCCATCTTCGGAAGTTGTTTGAACAAACTCCGCAAATTTAATCTAAGGTTGAACCTAGCGAAGTGTGCTTTTGGGGTGAAATCTGGCAAACTGCTGGGATTTCTCGTGAGCAACCGGGGCATTGAATTGGATCCTGCCAAGATCAAAGCCATCACGAAAATGCCCGAACTAAAGACCGAGAAGGAAATCCGAGGTTTCCTGGGAAGAATAAACTTCATCAGCCGGTTCATATCATAGTTGACAGCAACCTGTGAACCCATTTTCAAATTATTAAGGAAGAACTCTTCGGGAAAATGGAATGAAGACTGTCGAAAAGCTTTCCACACCATCCAGAAGAGGTTGATTGAAGCACCTATTTTGGTACCCCCGAGGGATGGAATTCCGTTGGTCATATATATCTAGGTCAACTCCAACGCTATGGGTTGCCTACTGGGCAGAAGGATGACATGGGGAAAGAAAGAGCGATCTATTATCTTAGTAAACGCTTCAGCAGCGGAGAACAAAATATACTCTGATAGAAAGAACCTACTGTGCATTAGCTTGGGCAACCACAAGAATACAACATTACCTACACGGCCATACCACTTATCTCATCTCGAGGATAGATCCTTTGAAATACATCTTCAGCAAGCCGATTTTTAACAGTTTGACATCATCTATGTGACCCAAAAGTCCATTAAAGGGCAAGGGATTGTGGATCACCTGTCAGCTGCACCAGCAGGGGGTTTTGAGCCTCTGGAAACGTACTTCCCAGAGGAGGAAGTGTTGACTGTTCAACTGATCAATAAGGAGGATCAAGGTCAATTCTGGAAAATGTATTTTAACGGCGCATCAAACGCTGAAGGTGCCGGAGCCGGGGCAGTCCTGGTATCTATCACGGGAGATTAATACCCCCGTGGCAACCAAGTTGCATTTTAGAAATTCCAACAATACCGCAGAATATGAAGGATGTATTGTGGGATTAAAGTTGGCTCAGTCCATAGGAGTAAAACGGTTAGCGGTGTTTGGAGATTCGGAGCTAGTCATCAGACAGTCCACCGCGACATACACCATCAAGGAACTGCATCTACTGCCGTATCATCAGCATGTCATCAGACTGGCAGGGGAGTTTGAAGACATTGCCTTCATGCATATCCCCCGAAACCGAAATGATTTCGCTGATACATTAGCCACCTTAGCTTCACTGGTGAACTTGTTAGTAAGAAGGGGAATGCCTGTCATCACTTTCACTGTGCAGAATACACCGTCGTATGGAAATAATGTAGGGGAGATATCAGATGAGATAGCACCTGCGGGACCACCTTGGTACCACCATATTAAAGAATATTTGCGAGATCAGTCAACTCCTAAAGGGATGAGTCAAGCCGTGAAGAAGCGAATACAGAAAATGGCCATGAATTTCTACCTAAGTGGAGATGCTCTCTATAAAAGAGACCCAGGTGTAGGTCTTCTGAGATGTCTAGACCGGGAGCAAGCCCAACGACTTATGAATGAAGTGCATGGTGGAGTATGCGGAGCACATATGAGTGGACCTCTGCTTGCCAAAAATATTTTGAGGACAGGACATTACTGGATATCCCTCAAAGCGGATTGCGATGATCATGTCAAGCCTTGCTATCAATGCCAGATCCACGCTAACATTACTCACGCACCTCCAAATCAACTACATTGCATGACATCACCATGGCCTTTCTCCATGTGGGTAATGGATGTGATAGGACCAGTTGAGCCTAAAGCCCGTAACTGTCATCGATTCATCTTCACTATGATTGACTATTTTACCAAGTGGGTGGAAGCAGCTTCTTTCCCCAAGGTCACCAAGGAGGTTATCATTGGTTTCGTTAGAAATAATGTCATCTGTCGGTATAGACAACCCGAGGTTATCATATCAGACAATGCAAAGAATCTGAATAACGAGATGATGAGGGAACTGTGCAGTAAGTTCATATCAAACACCTCAATTCGGTTATTTATCGTCCAAAAATGAACGGCGCGGTGGAAGCGGCTAATAAGAACATCAAGAAGATAATGATGAAGATGTCAGCGAATCACCGGGGAAGGCCTGATCTATTGCCGTTAACCCTAATCGCATACCGGACGTCGACTCGAACCTCGACTGGGACAACACCCTACTCACTAGTATATGGTATGGAGGCTGTACTTCCTGTCGAAGTGGAGATGGAATCACTAAGAGTGATGCTAGACGCCCAGATAGAGGAAAGCCAGTGGATACAAGATCGATACGATTAGTTATCCCTGATAGATGAAAAAAGAGCTGCTGCTATCTTCCACAGTTAACTCTATCAACAGCGAATGTCCCGATCTTATAACAAGAAGGTGCGACCGTCGAGAATTCAAAGAGCATGATTTGGTGCTGAATAAGATTATTCCGGGCCAAGATGCAGCTAAAGAAAAATTTGCCCCAAATTGGGAAGGACCCTTTCTTGTCAAAGCAATCCTATCGGGCGGAGCTTTGAAGTTAGAAGAGATGGACGGTGAGGAATTCCCGTAATTGATCAATTCCAATTCGGTGAAATGGTATTATGTCTGAGACCCCTTTCGCTTTCAAACTAGAATACCTAGTCTTGAAAAAAGAAAAAAAAGAAAAAAAATAGAAAAAAAAGAAAAAAAAGAAGAGAAGAAATATATTAAGTCTAGTTTTTTAGGTCTGAGCCTGAACTACGAAAGACCTGATCTCCTATCTGTAGGAGTACGTAGGCAGCCATTTATGGTGCGGTCTAACCCTTGAAAAACATCAAAATCCCATCAAATCAAACCAAAAACATCAAAATCCTATCAAACCAAACTCGAACCCAAATAAACCCTTTTCAAGCTTTTCAGGTCTGAGCCTGAACTACGAAAGACCTGATCTCCTATTTGTGGGAGTACATAGGCAGCCATTTATGGTGCGGTCTAAATTTCAAAAAAATCCAAACCCTTTCATCTTATTTAAAATCCTAACCTATACAGAAAACCTATCTATAAGGCCAAACCAATCGACGGCTCATGCGGAGGGGACCTAGCGACATCTCAGCATCACACCCGCCGAATCTGATGCCATATGACGAGACTAGTGCTATGTCGACATAATAAATCAATAAGCAAAAATGGCAACCGTGTGCAAAGCTAGACATGCGCAAACAAGGGAAGTGAACTGAACTTGCTTCTTTTTATATATACAATTGTTTAGAATACAAAAGTTGATTCTAACCTATGACAAGTGATAATAACAAAGTCTCTACAGGAAAATAAAATAGAGCTATAAATCAGTGGTGAGACGAGCCAACATAGCCAAATATCCAGCAGTCTCTGTAGTCGGGGGAGAATCTCTAAACTTGGGCTCCAGCATATCAACCCATCTCAGCATTTCTGTTTCCATACAAAAAACCTCATCTCGACTCTGCACTACACCCTGTACGTGGTCGATGAGTCCATTAGAGAAAGCCTGGGCCACATCTCTGTCAACAAGGGTCTTGTATCTGGAAGCACGGGTTGCGTCCCTCTCGGTGATAGCAGCATCCCGACCAGCTACGGTGGTCAACAATAGAGCCCGAGCCTGATCCCTCTCAAAGGTCACCAGGTAAAGCTGCCTATCCATTGCCTCCATGGAAACTGAGGCCTAATGCGGGACAGTGCTCACTAGAGAAGCTGTCAACTCTGCAAATAAAGCATCCTCCGTCGGAGATATAGGATCCTCCATCGGTTCCGCAGCATCTGTGGACCAGCCATCGTCATCGGATAAAGATTATCTCAACCTGATCTGCTGTCTCTGGTGTCAACTCCGACTCCATCCAAGCTGAATACTCTGTTGAGCGACCTGGATGGTAATCTCTAAACTCTGTTATCTGTCGATAAGACCAGAACCAGTAAACCTGAGCCAAATTAGCCTCGATAACTGAGCAAATGGGGAAGCGATAATCCTCAGTCCCCTCAAATTCATGGACCTCCTAGTACTGATCAAACTGACCCATCACTGCCAAAGGATGATAGGTCGTTACACGCCTCAAACTCGCCAACGGGAAGAAATCCAAGTCAACTACATGGGTGGTGAAACTCATAAAGGAGCAATACCCATAATACATGACTATAGCAAAAGGCTCCTCCATAGCACCCAGAAATAAAATCCAGGACGCCTCATCGACGCAAGAAGTCGAGCGATATGAGTAGACCTGAGACAAGCCATGTCCAAAATAAAACCCATGACGGCGAACCCACCCAATCCGTCGGAGGTGCATCATCAACCAGATGTATAGAAGCACTGGGCTACCTCTGAACGCATGATCCCTAACATCATGGCAGATAGAAGATGATATCAATGTCTCTGCCAGGATAAGGGAAAGTATAGTAAAGTCCTCTCGGAGAGATCTGACAGCCATCGACATCGCCACATCCAGATGATTAGTAAAAAATGGCATGTATAGATAGGCTATGAGGCACATAACCAAGGCGTCCACTGGGGCAACGTGCCATTGCTCCTCTAAAATGGAGAAGTCTCCATGATAGACAGCAAAATTATCCACAAAAGTGAAGTGACTGATCATAAAGTCCATGGAGATAACGTGGCTACCACCCACCTCGGCCAACACAACTGCCCTCCTAAGTCCAGTCATCATCAAGAACTGGCGGCGCATATGGCCTAACTGAAAGTAGTATGCATACAAGCTAATCATGTATGATGATAAAGCATATACTTTAGAGATAATCTTATTTATTTATTAATAAAAATATTCATTTATTAAAGGCATTTAATTATCTATATGGTGCTGTTTTTATAGTATGTAAATAACCCATAGTTTTAAGCAAAGCTTTTAGAATCATGATGATGATCATGCTAATGAGATCTAAATTCTTAGAAAGCTCTAAAACTAAAATAGTTCCCAATCGTGGGATTACTAAAAAGGGGATTAGTAAATCCGGATAGATTGGTACATATGTTGCTTGCTCGTTGGATGAGGATGATTGATCTCATGATCATTTGTGTGGAGACACCAAAGCAAGTATTTAGGTGCTTATTGGAGAATAAGTTCACTGAACGTGACTCGCTATGGACTACCTAATGGAGTTTTACTCGCCTGTAAATAGGAATTCCTAATGTGATAGTTGTACAAGTGATCCTTGGACTTGAGATCATCATAGTATCTTGTATGTAATGAATTATACTTTGACTTATTCCTTAAAGCCCTTTAGGGTATATAAAAGGGTATGCTTGGGTATAATGAGTTATATATGGAGATAATGAATGATCAATAAAGAATCTACCACCTCTAGTAAAAGAGGAGATATGTCATATGTGATTCGTTAAATGACAACCCAGGAATCCTTGGCCAATGTGGAATGAAATTAGAAAGGAGTTTCTAATTTGCATTAAATGGAATTGTGTATTTTCTAATCGAAATACATATAATTAAATAAAATAAGACTTGATAGTAAATCCATGTCTTATATTTAATTGGGACTTTGTATGGTGGAAGGATTGAATTGTACGGTAACTATTTACTCACAGGTTCTTTTATGATTAATGTTGAAATCTATATTATCTGGAAAGTAGTTGATCGCTAGGGAGGCTTATCCCTATTGTAAAATAAATATTATTTATTTAAATAAATTATTAATTTAATTTATTTATTTAAATAAGATTAGAATTGTTCTAATTGATTTATTCACAACCGATTTAATATGGAGAACCTAAAGGGTCACACCATAAAAGGAAGAATAATTATTTAAGAAGGTAATGGCATAATCGTAATAATGCATTAAGTGTAATTAATTTAATCTATGGTGATAGAATAAATTAAATAGCTTAATGTTTATTATTTAATATTTTGAAAATATTAAATATAAATTAATAAGAGATATCTTATTAATATTATTACAATTATTATTATTTTAATTTTTAAAGGAGTTTAGTAATTAATTTAATATTAGTACTCTCATTTATTCCTAATAAGATTAGGAGACAAATTAATTAAATGAATTTAATTAATTATTTCCAATGTGGTGGGAAGCCTAAATTAATTAAAAGAGTTTAATTAATTAAATAAAATCCCATGTCTAATAGGATTAGAAGGGTTGACCAATATCTATATAAGAGAAGTCTTATAATAGATATCAGTTGATGCAATTTCAATTGTTAGAGAGTACTCCTTTTCTATGGAGGATAAAAAACTAAGCCAACCACCCTCCTTCTTGATAATTCATCTTTCTTGGTGGATCACCTCTAGAGGCCAAACACTTGGGTGGCTAACGTTGATCAAAGGAAGGAATCTAATTTGAAAATTCAAGGAGATCACGAAGAACAAGGAGTTGAACTCGTACCTGTGAAAGCTTCGTTCTACAAGGGTATGATTCCATAACTTCTTATTTATCGTTTTAAATTAATAATTTGCATAAAGGATGATCCGGGTGATGATTTTGTAGAAATTTTTAAACTCTAATATACCATGCTTTCCGCTAATTTTTCCAATTTGATTGCATCATGATTTCGTACAAACCCAACAGTGGCATCAGAGCCAAACATTTATGCAATTATTAGTTGTTTTGATTCTATATATGTATGGGTATGTATTTAGAATAATTTATTGGGCATAATTTTATTGTATAAAATTAATTTTTATGAAAAAAAGGAGCAATTTCTAAACTGAAAAAAAATTTGGCGAAAGTATTTTTTTTCGTTTTAGAAGGAACCAATTTTTTTTGGGGCTAATCGTTATCTTGTATTAGTTTTGAAAAGGTGATTCAGTGGAGGAATTGTTTCAAAGTGTTTCAGGAATCAAAAAGGGGTCACGTTATATATATATATATACTGGTTCCCAGGATTTCTAAAAGATGGTTATAACATATATATATATATATATATATATGATAATGATTATATATAAAGTGACACAAAAAAAATGTCCCAGCAACCTTTTTTTTTAAAACGGATGGTCACTATATATATAATATATATGGTTATATTATATATATATATAAATTTATATATATATTCTTAATAATTTTATAATTAAAATAAAGAGTTTATTTTAATCTTGAAATTGAATTTCATGCAATTTAAAATTGCCCATTAAATGATACTCATATATATATGGAATGTTTTAATTCATGAGATGAATATTTATTTATTGATACATATGGTGACATATATGAAAATAAATGGGGTTGATTATGGACTATTGACCAATGTGATTGGATTTTATTTTAGTTGAATGCTTGAATGAATGGGTTTTATTAAATGGAGTCTGCGTACCTTGTCTTCTCTAATTTTTTTCTCTATGTAAATTCTATCTCCCTCCTATGTACTTCCCCTTGACTGCTAATTAAGGTTTCTATTTAAATTAAATAGTTTAATGTAATAGAAATAGTTAGAATTATCTTGAAGAAATTGGAAACCAAGGAGCAAGGAACGCGTGAACACCCGTTTGTATGGAGCCCGGGTTTAAATGTAATAGTTACGTTTAAATTTTATTTCTTGCACCCTTAGGTTTGACCTTTTGGTTCACTTGGTGGCTCTAGTGAACCAAACTAGAATAAAAGTTCATAATCAATCCAGGTAGAATGTAGTATTCTATATGTGCATGCTAAATATTATATATATTATATTTTATGCAAATATTCTTCGCATGTTTAATAAAATAACGCGTATTATATATATATATATATATATATATATATGTGTGTGTGTGTGTGTGTGTGTGTGTGTGTGTGCATGTGCGCTAAACAAGATGAGACAAATAATAACAAACCCCTCAAGGAAATTATATTAAGTCGAAAGCGTTCAAGTGATATTTGGAATATCGAATGTCGCCTTCTAGCATGATAAATTAATAGAGTATTAAATATTTAATATGAGCTTGTTGTGCTATCCACAAGGCGAGTATTGCGTATTTAAGATATTAATTAATCACATTTGATGCTTATCAAAAAAATTAAACGATCTAGTCTTGTTGTGCTATCCATAAGGACGGACATTTTTCTTTTTTGAATTTTTGGAAATGCTAGGCTGGACTTAACTTAAATCATTTTAGTTCAGATGTGCACACACTTGACCATTATAATTTAAGAGGCAAAATAAAAGGAGTTACATGGTGATGTAATTGACAAGAGTTGTCTACCTATTTATTTGTATATCGCTTGTTGTGCTATCCACAAGGTTATATACATTTGAAATGGGATCCTTATTCTCACTAGCAAATCTTTAATTAGATGTTGCCAAACTATATAAGTGAGGGTAATATAGTTTGATGAAAATAGTGGGAGATACCAATTTAAAATAAAGACCTAAATTTATTTTGGTATGCAAAAATTAATAAAAATAAATGTTTACTAAAATGTTGTCTTTTCACATGCAGAATTTTAAAAATGTCAAAATCACTAATTTCACTGCGAAGCATACTTGATGCTAATAAGCTTACCGGGCCGAATTATACGGACTGGCTAAGGAATCTGAGAATAGTTCTCACTGCTGAAAAGATTTTTTATGTCCTCAATTCACCTGTCTCTGGAACTGTTCCAGAATCAACATCTGAGGAAGAAATTGCCACCATTGTAAAGTAGCAAAATGACGCATATGTGGCTCAATGCATCATGCTTGCATCCATGAATAACGAGCTTCAGCGTCAGCATGAAAACATGGATACTCCTACTATGTTGCTTCACCTCAAGGAGTTGTATGATGAACAAAGTAGGACTGCTAGATATGAGATATCTAAGGAGCTCTTCCGATCTCGGATGACCAAGGACAAAGTGAACATAAAGGAACAAAAGAAACCTGATCCAGCTAGCAAAGGAATGTGTTTCCATTGCAACGAGTCGGGTCATTGGAAGAGGAACTGCAAGAAGTTTCTGGCAGAGAAGAAGCTTGGAGAAGCTTCGACTTCCAATCAAGGTTTGTTCATGATTGAAATTAATTTTTCAGAAAGTCAAAATTCTACTTGGGTATTGGATACCGGCTGTGGTTCTCACATATGTAATAATGTGAAGAGATTGGTCAAAAGTAGAAAGCTTAACAAGGATGACGTTGTCCTACGAGTGGGAAATGGAGCAAAGATTGATGCATTAACTGTAGGCACTTATTATTTAGCAATGCCTACGGACAAGTCCATTTATTTAAATAATTATTATTTTGTTCAGAATATCATTAGAAACATTATTTCAAATTCTATATTAGATATGGATGGATTTGAAATTATAATAAAGAACAACAGTTGTTCAAATTATAAAAAATAATATTTTATATGGTATTGGAAATCTGCGAAATGGACTTTATATACTTGACTTGCATGAAAATATACTTCAAATAGAACAAACTAAGAAAAGGAAAAGAGATGATATTAATTATACCTATATGTGGCACTGTAGACTCGGTCATATCAATAAAACGAGATTATCCAAGTTGCATAAGGATGGGCTCTTAGAGCTATCTGATTATGAATCATATCCAACTTGTGAATCTTGTCTCATGGGTAAAATGACTAAATCTCCTTTTAGTGGAAAAAGGAGAAAGAGTTACAGAGTTGTTAGTGTTGGTTCACACAGACGTTTGAGGACCTATGACAACGAGTGCACGGGAAGGGTATTCTTATTTTATTCACTAATGATAACTCTAAGATATAGATAAGTGTATTTAATGAAATACAAATCTGAATTGTTTGAAAAGTTCAAAGAGTTCAGAAGTGAAGTAGAGAAACAAACTGAAAAAAGTATTAAGATTCTTCGATCAGATCGAGGTGGTGAATACTTAAGCGGTGAGTTTCTCGATTGTCTCAAAGAAAATGATATAATCTCATAATGGACTCCACGAGGTACACCACAGTTAAATGGAGTATCTGAAAGGAGAAATCAAACATTGTTGGACATGGTTTGATCCATGATAAGTTTTACCAATCTTCTAATATCATTCTGGGGTTATGCCCTAGAAACGGCTTCATATCTACTAAATAAGGTCCCCTCGAAATCCATCCCCAAGACTCCATATGAGATGTGAACAGGGAGGAACCTGGTCTTAAGCATGTTAAGATTTGGGGATGTCCAGCTTATGTGAAAAAGTTTTAATATGATAAGCTTGGGACAAGATCAGATAAGTGCACGTTTTGTGGAATATCCTAAACAAAGTTTGGGATACTATTTCTACAATCCTACTAAGCAAAAGGTGTTTGTTGTGAAACACGCTGCCTTCTTGGAAAAATGAGTTTATCCTTGAAGGGGCTAGTGGGAGGAAATTAGATATTGAAGAAATTCAAGAACCACAAACCACTACAGATCAAGTGGATGAACCTTTCCAAGTAGAGACACCTACTGTACAACACCCTATTCGTAAATATGAAAAGGTATTGAAGATACCTGAGAGGTATGGATTCGTCATAGAGGATGACGATGAGGTACACATCATGAATGATGATGATCCATTGAATTACGAACAGGTTATGAGTAATAAAGACTCAGAGAAATGGTAAATGACCATAAAATCTAAAATGGATTTTGAAGCTATGCTCAAGTCCATTTGGATTTTACTTGCGATTGCAACTTATTATTATTTAATCTAGCAAAATGGACGTGGAGACGCCCTTCTGTTGGTCGATTTATGCAACGAAAATTAACGCGCAAGTATACGAGGTCAACAAGTAATATAAGATAAGTAAAGATCGTTCCCACGGAGAATTAATAAATAAAAGGTCGCCAAACCACTAGCACATAATCGCCTCAGTCTTATTTAAACGAGAGATAAAGAGTTGGAATTAAAACTAAGTTAAACTAGTGAAGGAAATTAATTTAAACTAATTAATTCCTAGAGTAAAATCAGACAATGACGGCATGAGATCCCAATTTCCCCTAATGATTCATCTAAATCAATAAACTCCCAATTAGGTCAAGTTAACCGTCATGGTTGTTAGCCGAGAACACGAAAGTGAGAGAAGGCCATCTTTCGATGCACCTACTCCATACCACGTGCAATCCACAGATGGTAGAACGCACTTGGACACCCACATTATCTAAACCCCTATATGTCTATGGTGTTTACAAATAATTAGGGATTAAGGTTAAGTTCTCTATTGACTACGAGCGGTGCTTCGGAGTATGTCTATCCTAAGCATAAATCATATGTCTAACGCCATGTAAACACAAAATCGCCCGCTATTACAATTTGATCTAAACCTACATTTCATCTTTCAAATCCACATAGGTTATTACAGAAATTGCTAGCTAAACAATTAAGCAATGAAGGGATGAATTGCAATAGACAATCACATAACAATTAACAATAACCAACACGGAAGCAAATCAATATCGATTACTCAAAAGGTTCCATTGGAATCTCAAAATAAGGTCTAAGTCATAAATGACTCAAATATATCATCCACAAAAGGAATACACATCATCCGGATACAAATGAATAACAAGGAGAGTAAAGTAAGAGAGTGCAACTATGTGTTCCTTCTCAAAGCTTGGATCTTTGATGTCCTCCAATTGTTTCAACCATCAAGTCTAATCTAACCCTAGATAACTATATACTAACAACTAATTTTTACACTAATCTACTCCTAAGCTATCCTAATGTAAACAAGAATTGGAAAGGAAAGAAGAAGGGAAAACTAGGGCTGAAGGCCTTTTTTCAGACTGCCTTGAATGCTGCACACGAGCCCCCTTTAAAGCTTCTCCCGATTAGTCAAGCAAAAATTCAAACAATTTTCTGCTGGGAACATGCGCGGCCGCGCGCGCCCTAAGCCAATTCCAGGCGCGGCCGCGCGGCACCAAAAAGCTGGAATCTGCAGCTGCTTGCTGGTGCAGGTTTGCCTCGTGTGTTCTTGAGTTGCTTTCTCCTGCCCCTCTTGCATTTACCTCTTATTAGCCTTGCTTGTTACCTCTAGCCTCATGCCATTCCATTGCTTTAAGCTCATTTCAGCTCCTTGCCCCATTTAGGCGATCTTTTGCTCTTTTAACGGGCAAGTACTGCTAAGAGAGTTCCTTAACCTGAAAAACATAAAACAAGGGAAAAACACATGAAACTCACAAGATTGCTTATGTTTAAACAACCGAATGAGTTGGAAAGTATCTGAATAAGTGGTCCTAAAACCACTTATCACCTTCCTCAAATATACATTATTAGAGGAGAATGTATATATGATACAACCAGATGGTTTTTGTTTCAATGGTTGAAGCAAATCATGTATATGAGCTACAACAATCTATTTATGGATTGAAGTAAGCTTCTCGTAGATGGAACATTTATTTTGATGAGACAATCAAAGAGTTTAATTTTATCAAAAATGAGGATGAACCATGTGTATACAAGAAGGTTAGTGGGAGCGCTGTTTCATTTCATGTATTATATGTTCATGATATATTACTGATAGGGAATGAAATTCCTATGCTAAAATCGATCAAAATAAAGTTGTCTAAACATTCCTCCATGAATGATTTGGGTAGAACATCCCGCATTGGGGATATAAATCTGTATTAATAGATTTAAAAGGATGTTCAGCTTAGCCTAAGAAAACGTATATTTATTAGATGCTAAAGGCGTTTAGCATGGCAAACTCCAAAAGGTGCCTCATGATGATGAGCCATGGAGTGTATCTCTCAAAAATTGTCCTCAGTAAAAGAGAGATCGCATGAGTTACTATCATGTATGCAATGAAATATACAAGACTTGATGTTGATCAGTCATATTCTAGAGATCACTGTGAGACAGTGATAAACATCTTAAAGTACTTAACTGACACTAAGGATGTCATCATATCACATGATGAGTCTGAATTAAACTAAAGTGCTAAACAGACTCAAGTTTTCAGACTGACCAAGACGATAGCAAATCCACTTCAGGATAAGTCGTTACCTTAAAAGATGGTGCAGTGAATTGGAAAGTTCCAAATAACAAAAAGTTGTTGGTTTAGTGACAAAGACAAAGTATATAACTGTAAGTGAAGCTGCAAGTTGATGTTTCGGATGAAAAGTTCATTACAGAACTAGGAATAGTTCCTAAGTCTCATCTTGAATCTAAACATGTGTTGCGGCACTTTGATTAAAGAAATCATTGAAAGAGGAGCATATAGACTCTAAGATAACATTGCAGGATCCATTTACTAAAGCTTTAACATAACAACAGTTTGATTGTCACTTAGAGAAGAAGGGTATGAGATACCATGGCGATTGGCTTTAGTGCAAGTGGGAGATTGAAAGTAGTATGCATACAAGCCAATCATGTATGATGATAAAGCATATACTTTAGAGATAATTTTATTTATTTATTAATAAAAATATTCATTTATTAAAGGCATTTAATTATCTACATGATGCTATTTTTATAATATGTAAATAACCCATAGTTTTAAGCAATGCTTTTAGAATCATGATGATGATCATGCTAATGAGATCTAAATTCTTAGAAAGCTTTAAAACTAAAATAGTTCCCAATCGTGGGATTACTAAAAAAGGGATTAGTAAATCAGGATAGATTGGTACATATGTTGCTTGCTCATTGGATGAGGATGATTGATCTCATGATCATTTGTGTGGAGACACTAAAGCAAGTATGTAGGTGCTTATTGGAGAATAAGTTCACTAAACGTGACTCGCTATGGAATACTTAATGGAGTTTTACTCGCCTGTCAATAGAAGTTCCTAATGTGATAGTTGTACAAGTGATCCTTGGACTTGAGATCATCATAGTATCTTGTATGTAATGAATTATACTTTGACTTATTCCTTAAAGCCCTTTAGGGTATATAAAGGGTATACTTGGGTATAATGAGTTACATATGGAGATAATGAATGATCAATAAAGAATCTACCACCTCTAGTAAAAGAGGAGATATGTCATATGTGATTCGTTAAATGACAACCCAAGAATCCTTGGCCAAGGTGGAATGAGATTAGAAAGGAGTTTCTAATTTGCATTAAATGGAGTTGTGCATTTTCTAATCGAAATACATATAATTAAATAAAATAAGACTTGACAGTAAATTCATGTCTTATATTTAATTGGGATATTGTATGGTGGAAGGATTGAATTGTACGGTAACTATTTACTCACACGTTCTTTTATGATTAATGTTGAAATCTATATTATTTGGAAAGTCGTTGATCGCTAGGGAGGCTTATCCCTATTGTAAAATAAATATTATTTATTTAAATAGATTATTAATTTAATTTATTTATTTAAATAAGATTAGAATTATTCTAATTGATTTATTCACAACCAGTTTAATAAGGAGAACCTAAAGGGTCACACCATAAAAGGAATAATAATTATTTAAGAAGGTAATGACATAATCGTAAAAATGCATTAAGTGTAATTAATTTAATCTATGGTGATAGAATAAATTAAATAGCTTAATATTTATTATTTAATATTTTGAAAATATTAAATATAAATTAATAAGAGATGTCTTATTAATATTATTATAATTATTATTATTTTAATTTCTAAAGGAGTTTAGTAATTAATTTAATATTAGTACTCTCATTTATTCCTAATAAGATTAGGAGACAAATTAATTAAATAAATTTAATTAATTATTTCCAATGTGGTGGGAAGCCTAAATTAATTAAAAGAGTTTAATTAATTAAATGAAGTCCCATGTCTAATAGGATTAGAAGGGTTGACCAATATCTATATAAGAGAAGTCTTATAATAGATATCAGTTGATGTAATTTCAATTGTTGGAGAGTACTCCCTTTCTATAGAGGATAGAAAACTAAGCCAACCACCCTCCTTCTTGATAATTCATCTTCCTTCGTTGATCACCTCTAGAGGCCAAACACTTGGGTGGCTAACGTTGATCAAAGGAAGGAATCTAACCCGAAAATTCAAGGAGATCACGAAGAACAAGGAGTTGAACTCGTACCTGTGGAAGCTTCGTTCTACAAGGGTATGATTCCATAACTTCTTATTTATCGTTTTAAATTAATAATTTGCATAAAGGATGATCCGGGTGATGGTTTTGTAGAAATTTTTAAACTCTGATATACCATACTTCCGCTAATTTTTCCAATTTGATTGCGTCATGATTTCGTACAAACCCAACACTAACGCCATCCGAGCACATAGCCCCTCCATCGACAATCCCGAGATGCGACTATACTCCTTCAAAGTAGGAGTCAACTCGACCGAGCAGAACAGGAAGACATGATGCTCAGGAATCTAATACATGAGTATCCCGCCAATAAATCCCTTTGGAATCTGAAAGGACAGCAGAGACATGGAGGGGCCTAACATGCGACTGACAGCGACACGGTCATCATATGGTAACTGTTCATACCAAACCCTCAAACTAGTAGCTATATGGCTAGGAGGAAGGTGGTCCAAGCGCACCACGGCAGAGGATGACATCTGTAAAAACTGTGTCAATAAGACCATACAGGGGTCAATCTCTATCCAATAATTTAAATATATTTGAAGCATGCATCATAACAAGTGATAAAATAGCATGTATAATGAATAAATAAAAAGCGTCACGTATAGATATCTACCGAGCACATTAGTTTCATAAGCATCATTGTCATACCTATGATACATGTGAGAACTAAAAAAATAATAAAAAGTACAGGATATTGGGGCATAAATACCCAATGACTAACAGATGACCTATGGGCTCGCCACCTAGTCAAAATCACCCAAGAAGGTGATGGTATCATCAAACTGATCAACCTGAGGTCGTCTACCGGGAGTGGGCACATCCTGCTGATCCGGGAGATAAAGTGTCTTCTGCATATCTGGGTGATCAGTGAAGGGATCATCTCTATCATGAGAGCCACCAAAACCTGAGGGTCCAGCACCATGATAGCCACCACCGCCTGACTGTCCAGCCTCATGACCCTGACAAGCAAAAGTAAAGCCAAGGACGGGTCCAAGCCATTGTAACGACAATAGGCCAACAACTGCTCCAACTGAAGTCTCAAATCAGCTATCTGAACCTGATGAGAAGGCTCCTGAAAAAATGATATCCAGTCCTTCATCCCTGGGACAATGTCTCCTAAGAACTGGGTAGCCCGAGTCTGAGCTCATATTGTGCATGGGCCCCACCAAGCAATAAAGTCCTCAGAAGTGATCAGACCGTCGAATAAGTGAAAACCATTGTACCCCATAGTGGGAATCGATGCGGTCGACCAAGATAAAGGCCAAAAACGCTAAGCCGGAGGAAGGTAAGGAAGGCGAATCTCCCCGGTAATGCATCGAATAGCGCGCTCCCCGAGGTAGAGCTCCCAACCTCCATCAAAAAGGAATGGAATCCAGCGAGTGGATAGCTGAGACTCTTACCTGTCGGCAAACCATCCTCAAATCCCTTAGATAAGTGCTCTCCGAAATATGGGATCCACACTATATCCCGAGCTACCAGTGTCTCCAACTGAAGACAGGCATGGGTAAAGCCCTCCGTGACTGGGACCTCTGACAAAGTGGACTGATGCCATCTACGTCCTCGTGGATAAGTGTCCAAGCCTAAGATAGATATGGGGCAAAGACAAAGAAGACTCTCATAAGCCCAAAACTGTCAATTCAAAAGAACCCTCCATTAGTCGTGGGAAAAGATAAATCAATCAAAGGTAAAATAAATGAAATTCAGTCAAAAGGACTTACCAAAAGAAACGGGTAGAATCCGACCCAAGCGTCGGTAACTCCCTCAGATCGCAATCGCATCCCGTGCAGGAAAAGAGCGAATGTGAATGATCCCCAATGCGGTCTACGTCTCGAATGGCCCTACCAAGTTGAAGGGAACAGTGGAGGAGTTGTTCGTAATGTAACAACCCCTCATAATGGTCAAGAATATACGCCGCAAGATGCGATCCCTCTCCGTCAAATCAGCAGGCAACCCCTACTATAAGGTGCCTCGAGCAGCATCAGCGGCCAGACATTCGGATCGAATACTACTAGCCTTGAAGGCCCGCTCCTGCGAAGAAAACCCTAGGAGGGTACGCACCACGGTCGCAGTGATGGTCGGCTCTAAAGGCACTCTGTCCCCGGTAAACTCTAAGCCAGTGATGTATCTCTAATCCATGGGAGTCGTCATAACCGTTATCTGAAACTACCGCCATGGGTATGCCAAATCGGAATACAACACATTCTTTCAAAAACTTCAGGCATTCTTGCTCTGTGATCAACCGAAGTGGTTTGGCCTCTACCCACTTAGTCATATAATCTATAGCAACTGTCACAAAGCTTACCTGCCCCTTAGCCTTCGGCAACAGACCAAGTATATACACCCCCCAAACTGCGAAGGGAATAGGCAATAACACCGAATATAACTCTTCTGGCGCCTAATGAGTGATAGGACTATTCAACTGGCACTTCGGACACTTCTTCACATACTCAGTTGCTTCTTTGAATATTGTAGGCCAGTAATACCCCTGCCGAAGTACCTTATATGCCAAAGATTTTGCCGTCATATAATCTCCACATATCCCCTCATGAACTTCCAGAAGAGCGTACTCTGCCTCGGACGAAACCAAACACTTTAGCAACGGGGAAGAGTAAGCCCTTCAATAAAGATCCCCATATATCAGCACAAAGTTCGAGCTTCTGTGTTTTATCTTCCTTGCTAACAACCGATCTGAGGGTAAAACGTCATTGGCTAGATACTCCAGATATGGAGCCATCCAGTAAGTTGACTGTTCAATACACATCACCTCGGTCTGTTGAACGCTTGGCTGATTCAAAACTTCCAGGTAGACCGACCCACTGAATGTACTCGCTTCGGTCGTAGCCAACCTTGCCAAAGCGTCGACTATTGCATTATTTGATCGATCTACCCCTTGAAACACGTATAACTCGAACAACTGCAGTCGATCCTTTGTCTCTGCTAAGTATTTTACCATCTTGGTTCCCCGAGCTTTGTATTCTCCCAAAATCTCTTTGGCAACCAGCTGTGAGTCGCTGAATATGATCAACCTCTGTACCACAAGACTTTTTGCTAATCGCAACCCTGCCAGAACTACTTCGTATTCAGCCTCATTATTCGTCGCCCTGAATCCAAACTTGATCGCCTGCTGCACTTTGAACCCTTCTGGACGGGTTAAGATGACGCTAGCCCCACTGACATCTGAAGTGGTCAATCCATCTGTATACAAGGTCCAAGAATTCTGTCCTAACTGAACCACTGCAACAGCCAGTCTAGTCTCTTCGGCCTGATCTAAATTATCGTCTGCTCCAACGACTGCCCTTTAATAGCTGTCCATGAGTGGTACTCCAAAACTCCATAGTCCCCGTGTATACCACTATCAACCGACCCTGGAAATAATGTCGAAGCTTCCGACAAGCTATCACCAAAGCATAAGCAAATTTCTCCAGGTTTAGGTACCTTGTTTCTGAATCCCTTAAGGAATGGTTTACATAGTAAATCAGGTGCTGCTTACCCCCAATCTCCCGCACCAAAACTGCTCCCACAGCCAACAAATCTACCGCCAAATACAAGTATAACAGCTCCATGGGAACGGGGTTTACCAACAAAGGCGTCGAAGATAAATACCTCTTTATCCCTTGAAAAGCATATTCATATTCTGATGTCCACTGAAAGTTATTCGCATTCTTAGGCCCTTTCAAAGTATCAGAAAATGGCAGACACCTCTCTGCCGATTTAGATATAAACCTCCTCATAGCTGCTATCCGACCCGTCAGACGTTGAACATCTTTGTGTGACTGTGGAGACTTCATGTCCAGAATAGCCTTTATTTTTTCCGGGTTTGCCTCTATTCCTCTCTGGCTGATCATATACCCCAAAAAGTTTCCTGCTCCCAGTCTGAAGGTGCACTTAGTCGGATTCAACCTCAAATTATAATACTGAACTGTCTGAAAACAATCCTCTAGGTCATCCAGGTGAACTCGAACTGACATACTCTTGATGATCATATCATCCACGTAAACCTCCATACTCTTCCCTAGCTGTCTACTGAACACATAGTTCATCATCCTCTGATAAGTGGCCCCTGCATTCAACAACCCAAAAGTCATCTTCTTGTAGGCATACACCGACCAATGTGTGATGAACGCCGTCTTTGGGATATCCTCCTTACACATCAAGATCTGATGATACCCTGAGAATGCATCTATGAAACTGAGCAGAGCATACCCCGAAGTCGCATCGATAAGTTGATCGATGTGTGGCAGAGGGTAGAAGTATTTTAGACACGCCCTGTTCAGATCAGTGTAATCAATGCATACCCTCCATTTACCGTTCTGCTTCTGAACCAGTACCACGTTGGCCATCCACTCTGGGTAATCTATCTCAAAATTAAAGTTTGCTGCCAACAGCTTCGCTATCTCCTCATCAATTATCTTCTGCCTCTCCAGGGTGAAGATCCTCCTCTTTTGCCGAATTGGCTTCTTCGTCGGGTCCACGTGTAGCCTGTGTTAAGTAACCTTCAGATCTACCCCAGGCATGTCACTGGGGACCCATGTGAAGACATCTGCGTAGCTCTGTAATAATTCCACCAGGTGGGTCTGGAAAGGTTCCGGCAAGCCCGACCCGATCCTCACTATTTTGTCCTGCTTCCCTGGTACCAGTTCTATCTCCTCAGTCTCCCCTGTCGGCATGACTAATGGCTCTGTACTGCTCTCTGTGAAAGGTTCGATCTCAATCGCGATAGTCTACTTCTTCTTGCTGACCCCTACTCCCGATGTGATCAGCGAATTCCGGTAGCATCTTCTAGCCAGATCAAGGTCTCCAGCTACTTCTCTAACCCCATATTGAGTAGGGAACTTGATCTTAAAGTGGGGTATGGACGTCACTGCTTAGAGGGATGTCAGGGTAGGCCTTCCTAGGATAGCGTTGTAGGCCGAATCCACATGCACCACGAAGAATCTACATATGATCTACACCTGTTGTGGGGATGTACCAAAGACCACTGGCAGCTCAATGGTTCCTGCAATTTTGGCCATCTTACTGTTGAACCCATACAACGGAGACTCCTGCCCGATCTCCATCTTCCTTCCATCCAGGTTCATCCTCTGATAGGCGTGCGCATATAATATGTCCACCGAAGACCCATTATCTATCATCATTCTCTTCATATCGATCGACCCCACCTGTGCTGTAATAACTAGTGCTTCTTCATGTGGTTCGATCGATTATATGGGAAAATCTTCGTCAATGAAGGAGATGACCGTACCAGGGTAAGATCTCTCACGCCTTATGGGCTAATCGATAACTGACATCACGGTGTCCAGATATCCCCGTCTCTTTTTACCTGCAACCTTCCCCATTGTTCCGCCAGTGATAACGTCTATCACCTGACGAACACCCTGAGTCTGATCTTGTTATGGTTGTTGGTTAGCCTAGGTCGGGGCATGATTCGCCTACTGTGCTTTCGGGGCCTCCCGTCCAGTCACAAACTGCACCAACTTACCATACTGCACGTTTTTTTCTATCAACTCCATCAGACCCCAACAATCATCCATATAGTGCCTCGCCGCTTTATGATAATTGCAATATTTGTTGGGGTTCCCCGAACCGGGATTCAGGCTATCCCGAGGCATCTGGTAGCCAGGTTATTTCTTTATGTGTTCCAGAATGGCAGACCGACCAGTGTTAAGTTGAGTGTAGACTCTGTTCACCTTCTCTTTTGGGTAAGGAGTGCGACCTCCCCCCGAACCTCTGTTGTTGTCGTTGTACCTCTTCTGGTAGTTGTCTTGTCTGTCATTATCATACCTCTTCGAATTCCTCTCAGATTTGCTTTTTTCTTTCTCTTTGTCCTTCGGCTTCTCCGTAGATCCTCGTTTCAGACTGTCCATGGCTTCTTCCATTACTATGAAGCCTTCCACTTTCTTGAACGCTTTGGCCAGACTCTTCGGGTGGTTGAACATTAATTTCTTCACCAACTTCTTAGATTGCACCAGATCCAGCCCGTTCTGGAAGAGTCCTACTGCTTACAGGTCATTGAGGTCTGTCACTTGACCTACGGCTTCTCTGAATCTCTTCACATATTGACCCAACGTCTCATTAGAATATTGTCTGACCTGGGAAAATGATCCAGTCGGCCTTCCTCTTCTTTTGTTGCTTCCGAACCGAGCATAAAATTTATCATATAACTCTTCCCATGATGAGACCAAGTTCGAGGCCAATGTCATCATCCATTATCTGGCATCTTTTCTCAAGGTCATAATGAAGGTGTGGCACTTCGCCACATCAGTGTAGTCGTAGTAGTCCATCAACATGTCATATGTCTGACTGTGTTTATATGGATCGCCCGACTGATAAGTGGTTTTTATGACCACTTATTCGGATATTAACCAACTTATTTTGTTGCTTAAACTCAAGTATTCTTGTGCTTTTAATATATTTTTGCTTTCTTTTGTAGTTTTCTATTTGAGGAACTCTCTTGGTGTGCATTGAGCTTAAAAAGATGAAAGAACGCTAAAATGGGACAAAGCACAGAAATAGGCTTAAAACATGATGATGGCTTGGGTGAAGGGGCAATGGAACGTGATGCTACGAGGCTACAAGAAGGCACTCATGAGCATGGACCGAAGCCAAGTGCAGCAGTGCAGGAGCAAAACAACAGCAAAAACAAAACCTGCACAGCCGCACGGCCGCGCCCTCTTCAAGGCTTAAACGCGCGCGGCCGAACCAGTACAAAATTTTGCCAGGCTTTGACTTTTGCTTCAGCAGACGGGAGAGGCTATTATATTAGGGCTTGTTGCCCTATTTCAGACATATACTCTCTTTGGGAGCTTAGTTTAGCCCTAGCTTGCTATCTCTCTTCTCTTTTATTTTCCTTATATAGATTAGGAGTATATTAAGTTAGGGTTTAGAGTAGTTAGTTTGCTAGAGTTGATTGGATCGAAGATTGCAACATTTGGAGAACATCTAAGATTCATATTTTGATCAAGAGGAATCAGATTTGCATTTCCTATCCTTATTTTCTCTTTGCTTCATATTTGTATTCTTATGATGATTATTCAATATGTGAATGGTATATCTAATTCTAGTATGAGTTAGCTTATATTTTGAGGTTTCAATGGAACCTAACGAGTAGTTTATATTGATATGCTTCCATGTTGTTCTTATTGATTGTTATGTGATTGTCTATTGCGATTCGGGCTTTCATTGCTTAATTAATTCGCGACCAATTACTGTGATAACCTATGTGGACTTGAAAGATGAAATGTAGGCTTAAATCTAATCGTAGTAGCGGGCGATTGTATGTTCACATGGCGTTGGACGTATGATTTGTGCCTAGGATAGACATATACCGAAGCGCCGCTCGTAGTCAATTGAGAACTTGAACTTAAACCCTATTTATTTATAAATCACATAGACATATAGGGGTTTAGATAATGTGGGTGTTCATGTGCGTTCTATCATCTGTGGATTGCATGTGATATGGATTAGGTGCATCGAAAGATGACCTTCTCTCACTTTCGTGTTCTCGGCTAACAAACTTTGACGATTAATTTGACCTAATTGGAAGTATGTTGACTTAGATGAATCATTAGGGAAAATTGGGATCTCAAATCTTCATTATCTGGTTTTACTCTAGTGTTAAATAGGTTTAAATTACTTGTTTAGTTAATTTAGTTTTTAATTAAAACTCTTTACCGCTCGTTTAAATAAGACTGAGATGGTTATGGACTAGTGGTTTGGTGTTTTTATCAGTTAATTCTCCATGGGAACGATATCTGTACTTACTATTTATTACTTGTTGACTGCGTATACTTGCGCGTAATTCCCAATCGGGGACAACAAGTTTTTGGCGCTGTTACTAGAGAATTAATTTGATAACTATTTGCCAACATTAGTTTCAATCAAATTAGTCTTAATTTAAACATTTTATTTTTGTTTTAATTCTCTTCCTATATTCTCTTTTCAGGTACAATGGATCTAAATTTTTATCCATGGTGTTACACAAGGAAAGAGCAACCAAGGGAAATAGGGAATGATGGACTCAACCCAATTGCTACACTTTCAGCACAGTTAGAGGTTCTCTTGAGGAAGTTGGACACTGTTACAGCCCAACAAAGTCGAGAGACTGCAGTGACTTATGACTATTGTGCTGGAAGTTATATGAGCCATCAGGACCCCATCAGTTTTGGACAAGACCAGTTTGGGGGTGACTACTTCAACCACAATGAGGATCCCGATTATCATTAAGAGGTGGGGTATCACCTAGAGGCCTCAGGGAGCTATTATCAAGACCAATACTAGGATCCAAATCCAGCATACGCACCAAAATGCACATTCTAGACTCCAACTTATGAGCCTCAATACAGGGATTTTGAGGGTGACACAGAAAAGGCAAGCTTGGAGGAGGGATGTGGCATAGAATCAGTGAAGGAGACCTTGATTGAGCAATCAAAGTCAATTAAAAATCTTCAGAGATGGGCGGATCAAATTAGCATGGCCTTAATGAAAGAGGAATTAATTGAGCAAGGGATAAAGACTCAGAATCTTCAGAATCAATTATCTCAAGTAGTGGAAGCCGTGAGCAAGGCCTTTAGAATACTTGATTCTATGACTTGGATGCTGAAAATAATGGAGAACCGGAAGTGCACTTGCAACTGGAGGAGCTGAAGGCAATGGATATAGAGAAGACAATTGGGGACGTGGAAAAGTACGAACCAACCGTGACAATACCCCAAGAGCCTTCTCCGCCGAAGTTGGAAAAGCCAGTGAAGTTTGCACACCCTTGTCCCCTTGGAAGTCACATCACAGATATGGATCTCAATGAAATGAGAGAGTCCATATTTTGGAAACCATGGTGGTCTGAAGAAGAGAGAATTGAAGAAGAGCCCGTTGTGTGGTCTATACCTCAATGCCCCAATCACTTCACGTACACAACGGAAGAAGTGCCTAGCTCTCCAACCTTCGAAATGGGGAATCCTTATACACATCATATGCTAGGTAGTTTAAATCCAAAGCCTCTCGAGAAGGGCGACCTCCCAATATACACTGCAGTACTAATGGATGGAGGGTTTCTCAAATATCGTAAGGGAATCGGATAGCGGTGTCACAGACACAGTCTAGCTAATGGACTATAAACCAAGCGCTCGATGGGAGGCACCCCATCAAATCTCTCTCTCCCTCCTTGTTTAATTCTACTTATTTATCTCCATTCCCTCCCCCCCCCCCCTATTTAATTCTTAGTAGTTTAATTTTTAGTTTAAATTTTTTTGAATACTCTTGGAGTTAGGAGTTCATTGCCTACATTTTTGAACTAAGGCATTGATGCGTATATTTTTGGGACTATACAATATTGGACATATTTTTGATGCACTTGCATGTGGCATATATGCACATATAGGAGTTTTTAGGAATTCACATGCATATATCTTCCTATGTTAATTCTCCTAGTTGTAAATAGTTAATATTAGTTTTGGTGATTTAGTGGGCTTAATAAATGTTGTATGCTTTTCTCAGGTCAAGGCTGCTAGAATGACTCAAAAGTCAAAAGTCCCATCCTCAATGCATGTCAAAAGCTACATATCAGAAATCTGAGGAAGGGCGCATTATGCAGGTTGTCTCAGACTTAAGGCAAAATTCAACAAAAATTGAGCACCACATCATTTCATGTAGCAGACGAGACCAACTAGGGGAGTTCTTCTTTTTTCTTTTACCTTCAATGAGGACATTGCAGTTTTTAAGTCTGGGGGTATTAGGTTTATTTTGCATTTAGCGTAGGTTGCATATCATTTTGCATATTGTTTAGTTCATATAGTGCATGTAGGTCGCATTTTGTTAAAATTTGTCAAAATTTTCAAAAAAAATTGTTTTGTTTTAGTTATCTGTGTTAGGACATATTGCATGAATCCAGGTTGAAGTTGGTTTGTTATATTTTTGGCCTATGAGGAAAGCTTGAATTACTTGATTGTTGAAATGATTTGAGACTTAAGCTTGATTATGTTGTCATA
Source organism: Panax stipuleanatus (assembly GCA_020205555.1). Lineage (NCBI taxonomy): Eukaryota > Viridiplantae > Streptophyta > Magnoliopsida > Apiales > Araliaceae > Panax > Panax stipuleanatus. The sequence continues at coordinate 56,730,374 of CM035126.1, read as the reverse complement.
TATGTAAATCCTTATCTGTCAGATACTGTGTAACCAGTCAGCACTCTAGAGTAACCACCATGACATGCTTAGTTTAAATTTTCACATACTTGTCTTCTGGTGGGAAATCTATGTTTTAATGAAAGAGTTTCAGTTCTCATATGATAATAACTAGACTGTAAAAAGCTTAAGTTTGGGGAAAACAGGGAGTAGGCATGCTAATTGGAGAGATGGAGCGTAAGACGCACTCTCCTGTGAAAAGTATTGAAAAAGAAAAGAAAAGAAAAGAAAATGCAAGAAAAGAAAAAGAAAAAAATAGAATAAACACTTCGGCTACGCCGAATCCTGTGGCCTTTGATATTCGAGCAAGTAAGCCCGAAGGGTGTCTCTACACCCAGCGCCCTAAGGTCGTCTGGTCTGGGAGTCGTTGGTCGAAAGCTCGCTACATGGATATCCTTGAAAAGCCTAAGAGGACTAGGCATTGCACAGTCGATTGTGTACATAATAAGCATAATAAATCCCCTGTGAACCCTTAGCTTAAGTAATGTATGGTCTTAGTTAGAAATTATCTGATTTACTGCTGTTCTTGAGTTGAAGCTTGTTTTTCCCCTAAGAAGCATGGTATGTGATTTATTTATTCCAAAGCATGTCTAATGGTTGCTAAGCACACAACGCACAATACATCAGTGCTGACAGATTTGGATTTGAAAGGCCATATGTTTATGGTCCTGTCTTTGGTAGCTTTTTTATTTAATTATCTTGTGGTTTTCTGAGGCATTGCTTTGAAAGATCAATACTGACTAAGACGGGGATTCGCATTCATGATAGGATATATGGCATTCATTGTAGATACTGCATTGCATCTTTTGTTTAATTTTGTTTTGGTTGCTTGAGGGCAAGCAACGTTTAAGTTTGGGGGTATTTGATAAGTGGTTTTTATGACCACTTATTCGGATAGTAACCAACTTATTTTGTTGCTTAAACTCAAGTATTCTTGTGCTTTTAATATATTTTCACTTTCTTTTATAGTTTTCTGTTTGAGGAACTCTCTTGGTGTGCATTGAGCTTAAAAGGATGAAAGAACGCTAAAATAGGACAAAGCACAGAAATAGGCTTAAAATATGATGATGGCTTGGGTGAAGGGGAAATGGAACGTGATGCTACGAGGCTGCAAGAAGGAAAGAAGGCAAGCATGAGCATGGACTGAAGCCAAGTGTAGCAGTGCAGAAGCAAAACAACAGCAAAAACAAAACCTGAACAGCAGCGCGGCCGCGCCCTCTTCAAGGCTTAAACGCGTGCTGCCGCGCCAGTCCCAAATTTTGCCAGGCTTTGACTTTTGCTTCAGCAGACGGGAGCGGCTATTATATTAGGGCTTGTTGCCCATTTCAGACATATACTCCCTTTGGTAGCTTAGTTTAGCCCTAGCTTGCTATCTCTCTTCTCTTTCATTTTCCTTGTATAGATTAGGAGTAGATTAAGTTAGGGTTTAGAGTAGTTAGTTTGCTAGAGTTGATTGGATCAAAGATTACAACATTTGGAGAACATCGAAGATTCATATTTTGATCAAGAGGAATCAGATTTGCATTTCCTATCCTTATTTTCTCTTTGCTTCATATTTGTATTCTTATGATGATTATTTAATATGTGAATGGTATATCTAATTCTAGTATGAGTTAGCTTATATTTTGAGGTTTCAATGAAACCTAATGAGTAGTTTATATTGATATGCTTCCATATTGTTCTTATTGATTGTTATGTGATTGTCTATTGCGATTCGGGCTTTCATTGCTTAATTAATTAGCGACCAATTACTGTGATAACCTATGTGGACTTGAAAGATAAAATATAGGTTTATATTTAATCGTAGTAGCAGGTGATTGTATGTTCACATGGCATTGGACGTATGATTTGTGCCTAGAATAGACATATACCGAAGCGCCGCTCGTAGTCAATTGAGAACTTGAACTTAAACCCTATTTATTTGTAAATCACATAGACATATAGGGGTTTAGATAATGTGGGTGTTCATGTGCGTTCTATCATCTGTGGATTGCATGTGATATGGATTAGGTGCATCGAAAGATGGCCTTCTCTCACTTTCGTGTTCTCGGCTAACAAACTTTGACGATTAATTTGACCTAATTAGAAGTATGTTGACTTAGATGAATCATTAGGGAAAATTGGGATCTCAAATCTTCATTATCTGATTTTACTCTAGTGTTAAATAGGTTTAAATTACTTGTCTAGTTAATTTAGTTTTTAATTAAAACTCTTTATCGCTCGTTTAAATAAGACTGAGATGGTTATGGACTAGTGGTTTGGTGTCTTTTATCAGTTAATTCTCCGTAGGAACGATATTTGTAATTACTATTTATTACTTGTTGACCGCGTATACTTGCGCGTAATTGTCATACCCAATCGGGGACAACACCGACCCATCGTAACTCTCCATATAAGGAAATTTTTGGGTGGGGTCTGCCTTCTCTTGGATGATCTCGGCAGAGAATGGTGAGGCCTTCTTCCCTGAACTCACCTTTACTTGTTGAGCATCTATCAGCTGTTTCTGCATCTCGTCTAGCTTTTTAGTTAACATCGCTAATCCGACTAGAGCCGGGTCCGCATTCTTTTTCAAAGAGTTTTTGTACCTTCGATCCCTCCAATCCTTATCCTCTATACTTCCAGCACGGGAAGGGATTTAGTATCTGTCTCTCTTGCGCTGAGGGCTCTCATAACGATTGCCCTTTGGTTTGATCTCCGAGGGCCCTGCTTTCTGATGAGCCTCTTTCCCGTGATCCTCTTTCCCGTGGGGGACCAGCTGTCTTTGGTTTATGCGACCGTTGCCTTCCGAACTATCCTCCAGTGAATGACTTTGGCTCCTCCTTTCACTGTGCTAGGGGCTCTTAGGGTGGTGTACCCTCCAACGTCCCCCGGTTCGGCGACCTTCAGATCTGTTCCGGTTACGAGAGCGGCTTCGAAGCCTGCTCTCGGTTCGCCTAGTGTCTTCAGCATGTCTCCCTCCGGGCTGCCTTTCTGGAGACCTCCCCCGCCCTGTAAGGCCCCAAATTTTATGAATAAAGATTTAATTTTCTTTATATATTACTTTTAAATAGTAAGGTGTTAATTTGATAGATGTGATAAGTTATGGGAGATATGTGCAAATTGTTCAAAGTTAGCAAGTGGTAATAAAATATTCATTGTTGTCGGGAAATATTCGTTTGGTCGTGGAATATTCTTGTTGTTGGAGAATATTCGTACCAGCCATTTGTGGGCCCCACAACGGAATAACTGTCGAATGAAGAAAACGACAAGAATGAGTTTTCTAAAAATAACGGCGTAGTTGTTACCGTTAGAACTGTTGAAATACCCGGTGGTTAAAATACAGTAATACGCGTTGTTGCATAGTAGCACACGGTATTGCACAATATTTTTTTATTGGTTCTTACGTAAGAAGTCACTTACTCAATAATTGTAACAGTAATTACTGTTCAATATTTTATATTATTGACTCAATAATTGGTACATTGATAATTGCATAATTGCTACGTTGATATTTCAAATTATTGATTCAATAATTGTCATTGCACAGTATTTCAAATTATCAAATCAATAATTCATATTATAAGAATAATATTATTAGATAGCATTATTGGCAATGTCTAAAGAAGTTCTGTCTAGGAGGGATTATTTAATTGCGCGCCAGTAAGGAGAAATCCTTATCGAAAGGCCTCCTCTTTCCTGGGAACGACCTGGTTGTCAATATTGTAGTTCTGTAATATTATTTGTAAATAATTAATTGTTGATATTATGATAAGGAAATATTTATTCAATGTGAATTTAAACGGAGGAATTTTTAGCATGTGACATTTGTTGAAAGTTGGTATTTTATCTTTTTCGATAAAATAATTCATTCAAATATATTATTATAATATTACATTATAGTAGTATGATGTGATTATATAATAGTATGATTTTCATTATTTGAATGGTAACATTATTATAGTAAATTCGTGGTATAAAAGTAAAATGAGGTGGAAGAAAACAAATTGAATTTGAATTCTTATGATGTAAACAATGATGTCATCAGAACGATGAGGTAAGCAATGATGTCATCGGAACGATGATGTAAGCAATGATGTCATAGGATCGATGATGTTATTAATTATAACGAAAAGACTATTTTACCCTTACTCTGCCAAGCCTATAAATAGAAGCTCATTTCTTCATTATTTCTCACCAATTCACTAAAGCTATAGAGAGAGAAAGTATAGAGAGAATAAGAGAGAAAGAAGAAGAGTATTCTACTATTACACTAGTGCAGTCTCCAAATTTTTATTAAGGTAAGGGGTATTATTTCTTTCGTATTCATGAAGAGAGTTATTTTCTTTCAATACTCGTAAGGGTTGTTATTCCATTCTTTATTATTCTGTTGGAATAACCTGCCTACGCGGATTACCGCATGTATGGTAAATCCTGTTGTTATTCCATTCTTTATTATTCTGTGAGAATAACCTGTCTACGCGGACTATCGCATGCCTGGTGAATAACCCTTCGTATTCATTTGTTATTAATTTGTGGAAAGGATCTGTCTGCGCGGACTACCGCTTGACGGGTGAAAATCCATTTGCAGTTTCGTATGTTGTTTCATTTCAGATTCCTAACTCTAAACTTACTACGGTAAGTATTGCTTCTATAATTCCTGAAATGATCAGAAATTTCTTGAGTTTTGCGTTTCATCTAGTATCTTTTCACCGGAATAATTTTCTGAACTTTCTAATGAAATTTTTATCTTTTCATGTCGAGTTACTATTCATAAATTACTATTCACATAGTACTATTCACAGTAAAAAAAAATTTATTTTTATTCTTTGATTGGATCTAGGTTTTGATCTTCATTCTTGAACTCTGGATAAATTCTCTAATATTTGTCCTTTATCTCACTGGATTCGTTATTCGTATTGTTTTTTATCATCCTCAGTCTTAAATGGTGATATAACTGAATATCTTTGGCCTGTAATGCAAAGATGAATGATTACTTGATGAATATCTTTGGCCTGTAGTGCAAAGATGAATGATTACTTGATGAATATCTTTGGCCTATAGTGTAAAGATGGACAGGTGTTGAGATGAACATGATCAACTGGTGATACAAATGAATATCTTTGGCCCGTAGTGCAAAGATGAATATTTGATTCAAGATGTATATTGATTGATGTTACAAGAATAAAATATTGATGATGGACTTTTAAATCATAGAAGATAGTAAACTTCATTCCCTACTTAACTCTTCTAATGAATTGTTATTTTCGCTACGAATATTGATTTAAAACTTGTTGTCCATTATATTTTATCTGATTTATTGAAGGCTAATGATAATTTATTTTTCATTATCTTAGTCATAATATTCCTTACTGGGCTACTTGAGCTCACCCTTTTCATCTATTGTTCTATTCAGGGAATGAGAATGTTGCGGGGACTAGTCAGGGAACAGTGTGATGATCAGAGTTAGATCTGTAGAAGTCCTCACTATTCTATAAAATAGTGGAACAATAATTGTAATGAATAAGAAATGAATTTGAGTGTTTATATTTCGTATTATATACGATTTGTATTGAAGCTCGTAGTTTGTGTGGTCGTATTTTGCACGACTGTATGTTATAAAAGATTGTATTTGAATTCTGTACCATGTATTTGGCGACTCAGAATGGGTTGAGTATTGAACCTATTTTGGGGGCGTCACAGTTGGTATCTAAGCTTAGGGATACGATCTCTGGCGGAGATCTGGGAATAGAACTAGGAGGGGAGAGATGAGTAAAACCTTCGCTAGTGTCCTACCTAAGCTTATTTGACATTTAATTGGTCGGTCGGAACTTAGGGTTAATATGTGATATGTTAATTTGTTTAATTAACCCTTGTTTTATGACAGTAATTGAGAATGGCAGTTGAGAATCTAAACAATGGAGTGAATGAGACCGTTGAGACACCTTTAATCACCAACCAGGAGAACGTGCAACAGGAAGATAATATTCCTCCTGTAAACAACACTACCGAACAAACGATGAATGATGGGATGTTTAGGAGCTTTTTGCAGTTCATGCAAAGCCAGACGAGGGAGACTCATGTTCATAATACAGGTGGGAATAATAATAACTCGCGGCTTGTCACTGCCAAGCAGTTCAAAGAGTTGGGACCACCAGAGTTTCAGGGAAAGCCAGATCCAATCAAGGCAGAAAATTGGATTAAGCAAATTACCAAGATATTTGATGTCTTGGGATGCACGGAGGAACAGAAGGTTCCATTCGCCACATTTATGTTCCGTGGAGAGGCAGATTGCTGGTGGGAATCTGTGAAGCGTACCCAGCCTGCCGCACTCAAGATATCTTGGGAGGCATTCCAGAAACTGTTCAATGACAAATACTTTTCAGAAAGTATTTGTCATATGAAAGAGGTAGAGTTTATCAGACTGGAACAGAACAACATGACGGTGTCCCAATACGAGGCAAAGTTCCCGGAGTTATCCCGGTTTGTACCTCATTTGGTGGAGAATAAGGAACGTATGACGCGGATGTTTCTGAGAGGTTTGAAACAAGAAATTCGTCAATACCTCATTTCTCATAAATTTTCTCTATATTCGAATGTAGTGAATAGGGCCCAGTTATTAGAATGAGATAATGATTATGTTCAACCAAGGGACAACAACCAAGGTCATACCGGTGGCAGCAGTCATCGGAACAATGACAATCAGCAGGGAGGAAAGTATCATGACAGAAGCGGTAACCACTCCGGTGGAAATCGTGGCCATGATAATAGAAGAAGTGAGTCGAGAGGAGATTTCAAGAAGAGAAGGTACAACAATGACAACGTTAAAACATCGACAGCAGCACCAACTGTTTTTAGGGGAGGAGAACGACCGCCGGTCGTATGCTATAAATACGGGCAAGAGGGACACATCAGTCCCAACTGCACACAGCAATCCAAGGTGTGCTATAACTGTGGAAAGGAAGGACATATAGCTCGAGTGTGTCCTATAGCGAAACCAAGTCCAGCGGGGGTGGTGATTTCTAAGGCAGTTCCGGACAAGTCAAAGTCAGTGGTTCCTGGAAGAGCTTTTGTCGTGACTGCCCAACAAGCAAGGAACCCGAACGAGGTTATTACGGATAAGCTGATAATAAACTCTTGCGAAGTTTACACCTTATTAGATACCGGTGCTACCCATTCTTTTATTTCACCTGCTTGTGCTCAACGTTTGAACTTGACACCTGAGAAATTAGACTTTGACTTATCTGTTGAAACTTCATTGGGAGAAACCTTTGTTACATCCACAGTTTACAAATCTTGCTTGATTAAATTGGTACCCTCACCCTGCCTGTTGATCTTATATCTTTGAAAATACTTGCATTTGACGTGATTTTAGGAATTGACTGGTTAACCACTTATCATGCCAAAATTGATTATTTTCGTAGGGTTGTTAGTTTTCATATTCCTAATCAACCTGTTGTGCGAATCCAAACAATCAAATCACTAAAATCAATCAATGTCATTTCAAGTCATAAAGCTATTCGTTTATTGAAAAATAGATGTCAAGCTTTCTTAGCACATGTCACTGATCTAAACCAGAATACGTTAGGTTTGAATGATATTTCTGTTGTTAATGAGTTTTCTGATGTATTTCCAGAAGAACTTCCCTGTCTACCCCCAGAACGTGAAGTTGAATTCTTTATTGACCTTGAACTCGGTACAAAACCCATTTCTAAAACCCCATATCGAATGGCTCCTATTGAACTTCAGGAGTTAAAGGTCCAACTACAGGAATTGTTAGACATCAATTTTATACGTCCTAGTACATCTCCTTGGGGTGATCCCATTTTATTTGTAAAGAAGAAAGACGGGAGTATGCGACTTTGTATTGACTATCGGGAGTTGAACCATGTCACCATCAAGGTTAGGTATCCGTTACCTCGTATTGATGACATGTTCGACCAGTTGCAAGGTGCACAATTCTTTTCAAAGATCAATCTTCATTTTGGATATCATCAGTTAAAGATTAAAACTGAGGATATTCCAAAGACTGCTTTCAGAACTCGATACGGGCATTATGAATTCTTAGTCATGTCTTTTGGATTGACTAATGCTCCTGCTGCTTTCATGGATATGATGAACTGTGTATTCAAGGAATATTTAGATCAGTTCGTGGTTGTCTTTATTGATAACATCCTCATCTATTCCAAAAGTCATGAAGATCATGAGCACCACCTAAAGCTGGTACTTCAACGGCTTCGTGATAACAAGCTTTATGCCAAGTTGAAGAAATGCGAGTTCTGGCTTGAGGAAGTAGCATTCCTTGGGCACGTGGTATCAAAATATGGAGTATCTATTGACCCGGCAAAGATTGAAGCAATACAAAGTTGGGAGCAACCTAAGTCGGTGACCGAAGTACGTAGCTTTCTGGGCTTAGCTAGTTATTATCGGAGATTCATGGAAGAATTTTCTCGAATCGCTACTCCATTAACTCAACTGACTCGAAAAGATACAAAATTCGTATGGAACGATGAATACGAGAAGAGCTTTCAAGAGCTCAAGAGGGGACTCATTTCGGCACCTGTTCTGACGATACCATCTGGTTCGGATGGATTTGTCATCTACAGCGATGCTTCGGGCAAAGGGTTAGGATGTATTTTCATGCAACATGGGAAAGTCATAGCCTATGCCTCGCGATAACTCAAGGAATATGAGAGGAATTATTCTACTCGTGATCTAGAGTTGGCAGCTGTCATTTTTGAGTTGAAGATCTGGAGACACTACCTGTATGGGGAGAAAGTGGAGATATATACGGATCATAAGAGCCTTAAATATTTCTTCACCCAGAAGGAACTCAACATGCGGCAACGGCGTTGGCTTGAGTTATTGAAAGATTATGACCATACTATCCAATACCATCCTGGAAAAGCGAACATGGTAGCAGACGCGTTAAGTAGAAGATCATATGCGGGAATGAGTGCGATGCTGTCAGCACAAAGGCCCATTTTGTGTGACTTACAAAGGATAGAGATAGAGTTCAAGACTCCGGGGACCCACGTGATGATGTCAAGTATACGCGTAGAACCAGCTTTGATCGATAACTGTTAAAGATGCTCAAGCTACAGACCCGGAGCTGATGAAGATGAAGAAGAAAGTGCAAGAAGGTGTTATTCCAGAAGCAAGAATCGATGAAGAAGGAATACTTCGAGTCAACTCCAGACTTTGTGTTCCTAACGATTTCGATTTAAAGTATAGAATCATGATGGAGGCACACAACACACCGTTTGCAATCCATCCTGGGAGCACCAAAATGTATCATGATCTTCGACATACATTTTGGTGGAGTAATATGAAGAGATAGATCGCAGAGTTTATCTCGAGGTGTTTAACGTGTTAACGTGTCAAGGCGGAGCATCAAGTGCCAAAGGGTCCATTGCAACCACTTGAGATTCTGAAATGGAAGTGGGAACATATTACCATGGATTTCGTTACGGTTCTTCCCAAGGTTTCTCATGGCATAGATGCGATTTGGGTTATTGTCGATAGATTAACCAAGTCTGCTCATTTCTTGCCTATACGAGAGACTTATTCTCTTAAACGTCTTGCTCGTATATACATGAATGAGATTATGAGGTTGTATGGCATGCCAGTATCCATAGTTTCGGATCGAGACCCAAGATTCACTTCACGATTTTGGGTCAGTTTGTAGAAAGCTATGGGCACGGATTTACGATTCAGTTCGGCATATCATCCTCAAACGGGCGGACAATCGGAAAGGACTATTCAAACTCTTGAAGATCTATTGAGACTCTGTGTTCTAGACTTCAAAGGAAGTTGGGATAAATACTTACCATTGGTGGAATTCTCTTACAACAACAGTTATCAGGCAAATATAGGCATGACTCCATTCAAGGCATTGTATGGACGAAAGTGTCGTTCTCTAGTATGCTGGGACGAGGTGGGTGAAGCAACATTGTTGGGACCGGAGTTAGTACGTATGACTACGGAAAAGATTCAAATAATCCGACAACGTATACAAACAGCACAAGATCGACAAAAGAGTTATGCGGACCTTCATCGAAAGGACGTGGAATTTAATGTTGGGGACCATGTATTGTTACGTGTTGCTCCATGGAAAGGAGTTATGAGATTCGGGAAGAGAGGAAAACTCAATCCACGATTCATTGGTCCATTTGAGATCCTTGACCGAGTAGGAAATGTGGCCTATAGACTCGCTTTACCTCCAAGTATGTCTCGTGTTCATAACGTTTTTCACATATCCATGCTACGTAAATATGTGAAAGACCCAAACCACATTATTGAGTTAGAACCAGACGAGATAGCCGAAGGTTTAACATACGAGGAGGTACCTGTCAAGATCTTGGATAGGAAGGAACATGTTCTACGCTCAAAGGTTATACCTCAAGTCAAAGTTTTATGGAGAAACCATGAAATTGAGGAAATGACCTGGGAGTTAGAATCGAAAATGAAAGCGAAGGTATCCTCAGCTTTTCGACATACCAGGTACATACGTCAATTTCGAGGACGAAATTTCATAAGGAGGGGAGGTTGTAAGACCCCAAATTTTCTGAATAAAGATTTAATTTTCTTTATATATTACTTTGAAATAGTAAGGTGTTAATTTGATAGATGTGATAAGTTATAGGAGATATGTGCAAATTGTTCAAAGTTAGCAAGTGGTAATAAAATATTCATTGTTGTCGGGAAATATTCATTTGGTCATGGAATATTCTTGTTGTCGGGGAATATTCGTACGACGGCCCAGCCATTTGTGGGCTCCAAAACGGAATAACTGTTGGATGAAGAAAACGACAAGAATGAGTTTTCTAAAAATAACGGCGTAGTTGTTACCGTTAGAACTGTTGAAATACCCGGTGGTTAAAATACAGTAATACGCATTGTTGCACAGTAGCACACGGTATTGTACAGTATTTTTTTATTGGTTCTTACGTAAAAAGTCACTTACTCAATAATTGTTATAGTAATTACTGTTCAATATTTTATATTATTGACTCAATAATTGCTACATTGACAATTGCATAATTGCTACGTTGATATTTCATATTATTGATTCAATAATTGTCATTGCACAGTATTTCAAATTATCAAATCAATAATTTATATTATTAGAATAATATTATTAGATAGCATTATTGGCAATGTCTAAAGAAGTTCTGTCTAGGAGGAGTTATTTAATTGCGCGCCAGTAAGGAAAAATCCTTATCGGAAGGCCCCCTCTTTCCTAAGAATGACCTGGTTGTCAATATTGTAGTTCTGTAATATTATTTGTGAATAATTAATTATTGATATGTATGATAAGGAAATATTTATTCAATGTGAATTTAAACGGAGGAATTTTTAGCATGTGACATTTGTTGAAAGTTGGTATTTTATCTTTTTCAATAAAATAATTCATTCAAATATATTATTATAATATTACATTATAGTAGTATGATGTGATTATATAATAGTATGATTTTTATTATTTGGATGGTAACATTATTATAGTAAATTCATGGTACAAAAGTAAAATGAGGTGGAAAAGAACAAATTGAATTTGAATTCTTACGATGTAAGCAATGATGTCATCGGAACGATGAAGTAAGCAATGATGTCATCGAAACGATAATGTAAGCAATGATGTTATAGGATCGATGATGTCATTAATTATGGTGAAAAGACTATTTTACCCTTACTCTGCCAAGCCTATAAATAGAAGCTCATTTTTTCATTATTTCTCACCAATTCACTAAAGCTATAGAGAGAAAGTATAGAGAGAATAAGAGAGAAAGAAGAAGAGTATTCTGCTATTACACTAGTGCAGTCTCCAAATTTCTATTAAGGTAAGGGGTATTATTTCTTTCGTATTCATGAAGAGAGTTATTTTCTTTCAATACTCGTAAGGGTTGTTATTCCATTCTTTATTATTCTGTTAGAATAATCTGTCTACACGGATTACCGGATGCATGGTGAAATCATGTTGTTATTTCATTCTTTATTATTCTGTGGGAATACTGTCTACGCGGACTACCGCATGTCTGTTGAATAACCCTTTGTATTCATTTGTTATTAAATTGTGGAAAGGATCTGTCTGCGCGGACTACCGCCTGACGGGTGAAAATTCATTTGCAGTTTCGTATGTTGTTTCATTTCAGATTCCTAACTCTAAACTTACTACGGTAAGTATTGCTTCTATAATTTCTGAAATGATCAGAAATTTTTTGAGTGTTGCGCTTTATCTAGTATCATTTCACCGGAATAATTTTCTGAACTTTCTCATGAAATTTTTATCTTTTCATGTCGAGTTACTATTCACAGAGTACTATTTACGGTAAAAAATATTTTTTTTTATTTTTATTCTTTGATTGGATTCAGGTTTTGATCTTTATTCTTGAACTCTGGATAAATTCTCTAATATTTGTTATTTATCTCACTGGATTCGTTATTCGTATTGTTTTTCATCATCCTCAGTCCTAAATGGTGATATAACTGAATATCTTTGGCCTGTAATGCAAAGATGAATGATTACTTGATGAATATCTTTGGCCTGTAGTGCAAAGATGAATGATTACCTGATGAATATCTTTAGCCCGTAGTACAAAGATGGACAGGTGTTGAGATGAACATGACTAATAGATGATACAAATGAATATCTTTGGCCCGTAGTGCAAAGATTAATATTTGATTCAAGATGTTTATTGATTGATGTTACAGGGATAAAATATTAATGATGAACTTTTAAATCATAGAAGATAGTAGACTTCATTCTCTACTTAACTCTTCTAATGAATTGTTATTTTCGCTGCGAATATTGATCTAAAACTTGTTGTCCATTATATTTTATCTGATTTATTGAAGGCTAACGATAATTTATATTTCATTATCTTAGTCATAATATTCCTTACTGGGCTAGTTGAGCTCACCCTTTTCATCTATTGTTCTATTCAGGGAATGAGAATGTTACGGGGACTAGTCAGGGAACAGTGTGATGATCAGAGTTAGATCTGTAGAAGTCCTCACTATTCTATAAAATAGTGGAACAATAATTGTAATGAATAAGAAATGAATTTGAGTGTTTATATTTCGTATTATATACGATTTGTATTGAAGCTCATAGTTTGTGTGGTCGTATTTTGCACGACCGTATGTTATAAAAGATTGTATTTGAATTCTGTACCATGTATTTGGCGACTCAGAATGGGTTGAGTATTGAACCTATTTTGGGGTTGTCACACGCCCTCTGGGGCGAGGGTGGCTGGAGGCCTCGTTTTTCTGCTCGGCCATCTGCACCATCTGCCTGGCGATTTCCTCCTTCTGCAACAGAAGGACTTTCAACGCCTGCTCTGTCTCTTCTATCTCTTTTGCTTTCTGAGCCAAAGCAGCTTTCTTATCTTCTCGAGGTTGGGTTCGAGGCGGTGAGCCTCCTACCCTCCTCCGATCTCTTCCATCCTTGCTGGCTATGGAGAACAGCTTCCGCCGCACGTCGTTCTGATCTCCTATCTTGGACCCTGCCGAGTTGGTCTGGGGGCCAAGTCGCATATGGATGCTTTTGGACGGCCCCAACCGATCCTTCACCGATCCTTTCTGTTGAGCTAACGCTGCTGCCGTTAGCTGTCCCATGCCAGAAATAGTTTTGCTGTTCACCATGCTTTCCGCCACAGTGATCTGCTGGTTGTGATTGAGTACAACACTAGATAGCCCTCCTTCTTAGCGCCAATGTTAACGCCAAGATCCGTTCACGCACTCCAATCACCAAAATGCGTCCAATCCTGCACAAAAATTTAGGTCAAAGGTATTTCATATTTATTACATTCCATAACAAAAATCACCCCTATTCTTATTATAATAATTATCTAGTTATCATTATTTCTTATTTTTATTCATTTTTTTGATTTAGTTAGTGTTATTCAAAATCCATATTCTTTATAACAAAAATATTTAATTATGTAATAATTTTTTATTATTAAATTATATAAGTATAATATATGAGTTTAAATAAGATTTTACTATTACGTAAATAGACGAATATATCAATATATAAATAAATAAATTATTAATTTAGTTAAAGATGAATACTGTCATTTATATAATATAAATAGACGAACTTTTTAAATTTAGTTAATTTTTTTTATCAATAATTAATTTTTAGTTAAATAATTTATTCTAGAAGGAACTATTTTTTTAAACAAAAATTATCGTACACAATATTAATCTATTATTATTGTTATTATTATTATTAATATATTACAAAAAATTATAAACAACATAATAATTTTATAACAAAACTCATACTTCACATGAAATCATAGTTTATATGTGAAAACCAACCCCGAAGCAAAATAGGCAAAAAAAATTTCATGTGAAATTAGTTGGAGTAATTTGGTTTTCACATATAAACTATGATGACATGTATAAATCATACTTCACTAATATAAATGAATTTACGCGCGTCTAAGATTACTCCAACTAATATTTTACCTTTTTATTTATTTATAATATTTTCGTTATTACAATTTTCTTTAGGAAATTCAAAATTCGAGTAACCATTATGTTCATGGAATTATAAATATCCGATGGAAATAGAAAAACCGCGAGAAGGTGATTTCAAGCCTCTGCCTCTCCATTTTGCTCTTTAATGTGAAGGTAATGATTTGAACCATGAGAATTTAGTTTCATAGAATTTTTGAAATTTCACTTTCATTGATGTTTCTCATTAGGCTTGTTATATTTTCTATTCCCTTTGCTGAAGATTTACACTTATTGCGCTCCCTCTGGATCGAGATCTCAACAGCTAGACTGTGTTAATAAATTTGAATTTGCCGTTTGAATTAGTGCATATGGTTGAATTCGTGTAATTTGATTGAATTCAAGATAAAAGAATGACTTTATTTGTTTGTTGATCACAACCCTTGAGAAAGATGTGTTTAAAAATCAACTGAAGATGACGTATTAGAAACATTTGTTAGATTATACTAGTACATTTCTGAATTTGGGTCAATGTGTTTTATTAGAATTGCTAGCTAAATTTGATTTGTTTATTTTCTTCCCAGAAATAGAGAATTTTGCATAAACCAGCTCTTTATATCACCTTACGACCACAATTCTTATAAGTTTCAGAACTGTAGTACACTTCTGGGTAAAGGAGTTTTTGGTGAATTCTGTTAACTAAATATTTGCCTTATTCCAGAGGAGGGGCTTGAATATCCTTCGGAAATGGGGGTTATATCAAGGCGGGTTTTACCCATCTGTGGCAACATTTGTTGTTTCTGTCCTTCACTTAGGGCAAGGTCGAGACAGCCTGTAAAGCGGTACAAGAAGCTTCTAGCCGACATCTTCCCACGGTCTCAGGTGAACTTTTAGGTTTACTGTTGACAATTTGCTTGGAAATTTATGCCTTTTGTTGGAGTGTGATTAAATTTATTGCTGTCAGCAGAAAAATGGGTAATTAGGATTATTACTCTGAATTGAATGCTTTGCCAAAGTGTGTTGATTTGTGACATATACATTTTTTTGATGTTCGCTATTAGTCTGTTTTGTTTAGTTTAGTTTGATAAAACATATATCAACTTGGTTTTCAAATTATATTCCATATGTACTGTTTTCCAAATTAAATTCCTACTTATAAGATTCTCATATTGTGTTCCTGTAGTTGTTTGCATAAGGGTTTGACTAGGAGTAATAGTCTAACGGATAGTTCTTGTGATCAAGCCCTATAACATACTGATAAATACTTGTAGGATTCCTTTTTTTTTTTTTTTTCCTGTTATTGTCGGTTTAATTTGTTTTCTCCCTAAGATTTAGTTAGAAAAAGTTGCATTTATCAGTTTGGGAAATTTGTTATTTGTGGTCATGATCGTATTTCTAACTTCTTCCTGAAAGCTTCTGATTTGTTATCAATATGATGGTAGGATGCTGGCCCGAATGATCGAATGATTGGGAAGCTTTGTGAATATGCTTCGAAAAATCCGTTACGAATACCTAAGGTAAGGATTATCTTCCTGTTCATTTTTGACTTTGGTAATTTGTAAACATGTTGTGTATTAATTCTACAGCTGTGGCCACCACCAATGTTGCCTCAAGTAATTTCACGTATCCTGAGTTTGATTTTTTGGATATGTAAGCATGTGGAGTTTACTAGTTTGTGACGTTTTGTTTATGCTGAACTTTCAAAATTATGGTATCTCTAAATATGATGCTTATGGTATCTTATGATATTGAAAACCTGTTTCTTTGAAATTGTTTTGGTCTATGCTAGCGCTACTTACCTCTCTTAAGATATGAAATTTCGGTTTTGTTAAAGTTGAGTTGAACTAAATTCTTGCTCCAATCTGTTTTGTTGAAATTGCTTTAATTTTGAAAATGGTAAAATATTTTGATGTCTTGACTCATAAGTTACAAAATCCCATTGGCAATTTTAAGAGGCCTTCACCGTGGTTCTCATGTTGTCAATGTTTTTCTTATACAGATTACTGAGTACCTAGAGCAAAGATTTTACAAGGAACTGCGGAATGAGCACTTAGGATCTGTAAAAGTTGTGTTACACATTCATAGGAAATTGCTATCTACATGTAAGGAGCAGATGTAAGTTCAAACTTGTCAGATTAATAGATCAAATTGGATTACTGTCCTTGTTGAACACTTTTCCTCTTTTTGTTTCCTTCGTCTTTTGAATATTTGTTATGTCGTTACTTTTCACAAGAAACAAAGAGAGAAAAATAGAAGAAGAATAGCTGCTGCACTGAGGCCACCCAAGTTATAATTGTTTTTTTTTCTATTGTGGTAGGAACCTAGAAGCTACCCACAAATTGATAATATACTATCAGAGCAAGTATCCAAGTACGGGATACATGTCCTGTTTTTCTACTCTTCTACAAGTAATTTTCGTTTAATTTGTCACACGTGCTATATGCGGTACTCTGCTTATAGTTTTGGATAACATACAAAATAGCTCCCAGAGCTGTTCTCGTACCCATAACCTGCTTTAGCATAACTATATCAGATCAAGAAATATGAAATCCAATTTGATTATCCTTCTTATACTATTTTCCCCTTTTCCACTTACCATTGATGCGCAAACATAATTAAATATAATTACATTTACGAAAAAGTTATGAGCTTGTGAGACTTGATCTAGATATCTATGACATGCAAAGTTATCATGTCATGCCCTTCACTAGAATTACTTGATAAAGTTGACTTAGTCAAATTCATGGATTATCAAGTGAAAAAAATAAATAAGTAAAGTAGTACACTAAGAAGTTTCAATGAAGAAGAACAAGAGAGCAGACTAGAAAGAGGGACGAAGAAGAGTTCTCACCCTAGCAGGGATCCACTATATTCGCAGGCCACGCCAACACAAGCTAAAAATCACACAACTTTATTGTCAAATAACTTTATTACATTAAACTTGTAGGTACAATATTTATATTAGGACTCGGGGAGGAAGCACAACTTGTGGACGAAGCACAATTTGTGGATGAATCATAACTTGGGGACGAAGACAAGTTGGGAATGAAGCACAACTGGGTTACCTAGTAGACTGAATAATACTATGACTTCCCTTCGTACAAGGTCCAAAGATATAACTTAAGATACCAAACTTAAAATTCTATTCTAGCAGCCTACTTTAGTCCAAAAAGCATGATTACCAAAATACCCTTGACAACTCATAATCCTTGATAATTCTATATTACAGCAATTGAAGCCAAAACCTAAATCTCATTAAGAAAGTACTCGGGCATAATCCATGAAGAAAGCTAATATTCTTTTCCAAGCATTCCACGTCATTTTGTTGTTTACAGACCCATTCTCGAATGCCATTATCATTATAAACAAATTATCAGTATGACTCGTGAAATTTAAATAGTTGTTGATTAACATTACAGTTATAATTTTAATTTTTGAATTGGAAAACATAATTTATTCTTATTTGTAATTGGTGAATTATATTCAAATATTAGTAAAAAAAATTAGTTGTATGGATTGGCTCGATGGCATGTGCTCCACTTTAACAAGGGAAATCACATGATTAAACCTTTCAACTCCAAAAGATGCTCACTACTCACACATTCTTATGTTGGGGCTTAACCTGTGCACAAGGGTTTTGCTTTCGGATCCTTTAAGAGGCCTGGACCTTCACACCAAGTAATTTCTTTTGATATTTTTTATTTTAAGGGCTATTTGTCTTGATAAGCGAGTTTTGATCCTAGACTCTTCTGACAATACTTTTGTTCTTGTAAGCTATACTCTTTCAGTACTCATTTTCTCATGCTCTAGTTTTGTTTGCTTTGACTTTGAAGAAAAGATTCCACTCAGACTCAAGGCACTTAATTAGTCTCTTTTTAATGAAGTTGGATACTAATGATATTCATTAGGTGCATAGACTATCTTTAGACATGTGTAAGCAAAATGATGAGACACACTCTAATTTTTTTCTTCATTGTCCCGTTGCTTGGGGGTTTGTGTAAGTCTATAATAACAGTGTTGGTTGGTGGAGAATTTATTGCTTACTCAGTTCAGAGGCTTTGGAGGGAGGAAAGATGTGAAGATACTTTAGAGATGTGCTATCTATTTTGCATTTTGTTAATCTGGACCAGCACAATGATTGAGTATTTAGAGAGAGCTATTTATCTTTAGATTTGATTCGAGATAGGATTTTTTTCGTACTTATTAATGGACCTCTGTCATGGGTGCCTTTAGGGTTTTTTGTGTGGCTCATATTTGTAGAGATTGGAGAGCTGCCCTCTTTTGAGTATTTTCATTTTATTTCCACTTGTTTGAGGGTGGGTGGACTCCTTCTGCCCACGATGCTCGTATTCTCTCTTTTCATCTAAGAAAACTTACTCTTTAGTATAAAATATATACTGACATGTCTTATACCATAGGGATGCCAAATGGAATGCTGATTTTCATTACAGTTGTCTTTGTTAATTTAAGAAAAAGAGATACTTTCTTTAGTTTTTTTGTGTTGTTCTTATCTCTTTTCTTTTTTTCCTGCTTTCGCATCATTCCCTGTGAAGTCTTAAATACTCACAATATTAACCGGAGTCTGTTGATAATGGCAGGCCACTTTTTGCTAATAGTTTGTTGGGAATTGTTCGGACTCTATTAGAACAAACACGGGCAGATGAAATGCAAATTTTAGGTTGCAATATCCTTGTGGACTTTATAAACAGTCAGGTACATGCTACCATAATAGTTGTGAAAGTGGTTAACATATATACATTATTCTATACATGTGGTTCATACGCATAAACGTGAGAGAACTTGTATAATGGTCATTGTGAAAGGTTTATGGATTGATCAAACCTTGCAGATTTCACACGCATACTTTTTAAGGACATCGAGGAGAAAAATACTGATAGAAAATAATTATTTGCTAATACAAGGATTTTTCTTGGTTGCGTGTCCACCATGAAAAAAATAGTTGCAAGTATAAACAGTAGATCAACTGTAAAAAAAGTTGCAAAGTATAAACAGTTGATCAACTGTACGTATATATATTTTTTGATAAAGTGAATTTGGCTTCTAATAAAAGCAGGTGGACAGCACGTATATGCTTAGTTTAGAAGGCCTCATCCCAAAACTTTGTCAGTTGGCTCAAGAAGTTGGAGATGAAGATAGAACATTACATTTACGGTCAGCAGGACTTCGAGCTTTAGCTTTCATGGTACACTTTATACATGTGTATACACATTTACTTTTGTTAATTTTTTTGGTTTATAATTATGATCTATTTCATTTGAGATATCTTTTCATGTCTTCTGTTATATTACATGGTGTTGTAATTAAGGTGAATTAATGTACATATAAACATGTGCCCCGATGAACCTTTGTTGTCTTACCAAAAATGACTTCTTTTCAAAAGTTAAGAACATTATTTTAGCGTAGAAGGTACATTTTCCCTATTGTTTCTAAAACGTGTGTTCCATTTCTAATGTAAACCCTTTGTGTGTCACTTTTCTTATACATCCGCACGGTTTCGATGGTTCAACCGACCATGATATGCCCTCTAGTGGCAAATGGCAATATATGTCGAACTTGAGCACCTTTGTCTCCTCCTTTGTTACTTATTGTTAATTTCTGATTTAGCAGTGCTGTGTTTATGCCCCATTTGTTCCTTCCAACCTTTGCTCAAGTTGAAGGCTTAGAATGAATTTTTGAAAAAGCGAGATCCCCAAAAAACACTGGATTTTTAAAGTTACTAATACTCTTTCTTTCTAGCCTTCCCGAAAAAGACTTGATTGCAATTAGTTGTCATGTGGCAGTGACAATGTTTATGAGTGCTGTATGAATCTATTAATCATTGTAAGAGTCCAAAGTTAATAATATAGTCAACCCACTTGTCTGCGTCTGCATCAATTAATTTCCCCCCAAAAAATTGGCGTCAATTAAATGTCATGCGGCATTTTAGCATTCTGTATGTTGACCATTGTAGGAGTCCATTGTTATAATATAGTCCATAGTCCATCCACTTGTTCATGTCTAATTTCCTGTGGTGTGGATGATGTTTTGATCTTCACACTTTGGGTGGAATTAGTATTGCCTTGAGTAATATTTTATGAGTGCTGGAATCAAATGTGGCTTATGCTTCAATTGGTTCAGTTAAGTTACTCATTTCAAGTTCCAGTATTTCAGTGCTAATCACGTTCTAGTTTTTTTTTTCTTCCGACAAAATTCTGATGTAATTGGTATAATGTAGTTTGTATTTTAAATGTTGTCTAACTAGTCTATCTCTTAATCAGCCTATAAAATGTAGGAAAACTTCAATTTTTAATAACTTTTTTTGGCAGAATAAGAAATCGAAGTTTCTTTTAGATTCAATATTTAAAGATTTAGTGTTTTGATAGCATGGGTTCTATTAATTTATTATTTCAAATTCTTATATATCATTAGCTTGAGAAGAATATTGTCCAAAATCCAAATAAGGTGTTGAGCCTCTTTTTCTTTTATGTACAATATACTCCGTCTGCCCTATTCTGAACTTCACACATGAAAGTGGAACAAACTTTTAAAGAACCGGCAATTTAGTAATTAATTGGTTAAGATTATTAGATTTTCATGTTTTGCCTACGAGATTTTGTGGGTCACCTTTATCTTCTAAACTATTTGAAAAGTAAACATTTGCTCATTTTCTTTAGTTTTTTAACTTTTATAGAAGGTTATAATGGTAATTTGCATCATATTATAGCATATTATAAATTAAAGTGTAACTTTGACATTTAAGTTAGGACATCCCAAACTTTGTCATTTAAAGTGGGACTCGGGGAGCATTTCTTATGTAGTATTGATGTTGTGGGATGAGTTCAGTGGCGTCATATGTTCAATTTTTGCACTTGTTTGTTTTCCCAGCCAAAACATTCAATTTGATACTGACGGTAAAATCTGTCGACCATGCAAGTACATATATATATATATATATATATATATATATATATATATATATATAGGAGTGGTTCTCTTATAGGGGAATCATAAATTGAGTTTTATTTCTAATTTCAAGTGATGAACTGATAGTTTCTTACCCGGTGACCAGAGAAATAGAAAAGAAAAAGGAAGATGGAAAGAAAGAATAAGAATTTAAAGGAGGAAACTAATAAAAATAAAAAAAGAAGAAAAAGAACAACGGAGATAATCTTAGATTTTGACATATTCTATTAAATCTTTGTTTGATGCTGGTTATCCTTTGACTTTTTACTTTTGATATTACCTTTTGGTTGTCCCTCAACTGTTTGAGAGATTTCATTTGTTCATTGTTTTCACCTGGGTAATGTGAACTCCATTATTTGGTTAACAAATATCTTTATCTTATAATCTATTCTTATTTCCCTATCGTGTGTCTGTAGGTGCAATTTATGGGGGAGCACTCTCATATCTCAATGGACTTTGACAAAGTAGGTTTCCTTTCCTTTTCTAAGATTCTTGTAAACATTATATACATAAAAAAACATCAAACTATCTCGATGCAGATTTCAAAATTGATGAGTTGGGAAAGTATGCTATTATTTGTAACTAGATCATGACAGGTACTAACAAATTGGTAACTGTTGGAATTTGGTGTCAATTGAACCATGCTTGTATTCTGAAATAGATTATATCAGTGACTTTCGAGAATTACATGGATCTCCCAATGAACCCAGAAAACGCCACGCAAGATGGACAGAATACTCAATCACAGAAACAGTGGGATCATGAAGTGCTCAAATGGGAGAATAACGGCTCACAATTCCTCAATATTAACAAGAAGGTTTCATCCCTTATTAGTACTAAACTAGACTTGGCACCCACTATGTAAGGTCCTATGTTCTATAACTATTAAAATTTATTTGCATCTTTAGATATAAAACATACTTAACATCCCCTGTTCCTGTTTAATAGGGATATGTCCAAAAGCCCGTCTTACTGGTCTATGGTTTGCTTGCATAATATAGCCCAATTGGCAAAGGAAGCAACAACAGTGCGTCGTGTACTCGAACCTCTTTTTCATAACTTTGACACCGAGAATCACTGGTCCCCAGATAAAGGGCTTGCATGTTCTATGTTGATAGATTTGCAGTCACTGCTGGAGGAATCAGGTTAAGCTGAACCCAATTTCTTTTTTCTTTTCAAGTGAATATTTCAACTAATACTTTTTTTACTGGATTTAATTGCTAAATAATAGCTTATTTTTGGTTAGGCGGAAACTCCCATCTGTTATTGTCAATCTTGGTGAAGCACTTAGAGCATAAGAATGTTGTCAAACAGCCCAATATACAGATAGATATTGTTAATATTGCGACACAGCTTGTACAGAATGTGAAGCAGCAGGCCTCAGTTGCAATCATAAGTGTACTAACTGATCTAATGAAGCACTTACGCAAATGCATACAAAATTCAGTTGAAGCATCGAGTCCTGGAGATGGTTCAGAAAAAATGGAATTCCGAACTTCAGTCTGCGTTGGAAAATTACATCTCGCATCTCTCAAATAAGGTTTTTAATCACGCTTTAAATTTGGAATGTGGTGCAAGATTTATTTTTTAAGTTCATTTGAAAAAATATCGAACTTAGACTTAAGGCAGAGGATCAGTTTTTGGATGCTAATGCAGAGCTTGGTATCAATAAAGGGACACATGAGGGGTTCAAAGGGAGCACAATTGACAACTGTGTAATTTTGATTAGCGTTTGCTTGAGCCTATATCTTAAACTTAAAAGTTAAAAACTATTAATCTGTGGTCAAATGTATTACAGTTTAATTCGGGTTTTGGGATACTTTGAACTTTACTTGCTGGGCCGAACATCACTTATTGTCTAGTCATAAATGGGTCATTACGATACCTGGGTCTTAGTTTAGAATTGACTTGGTAGTGAAAGAGTCAACTTATTCCAGTTCTTAATTCTAGTCAATATACTATACATAGAGTTACTCCAGCCGTCCAGCGTCCTATAATACCTCTATAATCTTTCTATTTAATAGAAGGTTGAATTATGTTGAATAGAAGGCTATAATCTTTCTATTTAATAGAAGGTTGAATTATGTTGAATAGAAGATTGACCTTCTGGGCATCTGCGTGAACCTTGCAAGGGTGAACATTCTTCTTGGTTTTCTTCTTCTGCTGCTTCATCTTTTCTCATATTGTCCATAGGCTTTAAATTTTAATATAACTGTTGAACCTAACTTGACCCAAAATCTTAAGCTGATAGGTTTTAGGCCAACCTTGTATATTATGCCTTCAGTTTCACACTCAAACACCCAATGTGGGATTGAGCTAACTCAAATGTTACCTTAGCATAGTCAATGGAGAGTTTCTGGGATTGACTGGGGAAGCAAGAGGAGAGAATTTCAGACCACACAGGTTGCAGAATAGCCTGCTCTAATACCAATAGTCATGATCTCAGTCTCCAATCTAGTTAATTAACAGAATTGAAGAGGTGAAGATGAAGAATATGAGAGAAAAAGAGGATCCGAGGATAGAGGGAACTCAGAGAAATAGAGAGAGGAGGAAACAAAAATAATGACCGAAGGAAGTTCAATTACAATTTGCATAATCTTCTCGGTTCATAAGATTTCCTTATATAACCAACTAAGTAACAAAAAGATAACTGCTATCCTTTACTGATAGGGATTGATCCGTGAGACGTCGTTGTCGTGGATGATTCGCTATTTAGTTATTTATTTATCACTTGTTTATTTATTTAGTTTGTTGAATTTCTTATTTATTGGTTTATTTCGGTATTGAGTTATTTATTTAGAGGACCAATTGTTACTAGGCTTAGGGTTATTAGAGTTTATTTTTTTATAAACATGCTTGTAAGTCATGTCAGACTCTTTATACTTTGATATTGAAATTATTCATATTATTGGTTGTGATCAATATTTTTCCTGCGGTTGGAAAATTCTAGGGGTAGCGGTTCTCCCCCGGTTGAATCACCCTAGTTCTTTTAATTCTCTTTGTTGATTTTGCCTTTTCCAATTAATTATCTGTTCAACATTTTCTGTCCTACGTCATATTGGTATCAAAACTGAAGGCTTCTCCATCAATTTTTGAATTTTTGGGATATATTGGGTTTTCAAAAAAAAAAGTTATTGTTCATTGGAGAGTACTGTTCATCACCGGAATTTTTGTTCATCGCGATTCACTGTCGTGAGTGCACAAGAGATAGGGAAAACTTCTGTAAACCAAAAAAAATGATGCTAATGCATTGTTTTGGAAATAGGGAGGTAACCCCAACTTTTTTCCTAATTTAAATTACCTTGCAAATTACCTTTTAGTACCCCAAAATTTTTTTGCTCTCTGTTTAAATATTGTCCCACAGTTTATTAGTTTATATTTTTTCAACCCTGTTTCTTCCTAAAGAGCCCTAAACTTTTAACCTTAGCATTTTTCACTATAGACTCGTACTTTCTGATCAGTTAGGTCCATTAAAAAAAGAAAAAAAAAGGAAGGTAAAAGTAAATATTTCATTTTGAATATTCGGATTTTTAATATTTAATCACTTGTATTCCCTTCGTTCATTGGTTTTAAAATTTTTGAAAGCTTGTTTTGGATTTGTTCTTTTAAAATTGCACATTATTCCATCTAGTTGCATATTATTCGGTTATTTTCAATAGCTTTTGAGATTGCGATTGCGTAGGCTTAGACTTGTAATTTTAATTTGCTTCAATTAAATTTCTGTATTGGCTCAGCTTTGCCCTTGCATTTGCATTATGACTACACATACCCAAGCTGCTTTAGAAGAAATTTAGGACCAATTAGTGGTCATAGTTGCAGAATTAGGTCAAATGAATGATATGATCACACACATTGAACAAAGACAACCTATAGTAGAACCTCAGGGGAATAATGGGAATGGGCATGTCGAAATCAGCCCACATGGTAGGCACCATGAACATCTTAAACATGATCTTTATGATGATGACAATAGGAAAATCAAGGTAGATGCACCCGAGTTTGAGGGTAGATTTATCTCAATGCATTCATTGATTCGTTGTCTTGTATGAAGAAGTATTTTGATTGTTATGAGATGTCTAAGGATCGGAAGGTGCGATTCGACAAAATGAAATTGTTGAAATTGACAAGTTTATTCTGGTCAGGGGTTGAGAGAGACTTAGAGCATCTAAGTGAGCCACCTATCAGGCATTGGGGGAGATGAAAACTCGCCTAAAGTAATATTATTTACCCGTAGGATATACCGATAGGTTAATGGAGCAGTATGACAACTTTTGTCAGGGTAATAATGTCTATTGACATCTATAGATTTAGGAAGTTGACTCAAAAATGTAGGATCAGTGAGAGTGATAGATTGAGTATTATGAAGTTCAAGAATGAGTTACGACTTGAACTTCAATCACACATCCTGAACAGTGGCATCACTACCCTAGATGACCTTTTCCAGTCAGTTCTAGATAATGAGTATAGGTTACAGGGTATCGCTAGGAGAGTCCTTTCTTACTTAAGTCAGCCCAGTGGCCGGAATTTCTTGCAGAGTAGACCTTTCCCCACTTCTCAGACGTCTTTTAGGGCTAGTAATAACGTAGTTGGGCCATCTCATGACAAAGGAAAGGGTGTAACTGCACCTAACTCTCAGTCTACTACCCAAGAGAGGTGCTTTACGTGCTAGGGGTTAGGACACAAGTTTTTGGAGTGTCCCAATCGCAATCGCCAGCGAGTAACAATAGTAAAGGAAACTTCAGAAGAGGAGGGGGATATTGTCTGGGATGGCAAAAAGAGGTATTACCCCACTGTGGTTGTCCGAGTTTAAGCATTACCCCACTGAACTTTAAAAAAAAGGAATTAGCACATTGAACTTTTTAAAAATTATTAATTGGACAATTTCGTTAAATTTGTTAGACGGGCATCAAATTTTATCTGTGTCTGTGCAAACAAAATGAAAAAATAAAAACCATTACCGACTTGGCAAAAAAATAATAAAAAAAATTGAAAATAAAAATAAAACTAGAAAATCAAAACATTTATTAGAATAATACAAAAGCTTTAATAATTTTTTCTTGCGCATCTGGGTTTGGTTCTTGGAGAAGATGAAGCAAAAGCCTGATTTAGGAGAAGATGAAGCAACAACCTGGTTTAAGAGAAGATGAAGAGCAACTTTGTTTGGTCCTCAAGAGAATTGAAGAAACCCATCATCTTCTTCTTCCTCTATGATTTTACGTATCTTTTTTAAATCCTTCTTCAAATCTGAGATCTCAAAGAGGAAAAAATTTGTGGTGCAATTTAGGGCTTTTGCTGGGTAATTGATTCATTTGATTTTACAAACCAACCGTGCTTTGGCTGCATCTAATTCAACTTCGCAATTGCTATTGATTGCTTCGAAATTGAAAGCCCTAAAATTTTCTCTTAACCCCCAATTTTGTAGCACCACGTTTGATTCCTCCATCTCCGGTTTAATTAGGGTTTCTACTACAAACTTTATTGCAAATTCATATCTTACTGTTGAACACCCATCAATATATATATATATATATGGGTACGGATCAATGGCACTACGTTTTTTTATTCTTGGATTTAAACACTCTTAATAGCTAAGATTAAAGCTGATTTTTAATTTATACACTATAATAACCTATATGAATACATATATTATTATTATCATAATATTGGTGATAACTAACCAAAACTGCTTTAGATATACATACTTGCTTCCATAGCATTTGTATAAAATTATACTAAAGTTTTGGTTAGTTATTACCAATATTATGATAATATATGCATTCATATAGGTTGTTATAGTGTATAAATTAAAAATCAGCTTAAATCTTAGCCATTAAGAGTGTTTAAATCCAAGAATCAAAAAATTGTGTAAAAAATTGTATAGAAAACGTAGTGCCATTGATCCGCCCCCTATATATATATATATATATATATATATATATACTGTTCCTACATACATACATGAAAAGAGATGAGAAGAAGAAGAACATAACTTTTATTTCAATCACAATTTGGGTCTTCTTTGGATGATATTGAGTTTGGAAGAGAAAAAAGAAACTAACTGAGTAAGGTTTTCTTTGACAATATTAGATGTTGAATGATCTGTGGAAGAAGAAAGATAGCACATGAATGAAGAAGAAGAAACATACGCAGGTTAGGACTTAGGAAGAGAGAAATAAATATGCCACATTAATAAATATTTTGGCCACATCAGTAAATATTTTGTTTTATCTTTTTCTCTCGCTGCCACATATGTAAATATGAAATCCAATTTAACGTCCGTCCAATTAATAATTTTTAAAAAGTTAAGTGTGTTAATTTTATTTTTTTAAATTTCAGTGGGGTAATGCTTAAACTCAGACAACCACAGTGACGTATTACCCTTTTTTGCCTGTCGGGATGAAGTCGATGGTGAGTATGACTCACAGGATGAGGAGGCTGATGAGCACCTAGAGCAGATAGGTAATCAGCTAGGTGTCATGAGTTGCGTTTTCACGAGTCATAGGAGAGAGGATGATTGGAGGAGGACCACCATATTTCAGACCTATAGCAAAGTAGGAGGCGTCTCTTCTAAGTTGATCATCGATAGGGGTAGTTGCTTAAATGTGGTTGCTGAGTTCGCCTTACCACGGATGAAGCTGAAGGTATAACCACATCCCCAGCCTTATAGCGTCGCCTGGGTCAACAAGACATCCATTTTTGTGTCAAAGAGATGTCTAGTGTCGATCCACCTTCAGGGCTATGAGGAGAGTATATGGTATGATGTCTTTCCTATGGATGTTGTACATATTCTACTAGGGCGACCTTAGCTATATGACCGTGATGTGACTCATTATGGGAGGACAAACACGTGTTTACACACAAGGGGCAAAAAATATCATTAGCACCTGTGAGACCCCGATTGTTGTCCAAGAGTTAACCAAAGGAGACTAGCTTACCTACCCAACAAACCAAATCGCTCCATATTCTTAATAGAAAGGAGTTTGAGCAGAGTGTGTTGGAGGAGAAGGTTGTGTATGCGGTGGTAGTTAAAGAGGTGAGAGATGTTCCTGAGGAGAGTACTAGAGAGATTCCTAGTGAAGTTAGGCAGATTCTCTATGAGTTTGTCAATGTTATGCCTATTGAGTTACCCGATAGGTTACCACCTCTTAGGGACATCCAACATGTCATTGACCTTGTTTTGGGGTCTTATTTACCTAACCTGTCACATTATAGGATGCATTCCATAGAGCATGAGATGAGACGATAGGTAGGCGAGTTGTTGAGGAAGGGTTTTGTTAGAGAGTCTTAGCCCTCGTGTCGTTCCAGCCTTATTCACCCTTAGGGCTGATGGGAGTTTGAGGATATGTTATCAGCATCAAGTATAAGTTTCCCATACTTAGTCTTGATGACATGCTAGATTTGATGATTGGCGCTCGTGTTTCACCAAAATAGACCTACGGAATAGATACCACCAAATCCGCATCCGAGAGGGAGATGAGTGGAAAATTGTCTTTAAGACAGGGGACATACTATATGAGTGGTTAGTCTTACCTTTTGGCTTAACCAATGCACCTAACACATTTATGATTATGAGATTTATGAATCAGGTGCTACGTCCTTTCATGGGCAAGTTTGTAGTGGTCTATTTTGATGACATCCTCATTTTAGTAAGACCCGAGAGGAGCGCTTACTTCACTTGCTAGAGATTCTAGCAGTTCTTCTACGTGAGAAACTCTATGTTAATTTGAAGAAGTGTTCTTTTGTTTAGGAGTCGGTCATTTTCCTCGGGTTTGTGAGCTCGAAAGAGGGGGGTTTCTGCAGACCCCGAGAAAGTAAAGGCCATTAATGAGTGGCCTGAACCTTTTAATACTCACGAAGCTCAAAGCTTCCATGGGCTAGCTACGTTTTATAGGAGGTTTATTAGAGGGATTTAGTACTATTATGACCCCATTACTGATAGTTTGAAAAAGGGAGAGTTTGTTTAAATAGGCTACCAAAGCCTTTGTGGAAATTAAGAATAGGTTGACACAGACACCTGTCCTCGTGCTACCAGACTTTAGGAAAGTGTTTGAGGGCGTAAGGATAGGGGGAGTGCTTAGTCAGGAGGGTCATCCGATAGCGTTCTTTAGTGAGAAATTGAATAAGGCCCGACAAAAGTACTTTACCTATGATAGGGAGTTTTATACTATAGTCCAAGCACTTAGGTATTATCTGTTACATAGGGAGTTTGTTCTTTACTCCGATCATCAGGCACTCTAGTACCTTAGCTCCCAAAAGAAGCTAAGTCATTGACACACTAGATGTGTAGAGTTTATCCAAGAGTATTTTTTGTCCTTAAGCATTGCAAAGGGACATAGAATGTGGTTGCTGATGCGTTGAGTAGGGTGTCCATCCTTGTCAACCCTTTAAGAGTGAAGGTTGTAGGATTTGAGCGCATTATCCAGGAGTACCCTACTTGTCGAGACTTTAGTCTTACTTATGCTGCCCTACCGGATCCTAGTTTCCCACCCTATAGTGATTTTCGTATCCATGATAGGTATCTTTTTAAGGGCACCCGCTTGTGTATTCCTAGTACATTGATGCGTGAGTATTTGTTGTGGGAGTTACACGTATGAGGTTTAGCTGGACACTTTGGTCGAGATAAGACCGTTGCCATTGTTGATGTAGAAACTGAGAATAGGTAATTTCATTAAAGTAATTTCTCTCTATTACATAGGTTGATATATATATATATACACAAGTATCCTAATTACAGTTATGGTAATTCTTAAATTACAGTAATATGTGCACACTGATTATGAAAATTACAATTATGACATATCTATGGCATATCTTCTGTGACACCCTCAAATTCGGGTACTTCATTTATACAGGATTTGGACAGTTGGTGTTGACTGTCCAATTAAAGCATATCTAACTACCCATAAATAAGGAAATAACTGAAACTCATAATTAAAATAGAAATCCTCCCCTTAAGGGTTACATCATCTTAAACAAATCATTCCCAAACAATCAAATAAATAAACAAGTCTTCATCACTTGTTTGTCTTGCCTTTGCCTTTACTAGTCTTAGGCTCATCAACTCTTTCGACCTTAGCTGCAATGTTATTATGCAAGAGTGAGCAAACAATTGCCCACAAGTGTAACAATAACAATAATAATAATAACATGCGAGTAATCAATGGATAATGGATAATAGAAAGCTCGACTTTTGAATCAAGATTAGAAAACAAGAATCAAAAGTACATCTGAGGGTCATAAGACCATGAACTATGTCCTAGGTTATCAAGTATTTCTATTTTAAACCTTTAACAGTCAAAAGACTATATAGACCTTACTTCTCGTACTTAGGGGGATCATCCCTTCGTACCATGTATGTGCACAAAATCTTAACGCTATCGTGTAATATAATCCCCTATAATATGGTTGTTCATCTCAGTTTTGACATAAGAGTCCGCACCAAAGAAAGTTTGGTTTGGATAAGCTTCAACAGATTGGATAAGATTCAACAGTAGTTTTAGAATTTAGAACGCTCATCAACTATGGACTAGTCGAATCAATAAGGGTTCGCTAGCCATTCAAGGTTTCAATACAATAATGTAAACGATATTTAAATCAAAGATTGAATCTCGAATGTATACAACTGAATAACATTGAATAATTGAGGTATTGCTTCAAAAGAATTAGAACATCTCATTCGGAATCATAAGCTTGAATTAACAAGAGTACGATCTTGATCAATATAAGAATAGGATTTAAGACTTGCGTAATTGTAATCAAGATAGGGTAAGGAAACTTGCGTAACGATAACAAGTCAGGGTTAGAAAACTTGCCTCGTGCGTTGATTATACGTTTACTATTCACGTTCCTCAATTAATCTTACATACCATTTAAAGTCACAATACCAATTAATTATAATACAACTAGCATCATGAGTATATTCTCTTTTAACTTAACTCTGATTATGATTATATTAATCACATTCACAACCCTTAGCTCTTAAACACATTCAATTAATCAATTAATCAGCGTAAAACCATAATTGACGTGTTACTAATTTGTTTCAACATCTCATTACATGATTATTATATTTTCATATTTATTAGATTAGGTTTAAATTACATTTTATGGATTCGAACACTTAAATAAAATTTTCTGGGCGATTCTGCTAACCGGCGCTGCGGCACGGCCAAAAGCCGGCACTGCGGCGCGCAGACAAGCCTTCTGGGAGGCGCTGCAGCGCGACACACCAGTTTCAGTTTTTGCAGTTCACGAAAAACACAGAACAAGCCCATAAACTTCCAATTTCTTTGTCCATACAACAATTTAAGCACACCCATAAGTTCTAAACTTTACAGAAACGTTTTACAACAATCATAGCATGATTTTAACAACATAAATCACATAAACAACTAAATTTAAACCCATAAATTCAATGTTTTTGTGAAAAACTTTATTTTAGACATTCTTAACGAAATCAACTACCACGAACTCGTTTTTCAACCAAATCAGTCCATACAAGTTTCGTTCTTTTCGTTTCTACATGTATAAACATAATCAATCATCAATTTAATGTTTAACATACAATTAAAGCATCAATTTTTATACATACAAGTCATATTCATATATTATTTCTCTGTAAACTCAAAACTTCCTTTTTAAACATAATTTCATGGATTTGATTACTCTAAATCACATACTAATCATATAAAAACAGATTATGCATATGAATAAACATCTAACATTAATTTCTTAACAATTTAGCCATGAAACTCTATTTACAAAGAACTCAAAATAACTTTCATAGAGAAAACTCAAGAACATAAATTTAAAGCTTGAGATTAAGAAATTACCCTTGCTTTCTTGTTTTGATTATGCAAGATAAGAATTCTTCTTTAATTCTCCAAACTTCTTCTTTAATCTCAATTTCTCTCAATTTTTCTCTCTTTTTCTCTCTGTGATTTCTCTGACTTAGCTTTATGAATGGAGTACGTGAATATAAGGCTGATAATATATAATACGTATAAAGAATAACTGGCACAACATGGGTATCAGTTAAGCGCATCATGGCTTACAATTGATCCCATGTACTCAAGGTCATATTTGGCTTGGCTATAAAAAAAACTCATTTTCCATTTATTTTAATTAGCTTGTTTATTATATAGTTTATTTGTCACACTTTAATTAATCAAATTACATTATTTAAATTCAATTAAATAAAAGTCAATATTACTCATTAAATCTAATTATCACATACTTAAATTTTTTATTTATTAATTATAGCAAATCATTAAATCTCTAATTATTTATTAAATTAATTAGAACAATATTATGATTATTAAATCACTCATTTAATTTAATAATCTCAATTAAATTAGAACTTCGAAGCATAAATTATCCAACATTAATTTAATTAATATAACACATTTAATCAAATTAATCCACACCAATTCCATCAAATATTTATTTAACTCAATAAATAAATTAATAAAAATATTTATTTAATTCAATAAATATTTAAACTAAATTACAAAAATCTCGTTCGTCACATCTTCTAACACACCCCTCAAGTTGGTGTATAGATGTCTCGCATACCCAAATTGAAACATAATGGATGAAACATTTTACTATTAAGACCCTTGTCAAAATATCAGCAAGCTGATGTTTTGTTTTGACAAAAGTTAAGCAAATAAGACCACTAGTTAACTTTTCTTTGATGGAGTGCCTGTCAATCTCAATGTGCTTCGTTCTATCATGCTGTACTGGGTCGTTTGCAATACTAATGGTTGCCTTATTATCACAAAATAACTGCATAAGCCTTTTAGTTGTAACACCCAAATCTTCTAGCAAGCTTTGAAGCCACATTAGTTCACATATACCCAAGGCGATAGCTCGATATTCAGCTTCAGTACTGGATCTTGCCACCACAGACTGTTTCTTACGATGCCAAGTAACAAGATTACCTCCAACAAATGAACAGTAACCTGATGTAGAATGACGATCCTCTATAGAGTCAACCCAATCTAAGTCAAAAAAGGCTTCAACTCTCATATGACTATGTGGTGCGAATAATAAACCTTTTTCAGGAGCAGACTTGAGATACCTCAGAATTCTGTAAACAATTTCCACGTGACAATGTCGAGGATTATGCATATACTTACTCACTATTCCCACATCAGAAGATATATCAGGTCTAGTATGAGAAATGTATATCAATCGTCCCACCAAACGTTGATATCTTTCTATATCAACCGTAAGTCCTGTGCCGCCATCTACTAGATGATGATTAACTTCAATAGGAGAATCAACAGGCTTACATCCCAACATGCCAGTTTCTGTTAAAAATGGAACCATCAGCTACTCGAACTTTGTCTTTTCCAGAGCAAGGCGTGTATGAAGTAAAGAGGGTGGAGGATTCGGTCATATACTCAGAAGCACCTGTGTCAATAATTCAACTAGGTTAAGTTGATGAAACATTAAAAGCATAAGAATGTATACCTGACTGGGCATAATGAGAAGAAGTAGATTTGGAATAGAATTTCTGAAAAACTGAGATTTTCTCGGGAGTAAGTGTTTTAGTAGTACCAGCACTATTAACAGAACTAGATTATGCCATGGTGAGGTTATAGGAGCAACAAGAATATCCAAGGAAATATCAACAAGGATAATTTAAATGATAAAAAAAGAGTAATGCTACTATCACATAATTTGGGTCACATAAAACTCTCATACACACACACGCATATTTGCAGGGCCCACAATATGCATGTGTGTGTATGTGAACATTATGTGACCAAGAATTATGTGATAGTAGCATTATTTTTAAAAAAATGGCAGTGAGTTTTTCCTAGAAAACCAAAGTAGTGCAATTAATTATACTACAATTTAGAACCAAAATTTATGCCAAAGAAGCAGTGGGAATCTCAGGTACTAATAACAGAGCCGATGAGCCGATGAACAATGTTTTTCTAAAAAATAAGGACCAAGCTTTGATGCCATGTAAAAACTGAGAATAGGTTATTTCATTAAAGTAATTTCTCTCTATTACATATGTTGATATATATATATATATATATATATATATATATATATATATATATATATACACACACACACACACAAGTATCCTAATTACAGTCATGGTAATTCCTAAATTATAGTAATGTGTACACACTGATTATGGAAACTATAATTCTGGCATATCTATGGCATATCTTCTAACTGTGATTCTTTTGGCCTAGCCTCAAGAGGGATGTAGCTCATGTTGTTTCTGAGTGCCGCACATGTCAGACTGCTCAGGGTAGGAAGCAAAACACACTCCACTTCCGATTCTCCATGCACCTTGGGAGGATCTTAGCATGAATTTTGTCTTGGGGTTACTGAGGACCCAGAGGAGTCATGTTTTAGTTTTTGTTGTAGTGGATCGTTTCATTAAGATGACACATTTTATTCCTTGCAGCAAAATTGATAATGCCTTACATATTGCCATGATTTTCTTTAGTGAGGTAGTGAGATTGCGTGGGTTACCATTAATTATAGTTTTCGATAGAGATGTTAAATTTATGAGTTATTTTTGGAAAACTCTCTAGAAGAAGCTTAACACCATGCTTAAGTTTTCTACTGCTTATCATCCCCAAACCGATGGTCAGACTGAGGTTGTTAATAGGAGTAGTCTAGGTGATTTGATACGTTGTCTTGTAGGTTATCATATGGCTACATGGGATAGGGTTTTACCTATGGTTGAGTTTACATATAACAACTCAGTTAATCGTTCGACTGGAGCGAGTCCTTTTCAGGCTTACACTGGTTAGGAAACCTATTGATTTAGCTCCTCTTCCCACTGCATATAGGGCTAGTGAGTCTGCAAAGTCTTTTGCGCAATCACATTCATGATTGAATGCTGAGATAAGAAAGAAAATTAATTTGAGCAATGAAAATTATAAGTTTGTTGCAGATGTTCATCGCAGGTATTAAAGAGTTTAATAAGAAAGAAAGTGCATGCTAAGAGTATGAGTCCATTTCGAGAAAGAAGGTTAGCGCTAATGCATACGAGTTGGATCTTTTGAGTGATATGGGTATTGGTCCTGTATTCAATATGGAAGACCTTACTCCTTATCAGGGGCCTTCTGATGATTCCGCCCCCTCTTCCACTTCTTCTCCTACTTCACCCACTTCACTTACACTTGTTAACCCTGATGAGCCTATACTTGTTCCTCCTTTACCTATTCCACCTGCACCTCTTATTGTTCCTACACAGCGGACAACAGAGGTTATTGAGGATGTTTTTGATGAGCGGGTTGTGTCGACCAGGCAGGGTGCTTACCGTCAGTTTTTGGTAAAGTGTTACAACAGGCCTCCGGATGATTGTACATGGATTGGTGCTGAGGAGTTCTGTCAGCTTTATCCAGACCTTTTGGAGAGATACGAGGCTTTCACTTCATCAGAGACTTCGTTTTCGCAATCGGAGAGAGTTGATAGGGATCGATCCGTGAGACGTCGTCGTGGATGATTCACTATTTAGTTATTTATTTATCAGTTGTCTATTTATTTAGTTTGTTGGACTTCTTATTTATTGGTTTATTTCAGTATTGGGTTATTTATTTAGAGGCTCAATTGTTATGGGCTTAGGGTTATTAGGGTTTATTTTCTTATAACTATGCTTGTAAGTTACTCTTTACACTTTGATATTGAAATTATTCTGATTATTGCTTGGGAAACCCTAGGGTAGTGGTTCTCCTCACCCTAGTTCTTTTTATTCTCTTTATTGATTTTGCCTTATCCAATTAATTATCTGTTCAACAATTTCCGTCCTGCATCATTTACATTTCTTTAATTTATTTATTTTTAGCAATCATGGGTATCTGTACCTCTTAGAGCATTCAACTATTCCCATGGGTACACATCCCCCACAAGAGCTGTGCTCGGGGAAAATTAAAGCATGAGCAACAACCTGATAAATACTATCGTTATTAACTAGCCATTGACCAATCTACAGGCCATGTATAGAAAAGCTAGAAATTCCTGAAAATACTTTTTAATATGATAGAACATAATTGTACCAGGAGCTTATTAATCTAGGAGTACGCATGGAATCAAACATGTTTTGTTCCGGAGCTTGATTAAACAAGTTCGAAACCATGCCCCGGGCAAATTTTCTAAATTGGTACGCTGCTTATTTGAATTTGTAGAACATTTTCAATGAATTTATTGATGTTGTCTTCATCTGCGTTCTTCATTCTTTGTCTACTAAAGTTAATGGCCATCATCAAACCTTGAATCACTCTAACCGGCTCCTTTTCTTCTTCACTAGAGATCTCAAATATTTGTGGATATGCGTAGAGATGAACAGCTAGAGAATCAATTCTATTATAATAGAATATTAAAGGCATGATGATGTTCCTAATTGTTCAGTTACTGTGTACAATATTCGTGAATATATTATCAAAATTTATGTCTAATTGGCAGGTTGGAGATGTGGGACCAGTTCTTGATATGCTGGCTGTGGTGTTAGAGAATATTCCAGCAATTGGCGTTTTAGCTAGGACAACAGTTTATGCTGTTTATCGGACTGCACAAATTATCTCTTCCATTCCTAACATATCATATTACAAAAAGGTTAGTGCAGTTCCTTTGTTGAGCAATATATTAAGTCTAACCTTTGGTGCTGACATTTTCTGCTTCAGGCCTTTCCTGATGCCCTCTTTCACCACTTGCTCTTAGTGATGGCTCATCCGGATCATGAAACACGAGTTGGGGCACAAAATGTTTTTTCGGCAGTGCTTATACCATCTCTCAGTTTTCCTTCGTCAGGCCATCTTGGAACACCTTCACGAGCTCTCTCGGGTCTTCCACCTGTGATGTTACAGAATATAAAGAGTGGAAGTTTCTCCATTCAGGATGCAAACAAAGACAACCTTGAACACACAGATGGAGTTTTGATGGTGGAAGAAAGTGAAGTCAGACAGCCTATGAATCCACATAGAAAAGGCCAATCTTTTGGTCCCTCAAATAGCTTCAAGCGTGATTTGACTGACGGAAAAGTGGTATGCTAGAGCATTTATATCTGAAATTATTTATTTTAGTTTTTTTAAAAACATAATAAACATAAATTTTAGCAACGCTTTTTTTTTCTTTTTTCTTTTTTTTTTAACTTTTCAGGAGCTGACTTCCCTTCGTTTGAGTAGTCACCAAGTGAGTCTTCTGCTCTCATCAATCTGGGTTCAGACAACATCCATGGATAATACTCCCCAAAATTTTGAGGCAATGGGACATACATATAATCTTGCATTGTTGTTTACCCTGTCTAAGGTGAGTTCACTGTGCTGTATACACTATTGGTATATTACTACCATCCTTGCTTGTATAATTAATTGCCTGGTACACACAAATCGTTGCTTAGACTGTATATTGTTCACGCAGTGAATACCCCTTCTCTCCGTATTTAACCTAAAAAAGACAGTTTCAAGTATTTGTTATATGTTTATATTTGTTTGTAATAGTTGTCTGTCTATTAATTTATACTATTCTACAAGTCCATAGACTAGGTTGGCAAAGATAAATCATTTATGGTTATGATCAGTCTGTTGTAAATTCACCCAACATACTAAAGGTGGTTTGAGTTGATTAATTCATTGAATAGTAGTAAGCTTACAGTTCAAATTGCAGAGTGGCTCTCAACTTACTCACATGAGTTTGTCTTTTGAATGTTGGAAGTCCGTTCATCACAAATTTTTTCATCAGTGGTACCAACTCGAAAAGCAATAAATCGAATATATATATATTAAAACTTCAATGTCAAAAATTTTTTTCCGTACAAATTTCAGTAATTTGAACACAAAAAAAATATTTTACTAAACTTGTACTAGATTTCTGTTGAGTTACCAAGTGCTCTAAATGATTAAGCTGTTAGAGAGAGCATCCAGAGTTACCCAACTGCATTAAATGATTAAGCTGTTAGAGAGAGCGTCCAACAATGAATATCATACATATAAACTCACCCTCACATGCCCCCATTTGCACATGGAGTGACAAATCAAAGTGCATCATAGTGCACAAACCAAACAGACGTCATTTCCACTATCATTTTAAGGGGTTACAAATTGCTAGCCGAATGACTTAACCCCAAACCTTGCATAGCCAAAGCTTTGTTACCATGTTAAGTTACCAACTTCTCTAAAAGCTTAAGCTGTTTGACAGAGGGCCCACACCGTATTTCATGCCTTAGCAGTTTCTAGCAAGCTTCTTGTCCCAAGAAAACATTTCATGTCATCAAAGAGATTTTGAATTCTGTCAGGAGCAGAATTATTTCTATATTTTCTGGGATTTTCTCTCAGATACATAGGTTTGTTTCTTTGGAACTCAACTTGGTATGCCATAGTGGCAGGTTGGCAGCAATATGCTGAAAAAACAAATATTTCTTAATAGTGTAACTTGCTTCACATGTTTTAGTAGTAAACATCATTTTATAGAAGATTTTATATATCTTTTTCCTTGGATAGGAGGTTCTTTTTCCTTTTTTCCCCCTCATATATATATATATATATATATATATATATAAATTCTTCATATGATCAATGTTCTTATGTTTTGGCAAAGCCTGCATTTGATAATGATCATAGTAGTTGTTGCCTGTTTTTTGATGAAGATTTTTTTTAACTTTTGCTTCTTGTTAACTAGAATTTGCTTCAACTTCTGGTTTAATAATCTGCATCTTGTGAATAAGGTTACTGTTTTCTTCACTTGTTAATGACTGATCTTGATTCTTGCTCAAGACAGAATTCCAGTCATGTCGCTCTAGCCCGGTGTTTTCAGTTAGCATTTTCCCTTAGGAGCATCTCACTGGATCAAGAAGGTAAACTGGATTTATCAAGCTCCTTATTTTTTATTTTTTTTGTTCAAATTTTGAAAGACTAAATTTAACTATTGATGAGTAACTAGCTGCAATTCACGTGTGTGGTTGCACATGATTGCTACAACTTACGATCGTTGTTTGAAAGATATTATAGGACCAATATTTTGGTTTTATTCAAATCAAAGTGTCAAGGTTTGCTAATAACATGCCAATAAAGACTGTTAGAGTATTCTAGAGGGATCTAGAATTGATTTGATAGGCATAATCTTAGGATTGATTTGATTGACATAATTAGTGGTGTTGGGATTATATTAGATGCATGACCAGTGGTAATCATTGGATATTACTAATTGATTTCCTTTCCATGTTTAGCTTTTAGTCTTAGCACATATAAGGTTCTCCATCGTACACTTTATGGAATGGAATAAATATTGTCTTTTAGCTTTCACATGGTATCAGAACAGGGTCACCAACACCAACACTCCTCCCAAATTGAGCACTCCTCCTCGCCCCTAACTTCTACACATGCTTTGCATTTTGTTCAGCCTCCGCCACGGCCACCTCTGGCGATGAAACCACAGATTTTCCTGCCCTTTGATCTAAGTTCTTCTTCACAGAACCATTAACATTTGAACTATCAACTCCTAGAAGTTTGCCATCAGGTCAAATCTTTTTGGACACATAGCTTTCTGCTCATGCGGTTTCAAAAAGGTCAAATGTTTCCCCTGTTTCTCTTTGTTGACATTGTTTAGGAATTTTTTCTTAAGCCTGTGGACTTTATCTTGCAAATGGCTCTTTGCTAACCTCAACATGCAACGTTTTCTTTATGAAAACATGAAATGCATTCATGTCATTAAGCAAATCTATTCCCTTTTTGGCCACATAATCACTTAGCCCTTCAGGATCACAATCTCATCATCTTCATTCCACAATGTTTGAAACAACCGATCATTCGCACCCTTTTTGCTCCATTTTCTTCTTCTTCCGAAAGGGCTAATTTCTTGTTTCCCAGCTTAGAGTCCTTTGGTTCGCTCTCCACAGGCCGTTTGACTCCTGCCCCAGACTTCACTGGGAAAGTGGATAAGCTGGGTTTGGATCTGGTTTCTTCGTAAACGACTTGTTTGGGTCTTCCATGGGCGGAAGCAGTAGGCTTGATAGTCAGGCTGGGTTCGCGGGATTTCTCGAGGGCAGAGACAGACTCTGATTCTGATTCTGATTCAGATCCAGAATCCTCATCATCGTCGGATGATGCAGATGAATTCTTCGTGACAGGAAACACTGGCCTTGACCCCTCTCTGACATCCTTCTTCCACGTGCTGAATATTCCAACTAAGATTAACAAGGATACTGTGGAAATTATCACCCCAATTGAGCTTATCAAAAAGGGTGACGAAGTGGGTTCATCTGAGGCTGCTCTGCTTGCAAAACTTGGGATCAGGCCCTTTTCTTATGCTCTTATTGTCCCATCTGTTTATGACAATGGATCAGTTTTCAGCCCAGAGGTGCTTGACCTGACTGAATATGATCTCATTGGGAAGTTTGCTGTGGGAGTTTCCATGGTCGCTTCCCTATGATTGGCCCTTTCATACCCAACCCTGGCAGCTGCACCCCACATGTTCATCAATGCCTACAAAAATGTTTTGGCTATTGCTCTTGAAACCGAGTACTTCTTCCCACAGGCTGATAAAGCTAAAGAGTACCTTGCGGATCCAAGCAAGTTTGCAGCTGTCGTGGCGCCAGCCGCAACTACTGATTCTGGTGCAGCTCCAGCTGCTGCTGCTGCTGCCGTGGAAGAGAAAAAGGAAGAGCTTGCTGGTGAATCTGATTATGACCTGGGTTTCAGCCTGTTTGACTAGGTTTCTGTTTGTTACGAACTTTATGTTTGAACTTCTTAGTTTCTGTGGTGTTTTCTTTGTCAAATTGAGAATTGAGATTTTTATTGTTGGTTTGTAGTTTTGATTTTTGATGTTGTTAGTTACATATTCGGATCAAAAAAAAATTTGTACATGATTGAATATAGAATCCCACAAAAGAAAAGATGAAAGAAGAATGGCACTATGCCCTTTGAAGAGCTAGTTAAACCAAAAACTACTTTTCGGCCCAATTGAGAAGTGGATACTGGTTAGTAAATGGGTGACTCTGACCTTTAAGAAGTGGACTGCAATTTGGGTAAACATGAAAGACAAGAAGAATGTGTTTTGATAGTCCAAAGATAGACCCACTTTGATAACCATGTTAGAATTTATGAAATGGGCCAAAATCTAGTATATAAAAATATTAAGCTCTCTAACTCAAAACCAATTGGTAATTAGAATAGTTGACCCAAGTCATTATATATTAGACATATTTTCTGAGGGTATTCGATGTGGGACAAGATATATACTACACTTTATCTTTTTAGTTCCAAATTATATAACAATCTTGTTGTAATAAGCTAAAAGAATCTTGACCGAGATCTAGACTTGATAAAGTATCTAACTAGTCTTTTTTCAAAGGATAAATCCTCTACATCTAAGTTTACTATGTGACCCTAATCCTTGTAGAGATTAAATTTTATGTTCAATAGATATGATTCTATCTATTTGTAAGTTATTTAATCATGTTAAGCTTGTGACTTTTAATGTGCTTCAAGTTAGACATCTCTTGTATAAATAATGCAAAATTTGCCACCATATCAGACCAACCTTATATATTTGATAGGACCGAAGGACATTTATCTCACAATACGGAGTTATAATATGATTTTTCTAATTCGCGTCATATGGCAGTTTATAGTAACGCACCTTGAAATGTTATTATTTTTATTTTTGGGTTGCTACCATTTATAAGTTTGTACAAACATAATTTTATTGTCATAAATTTTAATAAGAATAACATCAGGAACACAGTTGATTTGAAGCTATTTTATGAAATAAGCAAGGACTCAAAGAAATACCTACAAGTATTAGAGAAAAAAAAACTATTCTTTTTGTATTGATGGATAGTAAACTGAAAAATAAATTTGGAAAGACAGAGAAATCGGAGGAGGAAAAAGAACATAAAGACTTGTATGGCCATTTAGTTGAAGAACCAACTTTGTTAAATTCCAAATTCAAATTTCAAAATCCTAAATAATGAAAATGGCATTATTTTGACCCCTTAATTAAAGAAGAATTAAATCACATAAAATAGGACTATTTAATTAAAAAGTATATAATTACTGGAACTTAATTTAGAATAGAACTATAGAAAGGAGAACAGGTATAAGAGTTGTTCTAGTGCAGACAATATGTTGTTTAGAAACCTACATTTGTCGTGCTCAATCCTAGGGTAGCATCATTATTTACCACCGATGTCTGGACAAAAGTGCTGCTATTATGCTAAATGTTGATTCTGTAATACAAAACAGCTCAAAAAATAAAACAGCTTGTTTACTTTTGTCGTTTTTATTTACTTAAAAATTATAAATCTCAAAACAACGCAACTTTAGTCAACTGGAAGTTTATGATCAACACTTCATTAAACTATAGTATATTAACTGGTTCATTTCCTCAACGTAATATTTTTCTTTACTGAATATTGAAGGAGGTATGCAGCCGTCTCGCAGAAGGTCTCTCTTTACTTTGGCATCATACATGCTTATCCTTTTAGCGAGGGCGGGAAAACTTCCTGAGCTAATCCCTATCGTTAAATCATCTTTGACAGATGAAATAGTAAGTCACCACACCTTATACTTCAGATAGGTTGGTTTTACCTTAGATCAATTTCTATACAGTATTGCAATAGAATAATTGTTCTGTTCTTTAATTATTTTTTATGTGATTTAGTGATTATGTCATAGGAAATATTCCACTTGACAGGTTGATCCTTTTCTTGAGTTGGTTGAAGATATCAGGCTCCAAGCCGTATGTGTACAACCTGGTCATGAAAAGAATGGATATGGATCTCAAGAAGATGAAGTTGCTGCTCTGAAGTCCCTCTCTGCAGTGGAATTAGGAGATCAGGAGTTGAAAGCAACCGTTATAACCTACTTTATGACTACATGTACACATTTGTCCGAGGTAATAAACAAATTCCGCTCCTTAAATTTCTTTATCTAAAATACACAATAAAGTTCCAGTTTAGGCGAAAGGCCCAAGGTGAAGGAAGTTCAAGCAAAAAAATTTCAAAGAGACATTAGTATGGTGTCAGCAGACTCAGCACCCCATGTGATTCTTGTCCTCTGATCGTTAATCATATTGGAGCGAGTAGTGTTCTTCCAATGTTAATTGTTAGCAGATGTTAGTGATGTTAGTCGCATAACATGTTTTTAGACTTAAAAATTTCACATTTCCCTGTTTATATTTACATGTTTTTTTCCTAGAGTTAGGCTAGCATTTTGTGTATGGGGACCCT
The DNA here is from genome assembly GCA_020205555.1 of Panax stipuleanatus. Taxonomy (NCBI): domain Eukaryota; kingdom Viridiplantae; phylum Streptophyta; class Magnoliopsida; order Apiales; family Araliaceae; genus Panax; species Panax stipuleanatus. Next base: position 56,686,726 of record CM035126.1, on the reverse strand, counting down.
CTCTGGTTGTTTCCCGTTCTGGCTTTCTCATTCTTGTGTCACTTGGATTTATCTTTTGCGTTCCAAAAATGAGGTGTTTGATTGTTTTCAGGGCTTTCATAAAATGATTCAAACCCAATTTAACGCTAAAGTAAAAATTCTCCATAGTGATAATGGTCGTGAATATAGTAATAATCATGTTTTTGACAATTACCTCTCTCAGCATGACATCTTTCTTCAAACCTCCTATGTCAAAACTCTATAACAAAATGGAGTGGCGGAAAGAAAAAACCGACACTTACTAAAGGTTGCCCGCACTCTTATGTTCACAATGACATCCCCTAAATTTCTATGGGGTGATGCAGTTCTGACTGCTGCATTTCTTATCAACCGCCTTCCTTTTAGATCCTTGGGAACAAAAGTCCTATCTCTTTTCTCTAACACATGACCAGTCCTTCTCCTTTGCCTCAAATTTTTGGTTGCGTGTGCTATGTTCATAATAAGTTTCCCACTCGAGTAAAATTAGATCCCAAAGCTCTTCGGTGTGTCTTCATTGGTTATTCTCCAACCCATAAAGGTTACAAATGTTATCATCCTCCTTCTAACAAAGTCTTTGTCACTCGGAATGTCACGTTTTGGGAATTGGAACCTTTTTATTCTTCTTCATCTTCTCCTCAAGGGGGGATGTTATTAATGAGGAGAATCTTCCTTCTGAGTTTATAAGTTCTACTTTCCTTGTTTCTGTTGTTGTTTCTGATAATTCTACACAGGGGGAGTTACATGAGCCTGAGGCATAGGGGGAGTTACATGAGCCTGAGTTGAGGACATATGTTCGAAAAGTCAAGAATAAGGTTACCATTTCTGCATCACTACACTAACTCTGCTCCGAACCTGGTCTTTATAATGCTAATGGTGAGAATCCTAATCCTATTGGTTCTTCTAATGATACTGACATTCCTATTGCTCTTACGAAAGGGGTTCGATCTTGTACTCAACATCCTATCTCTAATTTCTTAACCTATAATAAATTATCTGCCTCCTACCACTCCTTTGTTTCCTCCTTGTCTTCAATATCTGTTCCTCAGGGGTGGAGAGAAGCAATTAGTGATGAGAATTGGAAACATGCTATGATTGAGGAGATGAATGCCCTGAAAAAGAATGATACATGGGAACTAGTTACTTTTCCTTATGGGAAAAAATCAGTTGGTTACAAATGAGTATATACCGTTAAATATAAGCCAAATGGGATAGTCGAGAGACTCAAAGCCAGTCTAGTTGCAAAAGGGTATACTCAAACCCATGGGATTTCTTACCAGGAGACATTTGCTCCTGTGGCGAAGATGAACTATGTTCGTACCATAATCTCATGTGCATCGAACTTCGGCTAGGATATTCAACATTTGAATGTGAAAAATGCATTCTTTCATTGTGACTTAGAAGAAGAGGTATATGGAAATACCCTCTGGTTTTGCTTCATCTGTCAGTAAGGGTAAGGTTTGTAAACTGCGAAAGACTTTATATGATCTGAAGCAATCTCCCAGAGCCTGGTTAGGTCGATTCCACAAAGTAATGATAAGATTTGGGTATAAGCAGAGTCGAGTATAGTTGTTACGGCGCCACGGCGAGTCATGGCGGTTGCCGACTGCCTGGACGCCTAGGCGACAAGGCGACTGCCATGACGTCCGTAAGGCGACAAGTCGTTTACAATACGCAATTTATATATTATTTATTTTACTTAACAAGTATATTGACAATAAAATTCCATATACATTAAAACTCAAAACATAACACTATGGAATAACATTAAAGGCATAATTATGTAAATACTTAGCAATAACAATCCAAAAACAAAACACTTGATATTAAAAATTAGTAAAAGAAATGAAGAATTCAACAAACACCACATAAAAAATAAAGTTGCAACCAACTATCACAAATATGTAGTCTAATAACTAATAAAACACCACCATAGCAAGCCAAAATAATGTCTAGACTCTCTACACTAGTCTATAAACATCGTTCAAGCAAAATCATCATAGAAAAGGTCGTTTCCATCTCTTCCACGAGAACTACTCTCATTCAAAGGCGTAGGTGGTGGTCTTTCTCCAAAATCAGCCTCCACATCTTCATCATCATTTGGAATTCTCTCTTCTTCATCAACTTCATTATCGGAGTCGGAATCCATCAACCTTGATTCCCTTGAAGTTGAACCACCACGACGTCGAGAGTACGTCATAAGATTATTACTCGTATTAGCATGAGTCCTCCTTGAAAGATTGCGCCCTCAAGTGTGTTGGATGCACTGGTTGCTCGATCCACATCATTCCATGTAAGATCCTCCCCTAGATGAACAACATTGGCCTCATTATCGATCCATTCATTACCCCATTCAAAGTCATCAATGGCTAATGTATCAAAATTATTTCTAAGTTCACGCCTCTTTTAGAACCTTGAGTCGATCTTTCGATTGTATTGGACATACACCAATTCACTCAATTGTTTGCGTTCCAATCTATTCCTTTTCTTCGTATGAGTCTAAAATAAATAGAACAAAAGATAATAATATTAATGAAAATTTTTTAATTATATAAAAAATAGTTAGTATTAATAGTGAATGACTTATTACTTTTGAAATTTGAACTAACAATAGAAAGTACTTACAAACTCAAATGTACTCCAATTGAGCTCGCAATCGGAAGAAGAACAACAGAGGCCTAGAATTGTTTTTGCAAACGAGGATAGCTCAATAGCCCGCGCTCCGAAATCATTGCACCAATCAACTAGCAAACATTTAAAAGAAATATAAATATTTTTAAAGGGAGGAAAGGAAGAATGTAAATAAATTATAATTATGTTTAGCTTTTATATCAATATATATTTTAATATACTTACGAGGATTCTTTATTTTCCGTTGTCTAATCACCATTTCTCTTGCAAAAGTATCTCGAGAAGCATCATAGTTGTCGGCTAGATTGCTTATCTTGTTTATCAAATCTAACTCGGGCACCATCTTTGCAAGAATGTCATTGAAGTCATCTCGTAAAGCACTAACAAACAACCGACATTCCTCTTTGATATCAAAGTACTTGCCCGGATTGAGAAACAACGCAGCCCCATATAATTTTTGCGCCTTGGCAGCTCTGCCCCAAGTCAAGTCTCGCCTTGCCCTTTCCTCATCGCCTGGACGCCTAGGCGTCGCCGTGACAACTATGGAGTCGAGCAGATCACACTCTATTTGTCAAATAGATAAATGGTAAGACTGTCATTCTTGTTGTTTATGTTGATGACATTATGGTGACAGGGGATTATAAAGAAGAGATAGCTAATCTCAAAGTGAGTTTGACCAAAGAATTTGAGATCAAACATCTTGGTCTCTTGAAATATTTCCTTGGTATTGAAATTGCAAGATCTTCCAGTAGGATTTTTCTATCTCAACGGAAGTATATCCTTGATCTTTTAACAGAAACTGACATGTTAGGTTGTAAGCTTGTTGATTCTCCTATTGAAGTTAATCATCATCCAGAAGGAGGCACATGATCTACGGTTGATAGAGAAAGATATCAACGTTTGGTGGGACGATTGATATACCTTTCTCATACTAGACCCGATATATCTTATGTTGTGGGTATAGTGAGCCAGTATATGCATGATTCTCGACATTGTCATCTGAAAACTGTCTACAGAATTCTAAGGTATCTCAAGGTTGCTCCTGGAAAAGGTTTATTGTTTGCACCAAATGGTCATATGAGAGTTGAAGTTTTTTCGACTCAGATTGGGTTGGCTCTATTGAGGATCGTCGTTCTACACCAGACTACTGTTCATTTGTTGGAGGTAATCTTGTTACTTGGTGGCGTAAGAAACAGTCCATGGTAGCAAGATCTAGTGCTGAGGTTGAATATCGAGCTATCACCTTGGGTATATGTGAACTAATGTGGCTTCGTACTTTGCTAGAAGATTTGGGTGTTACAACTAAAGGGTCTATAAAGTTATTTTGTGATAATAAGGCAACCATTAGTATTGCAAACGACCCAGTACAACATGATAGAACGAAGCACATTGAGATTGAAAGACACTTTATCAAAAAAAAGCTAACCAGTGGTCTCATTTGCTTACCTTCAAGTTAGGTATGCGAGACATCTATACACCAACTTGAGGGAGAGTGTTAGTGATGTTAGTAGCATAACATGTTTTTAGACTTAAACATTTCACATTTCCCTGTTTATATTTACCTGTTTTTTTCCTAGAGTTAGGCTAGCATTTTGTGTATAAATGTAGCTACTTGTCATATGAAAAGATATAGAAAATACACATTCTACATTAATCATTTGGTGAACAAGGAAATTCTTTAATCAACAAAATGATAGGTGTCAGGTCCCATAGATTGTGCTGGAGTAGAATGCTGTATGGCAACATATTATCCGGATTAGTATTGGGACACTTTTATTTATTTATTTGTTACTATTATTATTATTATAATAATAATTATTATTATTTTATTTTCACTTTTGATATTACAAAATGAGAAGCAGATATTTAAATTTAGGCCTGGTTGCCAGTGCATGTGCTTAAAGATTTAAGTGGAAAGTAGGATCCCTTATGTAGAGTTTCAAAACTCTCAAAAGTTTCGTGGGAGAGACTGTACTCTAAACTGGCTTAATATCACAATTAATATTCACAACAACCAGGTGGCTATTTATGGTTCATCATCATTAGGTCTGGTTGCATGTCCGAACAAACAGTAATGGAACTATGTCCAACTATTTCAGGTGTACCAACCACAGTACAACCAGTGTCTAGGTCGAAGTTCCTGCCAGCAGACTGCTTGAATTTGCTGGATGCAGTGGGACTAAACTGATTCTATTTATCAAATTCTTAATCAGAGTTTTATAACTCAAAAAAACCAATATAGTGATTCATGACCAAATATCTTAGTGCTTCTAATACATCCTTATCCTGTCAAAGTTTCGTAAACGCTAAAGATAGAGATAACATGTGTCAGTGGACACTGGACACACTTAGTGATACACATTACCTATGCAATCACTTCGTTTCTAGATAGGATGATCTCTTCTCACTAACTTTAGGATTAGCTGACAACCAAGTTAAAAGTTGGTATAATCTGCAGGTATATTGGTCTGTAAAAGCTGGAGACTATTGTATCACCAACACTAAGATAAGAAATATACATCAGTGTATGCACTATATTTAATACAAGTGGTTTGTAGGTCATATGTTGCCACTTAATTCAGTTACTTGAGTATAAATTTTTTGACGTAATAGAACATTCATGATCATATACTGCCCCCGCCCTATTTTATATGATCTACTTTCCGTTTTCGGATGTCCTAAAATATTTGGCATTTTTACAGAAGAATTGAATTAGAATAGGTGTGGACTAGATTAACCTCTTACAAACTAGAGAACAAAAGTTGCGGAATCTATCATGTATTTCATAAATAGATAAAATCCTACGGAAGTGTGCTTTCTTCTTAGTTGTATGGGGTAGGAAATTTCTTATTTATTTATTTTCTTGCTTGAAGGATAGGGTTATTTTTCTTGCATTCATATTGGCTTCTGCTATGACGGCATTAAGGATACCTCTTCCTCTTCGGACTGATTGGAGCAGAGATTGCAGGGGCAGCTCATTTTTTATGTGCTCTTCTAGCTCAGTGGACTTACTTACTGATGGGGACTCCAAGTCAAGAACAAAGAAGAGATTTGTTATATTTCTTATTTGGAGTTTTTATTATGTTTAATATTAAAGTAGTTGATGTGATTTATGTATTTTATTATTAGTAGGGATTTAGGACATTAATTAGTAATTATGAGTTATTAATAAGGTTATTTTAGTCGTTTAGTACTTTTATTATTTTCCAAGTAATATTAGTGTTTTGAGTCTCTTTAAATAGTGATGTAATCCCCACAAGTCATTTAGACTACAAAATATTAATATTGAAGTTGATTATTTTATTCATACCGTAGATGTATTCTACCTGTAGAGGTATTTTATCCATATTGGTGTTGATGCGTGGAGTTGATACACTTGAGAGATCCTAGTGGTTTAAACGTGGAGTTTAAATCCTAGTTTATTTTTCATTAATCCTTCACCCTAAATCTGTCCTACATCATTTTTGATATTAGAGTTTAAAGTTTCTCCATTAATTTTTCAGTTTTTGGGAGATCTTGGGTTTTCAAAAAATAAAAAATATATATTCACGGCCGGAATTAATGTTTACTGATGTAATTACTGATCACTGCCGGAATTACTGTTCATTGCCGGAGTATGCTCATTACCAGTGTTACTGTTCATCATCGGAGTACTGTTTATCGCAGTTGTTCACTGAAAAAAAAAAGGAAGAGGAGAAGAAGAAGGTTGCTGCTGTGGTTGTTTTGCTGTGTTGTCCTCTTTGAACAAGAGGAAAGTAACCCTAATCTCTAACTTATAAATATCTTGCCAAAGTTACAGTTTGCTCCCCCATAGTTTCATCTAATATTTCAGTTGTAGCTCATAGTTTACAAACTTTTCACTTATATCCTTTCATCCTTTCTTAATCAGCCCCTACACTGTCTACATTCATACTTTAGCCTATGTTTTCTATTTTTTTTTCAGTTAGGCCCTTAAGTTATCAAAAAAATATTTTATTTATTTATTTATTTATTTGATAACCTATTGTCCCAAATACCCAATATCTCAAGCCACTAAAGAATTGATTGCCGAAGCAAAAAGAGTATATTTGGTTTCTTAACAATGAAAGTGACCGAATTTACTACCTTATTAATACATGTGGTCATAGATATTTGAAACACAAGCAGGAAGAACTTAGATGGGATATGGTTGATGCACAAGAATACCTTGGAAAATTACAACGTCGATATCAAGATGAACAAAGAAAAGCTGAAGCAAGGAAACGTCAACAAGCTGAAACAAGGAAACGTCAACAAGTTAATGCAAGAGAACTTCAAAAGGTTACACATGAAGTGATTTCTATATGTTCTATGCAAGATAACATCTCTTTATTAAAAGATGACATATCTTCTATAAAAGAAGACCTTATTGTTTTGTGGGCACATATTCAAGCAGAGCAAGAAAAAGGAAAAAGAGGATGTTCCAAATTTTAGGGCTACAGGCAGTTGTGACGTGTCCATCGAAATTCTTGAAGTTCCAAAAGTTGAACCAGAGATTATGTATAAGGAACAAATTGAGGAAACATCTAACATTGCTTTTGAGTTGTTCGTTACCGAAAAAAGGACAATTCGAGAAGTTGATCCAATCCAAGTTGACATTGTTGACTCCGTTGTTCCAGAAAGCTTATTTTCAAATTTCAGCACCTTTGAAAACAAAAGCGATGCTCTCATCAATTCTCTTTTCAAAATTTTTGAGTCTTACCGCGTGATGATGTTGTCAAAGGTGTTCCAAATGTTCTTCCGTTGCAGAGGAGTTCATTGCTTATTTTATCATATTATAGAACTCGAGATCGAGTTTTCTCCAACAAGTGGAGAATGATGGGGACTCCAAGTCAAGAATAAAGAAGAGATTTGTTATATTTATTATTTGGAGTTTTTATTATGTTTAATATAGAAGTAGTTGATGTGATTTATGTATTTTATTTATTAGTGGGGATTTAGGACATTAATTAGTGATTATGAATTATTAATAAGGGTATTTTAGTCGTTTAGTACTTTTATTATTTTCCAAGTAATATTAAGGTTTTGAGCCTCTTTAAATAGTGATATAATCCCCATAAGTCATTTAGACTACTGAATATTGATATTGAAGTTGATTATTTTATTCATACCGTAGAAGTATTTTATCCATCTTGGTGTTGATACGTGGAGTTGATACACTTGAGAGATCCTAGTGGTTTAAATGTGGAGTTTAAATCCTACTTTATTTTCCATTAATCATTCACCCTAAATCTGTCCTACTTACCCCTGTTCTAATATCTTCCTTTTTAATTAAATTTCTTTCTTCTCTTTTTATCAATATTTTTTTACACTAGGGAGGGTTATGGTACAAGTCGGTCAAACTTACTTTTTCTTAAAGTATGTCCCAACATATAAAGTGGGACAGAGGGACAACAAGAAATTCAGTGTGTTGATCTCGCTACTCTAATATGCGCTCACCCACCAATTAAACATGGTCATTGGACTTATCGTTTATATATCATTACTGAAGTAGTTAAGTTTAATACATTGACAGTATGAGCAGTGTTGGGATTATGGCACATCATTAATGAAGTAGGTATCTTTGACGAAGTTACCTTTATTTTAATGATGTGTCATAATCTTAACACTACTCGTGTCTACACTGTCAGTTTATCAAATTTGTACTCATATATATCAGTTAGGCAGAACTGTCATCTTTCAGCTGCAGAGCTTCCTTTGCAAAAATGCCTTCCAAGTACTGACAATTGGTCATATTCTGCAATTAGTTGAAACTACTTAAGAGTTTACGTACATTATCAGATCCTATAATTGTAGGTTTATATATTCTCCCCCCCCCCCCCCCCCCCCCCCCCCGGCAACAACCCCCAAAACAGTTTCTTAGTTTTTTAAGTATTTTAAAATTTTCACATATTAATAGATCTAACAGTAATTGTATTAAATACTCTCTTTTATATATATTCTCCCAGGAAGAATTGTCAAGCATAAAGAAGCAACTTTTACAAGGATTTTCACCAGATGATGCCTATCCCTTGGGGGGTCCATTATTTATGGAGACATCACGCCCATGTTCTCCACTTGCGCAAATGGAGTTTCCAGCATTTGATGAGGTCATTCATGCAAGTTAATAGTTCCATTTTCTTATTCTTTACCCCATCATGGATTACTCATTAGCAACCATAATTGGTTTCTACCAGGTCATGCCTGCTGCGTTAATGGATGAATCATCATTTCCCGATCTAAACGGTAGCCAATCAGGTCACGAAACATCTACCCCCATCAGTTCAGTTGACATTTTAAGTGTTAATCAGCTCTTAGAATCGGTAAGTTGACCTCTTTTTCCCGTATTCTTGTAATCTGATCTGAATTATTTTATTGATGAATAATAATGTGAAGGTTTGTATGTTCCATTACTCTAGTGACGGAGCATAAATATTATTATGTTCCTCTTAAGTGCTGGATGCAAAAAGGTCAAAGCAATTACTGGCTTATCTGAGTTGTTCTTAGTAGCCAGATTACATATTTACAAAAGAGAACATGACAAACAACAAAGCCAATGGCCAAAATAAAAATAACTTAAGGACCTAGAAAGTAGTCAGGAGTTTTTTTAAATATCTAGCACATGGGCAGTGGTATTCCCGTGGTGCATTTTAGCATTTTGGTTTAGGTTAGTAGCTCTATAAACTTGCAGAATATATGATGTGAAAAACATCAAGATGAATGCTATGAATTGAAGAACTGGCTTGGCTATTTGCTTTCTATTTCTATCTTCGTTTATTTTCTTTTTTGTGCTATCATCTCACACCATTCTGTTCTGATTGGTGAATTTAACTATCTAAACGTTGATTTATCAACTCATTGTCCGTGTTATTTAATTTTTATGACATGAAATATTGTTATTAGTTTTCAATTCCTTAGCCTGACATGGTATGTATGTACCACCAACAGGTTCTGGAAACAGCTCGTCATGTTGCGAGCTCCCCGATTTCCTCAACACCCATACCCTATGATGAAGTGACGAATCAGTGTGAGGCCCTTGTAACAGGTAAACAGCAGAAGATGTCTGCCCTTCAGAGTCTTAAATTGCAGCAGGATGCCAAAGAAATATCTTTTCCGAATGATACTGAAAAGAAAAGTCCCTTCCTAGGGAATGGGGTGAGAGTTCTTTTTCCACAAAGATAAAAGAATGTTAGTCTCTTTTTAGTTTCTTTTATTTTCTTCAATGATGTCCATAATATATTGTTTTAGTTGCCCTTCGAAGATTTATCTTCGCTGAAGTTGTCAAGGGTTTGGAGAGTAATACCAAGGCTAAATGCCCATACGTTTGAATGCATTGGTCACCTCCCCTGTGGTTTCTTGAAAAATGGTTGCCTGTTTTGACCTATTTTACATCGGGATCCCTAGAAGGATCCATATAAGTGTCCGACAGTGAACTCACCTATTTTTAGAATATTTAACTGTTTCTAACTATTATGGAGCGTCCATCACCCACACCCATGTTGTGTCCTATGGATGAAGAGTCTATGTAACACAGGTTCTGACATCACAATTGAATTATGTCATAACCCCATGGGTGGTTTTAGATATTTAATTGAAAGGATTAAAACAAAACTAGAGAAGCTTCCCCAATCATTTCATTTTATGTGCATCCAGATTTGGTCACTTAAGGTTTGTTTGGTTAGTTTGCAACTTTTTCTGCGGTAGTATTTGCAGATTTCACAGTGGTAGCGCTTGGTGCTTTTGGACTTCTAAACGCACCAAACGTAGCACATCATTTTCCGTGTGATTTGAGTCTGAGACGCCACGTTTATGAGTTAAATAAGTTGAGTTTGAGATAAACTGCTTTAGGCAAACAAGATTTAGACTGCGTCTGAACTTCAAACTTACAAATGCCCTCTAATCAAACAAGCACTTAATTAAGTGTTGAATATCAAATTTTCCACACTTAAAGAATGTGATGCCTGCGGTACTTAGAAAGTTAGAAGCACAACATGACACCTTTGATTTCTTTATATTTGTATTGTATTGTATTGGGGAAATACTTGATGAATTGTTGTTCTGTCCCTTGTTTCAGACCACAGAGCTTTTGGATTTGGATACTAGATTGACTATTATGGAGCAACCGGATCACAAACACGAATTTGGAAAACAACAATCTATCAGGTTACCTCCTTCAAGCCCTTACGACAAATTCTTGAAGGCAGCTGGATGCTAAATAGTTTACAGACATACCGTATACATGTATGTAACTATGACAGGTTGTTCTGTTCTCTTCCACTCAACACCCCGACCTCCAGAAGGAAAAAGCAAAAGAAAAAAGAAGAAAAAAAGAAGAAGCTAGTTGCTATTGTTTCATTCTTTGTATTAGATTTTATTTATAAGGTGCAATTGTTAATCAATATGGTTCTTGTATTGTATTGATACTTCTACCTTTCATGGTGATGTGTAAACTGAAAAATGGACATGAAAGATAGTACAGTGGGGAATTTATTGTTGACAGTTACATATTTGGAGACAGACAGTTACTTGAATAAACTCTTGTCAACATTTCTTTTATTGAAATTATTTATTCAGCATAGTCCCATAACATCCCCAGAATCCTAATGTTCTTGATGGCATTTACCTTCCCCAAAACAAAACAAAATGAAAAAAAAAACATTTTGGTAGAATCCTCTATTTCGTCTTGGCTGAGCTTGTGATCGCTAACTGACGCCTTGATGTTAAGTGTTAACTGTAGTCTTATCAACAAAAATGATAAAAGAAAAGAAATAAAAAAGGAACAAAGAACATTCTTTATGAATTATTTTATTTAATAAGAATTCGTACATGAATAACCTGTTCCATTTCACCTATAAATGTGTGTGTATATATTATAATAGGAATTTTTTAACATGTGTCCTAAGTGCACATGTTAAGCACACAGTTCAAGAGAATATTTTTTTGAATTGTGTGTATATTCTCTTGAACTTGGTGCAAATGCAGAAATCAAAAAAATATGCACATAGTTAGAATATTCTCTTGAGCTGTGTGCTTAGCTTGTGCCCTTAAAAGGACCCATTATAATATATATAGAAAGAGGATTTAGGGTGAGGTGAAGTCGAGAGAGAGGGATACTCCGCACCAAAGGTGCTCAACCTGACAATTTTCACAAACAAAACTTCGAATATCTTGTGATAATGAAAGGAATTAACATTAACAAGTAAATGTCCAAAAAAAAGACCATAACTACTACACCGTCAATTACATATAAAGAGTTCTATTTGTTATAAAAATAGTCTTTTTATTATTGAAAATAATTTAAATTGAAACAATATTCTCATAATTATTATAATTTCATTATTATGTGATTGCAACTTAACTACATTTTTAATATTTGTAAATTTTATATATAAGATAACACTTTTTGTATAATTGAGGGGGTAATAACTATGGCAAGTCGTACATTATTTATAGTCAATTTATAGTCGATTATGTAACTTTCATTTTTCCATAATGTAGTATGTTAGAACTTGGATATTTAAATTTGATGATGAATGTGATTAATGTATATTTATACCAGTAAGTTTTGTAAAGTCCTTAATAATGATTTGATTCGATGTGCAAGTACTTAGATTAGAAAGATCAAATAATGTTAAATTGATCTTATGGAGTTGATCTGATGTATAGCTGATAGGATTTCATTAATCATAAAGTTACTCTGTTGGTTCGTATTGTGAAGATGGATCACAGAGTAAACACGTGATCGTAAGTACATCAGATGGATCGCAGAGCATTTGCATTTATTGTAAAGTTCACTTCAAATCGTAATGTTAACACCAGTTCGTAAAGTGAACAAAGAATCGCAAAGTCAAGCAAAGCTCGTTGAGTAAGAACTGAACGTAGAGTACTCCAAGCGCAATCACTGAGAAAAAGACAGAGTAAAGTATCTCAAGGATCGTTCAGTAAAACAAGAGTGCAAAGTAAGCTTCAAAGTTGTAAAGCTACTTTCGCCAAGATGATTGTAAAATTCATTCGTACAGTATTATTCCATCGTAGAGCAATCATCATAGAAGAACAAGACGTAGAGTAAACATTACGATCCATCATCTTCGTAGAGTAGGTCATGTCTGACAGTATGACTGACATTGGAACGTCGCTGATTGGCGGTCCCGATGCATTCACTAAACAATCTTGGTTGAAATCGAATATCAGAAGATATGTCTACCAGTTAGTGGCTGAAAGTGACATTTCAGTGGTGTTAGGTGAGAAAGTAGACTGACGTGAAAGACAAGCTAAAAATGAGCTGACACGTAAGTTTAAAATGTCTACATCAAGGATCCCAGAGTATCTGAGCATTAAATGCACCAATGGGCACTTAGCAACGTGAAGATTTTCAACAGACTATAAAAGGCAACAAAGATTCAAATTTCAAAGAGACGAACTTTGATAAAAAAGCCTAAGCTTTGCCAAAGTCTAAAGAAAAAACTTTACGATTTTGAACATCCAGTTCAAGCTGCTAAGTACTTGAGAAGAAAAGCTAAACGCCAGCTTAGCAACACATCTCATCATCATCTAAATAACTGTTCATTGTGGGACTTAGTAACCCATATTTCGAGACTTAGTGACTCGAAAGAACTTAAGTGGTTCAGTGGTGATTCCGAGACTTAGTGACTCGAAGGAACCTAAGTGATTCTGGTGTAATAGATCTTACTGATCTTGATCCTTAGTGGATTTCCCACTCGTGGAGTAGAAGAGTGAATTAGGAGTTATTCCGTCTCCGAACTACTTAAACTTTGTTGTGTCTTTTACTTTTTCAGTTCTTACTTTATGTCTGATTATTTATCTTGCTTAGGGTTACTTACCTAACTAAATTCAGAACTGAGATTTCTTTCTAATCTTTAAGGGGATTTTCAAAAATTATATTCCGTTGTGCTTAATCAATCTGATTAACAAATTATTTGGAAATATCTTCTAAATAATCAAAAGTTTTAAAGATCTATTTAACCCCCATTCTATTTATAATTAGTGCCCTCTAGGAAATAACAAGTGGTATCAGAGCAGGTTCTCACGAACACAAAACTTACACTTTGAGTAGATCCATAACACTAAATAAAACCTGTTCTGAACCTTGGGGTGGAAATAAGCCACCTCTTCTAAATAGAGAAAAGTTTGCTAATTGGAAAGTGCATATATAGGCATACATGAATGCTATTGATGATGATATGTTTGATGCTATCCTTAATGGTCCATATGTTCCTACCAAGTTAGCTTCTACAACAGGTGATCCCAACAAGGTAGCTATCAAGAAGCGCATAAAGTGGACCGAGAATGAGAAAAAACTTGTACAATTAGATAAAAAGGCCAAAAATATTATCTTTATGGCTCTAGAAGGTGAACTTTTTGAAAATATTGTAAACTCCACCATTGCCAAAGAAGTATGGGAAACCCTGTTAGTAATGCATGAGGGCACATAAGAAATCAGAGAAAATAAGCAATCTCTCCTAACCCAACAATATGAGATGTTTTCTCATGTCCCTGGAGAGAATATCACTTCAACATATGAAAGATTCAACATTCTCCTCAACTCCTTGAGATTCTATGACAAGGTCTATCCCAAAAAAGACCTGAATATCAAGTTTATGAGAGCTCTACTAAGCAAGTGGGATGCTAAAGCCACTACTATTTGAGAATCAAAGAACTTGCACGAGATTATAGTGCAGAAGCTCTACGGTAATATTCTTACCTATGAACTTGAGCTGAATCACAGAGCAGAAACGATTTCAGAAAATAAGAAAAAGGATAAAGGTGTTGCTCTCAAAGCTTCTAAAGATACGTCCAAAGCTTCAACTGAAGCTAAAGAAGAAGACGATCGAGATGACGCTGATGAAGATGATGATATAGCCCTGCTTGCTCGAAGGCTAAGGAAGTTCATGAGAAAAAGCAGCAGATGGAGACCAAGGAAGAATTTCAACAAAGGTAGAAGTAGTAGAGATCAAGATATAAAGACTTGTGCTATAACTGCAAAAAGCCTGGCCATTTCATAGCAAAATGTACCAAACCTCTGCGAGAGGAACTCAAGAAGTATAAAAAGAAGTCAGATGGGAAAAAAAGAATATAAGGTCTACAAGAAGTATTACAAGAAAGAAAGAGGCCTAGTTAGCTGAAGGATCAGTGGAGTGATTCAGAAAATGACTCCAGCTCAAATTCCAGTGATGATGAAGAACCTCAGGTAGCCAATCTATGCTTAATGGATATAGAAGATGTGACAAATGAGAATTTTATAATTTAATTTAAATATTTATATATCGAAGTAAATAAATATTTTTGATGATTTATTTATTGAGTTAAATAATTATTTGATGGAATTGTGATAGATTAATTTAAGTATATGTGTTACATTGATTAAATTAATGTGGAGAATTTTTATAGTTCAAGGTGTGAATTTAATTGAGTTTATTTAATTAAATGAATTATTTAATTAGCATAATGTTATTCTAATTAATTTAATAATTAATTAGAGATTTAAAGATTTGACATAATTAATAAATGAGAATTTTAATGATGTGATAATGTGATTTAATGTGTAATACTATATTATGTCTAATTGAATTACATAAGATTATTTGATTAATTAAAGTGTGACAAATAAACCATATTATAAGCATTTAATGAGAATAATGGGAAAAAGAGTTATAAAGGGAAACAACCAAACAATGCCTTAAGTGAGTGGGAGCAGTTAATCCATTGTGGGGATTAACTGACACCCATTATATTGTCAGTTAATTATTATACATATATTATATACCTATACTCTTCATATATCATATATCATCAGTTAGATAGTTCAGAGAACTTAGAGAGAAAGGATTAAAGTTTAAAGGAGAATTGAAGAAGTAAGAAAGTCTATATCATCATCTAAACAAACAAGTAAGGGTAATCCCTTATCTAAGTTTTGTATTTCATGTTCTTAAATTTTCCATTAACGTATGTTTAAAAGTTCTCTGTAAATGGAAATTATGATGATTGTTTATTATATGATTGTATATGTGTTAACATATGTTCATAACATATTTTATATCATGTATGCATGTTTTAAAGTAATTAAAACCACGTAATTATACTTTAATTAGAAATTTGAAAGTTACGGAGTATGAAAAGTATGAATATGACCCATATGTACAAAATATCATGCTTTAATTGTTTATTAAACTTTAAATTGATAGTTGATTATGATTATACATGTTTAAACGAACAAAACGAAATTCAAACGGACATATTCAGTGTTATAATGAATCTGTAATGATGAATTTTATGATTTTTCTTGAAACTTTGAAAAAATACCAAAACTATAACATTTATGTGCTTTAATTCGACCAAGTATGTGATTTAAGTTGTCAAATTCATGTAATATATATTACTATATGTTCTGTGAAGATTATACTTCATGGGTAACATTAAAAATCATTATGTTAGTTTAATTTGAAATTTATTGGCTTATTTATGTGTTCCTCGCGAGTTGCAGAATTCGAATCTGAGAACCTTCGCGCCAACGAAGTTCTCAGTACTAGAAAGCTCGCCCCGGTGAGCCTGCGCCCCGACGAAGTTTCTCTATACAAAATCTCGCCCCGGTGAGAATTGCAGAGAGGAAACTGTTTCGTTTTTTTTTTGGTTTTCAGTCATGGCATGTTAGTTTAACTTAGTCTAACGAACATAATAGTGTGTTAAGAATATAACAAGAGGTTATAACAGATTGTTAAACACGCATATGATGATTTCAAAGTTGTATAGGAACAATTGTAAAGAACTTAAACTGTGGTTTGTGAAATTTGACATTTGTGGTGTGGTTAGTCAAATACGTATTTTTGATTTATGTTACGTGGTTGATGTGAATGATCAGAGCTTAAAACTATGTTAATCAGTCAAAATGGAAGTGATACTTAAACCTTATAAGACTAACATTAGTATGGCTAATGAATGTTGTGATCCCAATGGAATATGTAGGACTATTTGGGAACGTGAATAGTATTTATTTAAACTACGCACGAGGCAAGTTTCTAAACCTTACTTTTTCATTACGCAAGTGTTTTATCCCTAGTTTACTATTGTTGAGCAAGTTCTCTATCTATACTCTTTAAATTGTGCAAGTTTATAAATTCAAAGTTATTCGTTGAACAAGTTCTAAACTTATGTTTCTATATCAATTAAGTTCTTATTATTGTTTATTCAAGTCAAGATTCGTATGAGATATTATAATTTTTGTAAAGCATTACTTCAGTATACAATACTTATTCAATTATATACTCTCGAGATTTATTATTCAATGTGATTATCAATTATTGATGAACCTTGTAAGACTAGCGAGCCCTTATTGATTCGACTAGTCCATAGTTGATGAACGTTCTAAATTCTAGAACTATTATTGAGCTTATCCAAACTAAACTTCCTTTGGTGCGGACTCTGATGTCAAACTGAGATGAACAACCGTGTTATAGGGGATTATTTACGCGTTAGCGTTGAGATGACGTGCACATTCATGGTGCTAAGGGCTGATCCCCCTAAGTACGAGTAGTAGAGTCCATATAGTCTTATGACTGTTAAAGGTTTAAAGTAGAAATACTTGACAACTTGGGACATAGTTCATGGTCTTATGACCCTCAGATGTACTTTCGATTCTTGTTATTCATTCTTGATTCAAAAGCCGAGCTTTCTTTTATTCAGAACTCTTGATTACTCGCATGTTATTATTACTGTTATATTATTATACTTGTGGGCAATCGTTCTTACTCTTGCATAATAACATTGCAGTTAAGAACGAAAGGTCCGACGAGCCTTCCACTAGTAAGGGCAAGGGCAAGGTTAACAAGTGTTGAAGACTTGTTATTTCATTTGAGATTGTTATATTTAAAGACTATGATGTTGTTAAGACTTATTTATTTATTTATATTTTCCGCACTAATGTTTAAGGTTAGTATGACCTGGGATTCATTTATTCAGATGTTATAACCCTTCGGGGAGGATTTTCTATTAATTTATGTTTCTGCATTTATTATAGGTAGATATATATGTGATATTTGTACAATGAACACCAAATTCCATGAAAATTGAAGTACCTA
This sequence comes from Panax stipuleanatus, assembly GCA_020205555.1. Lineage (NCBI taxonomy): Eukaryota > Viridiplantae > Streptophyta > Magnoliopsida > Apiales > Araliaceae > Panax > Panax stipuleanatus. The sequence continues at coordinate 56,668,991 of CM035126.1, read as the reverse complement.
GATTTGGGGCTGTCACAAGTTGGTATCAGAGCTGTAGGTTATGAACCTTAGGTGGGGAAAAACCGTAAGGTAGTAGCCTTTTAAGAGATCGATAACATAGTGGTGATAAACTCTTATCGAGTTCTAAGAAAGATAATAAATTACCTCATGTGCTATGTGCTTATATTTATGTACTCGCAAGTATCATCGAGTAATTTCGAGTATCGATTAGTATCACGTAATAACTAAGACTTAAAATTTTGATTGTCAGGATGTCGGATGTTGGAGGATCCAGTCAGCCTTAGGGAGGTTGTACCCTGAGTGGCTATTGAGGAAGATCCCCGAGACATTCACACAGTCTGGGAGCAGTTGGTTTGTAGAGAGCCATCTCCTTTGATCACAGTTGTTGGTCTGGAGCATGAGCCAGTATTTGATTCAGAGGACTCTGAAGAGATTGAGATTGAGGCAGCTGAGGAGGATGATGAGGACCTTGTTGAGTTCCCACCAAACTCTATCAGTGCTGAGATGTACGACGAGCTGTATGACTGTAACATAGAGTTACAGGATACTGTTCGGGAGCTGAAGGAGGAGACAGTTACTCAGCGAACTAAGATTGAGCAGAAGGATGGCGTGATCGAGACTCTGGATACACGTCTTGGAGACGTGGAATTAGAGTTGGTTCATGAGAAGGGATAAAGTGAGAAGAAGTCAGAGGAGATAGAAAAGCTGAAGAATGATTTACGTGAGGAATCAGCGAAGTGTGCCATAGTAGAGGAGGCTTGGATGAGGGCTTCACGACGTGAAGATCTTGCCGAGGATAACGATCGGGCAAAGAAGGCTAAGATTGAGGAGACGGACTACACGCTTCAGACTGTGATTGATAAGGCCCAGGATCGGGTTATATACTATCCAGTTCAGTTTGAAGATCTACCTTGGTATATGCTGGATTGTAGGACTATGTTCCGCGTTATTGAGGAAGAGCGCAGCAAAACTGTTCAATGCCTTAGTAGGCCATGATATGAACAACATGATTATGTGAATATTTCTTTGGTAGTTAATTATGTAAATTCTGATGTGATTATAAACCACAGAATATGTTGATGATTTAAATCCTGAAGATTCTTTATCTCGGTATAGTTGATGTAAATAGCAGTGATGCTATTTTGTTTTGTTTAAAACTTTGGATTAAATAAAATATCAGAGTTTATTTGAGATGATATGTGTTAAGTGTTATCTTAAAATATTTAAGTTAAGTCTTAAATATTTAAGGGATTGAATAAAGATCTAATAAGCGTATATCTTAACAGAAATATGCCGTCGAGAAGACGCCCTAACCGTCAACCAGCCCAAGAAGGGTCGACTAATAATAACGACGCAAATGCCAACGCCAACCCTGTTCAATAGTTAGTGAACTTATTGATGGGAGCCCTTAACAAGAAGTCGCAAGTTCCACCAAATAATTCGTTCAAGGACTTCAAGGTGGTAGGACCGCCAGAATTTAAGGGATCTATGAACCCAATCGAAGCACAGACTTGGGTTATGGAAATGGAGAAGGTTTTCGATGTCGCTAGGGTCAGCGAAGATCAGAAGACAGCTTACGCAACAATAATGCTAAAGGCTGAGTCCAGCTATTGGTGGCAGGCAAACAAGGTCCGGGGAGGACAAGGTGTGATCACCTGGGCGAGGTTCAAAGAAATGTTTTTCTAGATGTATTTTCCGACAAAGCTCACAGAACCAGATGGAGGTTCAATTTCTGGAGCTCAAATAAGGTAATATGTCTGTACCAGATTACGATGCAAGGTTTAATGAGTTGGATAAGTTCGCCATATACCAAGTGCACACTGATGAGAGGAAGGCTAGGAGATTCGAACAGGGACTAAAGCCCTGGTTGTATAGCAAGGTGTCGATGTTCCAGTTGAACACCTTTGTGGGAGTATTGGAGAAGGCTATCATCGCGGAAGGTGGTAGTGATGCTATAACCAACTACAACCAGGAGCTGAAGAAGAAGAAGAGTGAATGTGAAGGAAATAAGGCTAGTGGTAGCAACACTGGGGGAAACAACATTCAGAAGAGAAGGTGGAATGATAGCCCATCGACCGGGAATCAACAGGGAAACCAAAAAAAGAGGGTAGAAGCATGTCTGACCTGCGGGAAGAACCACCTGGGGGTTTGTATGAAGGGAAAATGAGTCTACTATAATTGTGGTCAAGAAGGACACATAGCACCTATCTACCCTAACCCTAAGAAGGGCGCCTGCTTCACATGTAGCTCGAAGGATCATTTAGCAAGAGACTGTCCCAAGAAAATATCTGGGGGGCAGGAACAGGTGGGAATAGAGGAAGCAGCGGTGGCAACGCTCTGACGATTATAGACCGACATCAACAAACCGACCTACTGCCAGGACATTGAACATAAAAATGCAGGATGCTGTACAGTCTTGCGATGTGGTAATGCTTTTGTATTATTTGATTCGGGTGCTGCTTGCTCATTTATATCTGATGACTTTGCTAAGAACTTAGAATTGCCTAAGGACGAGTTAGAATACCCTATGAACATAGAGATTGCGAATATTGAAGTGATTCCTGTTAAGTATGTACACAAGAATTGTGGGGTGGATATTAAGGGTAATGTGATGAACGTAGATCTTATCCAGATTAGATTTGGAGAATTCGACGTTATCTTGGGAATGGATTGGTTATTCAATTACGAAGCGATAATTAATTGCCATAGGAAGTGTATTAACCTTATGACTCTGTCAAAGGTTGTGTTTTATGGCAGCAAGTCGCCTAGACAAGCGAGTTGTTTGACGATGATGTAGGCCAGGAAGTTGTTGAGACAAGGCTGTGTAGGATATTTAGCCTACTTAGTCTATAGTCGTAAAGAGAGACCGAAGTTGGAGGAAATATCAGTTGTGAGAGACTTCGCAGACGTATTTCAGGATGATTTGCCAGAACTTCTGCCAGATAGGGAAGTAGAGTTCGTGATTGATTTGGCTCCAGGAACAGCCCCGATATCGAAGGCACCGTACTGTATGGCTCCGATAGAGATGAAAGAATTGATGTTACAGCTGCAAGAGCTTTTGGACAAGAAGTATATTCAGCCAAGCGTATTGCCGTGGGGAGCGCCGGTGTTATTCGTAAAGAAGAAGGATGGGACAATGCGGCTCTGCATTAATTAAAAAGAGTTGAACAAAGTCACAATAAAGAATAAGTATCTGTTGCCTAGGATCGACGACCTGTTTGACCAGTTGAAAGGGGCGCAATACTTCTCGAAGATAGACCTGAGAAGTGGTTACCATCAGTTGAAGGTGATGACAGATGACGTTCCGAAGACAACATTCAGTACTCGATATGGTCACTACGAATTTCTGGTGATGTCATTTGGTCTAACGAATGCTCCTGCAACATTTATGGACCTAATGAACAGAGTATTCAAACCATTCTTGGACAAATTTGTAGTGGTGTTTATCGACGACATTCTGGTGTATTCGAAGACCAAGGAAGAACACGTAGAGCATCTGAAGGTGGCTTTGGAGGCATTAAGAAGGGAGAAGTTGTATGCCAAGTTTTCAAAATGCAAATTCTGGATTGAGCGGGTGCAATTTCTTGGACATGTAATCGATAAGGATAGAATTTTGGTAGATCCCTCCAAGGTCGAAGCTGTGATGAACTAAGATCAGCCAAAGACACCATCGAAAGTGAGAAGTTTTCTTGGATTAGCCGGTTATTATAGAAGATTCATTCAGGACTTTTCCAAAATCGCAACTCCGCTGACGAATTTGACTAAGAAATTGGTGAAATTCGTTTGGACGGAGAAGTGTGAGGAAAGCTTCCAAGAGTTTAAAAAGAGACTGAGTACGACACCTACGTTATCTCTCCCGGAATAGCATAGGAAATTTTGTGGTGTATAGTGATGCATCGCATAAAGGACTAGGTTGTGTGCTTATGAAAAACGACAAGGTCATTGCGTATGCGTCACGAAAACTAAAGGATTACGAGAAGGGGTATCCGACCCATGACTTGGAATTGGCTGCGGTGGTATTTGCTTTGAAAATCTGGAGACACTATCTCTATGGGAAGAAGTGTGAAATATATACAGACCACAAGAGTCTAAAATATATTTTTACACAGAAAAATTTGAATATGCGCCAGAGAAGATGGTTGGAATTGATAAAGGACTACGATCATGAAATCTTATACCATCTGGGTAAAGCAAATGTGGTCGCCGACGCCTTAAGCAGAAAGGGTCGAGAGAAATTGATGATGTTGACTGCCCAAGAGGAACTAATTTTAGCGATGGAGAAGCTAGAATTAGAAGTGAGATATCCTACGGAATCTGACGAGAAGTTGTTCCAACTAAAAGCTGGTACAACTTTGCTGGATAAGGTTAAGGAAGCACAACTTCAGGACGAAGAATGTGAAAAGATAAAGAAGAAGATATCCAAAAAGAATGAACTGAAATTCAATATAGACAATAAAGGACTGCTAAGATTCGAGAGCAGAGTTGGGGTTCCGCCAATGCCATAGATTAAAGAGGAAATTTTGAGCAAGGCTCATAGTTCATGGTATTCGATTCACCCTGGGAGTACCAAGATGTACCAGGATCTACGACAGTATTTTTGGTGGCCGAATATGAAACGAGACGTTGCTGATTGTGTTGCCAAGTGCCTGACTTGTCAGAAAGTAAAAGTAGAACATCAGAGGCCGAGTGGGTTGCTACAACCACTAGAGATCCCAAAATAAAAATGGGAACACATTACAATGGATTTTGTAGTTGGTCTTCTGACGACTCAGAAAGGCTACGACGCAGTATGGGTTATCATTGATCGATTGACGAAATAAGCACACTTCCTTCCATTCAAGATCAGATTCAACTTAGACCAGTTGGCAAAACTATATGTGAAGGAGATTGTTTCAAGGCACCGAGTTCCAGTATCGATTATTTTTGATCGAGATCCGCGCTTCACATCAAACTTCTGGAAGCGACTACAGGAATGCACGGGGACATAATTGAGAATGAGTATGACATATCACCCTCAGACCAATGGATAGAGTGAAAGAACGATCCAGACATTGGAAGATATGCTGAGAGTATGCATCATGGATTTCAAAGGAAATTGGGAAGACCACCTATCGCTCGTGGAATTCAGTTACAACAACAGTTACCACGCAAGTATTGGCATGCTGCCTTACGAAGCATTGTCCGACAGAAAGTGAAGAACTCCATTGTACTGGGATGAAGTTGGTGAAAGAAAATTGCTAGGACCAGAATTGGTACAAAAGATAGCTGAAATTATTAAGGTGATCCAGACAAGATTAGTAGCTGCTCAGGATAGGCAGAAGAAATACGCCGATCCACACCGCAAGAATGTAGAATTTGAGTCGGGTAACTTTGTATTCTTGAAAGTCTCTCCCTGGAAGGAAAAGATCAGATTTGGCAAGAAGGGAAAATTGAGCCCGAGGTTCATTGGACCCTTTGAGGTGCTGCGAAAAATCGGAGAAGTTGCGTATGAGGTACCCCTTCCTCTGGCGCTATATCACATCCACAATGTCTTCCATGTTTCAGTCTTACGGCCCTACAAACCCGATTACAAACATGTCATAGATTATGAACCCCTGCAACGTGAGAAAGATTTATCCTATGAAGAAGTTCCTGTTCAGATTGTCGACAAGAAAGAGCAAGTTCTCAAAAATAAAGTAATACCTTCTGTTAAGGTAATCTGGATGAACCATAACGCTGAAAAAGCTATGTGGGAACTCGAAGAACATATGATGAAAAATTACCCATATTTATTTGCTTAATTTATGTGTAAGCGATTCTGGGGACATAATCTTTGTAGGGGGGGGGGGGAGAATGTAACGAGACAAATTTAATTGAATCGTGATTCTAGGGATAAAATTCTTTTAAGGGGGGAAAGATGTGACAAACGAGAATTTTGTAATTTAATTTAAATATTTATCGAAGTAAATAAACATTTTTGATGATTTATTTATTGAGTTAAATAATTATTTGATGGAATTGTGATAGATTAATTTAATTATATGTGTTACATTGATTAAATTAATGTGGAGAATTTTTATAGTTCAAGGTGTGAATTTAATTGAGTTTATTTAATAAGCATAATGGTATTTCTAATTAATTTAATAATTAATTAGAGATTTAAAGATTTGACATAATTAATAAATGAGAATTTTATTTATGTGATAATGTGATTTAATGTGTAATACTATATTCTATCTAATTGAATTAAATAAGATTATTTGATTAATTAAAGTATGACAAATAAACTATATTATAAGCATTTAATGAGAATAATGGGAAATGAGTTATAAAGGGAAACAACCAAACAATGCCTTAAGTGAGTGGGAGCAGTTAATCCATTGTGGGGATTAACTGACACCCATTATATTGTCAGTTAAATATTATACGTATATTATATACCTATATTCTTCATATATCATATATCATCAGTTAGATAGTTCAGAGAACTTAGAGAGAAAGTTGAGAGAAAGGATTAAAGTTTGAAGGAGAATTGAAGAAGTAAGGAAGTCTATATCATCATCTAAACAAACAAGCAAGGGTAATCCCTTATCTAAGTTTTGTATTTCATATTCTTAAGTTTTCCATTAACGTATGTTTAAAAGTTCTCTGTAAATAGAAATTATGATGATTGTTTATTATATGATTGTATATGTGTTAACATATGTTCATAACATATTTTATATCATGTATGCATGTTTTAAAGTAATTAAAACCACGTAATTATACTTTAATTAGAAATTTGAAAGTTACAGAGTATGAAAAGTATGAATATGGCCCATATATATAAAATATCATGCTTTAATTGTTTGTTAAACTTTAAATTGATAGTTGATTATGATTATAAATGTTTAAACGAACAAAACAAAATTCAAACAGACATATTCGGTGTTATAATGAATCTGTAATGATTAATTTATGATTTTTCTCGAAACTTTGAAAAAATACCAAAAACATGACATTTATGTGCTTTAATTCGACCAAGTATGTGATTTAAGTTGTCAAATGCATGTAATATATATTATTATATGTTCTGTGAAGATTATACTTCATGGGTAACATTAAAAATCGTTATGTTAGTTTAATTTGAAATTTATTGGCTTATTTATGTGTTCCTCGCGAGTTGCAGAATTCGAATCTGGGAACCTTCGATCCGGCGAGGTTCTCAGTAGTAGAAAGCTCGCTCCGGCGAAGTTTCTCTATACAAAATCTCGCCCCGGCGAGAATTTCGGAGAGGAAACTTTTTTTTTGGTTTTCAGTCATGGCATGTTAGTTTAACTTAGTCTAAATAACATAATAGTGTGTTAAGAATATAATAAGAGGTTATAACAAATTGTTAAACACACATATGATGATTTCAAAGTTGTATAAGAACAATTGTAAAGAAGTTAAACTGTGGTTCGTGAAATTTGACATTTGTAGTGTGGTTAGTCAAATACGTATTTTTGATTTATGTTACGTGGTTGATTTGAATGATCAGAACTTAAAACTATGTTAATAAGTCAAAATGGAAGTGGTACTTAAACCCATAAGACTAACATTAGTATAATTAATGAATGTTGTGATCCCAATGGAATATGTAGGACTATTTGGGAACGTGAATAGTATTTATTTAAACTACGCACGAGGCAAGTTTCTAAACCTTACTTTTTCGTTACACGAGTGTTTTATCCCTAGTTTATTATTGTTGAGAAAGTTCTCTATCTATACTCTTTAAATTGAACAAGTTTCTAAATTCAAAGTTATTCGTTGAACAAGTTCTAAACTTATGTTTCTATATCAATCAAGTTCTTATTCTTTTTTATTCAAGTCAAGATTCGTATGAGATATTATAATCTTTGTAAAGCATTACTTTAGTATACAATACTTATTCAATTGTATACTTTCGAGATTTATTATTGAATGTGATTATCAATTATTGATGAACCTTGTAAGACTAGCGAACCCTTATTGATTCGACTAGTCCATAGTTGATGAACGTTCTAAATTCTAGAACTTTTATTGAGCTTATCCAAACGAAACTTCTTTTGGATGTCAAACTGAGATGAACAACCCTGTTATTGTGGATTATTTACGTGTTAGCGTTGAGATGATGTGCACATTCATGGTGCTAAGGGCTGATCCACCTAAGTACTAGTAGTAGAGTCCATATAGTCTTATGACTGTTAAAGGTTTAAAGTAGAAATACTTGACAACCTGGGACATAGTTCATGGTCTTATGACCTTCATATGTACTTTTTATTCTTCTTATTAATTCTTGATTCAAAAGCCGAGCTTTCTTTTATTCAGAACTCTTGATTACTCGTATAATATTATTACTGTTATATTATTATACTTGTGGGCAATTGTGCTCACTCTTGCACAATAGCATTGCAGTTAAGAACGAAAGGTCCGACAAACCTTCCACTAGCAAAGGCATGGGCAAGGTTAAAAAGTGTTGACGACTTGTTATTTCATTTGAGATTGTTATGTTTAAAGACTGTAATAGATGGGATTTTTTTTATTTTTTTTGTTGTGATTCTGGGACAGAATCCTTTTAAGGAAGGAAGATTGTAACGAATGAGATTTTATATATTAATTTTAAATATTTATTGAATTAAATAAATATTTAATTTGATTTATTTATTGAGTTAAATAAATAAATAAATTATGTGATTGTTGTGGAGTAATTTAATTAAGTGTTATATATTAATTAAATGAATATTTAATATTTAATTTATTTGATGTATATTGATTTTATGGAATAGTTCTAATTTAATTGAAATAATTAAATTAGATAAAATTTATGTGATAATTGTTACATAAAATTATAATTAGCGAGTAATTATAATTGTTGTGTGGCAATTTTTATGTGGTTAATTGATGTTAACTATTATTAATTAAATTAGAATGTTAAAGATTTAATTAATTAAAGTGTGACATTAAAAATGTGTGTTAAAGGATTTATTAAAAGAAAAAAAAAGGATTTTTAGATTAATTTTACCAAACAAGGCCCTTAAAACTGTTTTTAAAGGGTTTTGCCAAACAAGGCCTTTGCACCTATTTTAATCTCGTTTTGCCAAACAAGGCCTTAGTTACTAAAACCTGTTTTTAAAATAAACTGTTTGCCAAACAAGCCTTATGGCTTTTAAAATTCAAAAACTTGTAACTTATATATTTATTGGCAATTAGTATATGATATAAATTATATGTATTAAATTGTCAGTTATATGTATATATGTTATATGTATAATATATGTATATCAATAGTTTTACGTTAGTTTAGTGTTAGAACAAAGAAGTTAGTCAGAAGAACAAACAAAGAGAAAAGAGAGAAGAAGAAGAGAGGAGCTTGAGAAAATCAAAGCATCAGTCATCATCTTCTTCCTCACTAAGCATAAGGGTATAATCTCAATTCTCAATTTTTAAATTTATGTTTTCTCTATGTTCTTCATGAAATTTAGTTCTCTGTTAAGCGAGTTCTTATGAAAATTGTATAAACATGATTTATATATATATATATATATATATATATATATATGTATATTATGTTTATAGCATGCTTTTCTATGAATCTCATGCTTAATTAAGTTGTTAATTCGTAGATACATGATGAACATGAGAGATTCATGTTCATGAAGAATCACAGTAAAGTATCTTGAAAAATTTGTATAGTTTTCTTTTAAAATCAAAAGTTTATGTTTGATTGTTCATTTTTGTGATACCCCCAAATCCGGTATGTTAATTTCCATAGGATTTGGTGTTCACTGTTTAAATATCATATGACTATCTACCCATAATAATAGAAATTCATTAAATAGATAAATAATCCATCATCTCCCTACAATAGGGTTACAATATCTGAAATAGTAAATATATAATCAATCCCTGGTTATACTTACCTTAAATCTCTGTTGCGGAAACGTAAACAAATAAGTCTTTAATCATTACACATAAGTCTTGAACTTTAATATTTTCAATAACACCATAAGTCTTCAACACTTGTTAGCTTTTTCTTTGCCCTTGCTACTAGAAGGTTCATCACATCGTTCATTTTTAGCTGCAATGTTATTATGCAAGAGTGAGCACGAATGTCCGCAAGTATAAAAATATGAAAATAATAACATGCGAGTGAATCAAAGAAATCTGAATAACAGAAAGCTCAACTTTTGAATCAAGAATAATTCAAAATTACTTATGAGGGTCATTAAGACCTTGAACCATGTCCTAGGTTGTCAAGTATATTAACCTTTAAACCTTTAACAGTCATAAGACTATGGACTTCACTTCTCGTACTTAGGGGGATCAGCCCTTCGTACCAATACTGTGCACAATACCTTAACGCTTAAAACATCATCAATTCCCTTTAATAGGGTTGTTCATCTCAGTTTGACATCAAACTAACTTGATGATTTTTAATGTTGTTCATGAAGTACAAACTTCACAGAAACATCATACCTTGTCTTTGGCATGATTCTCATACTTTAGATTACATAATTAGACAGTTAAAAACATTTAATTTCACCATTTTCCATTTTTTGTAAAGTTTTAATGAAAAATATGAAATCTATCATTATGGATTCGTTATAACACCGAATCCATTCATTCCAATTCTGTTTCCTTTGTTTTAACATGTATAATTATAATCAAGTGTCAATTTTAATTCAGACATGATTTAAAGCATTTAATTTACCCATATGAGTTATTCATCCGACATTCATACTTTGTACTTCGTAAAACCCAATTTAATCCAAAATTCCATGGTGTGAACACTGTAATTCATGAATATATAGCATAGAATATATAATGGACATGTTAATATATATATATCCATAGAATCAACAATTGTCAATTTTTCTCCATTCATAGAGAACTTTAGAATACGTAAATGAAAAAAATTCTGTTCTTCACAAAAATTCCAATTAAGGCATATTCATATGAAATTGATTATTTAAAACATGATTACATATTAGAAAATATGTTATGATCACACACACACACACACACATATATATATATATAGCAATATCATGCCTTAATTTCAAAAACTAGTTTTTCACAGAAACACTATAAAGTACGTAAATAAAACTTTGAGAAATCTTAATTTTGAAAACTCAAGAGAAGGGATTACCCTTAAATAGATGATGAAGATGATACTATCACAAACAATATAATGGTTTCTCAAATTCTTCTCTCTTTATCTCTCGCAATTTCTTCTTTTTTTTTTCTCTCAAAGTTCTTCTCTCCTTTCCTTTCTCTGACAAAATATATCAAGTCTAATACGATATAACATATGTATACATATAATACGTCTGATGTCAGTTAATCCCCATATGGGTTAACTGACTCCAACCCCCAACAAGGTTTTGTTTGCTTGGCCCATAATCCTTCTTTCATTTATTTTAATAAATCTCTTATAATATAGTTAATTGTCACATTACGAATTTATCAATTAATTTTAATGAAATCAATTAAATAAAATAAGACAAACTCACATTAAAACACATTGTCACATAATTAATATTCTCCTTTATTAATTATATCAATTTATTAACTCTCTAATTAATTAATAAATTAATTAGAATAACATTCTACTTATTTAATTAATTTATTTAATCAAATAAACTCAATTAAATATATACCCTGAACTATAAAATTACTACACATTAATTTAATTAATATAACACATATTATTCAAATAATCTACCATAATCTCATGAATTAATTATTTAACTCAATAATTAAATCATCAAAAATATTTATTTATTTTAATAATTATTCAAATAACTTTATAAAATTCTCGTTTGTCACAATTTTTGTTTAAATTAATTGTAGATGATGATAACATGTTTAAAAATTTATTTAATATGCTTGAAATTGTGTGAATTGGTTTAAAAATAAAAGTTCAGTGTTCAATTTCATCAAGAACACTTAATAATGGCTTTTCTTCAAAAATCATGAAATTGAGTTTTTGATTATGTGTTTTAATGGTTCAATGTGTTAAAACATGTTAGAAACTTTAATATTATGTTTCTGTAAAGTTTTATGTGTAATTAGTTGGCTAAATTCGGAACTCGATATGGAGAAATAAGTCAAATAGACTTTTTCTCTGCACAGTTCGCGAACTTGTCTGCCGACGCTATAGGGGGCCCTCCCCGGCGGGCCTATCAAGGTTAAGAACCCCGCCCCGGCAGGGGGGGGGGGGTGGTAGAAATTATTTTTTTTTAAATCTTGTGTACTTTTGTTTAGATCATGACAGTTAACCTAATGTGATTATGTGATAACATGTTAAACATACATTAAAATGCTAAATGAATATTAATAGATTATATTATTAAAATATAATATATAATTATAATTTGAATAATTATAATTAAAGTAAAAATTTAATTTAAATTATAATTTGTTTAAATTATAATGAATCTTATTTGATTAATTTTAATCAAGTAAATGTTAATTTAAATTATAATATGCTTAATTATAATTTAACAAATGCATGTTGATTAATTATAAATTATAATTTATTTAATTATAATTTAATTAATATATGATGTAATTATAATTGAAGTGAATGTTTAAATTGAATTATAATTTGTTTAATTATAACTTAATTAATATGAAGTACATAATTATTATTTGATTAATTATGTGAATGTGTAATTATGTGGAGTGATTAATTACGTGATAATTAATTATTAACTTGATAATTATATATGAATGAGTTAACCTAGATGGGTTAACTAATTATGTGAATTAGTTACGTGTTAACTAATTTAGATTATTATGGTTAAATATATATGTGTAGAAAGTGTTAAAGAACGTGATTTGTAACTGTAGCTTGCACTTGAGACAAGTTTTCTAAACTCAAACTTGTTATTGTTATACAAATGTTTTAAATTCAAATATTTATTGAATTTGAGATTGTCCTTTTATTTCTGCAATGGATAAATACTTATTTAAAGTTCATGATTTAATTAAAGTGACCTTGACTTAATTGTTCAAGTAATGGTCTATCTTATCTTTCGTATACTTTAAGTTTAAATTCTAAAGTATAAGTTATTTCATAATTCGTTATTATTGAATTATTTTTGATTATTGTGAGTCGATTCAACTACTCCTTAGTTGATGGTAGTTGGAACTCCAAATTTTATTTTAGTTATGCAAACCAAACTTTCTTTGGTGCGGACTCATATCAAATACTGAGATGAACAACCCTATTTATTGGGGGAGATTACTATGCGAAAAGCGTTAAATATTTGTGCACAATACATAGTACGAAGGGCAGATCCCCCTAAGTAAGAGTTGAGAGTCCATAGTCTAAATGACTGTTAAAGGTTTTAAATATAATGTTTATACCTAGGACAAAGTTCAAGGTCTTACGACCCTCAGATGTTTTAATATTCAAAATTTCAAATATTGATGGAAGAATTATTATTCAATTCTTTATTATTGATGAAAGTAAAGTTATTCAGATATTTTGAAGTTATTCAGTTACTGTCATGTTATGGTTGTATTCCAAGTGGGCTTTTGTTTGTTCACTCTTGCATATTTAATAATCCCTTGCAGATAAAGTCGAGAACGTTGACGTACCGTCAACGAGTAAAGGGAAAGGCAAGATGAACAAGTGAACACTTGTTATCTTTTGATTTTGATTGTAATAAGATTTTATGTTATGTTTTTATTTTCGCATTATTATTTATGTTAAGGTTAGATAAACCCTGGGATGATTTTGAATAAGGTTGTAATTCTTTTTTTAAGGAAGATTTTATTATTTATTCAAGATTGTAATTTATTTTACATTCCTTATTATGGGTAGATGTATGTTCTATTTAGAAAGTGAACACTAAATCATATAGAAACGAAGTACCCAAATTTGGGGGTGTCACAGGTTGGTATCAGAGCCTTAGTTTATGAACCATAGGTGGGGAAAAAATCTTAGGTAGTAGCCTTATAGGAAAATCGAAAAGATAGTGGTAATAGGTAAAGATAATAAACTACCTTATGTGCTATGTGTTTACGTTTAAGTATTCGAAGAGTGTCGACCGATATCATTTAATAATTAAACTTTAAAATTTTCTTGTCAGGATGACGAACATTGGAGAGTCTAGTCAGGCTAGGGAGGAGTTACCTCAGATGCCGAGGGACGAGGAGCCCCGAGACATCCATGCTGTCTGGGAGCAGCTAGTTAGTAGAGAGCCATCTCCATTGATCACCATAGCTGGTCAGGAGCATGATCCGACATCTGATCCAGAGGATGAGGATGAGGATGAGTCAGAAGAAGAGGAATAGGTTCTCGAGGAGGAATTCCCACCTCACTCTACTAGTGCTGAGATATACAAGGTGATCTACGACCGTAACGTGGAGCTTCAGGAACTGGTGGACGAGAGTCGGACTACCATACAACAGAGAGACGAGACCATTGAAGAGTTGGATAGTGAGCTAGGAAATGCGAAGTGGGATTTAATTCACGCGGAGAGTGAAAGAGACGATGCACGAACCGAGCTAGCGAAGCTGAAGCACGATATCCAGGAGGAGTCAACAAAGCGTGCTAGAGTGGAGGAGACAAGCTTGAGAGCTATTCAACGAGCTGATTGAGCTGAAGACAGGGCTGAAGCAAAGAGGGCCAAACTGAAGGAAACAGAATACGCTTTTCATACGGCTATAAATAGGGCCCAGGATCGTGTCTTCTATTACCCAGCTCAGTTTTGAGCTTTACCAAGGTACATGGTGGATCGCAGAACAGCATTTCGGGTGATGGAGGAGGAACGCAGAGAGGCTGTGTGGCGTCTTAACATGCCTAGGCAGTAGAGTTTTTAAACTATGTGTTCCTTTATGTAATAAATAATGTAAATCACATAATTTGAGATAATAATGGGATGAGATAATGATGTAATCCTGTAATTTTTTTGGTTCAGGAAAGATGATGTAAATAGCAGAGATGCTATCTATTCTATGTTTTTAAAACTACGAATGAATAAGATGAAGAAGTTATTGACCTGCTATGTGTTCATATATGAATAGAGTTAATTTAAATGTTTAAGTATGAACTTGAATACTTAAGAATTGAGTAAAGGATCTAATAAGAGTATTTCTTAACAGAAAATGCCTCCTAGAAGAAGACCTACATTACAAAACCCTGAGGGTTCGACGAACAACAATAATGATGGGCCGAATCCTAATTCTGTTTAGCAGTTGGTGAACTTGCTGATGGGAGTGCTTGCGAATCAGCCGCAAGTGCAGGGTATGACTTTTAAAGAGTTTAAGGCAGTAGGACAGCCAGAGTTTCAGGGATCGGTAAACTCGATAGATGCACATACATGGGTAATGGAGATGGAGAAGGTCTTTGAAGTAACAAGAGTTGGCGAGGACCAGAAGACGGCTTTCGCAACTTTTATGTTGAAGTCGGAAGCTAGCTTCTGGTGGCAGGCCAATATAACCAGTGAAGGAGAAGGAGTGATACCGTGGGAACGTTTCAAAGAGATGTTCTTTGAAATGTACTTTCCCTTTAGCTCGCAGGACCAGATGGAGGTCTAGTTTCTAGAGCTTAAGCAGGGAGGAATGACGGTGTCGGAGTATGCCGCGAAGTTTAACGAACTGGCCAGGTTCGCTACATACCAGGTCAGTACTGACGCTAGGAAGGCGAGGAGGTTTGAGCAAGGACTGAAGCCCAGGCTCTACAGCAAGGTCTCCATGTTCCAGCTAAATACGTTTGCAGCTGTGCTGGAAAAGGCCATACTTGCTGAAGAAGGAAGCGACGCGGTGACCAAATTTAATCAGGAAAAGAAGAAGAAGAAGAATAATGAGACAGAAACCAAGGCTGGTGGTAGCGGGGCTATCAACCAGAAAAAAAGTGGAATGATAACACCTCTGCTGGAAATCAACAAGGAATCCAGCAGAAGAAGAAGGTTGAAGCATGTGCGACATGCGGGAAGAATTACACTGGAGTGTGCATGAAGGGGAGACGGGTGTGCTTCAACTGTGGTCAGGAAGGCCACATTGCGCCTAATTGCCCAAACCCAATGAAGGGAGCTTGCTACACATGTGGATCCAGGGATCACATGGCTCGTAACTGCCCAAAGAAGTCAACAGCAGGGTCAACAGGGAATGGAGGAAATGGGAGCGGCAGCATTTTGGCTATTGCTGCGCCACTGCAGGCTGATCGAGCTACTGCCCGAACATTCAACATGACGGTGCAGGATGCTGTGTAGTCAAAGGATGTGGTGTCAGGTATTATTCCGATTAATAGTATAAATGCTTATATATTATTTGATTCGGGTGCTACTTGTTCATTCATATCTGATGAATTTGCTAAGACCCTAGACTTATCTAAAGAGGAATTAGTTTATCTCTTGAACATAGAGATTACGAATAGGGAGGTTATTCCTGCTAGGTTTATGTACACGAACTGTAGATTGAACATAGAGATTGCGAATAGGGGGATTAGCCCTTCGTACCAATACTGTGCACAATACCTCAACGCTTAAAGCATCATCCCCTTTAACAGGGTTGTTCATCTCATTTTGACATTAGAGTCCACACCAAATAAAGGTTGGTTTGGATAACTCAATAGTATTTCTGAAATTTAGAACGCTCATCAACTATGGACTAGTCGAA
The DNA here is from genome assembly GCA_020205555.1 of Panax stipuleanatus. Lineage (NCBI taxonomy): Eukaryota > Viridiplantae > Streptophyta > Magnoliopsida > Apiales > Araliaceae > Panax > Panax stipuleanatus. The sequence goes on along the minus strand of CM035126.1, from coordinate 56,652,380 downwards.
TCAATAAGAGTTCACTAGTCTTAAAGGATTCAACAATAAATGATACTCAATTTGAATAATAACTTCTCAAGGGTATACAATCGAATAAGTATCGTATAACCGAAATGATACTTTTAAAAGCATCATGATATCTCATATGAAATTTTGAACTTGAATAATCAAGAATAAGAACTTTGCTCGATATAGAATTTAGGTCTATAACTTACTCAATGTAAAAGTAAGGTTTAGAAACTTGTCTCGTGCGCAAGCTATAATTATAACTCACGTTCTTTAATTACTCTTACCTATCAATACATTCACAATATAAATTTAATTATTAGTTCGACATACTTATCGAATCTCAACATCAATCTTTGAACACGTTATTTAGACTTTACAATAACGGTTTTAGTCAGGTAATTAACTTGATAATTACTCACATAATATAAGGCATTAAATCATTTTAACATTTCCTTACACATTTAATAATCTACTATAATCTCTTGAAATATTCTTATCACATTATCATGTTAGGTTAATTTTTAAACTAACATAACTTAATTAAAAACTTCAAACAACAAAGTTGTTTATTTTCTGACATTCGCGCCGGGGCGCGTTTCACATGTAAAATATTCGTCGGGGCGAAGTTCGCCGGGGCGCGCTTTGTATAAGGAATAATTTGCCGGGGCAAAAAACCCCTTGGTTTGAATTCTGCCATTCGCGAAGAACACAGAATCAAGCTAATAAATCCCAAATCAAACTAACTTGATGATTTTTAATGCTGTTCATGAAATATAAACTTCATAGAAACATCATACCTTGTCTTTGGCATGATTCTCATACTTTAGATTACATAATTACACAGTTAAAAACATTTAATGTCACCATTTTCCATTTTTTGCAAAGTTTTAATGAAAAATTTGAAATCTATCATTACGGATTCGTTATAACACCGAATCCATTCATTCCAATTCTGTTTCCTTTGTTTTAACATGTATAATTATAATCAAGTGTCAATTTTAATTTAGACATATGATTTAAAGCATTTAATTTACCCATATGGGTTATTCATCCGACATTCATACTCTGTACTTCGTAAAACCCAATTTAATCTAAAATTCCCTGGTTTGAACACTGTAATTCATGATTATATGACATAGATTATATGATGGACATGTTAATATATATATCCATGAAATCAACAATTGTCAATTTTTCTCCATTCACGGAGAACTTTAGAATACGTAGATTAAAAAAATTCTGTTCTTCACAAAAATTCCAATTAAGGCATATTCATATGAAATTGATTATTTAAAACATGATTACATATTAGAAAACATGTTATGATCACACACACACACACACATTTATATATATATATATAGACATATCATGCCTTGATTTCAAAAACTAGTTTTTCACAGAAAAACTTTAAAGTACGTAAATGAAACTTTGAGAAATCTTAATTTTGAAAACTCAAGAGAAGGGATTACCCTTAAATAGATGATGAAGATGATACTATCACAGACAATACAATGGTTTCTCAAATTATTCTCTCTCTATCTCTCTCAATTTCTTCTTTTTTTGTCTCTCTAAGTTCTTCTCTCCTTTCCTTTCCCTGACAAAATATATCAAGTCTAATACGATATAACATATGTATAGATATAATACGTCTGATGTCAGTTAATCCCCATATGGGTTAACTGACTCCAACCCCCAACAAGGCTTTGTTTGCTTGGCCCATAATCCTTCTTTCATTTATTTTAATAAATCTCTTATAATATAGTTAATTGTCACATTACTAATTAATCAATTAATTTTATTTAAATCAATTAAATAAAATAAGACAAACTCACATTAAAACACATTGTCACATAATTAATATTCTCCTTTATTAATTATGTCAATTTATTAACTCTCTAATTAATTAATAAATTAATTAGAATAACATTCTACTTATTTAATTAATTTATTTAATCAAATAAACTCAATTAAATATATACTCTGAACTATAAAATTACTACACATTAATTTAATTAATGTAACACATAATTAAATTAATCTACCACAATCTTATGAATTAATTATTTAACTCAATAATTAAATCATCAAAAATATTTATTTATTTCAATAAATATTCAAATAACTTTACAAAATTCTCGTTCGTCACATCTTTCCCCCCTTAAAAGGATTATGTCCTCAGAATCACGGTTCGATTAATAATTTTGTCCCGTCACATTTTTCCCCCTTACAAAGATTCTGTCTCCAGAATCGTGTTCACATATTTAAGAAAATAAGTGTGGATAAGTCTTCATCATATTTTCTTCGAGTTCCCACGTAGTTTCGTCAGCGTTGTGGTTCCTCCAAATTACCTTAACAGAAGGTATTACTTTATTCCTGAGAACTTGCTCTTTCTTGTTAATAATTTGAACAGGAACTTCTTCGTAGGATAAGTCCTTCTCGAATTGTAAGGGTTTATATTCTATCACATGTTTGTAATCGGGTTTATATGGTCGTAAGACTGACACATGGAAGACGTTGTGGACATGCTCTAACGCCGGAGGTAAAGCTACCTCATAGGCGACTTCTCCAATTTTGCGTAGTACCTTAAAGGGTCCAATGAACCTCGGGCTCAATTTTCCCTTTTTACCGAATCTGATCTTTCCCTTCCAGGGAGAGACTTTCAAAAATATAAAGCTACCCAATTCAAACTCAACATTTTTGCGGTGTGGATCGGCGTATTTTTTCTGCCTATCCTGAGCCGCTACTAATCTTGTCCGATTTACTTTAACTATCTCCGCTGTCTGCTATACTAACTCTGGACCTAGCAACTGTCTCTCTCCAATTTCATCCCTATACAGGGGTGTTCTGCACTTTCTACCGTACAACGCTTTATAAGGCGACATACCAATACTAGCATGGTAATTATTATTATAATCGAATTCTACAAGCGGTAGATGATCATCCCAATTGCCTTTGAAATCCATGATGCATGCTCTTAGCATATCCTCTAATGTCTAGATCGTCCTTTCGCTTTGCCCGTCAGTCTGAGGGTGGTAAGCTATACTCATTCTCAACTGTGTTCCCATGCATTCTTGTAGTCGCTTCCAGAAACTCAATGTGAAACGCAGATCACGGTCGGATACAATCAACACTTGTACTCCGTGCCTCGAAACAATCTCTTTTACATATAACTTTGCCAACTATTCTAATTTAAATCTGATTCTGATGGGAAGAAAGTGTGCGAATTTCGTCAATCGATCAACAATAACCCATACAGCGTCGTAGCCTTTTTGGGTCGTCGGAAGGCCAACCACAAAATCCATTGTAATATGTTCCCATTTCCATTCTGGGATCTCTAGAGGTTGTAGCAAATCACTTGGTCTTTGATGTTCTGCCTTGACCCTCTGATAAGTCAGACACCTGGCAACACAATCGGCAATGTCCCTCTTCATATTTGGCCACCAAAAATGATGTCGTAAATCCTGATACATCTTGGTACTTCCGGGATGAATGGAATACCTCAAACTATGAGCCTTGCTTAGAATGTCCTCCTTGATCTCTGTTATTGGCGGTACCCAAACTCTCTTTTCAAACCTCAACAATCCCTCGCTGTCCATTTTGAATTTAAGTTCAGTCCCTTCAGATATCTTTTTCTTTACTTCCTCACATTCCTTATCTAGGATTTGAGCTTCCTTAACCTTATCCAATAGAGTTGTACCAGCTTGCATCTAGAACAACTTCTCATCAGTCTCCATTGGATATCCTACTTCCAATTCCAGCTTTTCCATTGCTAAAATCAACTCTTCCTATGCTGTCAACATCATCAACTTCTCCCGACCCTTTCGGCTTAAGGCGTCGGCTACTACATTCGCTTTATCCGGATGGTACAGGATATCACAATCATAGTCCTTTATTAACTCCAGCCATCTTCTCTGACGCATATTCAAATCTTTCTGGGTAAAAATATATTTCAGACTTTTGTGGTCTGTATATATTTCACACTTCTCTCCATAGAGATAGTGTCTCCAAATCTTCAAGGCGAATACCATCGCAGCCAATTCCAGATCGTGGGTTGGATATCCCTTCTCGTAATCCTTCAACTGTCGTGACGCATACGCAATGACTCTGCCATTTTGCATAAGCACACAACCTATCCCTTTATGCGACGCATCACTATATACCACAAAGTTTCCTGTGTCATCCGGAAGGGACAACACAGGTGCTGTACTCAACCTCTTCTTAAGTTCTTGGAAACTTTCATCGCACTTTTCCGTCCACATGAATTTCACAACTTTCCTAGTCAAATTCGTTAGCGGGATTGCGATCTTAGAAAAGTCCTGAATGAATCTTCTGTAATTGCTTGCTAATCCAAGGAAACTTCTTACTTCCGACGGTGTTTTCGACCGATCCCAATTCATCACTGCTTCGACTTTGGATGGATCTACCGAAATTCCGTCCTTATCAATCACATGTCCGAGAAATTGCACCCTTTCAATCCAAAACTCATATTTCGAGAATTTGGCGTACAACTTCTCTCTTCTTAATGCGTCTAATGTCAACTTCAAAAGCTCAACATGTTCTTCCTTGGTCTTAGAATATACCAATATATCGTCAATAAACACAATTACGAATTTGTCCAAAAAGGGCTTGAACACTTCCATTCATTAGGCCCATAAATGCTGCAGGCACATTCATTAGACCAAATGACATAACAAAAAATTCGTAGTGACTATATCGCGTCCTAAACACTGTCTTCGGGACATCTTCTGGCCTCACTTTCAGCTGATGATAACCATTTATATCTCGCTTCCTTTAATTGATCAAACAGATCGTCAATCCTTGGCAACGGATACCTGTTCTTTATGGTAACCTTGTTCAATTCTCTGTAATCGATGCAGAGCCGCATCGTACCATCCTTATTTTTAACGAATAACACCGGCGCCCCCCACAGTGATACGCTCGGTTGAATATATTTCTTATCCTAGCTCTTGTAACTAAACCATCAATTTTTTCATTTCTACCGGAGCCATCCGGTACGGTGCCTTCGATATTGGAGCCGTTCCTGGCACCAAATCGATCACGAATTGTACTTCCCTGTCAGGCGGAAGTCCTGGCAGATCATCTGGAAACACATCCATGAAGTCCCTTATGACTGGTATTTCCTCTAACTTCGAATTCTCTTTACGACTATCTATTATGTAGGCTAAATATCCTACACAGCCTTGTCTTAATAACTTTCTGACTTGCATCATCGTCAGATAACTCGCTTGCCTAGGCGATTTGCTGCTATAAAACACAACCTTTGACGGAGTCCTAAGGTCAATACCTTTCTTCTGGCAATCAATTACAGCCCCATAATTGAATAGCCAATCCATTCCCAAGATAACGTCAAATTCCCCAAGTTTAATAGTGATAAGATCTACATTCATAATGTTACCCTTAATATCCACTCTACAGTTCTTGTGTATATATTTAACAGGAATCACTTCCCTGTTCACAATCTCTATGTTCATAGGAATTTCTAATTCGTCTGTATGCAATTCTAAGTTCTTTGCAAAGTTCTCGGATATAAATGAACAAGTAGCACCCGAATCAAATAAAATATAAGCATTAACTTTATTGATCAAAATTATACTTGACACCACATCACGAGATTGCACAGCATCCTGTAGGGTCATGTTGAATGTCCTTGCAGTTGGTCAGTTTGTCGAAGTCGGTCCGGTAATTATGAGAGAATTTCCACTACTATTTCCCTTGTTTCCCCCTGACCCTGCCCCTCCAGATGCCTTCTTGGGATAGTCTCTAGCCAAGTGATCCTTTGACCCACATGTGTAGCAGGCGCCCTTCTTAGGGTTAGGGCAATTAGGTGCTATGTGGCCTTCCTGACCACAATTGTAGCAAACTCTTTTCCCCTTCATGCAGACTCCCAAGAGAGTCTTTCCACAGGTTGGGCATGGTTCTATCCTTTTTTTCTGACTCCCTTGCTGATTTACGGACGACGGGTTGTCATTCCACCTTCGTTTATGATTATTGTTTCCTCCCGTGTTACTGCCACTAGCCTTATTATTTCCTTCAATTTCATTCTTCTTTTTCTTCTGATCGTGATTGTACTTGGTCAACGCTTTGCTTCCACCTTCAGCGAGTATGGCCTTCTCCAGAACTCCAGCAAAAGTGTTCAATTGAAACATTGACACTTTGCTATACAACCAGGGTTTCAGTCCCTGCTCAAATTGCCTAGCCTTTCTCTCGTCAGTATGCATTTGATATTGGGCAAACCTAGCCAATTAGTTAAACTTTACCGCATAATCGGGCACAGTCATATTACCCTATTTCAACTCCAAAAACCGCACCTCCATTTGGTTCTGGGAGCTGGTTGGAAAATACATCTCGAAAAACATTTCCATGAACCTTTCCCAGGTTATTACACCTTCTCCTCCCCTGACCTTATTTGCTTGCCACTAATAGCTGGCTTCTGATTTTAACATGAACGTTGCGTAGGCGGTCTTCTGGTCCTCTCTAACTCGGGTGACATCGAAAACTTTCTCTATCTCCATAACCCAAGTCTGAGCTTCTATCGGGTTTGTGAAGCCTTTAAACTCTGGCGGTCCTACTGCCTTAAAGTTCTTAAACGAAGTGTTCGGTGGAGCTTGAGGCTGATTGTTCATCGCTCCAGCTAACAAATTTACCAACTACTGAACGGGGTTCGCATTGGCATCATTGTTGTTATTGTTATTCGTTGACCCTTCCTAGGCTTGTCGACGGTTTTGTCTCCTTCTTGGCGGCATATTTCTGTTAAGATATACGCTCATTAGATCTTTATTCAATCTCTTAAATACTTAAGACTTAACTCAAATATTTAACATAATTACTTTAACTCATATCATATTCAATAAACTTTGATATTTTATTAAAATCATAAGTTTTTAAACATAATACGATAGCATCTTTGCCATTTACACCAGCTATCTCGAGATAGAGTATCTTCAGGATTTAAATCATCAAAATATTCCTTTGTTTATAATCATATCGGAATTTATATTATTAACTACCAGTTAAGCATTCACATAATCATACTGTCCCTATCACGTCCTACTAAGGCGTCGGACAGCTTTGCTACGCTCTTCCTCAATAATGCGGGACATAGTCCTGCGATCTAGCATATACCATGGCAGTCCCTCGAACTGAATTGGATAGCTTATAACCCGGTCCTGGGCTTCATCAATTGCCCTTAGAAATGTGTAGCCCGTCTCTTCAACCTTAGCCCGTTTGCACGCACATCATCCTCTACAAGATCTGTACGTCGTGAATTGCTCGCCCAAGCTTCCTTTGCTATGGCAAGTTTTTCTGATTTCTCTTTTATCTCATTCTTCAACCTTTCTATCTCCTCTGACTTCTGCTCACTTTGGCCCTTCTCATGAACCAAATCCCACTCCATATTTCTAAGACGGGTGTGGAGTGTCTCAACCTCACCTCCTTCTGCTCGATGGTAGTCCGTTGAGTAATCGTCTGCTCTCTCAACTCCTGAATCGTATCTCGTAACTCTATGTTGCGATCATACAATTCATCGTACATCTCAGCGCTGATAGAGTTCGGTAGAAACTCCTCAGGGTCTTCCTCCTCTTCCTCCTCCTCCTCGGCTGCGTCAGCCGGGATCTCAAACTCCTCAGGGTCCTCCTCTGAGTCAATCTCTGGCTCATACTCCCAACCAATGACTGTGATCAAAGGAGATGGTTCTGGCTGAACTAACTGCTCCCAGACTATATGTATGTCTCGGGGATCCTCATCTCTAGTCTCTAGGGGTACAACATCCTTGGGCTGACTAGATCCTCCGGCATCTGACATCCTGACAAATCAAATTTTAAGCCTTAGATATTAAGTGATGCTAATCAATACTCTAGCAAGTATACAATTATAAACACATAGCACATAAGGTAATTTTATTATCTTTCTGAGAACTCAATGAGAGTTATCATTACTACGTTCTCGAAGGCTACTATCCTAAGGTTTTCCCCCACCTAAGGTTCATAACCTACGGCTCTGATACCAACTTTTGACACCCCCAAATCTGGTATCTTAATTTTCATAGGATTTGGTGTTCACTGTTCAAATATCATATGACTATCTACCCATAATAATAGAAATTCATTAAATAGATAAATAATCCATCATCTCCCTATAATAGGGTTACAATATCTGAAATAGTAAATACATAATCAATCCCAGGTTATACTTAACCTTAAATCTCTGTTGCGGAAACGTAAACAAATAAGTCTTTAATCATTACACATAAGTCTTGTACTTTAACATTTTCAATAACACCACAAGTCTTCAACACTTGTTAGCTTTTCCTTTGCCCTTGCTACTAGAAGGTTCATCACATCTTTCAATTTTAGCTGCAATGTTATTATGCAAGAGTAAGCACGAATTCCCGCAAGTATAAAAATATGACAATAATAACATACGAGTGAATCAAAGAAATCTGAATAACAGAAAGCTCAACTTTTGAATCAAGAATAATAATCGAGAATCAAAATTACTTCTGAGGGTCATTAAGACCTTGAACTATGTCCTAGGTTGTCAAGTAGATTAACCTTTAAACCATTAACAGTCATAAGACTATGGACTTCACTTCTCGTACTTAGGGGGATCAGCCCTTCGTACCAATACTGTGCACAATACCTTAACGCTTAAAGCATCATCAATTCCCCTTTAATAGGGTTGTTCATCTCAGTTTGACATCAGAGTCCGCACCAAATAAAGGTTGGTTTGGATAACTCAATAGTAGTTCTGGAATTTAAAAAGCTCATCAACTATGGACTAGTCGAATCAATAAGAGTTCGCTAGTCTTAAAGGATTCAACAATAAATGATATTCAATTTGAATAATAACTTTTCAAGGGTATACAATCGAATAAGTATCGTATAACTGAAATGATACTTTTAAAAGCATCATGATATCTCATATGAAATTCTGAACTTGAATAATCAAGAATAAGAACTTTGCTCGATATAGAATTTAGGTTTATAACTTACTCAATGTAAAAGTAAGGTTTAGAAACTTGCCTCGTGCGCAAGCTACAATTATAACTCACGTTCTTTAATTACTCTTACCTATCAATACATTCATAATATAAATTTAATTATTAGTTCGACATACTTATCGAATCTCAACATCAATCTTTGAACACGTTATTTAGACTTTACAATAACGGTTTAAGTCAGGTAATTAACTTGCTAATTACTCACATAATATAAGTCATTAAATCATTTTAACATTTCCTTACACATTTAATAATCTACTATAGACTCTTAAAATATTCTTATCAGATTATCATGTTAGGTTAATTTTTAAACTAACATAACTTAATTAAAAACTTAAAACAACAAAGTTGTTTATTTTCTGACATACGCGCCGGGGCGCGTTTAACATGTAAAATATTCGCCGGGACGCGCGTTGTATAAGGAATAATTCGCCAGGGCGAAAACCCCCTGGTTTGAATTCTGCCATTTGCGAAAAACACAGAATAAAGCCAATAAATCCCAAATCAAACTAACTTGATGATTTTTAATGTTGTTCATGAAGTACAAACTTCACAGAAACATCATACCTTGTCTTTGGCATGATTCTCATACTTTAGATTACATAATTAGACAGTTAAAAACATTTAATTTCACCATTTTCCATTTTTTGTAAAGTTTTAATGAAAAATATGAAATCTATCATTATGGATTCGTTATAACACCGAATCCATTCATTCCAATTCTGTTTCCTTTGTTTTAACATGTATAATTATAATCAAGTGTCAATTTTAATTCAGACATGATTTAAAGCATTTAATTTACCCATATGAGTTATTCATCCGACATTCATACTTTGTACTTCGTAAAACCCAATTTAATCCAAAATTCCATGGTGTGAACACTGTAATTCATGAATATATAGCATAGAATATATCATGGACATGTTAATATATATATATATATATATATATATATATATCAATAGAATCAACAATTGTCAATTTTTCTCCATTCATAGAGAACTTTAGAATACGTAAATGAAAAAAATTCTGTTCTTCACAAAAATTCCAATTAAGGCATATTCATATGAAATTGATTATTTAAAACATGATTACATATTAGAAAACATGTTATGATCACACACACACACATACACACATATATATATATATAGCAATATCATGCCTTAATTTCAAAAACTAGTTTTTCACAGAAAAACTTTAAAGTACGTAAATAAAACTTTGAGAAATCTTAATTTTGAAAACTCAAGAGAAGGGATTACCCTTAAATAGATGATGAAGATGATACTATCACAGACAATATAATAGTTTCTCAAATTCTTCTCTCTTTATCTCTCGCAATTTTTTTTTCTCTCAAAGTTCTTCTCTCCTTTCCTTTCTCTGACAAAATATATCAAGTCTAATACGATATAACATATGTATACATATAATACGTCTGATGTCAGTTAATCCCTATATGGGTTAACTGACTCCAACCCCCAACAAGGCTTTGTTTGCTTGGCCCATAATCCTTCTTTCATTGATTTTAATAAATCTCTTATAATATAGTTAATTGTTACATTACTAATTTACCAATTAATTTTAATGAAATCAATTAAATAAAATAAGGCAAACTCACATTAAAACACATTGTCACATAATTAATATTCTCCTTTATTAATTATGTCAATTTATTAACTCTCTAATTAATTAATAAATTAATTAGAATAACATTCTACTTATTTAATTAATTTATTTAATCAAATAAACTCAATTAAATATATACTCTGAACTATAAAATTACTACACATTAATTTAATTAATGTAACACATATTATTCAAATAATCTACCACAATCTCATGAATTAATTATTTAACTCAATAATTAAATCATCAAAAATATTTATTTATTTTAATAATTATTCAAATAACTTTATAAAATTCTCGTTTGTCACAATTTTTGTTTAAATTAATTGTAGATGATGATAGCATGTTTAAAAATTTATTTAATATGCTTGAAATTGTGTGAATTGGTTTAAAAACAAAAGTTCAGTGTTCAATTTTATCAAGAACACTTAATAATGGCTTTTCTTCAAAAATCATAAAATTGAGTTCTTGATTATGTGTTTTAATGGTTCAATGTGTTAAAACATGTTAGAAACTTTAATATTATGTTTCTGTAAAGTTTTATGTGTAATTGGTTGGCTAAATTCGGAATTCGATATGGAGAAATAAGTTAAATAGACTTTTTCTCTGCACAGTTCGCGAACCTGTCTGCCGACGCTGTAGGGGGCCCTCCCCGGCGGGCCTATCAAGGTTAAGAACCCCGCCCCGGCAGGGGGGGTGGTAGAAAAGATTTTTTTTAAAATCTTGTGTACTTTTGTTTAGATCATGAAAGTTAACCTAATGTGATTATGTGATAGCATGTTAAACATACATTAAAATGCTAAATGAATATTAATAGATTATATTAATAAAATATAATATATAATTATAATTTGAATAATTATAATTAAAGTAAAGGTTTAATTTAAATTATAATTTGTTTAAATTATAATGAATCTTATTTGATTAATTTTAATCAAGTAAATGTTAATTTAAATTATAATATGCTTAATTATAATTTAATAAATGCATGTTGATTAATTATAAATTATAAATTATTTAATTATAATTTAATTAATATATGATGTAATTATAATTTGATTAATTATAATTAAAGTGAATGTTTAAATTGAATTATAATTTATTTAATTATAACTTAATTAATATGAAGTACATAATTATTATTTGATTAATTATGTGAATGTGTAATTATGTGGAGTGATTAATTACGTGATAATTAATTATTAACTTGATAATTATATATGTATGAGTTAACCTAGATGGGTTAACTAATTATGTGAATTAGTTACGTGTTAACTAATTTAGATTATTATGGTTAAATATATATGTGTAGGAAGTGTTAAAGAACGTGATTTGTAACTGTAGCTTGCGCTTAAGGCAAGTTTTCTAAACTCAAACTTGTTATTGTTATACAAATGTTTTAAATTCAAATATTTATTGAATTTGAGATTGTCCTTTTATTTCTACAATGGATAAATACTTATTTAAAGTTCATGATTGAATTAAAGTGACATTGACTTAATTGTTCAAGTATGGTCTATCTTATCTTTCGTATACTTTAAGTTTAAATTCTAAAGTATAAGTTATTTCATAATTCGTTATTATTGAATTATTTTTGATTATTGTGAGTCGATTCAACTACTCCTTAGTTGATGGTAGTTGGAACTCCAAATTTTATTTTAGTTATCCAAACCAAACTTTCTTTGGTGCGGACTCGTATCAAATATTGAGATGAACAACCCTATTTATTGGGGGAGATTACTATGCGAAAGCGTTAAATATTTGTGTACAATACATAGTACGAAGGGCTGATCCCCCTAAGTACGAGTTGAGAGTCTATAGTCTAAATGACTGTTAAAGGTTTTAAATATAATGTTTATAACCTAGGACAAAGTTCAAGGTCTTACGACCCTCAGATGTTTCAATATTCAAAATTCCAAATATTGATGAAAGAATTATTATTCAATTCTTTATTATTGATGAAAGTAAAGTTATTCAAATATTTTGAAGTTATTCAGTTATGTCATGTTATGGTTGTATTCCAAGTGGGCTTTTGTTTGCTCACTCTTGCATATTTAATAATTCCTTGCAGATAAAGCTAAGAACGTTGACGTACCGTCAACGAGTAAAGGGAAAGGCAAGATGAACAAGTGAACACTTGTTATCTTTTGATTTTGATTGTAATAAGATTTTATGTTATGTTTTTATTTTCGCATTATTATTTATGTTAAGGTTAGATAAACCCTAGGATGATTTTGAATAAGGTTGTAATTCTTTTTTTAAGGAAGATTTTATTATTTATTCAAGATTGTAATTTATTTTACATTCCTTATTATGGGTAGATGTATGTTCTATTTAGAAAGTGAACACTAAATCATATAGAAACGACCCGGATTTGGGGGTATCACAGGTTGGTATCAGAGCCTTAGGTTATGAACCTTAGGTGGGAAAAAAATCTTAGGTAGTAGCCTTATAGGAAAATCAAAAAGATAGTGGTGATAGGTAAAGATAATAAACTACTTTATGTGCTATGTGTTTACGCTTAAGTATTCGAAGAGTGTCGACCGATATCATTTAATAATTAAACTTTAAAATTTTCTTGTTAGGATGATGAACATTGGAGAGTCTAGTCAGCCTAGGGAAGAGTTACCTCAGATGCCGAGGGACGAGGAGCCCCGAGACATCCATGCTGTCTAGGTGCAGTTGGTTAGTAGAGAGCCATCTCCATTGATCACCATAGCTGGTCAGGAGCATGATCCGACATCTGATCCAGAGGATGAGGATGAGGATGAGTCAGAAGAAGAGGAATAGGTTCCCAAGGAGGAATTCCCACCTCACTCTACTAGTGCTGAGATGTACGAGGTGATCTACGACTGTAACGTGGAGCTTCAGGAACTGGTGGACGAGAGTCGGACTACAATACAGTAGAGAGACGAGACCATTGAAGAGCTGGATAGTGAGCTAGGATTTGCGAAGTGGGATTTAATTCACGCGGAGAGTGAAAGAGACGATGCACGAACCGAGCTAGCGAAGCTGAAGCACGATATCTAGGAGGAGTCAACAAAGCGTGCTAGAGTGGAGGAGACAAGCTTGAGGGCTATTCAACGAGCTGATTGAGCTGAAGACGAGGCTGAAATAAAGAGGGCCAAACTGAGGGAAACAGAATACGCTTTTCATACGGCTATAAATAGGGCCCAGGATCGTGTCTTCTATTACCCAGCTCAGTTTTGAGATTTACCAAGGTACATGGTGGATCGCAGAATAGCATTTCGGGTAATGGAGGAGGAACGCAGAGAGGCTGTGCGGCGTCTTAACATGCCTAGGCAGTAGAGTTTTTAAACTATGTGTTCCTTTATGTAATAAATAATGTAAATCACATAATTTGAGATAATAATGTGATGAGATAATGATGTAATCCTGTAATTTTTTTGGTTTAGGAAAGATGATGTAAATAGCAGAGATGCTATCTATTCTATGTTTTTAAAACTACGAATGAATAAGATGAAGAAGTTATTGACCTGCTATGTGTTCATATATGAATAGAGTTAATTTAAATGTTTAAGTATGAACTTGAATACTTAAGAATTGAGTAAAGGATCTAATAAGAGTATTTCTTAATAGAAAATGCCTCCTAAAAGAAGACCTACACGACAAAACCTTGAGGGTTCGACGAACAACAATAATGATGGGCCGAATCCTAATTCTGTTCAGCAGTTGGTGAACCTGCTGATGGGAGTGCTTGCGAATCAGCCGCAAGTGCAGGGTATGACTTTTAAAGAGTTTAAGGCAGTAGGACAGCCAGAGTTTCAGGGATCGGTAAACCCGATAGATGCACATATATGGGTAATGGAAATGGAGAAGGTCTTTGAAGTAGCAAGAGTTGGCGAGGACCAGAAGATGGCTTTCGCAACTTTTATGTTGAAGTCGGATGCTAGCTTCTGGTGGCAGGCCAATATAACCAGTGAAGGAGAAGGAGTGATACCGAGGGAACGTTTCAAAGAGATGTTCTTTGAAATGTACTTTCCCGTTAGCTCGCAGGACCAGATGGAGGTCTAGTTTCTAGAGCTTAAGCAGGGAGGAATGACGGTGTCGGAGTATGCCGCGAAGTTTAACGAACTGGCCAGGTTCGCTACATACCAGGTCAGTACTGACACTAGGAAGGCGAGGAGGTTTGAGCAAGGACTGAAGCCCAGGCTCTACAGCAAGGTCTCCATGTTCCAGCTGAATACGTTTGCAGCTGTGCTGGAAAAGGCCATACTTGCTGAAGAAGGATGCAACGCGGTGACCAAATTTAATCAGGAAAAGAAGAAGAAGAATAAGAATGAGACATAAACTAAGGCTGGTGGTAGCGGGGCTATCAACCAGAAAAAAGTGGAATGATAACACCTCTGTTGGAAATCAACAAGGAAACCAGCAGAAGAAGAAGGTTGAAGCATGTGCGACATGCGGGAAGAATTACACTGGAGTGTGCATGAAGGGGAGACGGGTGTGCTTCAACTGTGGTCAGGAAGGCCACATTGCGCCTAATTTCCCAAACCCAATGAAGGGAGCTTGCTACACATGTGGATCCAGGGATCACATGGCTCGTAACTGCCCAAAGAAGTCAACAGCAGGGTCAACAGGGAATGGAGGAAATGGGAGCGACAACACTTTGGCTACTGCTGCACCACTGCAGGCTGATCGAGCTACTACCCGAACATTCAACATGACGGTGCAGGATGTTGTGTAGTCAAAGGATGTGGTGTCAGGTATTATTCCGATCAATAGTATAAATGCTTATGTATTATTTGATTCGGGTGCTACTTGTTCATTCATATCTGATGAATTTGCTAAGACCCTAGACTTATCTAAAGAGGAATTAGTTTATCCCTTGAACATAGAGATTGCGAATAGGGAGGTTATTCCTACTAGGTTTATGTACACGAACTGTAGATTGGACATTAAGGGTCAAGAATTAAGGGCAGATTTAATTCCAATAAAATTTGGGGAATTCGATGTGATACTGGGCATGGATTGGTTGTTCAACCATGGGGCGGTAATCGACTGTCAGAAGAAGTTGGTAAACCTTACAACTCCATCAAAGTTAGTGTTATATAGTAGCAAATCGCCTAGACAAGCGAGTTGTCTGACGATCATGCAAGCCAAGAAACTTTTGACGCAAGGCTGTGTAGGATATCTAGCCTACATAGTTGATACTCGTAAGCAGAGTCTGAAGATAGAAGAAATATCAGTAGTTAAGGAGTTTGTGGACGTATTTTCGAGCGATTTGCTAGGATTTTCGCCAGATAGGGAGATAGAGTTCGTGATCGACTTAGCGCCGGGAACTGCTCTGATTTTGAAAGCTCTGTACAGAATGGCTCCAGTCTAGATGAAGGAACTGATGGTTCAACTGCAAGAATTGCTGGACAAGAAATATATTCAGGCGAGCGTTTCACCATAGGGAGCGCCTGTTTTATTCTTGAAGAAGAAGGATGGATCGATGCGGCTTTGCATTGATTATAGAGAGTTGAACAAAGTTACGATAAAGAATAGGTATCCTTTACCTAGGATCGATGACTTGTTCGATCAATTGAAGGATGCTAGATACTTCTCAAAAATCGATTTGAGAAGTAGATATCATCAGTTGAAGGTGAGAAGGAAGATATATCGAAGACGGCTTTTAGAACTCGGTATGGTTATTACGAGTTCCTAGTGATGTCATTTGGTCTAACGAATGCCCCAGCTGCATTTATGGACTTAATGAATAGGGTGTTTAAGCCATTCCTGGATAAGTTAGTAGTGGTGTTCATAGATGACATCCTGGTTTATTCCAAGATCGAGGAGGAGCACACTGAACATTTAAGGCTGACCTTAAAATCGCTGAGACGAGAGAAGCTTTATGCAAAATTCTCAAAATGCGAATTCTGGTAGGAACGTGTGCAATTTCTTGGCTACGTGATCGACAAGGATGGGATTTTGGTAGATCCATCGAAGGTTGAAGCTGTGATGAATTGGGATCAGCCAAAGACGCCGTCCGAAGTGAGGAGTTTCTTGGGATTGGCGGGTTATTATCAGAGATTTATTCACGATGAAGAATGCAAAAAGATCCGGAAGAGAATAGCTGATGGTGAAGAGTTCAAGTTCAAGATCAATAGTGAAGGACTGCTACGATTTGAAGGAAGAATCTGGGTACCGCCAGTACCAGAATTTAAAGAGGAGATTTTGAGAGAATCTCACAGTTCGAGATATTCGATTCACCTTGGGAGTACGAAGATGTACCAGGATTTAAGACATCATTTCTGGTGGCCGAATATGTAGAGGGACGTTGCTGAATGCGTTGAGAAATGTTTAATGTGCCAGAAAGTCAAAGAAGAACACCAGAGACCAAGTGGATTGCTACAACCATTAGAAATTCCAGAATGGAAGTGGGAACATATCACGAT
This sequence comes from Panax stipuleanatus, assembly GCA_020205555.1. NCBI lineage: Eukaryota > Viridiplantae > Streptophyta > Magnoliopsida > Apiales > Araliaceae > Panax > Panax stipuleanatus. The sequence continues at coordinate 56,635,331 of CM035126.1, read as the reverse complement.
GGATTTTGTGGTTGGTCTTCCAACAACTCAGAAGTGTTTCGATGCGATATGGGTTATAGTAGATAAACTGACGAAGTTAGCCCATTTCCTACCGATCAAGATTAAGTTCAACTTGGATCAGTTAGCGAAACTCTACGTGAAGGAAATTATTTCTCTGCACGGTGTTCCGGTGTCGATTGTGTCCGACAGAGATCCGCGTTTTACGTCGAATTTCTAGAAGAGACTACAAAAGTGTCTGGGAACGCAATTACGAATAAATACGGCGTACCATCCTCAGACCGACGGCTAGAGCGAGAGAACGATTCAGATGCTAGAGGATATGCTAAGAGCTTGCGTGATGGATTTCAAAGAAAGCTGGGATGATCATCTATCGTTGGTGGAGTTCGCCTACAACCATAGTTACCACGCGAGTATTGGCAGTCGCCTTACAAAGCATTATACGACAGAAAATGCAGGACCCCATTGTGCTGGGATGAGGTCAGTGAACGTCAACTGTTGGGACCGGAACTGGTGCAACAAATCGCCGAAATCGTGAAGCTGATCAGAATGAGACTGGTTGCTGCTCAAGACAGACAGAAGAAGTATGCCGATCAACATCGACATAACAGAGAATTCTTACTAGGAGGCTTCGTTTTCCTGAAGGTATCTCCTTGGAAAGGGAATATTCGATTTGGTAAGAAGGGAAAGCTGAGTCCCCGATTTATTGGACCTTTTGAGATACTGCGAAAGGTGGGCGAAGTGGTTTACGAGGTTGCGTTACCTTTGGAACTAGATAATATACACAACGTTTTCCATATTTCTGTGCTGCGACCGTACAAACACGACTACAAGCATGTAATAGAATACGAGCCTTTACAGTTTGATAAAGACTTGACATACGAAGAAGTGTCTATTCAAATAGTCGATAGAAAAGAACAAGTACTTAGAAATAAAGTGATACCATCTGTTAAGGTAATCTGGAGGAACCACAGTGCTGAAGAAGCCATGTGGGAGCTTGAAGATGCAATGAAGAAAACATATCCCCAAGTATTTGTTTAGCTATTATGTAACCCCTTATATACCGATTCTGAGGACAAAATCTTTTTAAGGGGGAAAGAATGTAACAGATGAGTTTTTTTTTATTTTTGTTGTTGTGATTCTGGGGACAGAATCCTTTTAAGGAAGGAAGATTGTAACGAATGAGATTTAATATATTAATTTTAAATATTTATTGAATTAAATAAATATTTGATTTGATTTATTTATTGAGTTAAATAAATAAATTATGTGATTGTTGTAGAGTAATTTAATTAAGTGTTATATATTAATTAAATAAATATTTAATATTTAATTTAATTGATGTATATTGATTTTATGGAATAGTTCTAATTTAATTGAGATAATTAAATTAGATGAAATTTATGTGATAATTGTTACATGAAATTATAATTAGCGAGTAATTATAATTGTTGTGTGATAATTTTTATGTTGTTAATTGATGTTAACTTTTATTAATTAAATTAGAATGTTAAAGATTTAATTAATTAAAGTGTGACATTAAAAATATGTGTTAAAGGATTTATTAAAAGAATAAAAAAAGGATTTTTAGATTAGTTTTACCAAACAAGGCCCTTAAAAATATTTTTAAAGGATTTTGCCAAACAAGACCCTTACATCTATTTTAATCTCGTTTTGCCAAACAGGGCCTTAATTACTAAAACTTGTTTTTAAAATAAACTGTTTGCCAAACAAGCCTTATGGCTTTTTAAATTCAAAAATATATAACTTATATATTTATTGGCAATTAATATATGATAAAAATTATATGTATAATATATGTATATCATTAGTTTTACGTTAGTTTAGTGTTAGAACAAAGAAGTTAGTCAGAAGAACAAACAAAGAGAAAAAGAGAGAAAAGAGAGAAGAAGAAGAGAGAAGAAGAAGAGAAGAGCTTGAGAAAATCAAAGCATCAGTCATCATCTTCTTCCTCACTAAGCATAAGGGTATAATCTCAATTCCCAATTTTTAAATTTATGTTTTCTCTATGTTCTTCATGAAATTTAGTTCTCTGTTAAGTGAGTTCTTATGAAAATTGTATAAACATGATTTATATATATATATATATATATATATATATTATGTTTATAGCATGCTTTTATATGAATCTCATGCTTAATTAAGTTGTTAATTCGTAGATATAGGATGAACATGAGAGAATCATGTTCATCAAGAATCACAGTAAAGTATCTTGAAAATATGTATAGTTTTTTCTTAAAATCAAAAGTTTATGTTTGATTGTTCATTCTTGTTTAAATTAATTGTAGATGATGATAGCATATTTAAAAATTTATTTACTATGCTTGAAATTGTGTGAATTGGTTTAAAAACAAAAGTTCAGTGTTCAATTTCATCAAGAACACTTAACAATCGCTTTTCTTCAAAAATTATGAAATTGAGTTTTTGATTATGTGTTTTAATGGTTCAATGTGTTAAAACATATTAGAAACTTTAATATTATGTTTCTGTAAAGTTTTATGTGTAATTGGTTGGCTAAATTCCGAACTCGATGCGGAGAAATAAGCCAAATTGGCTTTTTCTCTACACAGTTCGCGAACCTGTTTGTCGACGCTGCAGGGGGCCCGCCCTTGCGGGCCTATCAAGGTTAAGAACCCCGCCCCGGTGGGGGGGGGGGGGTGGTAGAAAAGATTTTTTTTTTTAAAATCTTGTGTACTTTTGTTTAGATCATGAAAGTTAACCTAATGTGATTATGTGATAACATGTTAGACATAAATTAAAATGCTAAATGAATATTATTAGATTATATTAATAAAATATAATATATAATTATAATTTGAATAATTATAATTAAAGTAAAGGTTTAATTTAAATTATAATTTTGTTAAATTATAATGAATCTTATTTGATTAATTTTAATCGAGTAAATGTTAATTTAAATTATAATATGCTTAATTATAATTTAATAAATGCATGTTGATTAATTATAAATTATAAATTATTTAATTATAATTTAATTAATATATGATGTAATTATAATTGAAGTGAATGTTTAAATTGAATTATAATTTGTTTAATTATAACTTAATTAATATGAAATACATAATTATTATTTGATTAATTATGTGAATGTGTAATTATGTGGTGTGATTAATTACGTGATAATTAATTATTAACTTGATAATTATATAAGTATGAGTTAACCTAGATGGGTTAACTAATTATGTGAATTAGTTACGTGTTAACTAATTTAGATTATTATGGTTAAATATATATGTGTAGGAAGTGTTAAAGAACGTGAGTTGTAACTGTAGCTTGCGCTTAAGGCAAGTTTTCTAAACTCAAATTTGTTATTGTTATACAAGTGTTTTAAATTCAAATATTTATTGAATTTGAGATTGTCCTTTTATTTTTGTAATGGATAAATACTTATTTAAAGTACATGATTTAATTAAAGTGATATTGACTTAATTGTTCAAGTAAGGTCTATCTTATCTTTCGTATGCTTTAAGTTTAAATTCTAAAGCATAAGTTATTTCATAATTCGTTATTATTGAATTATTCTTGATTATTGTGAGTTGATTCAACTACTCCTTTGTTGATGGTTGTTGGAACGCCAAATTTCCTTTTAGCTATCCAAACCAAACTTTCTTTGGTGCGAGCTCATATCAAATACTGAGATGAACAACCCTATTTATTAGGGGAGATTACTATGCGAAAGTGTTAAATGTTTGTGCACAATACATAGTACGAAGGGCTGATCCCCCTAAGTACGAGTTGAGAGTCCATAGTCTAAATGACTGTTAAAGGTCTTAAATATAATGTTTATAACCTAGGACAAAGTTCAAGGTCTTACGACCCTTAGATGTTTCAATATTCAAAATTCCAAATATTGATGAAAGAATTATTATTCAATTCTTTATTGTTGATGAAAGTAAAGTTATTCAAATATTTTGAAGTTATTCAGTTATGTCATGTTATGGTTGTATTCCAAGTGAGCTTTTGTTTGCTCATTCTTGCATATTTAATAATCCATTGCAGTTAAAGCCGAAAACGTTGACGTACTGTCAACGAGTAAAGGGAAATGCAAGATGAACTAGTGAAGACTTGTTATCTTTTGATTTTGATTGTAATATGACTTTATGTTATGTTTTTATTTCCGTATTATTATTTATGTTAAGGTTAAATAAACCCTGGGATGATTTTGAATAAGGTTGTAATTCTTTTTTTAAGGAAGATTTTATTATTTATTCAAGGTTGTAATTTATTTTACATTCCTTATTATGGGTAGATGTATGTTCTATTTAGAAAGTAAACATCAAATCATGTGAAAACGAAGTACCCAAATTTGGGGGTGTCACAAAGACTATGATGTTGTTAAGACTTATTTATTTGTTTATGGTTTCCGCACTGATGTTTAAGGTTAGTATGACCTGGTATTCATTTATTCAGATGTTGTAACCCTTCGGGGAGGATTTTCTATTAATTTATGTTTTCGCATTTATTATTGGTAGATAAATATATGATATTTGTACAATGAACACCAAATTCCATGAAAATTGAAGTACCCGAATTTGGGGGTGTCATAGAAGAAGATCCCAACACAACTACTGATTGTCGAGTGATCGACATCTGTGAGATATTTGACTTCAACTCTCCTGATGTTAATATGGATGATCTTAGATTAGTTTTACATGATATAACATTTGAATTGCATCGATATATTAAGTTATTCAGGGTTCTATCAAAGGATCATTCTCTTCTTCAAGAGGAGAAAGAGGGAGTGCAATTGGAATTGGAAACTACTATAAAAAACACTGTCTCCATATCTAAGCTTGAGGTTGAGAATGAAAATTTGAGAAAGATAAATGAGTCCAACACATTGAGGGAGTATATTTTTACCTCTAGAATATATGAATTTGAAATTATAATCTTTATGTGGAATCATTCTTCCTCGTCTATGGATTCACTGATCACATGTCAGAGAGCTTTCTTTGACAGATCAGGTTTGGGGTTTGGAGATCTATCTTCATCTAACCCAAGTGTGGAAAAATCAGTGGATACTAGCAATAATAATGTTTCTTCTTCTTATAGAAATATTGTATTTGTGAAATCCAAAGTGGTTGTTAAACCAAGTATTCCAAGTTGTCCAAGCTATGTTAACCAGATTGTTGTTCCAAAGAACAACAGATCGCATACTAGTATGGGTTTTGTAAACCCGTAGAGTAAAAGCAAGTCTACGACCGTGCCTTAAATAGTCATAGAGTTTGGAAACAACTCTACGAATCAACATAGAATCAATCGTAGAACTTGTTCTTACTTTAAGAAATTTCAAATTCGTAGAACAGTGTGAAAACAAGGGGTTCATCTAAGAAGAAAAGCTTATCCTCCACACAAGTTCCAAGTGAGAAGATATCCCACACACACTCATACATGCAACATATTAACTGCTATAACTGTCATGATTATGGTCAGAAAGCTGTAGACTATTATTTTAAGCTTGTTGCATATTGAAGACCTAAAGTCAAGCAATTTTGGGTTCCCAAAGAAACTAACATTGCATGACCCAAGAAAGTATGGGTACTAAAATACACAATGATTGTAAATGCTGGTACCAAGGTCAATAGAATCTATATGGTATCTTGACAATGGGTGCTCAAAGCACATTGAAAGTCCAATAATAATTTAGAAGGGGGTTGAATAGATTATCACCGTTTAAAAATTTATCTTAGGCCTTTTTGAATTTTTAGAAGATTAATTTGCAGTGTCAGAATTTAATAAGCATGAGATTTGTTGACAACAGATTCTATTCTCTTCTCTTCTCTACTCTTATTTTTATCTTTTAATATTTATTCAATTGTGGATTCTTGGTTTTGATTCAATAATAATGAGCTAAATCTTTTGTTTAAGATTACAATAGATCTTATTACGTAGCTTATTCTAATATGCTTCTCTATTAATTATTATGATCTATCGTGAGAATTGTCTATTGTGATTTGGGACTTAATTGTGTAATTGTCTAGCTAACAATTACTATGATAATCTATATGAAATTGAGAGACAGTTTATAGATTTAGATCTGATTATAATAGCATGTGATTGTATTTTCTGCATGGCGTTCGAATTCATAATTTATGTCTAGGATAGAGATATACCTATGCATCACATATATCTGATAAAGAACTTGTGCTTTAAATCCTCTTTAATTATAATTCACATAGAGATATAGTGGATTAGTTAATTAGGGTGTTCATCTTAATTATATCATATGTGGATTTAATGTAACATAAATATTATTAGCTCTATATATAAACATGTCAATTGAGTTGGTCAAGCCTAAAGACCACGGTTGGACATAACTTAAAATCCATACAACAAATTTAGGGTCCTTTACATTACTATACAACAATTAGAAAAAGTAATTACAACATCAGTACATCCACAAAATAATTACAAAAATAACGCATTAAATTCAAACCATTCAATTTCACATTAATAAGGAAACCTAAAATCAAGGAGAAATAACCTCCATAATTCAAAATTCAAATCAAATCTTTGGGATCTAATAACAAAAACAAATCCATAATTCAAAATTCAAATCAAAAGTAGGAAAAAACAAAAAATTATCTTCTCTTCATCTCCGTCATCATCTTGGATTTGGAACTGTTCGAGTACCATATTACAATTGTTCATGGTGCGTGCATCTAGGAGGCCACGATTCCACAGTTTGATCATGAACAATCTCTAACACCTGCCAGCATGCATCATTATTAATATACAAAGATTAATATAGAACGATAATAGGGAAAAAAAATACTATTGTTGCAGAGGAACGATAACAGGAAAAAAAATACTATTGTTGCAGAGGAATGGATAATAGGAAAAAAAATACTATTATTGCTACATCGCCCTCTCTTCCCCTTCATCATCATCCTCCGATGTGAATCTCCGAAAGTACCTGAGTTACTGTTCTAATTTTTTTTTGGCAATTTGGTTACCCACAAAAACTAAAATGTTAACTTTGTATGAAAGTTTGGCTACCAACTGCATCACATTCAAAATAAATTTGTAACCTAATAAAACTGAATTGGTTACCTTTGTTTGAAGGTTTGGCAACCAACTGCATGAAGGTTTGGCTACCAACTTCATCACATTCAAAATAAATTGGTAACCTAATAAAACTGAATTGGTTACCTTGATATGACGATTTGGCAACCAACTGCATGAAAGTTTGGCTACCAACTGCATCACATTCAAAATAAATTGATAACCTAATAAAACTGTATTGGTTACCTTGGTATGAAGGTTTGGCTACCAACTGTATAAAGGTTTGGCTACGAACTGCATCACATTCAAAATAAATTGGTAACCTAATAACACTGAATTGGTTACCTTGGTATGAATATTTGGCTACCAACTGCACTATGAAAAAACTGCAGGTGTGGAGATAGATTGGTTACTTTGGTATGAAGGTTTGGTTACCTTGGTATAAAGGTTTGGTTACTAACTGCACTATGAAAAAACTGAAGGTGTGGAGGTGAATTGGTTACCTTGGTATGACGGTTTGGTGACCTAGGTATAAAGGTTTGGTTACCAACTGCACTATGAAAAAACTGAAGGTGTGGAGGTGGATTGGTTACCTTGGTATGACGGTTTGGTTACCTTGGTATGAAGGTTTGGTTACCAACTGCACTATGAAAAAACTGCAGGTGTGGAGGTGGATTGGTTACCTTGGTATGAAGGTTTGATTACCTTGGTATGAAGGTTTGGTTACCTTGGTATAAAAGTTTGGTTACCAACTGCACTATGAAGGTAGCCAAATAAAACTGAATTGGTTACTTTGGTATGAAGGTTTGACTACCAACTGGTTACTTTGGTATGAAAGTTTAGTTACCTTGATATGAAGGTTTAGTTACCTTGACTACTCTCTGCGGAAGGCTGGCTGCTCGTGAAAGTAAAGAAGTGTGTCCACAATCTCTTCTAGCAGTTGCTGATTTTGGATCAAATCTAATAATAACAGTTCCTTTAATTTAAAGAAAGGGGAATGGATCCCACATTCTTGTGGAAGTATAAATTTGGGTGGATTTCAAATTTTTGCTCGGGTGCAGTTTCTTCTAGGAAACAGAATCTGATAGATTAGTCTCAAACAGTAGCAATTTCTACCTTACAAGGTCAAAGAATTTGAAGTCAAAAATGACAATTACAAAAGAGTATTAATATATCGGGACACTATTCTAATCATGGGCTTAAATGTTTTCCCCTCCTCTTAACAATGGCTACTACACTATGAATACTAAAAAAAATGGGCTCAAGAGAATTTCTGAACTGATGAATTAGGTTGCTGTTGCTGTTGCTAAGGTAAGTAGTGTCAAGCTCTAACATGTAGTAACTACTGAAGATAACGATTGCCATTTGGTTGGGAGGGGTTAAAAATCTAAAAAGGTCAATGAAGATGCAGAGAGGGATAATGGCGAGAGAGATAGAGAATGGGTCTTCTGTGTTTGAATAAGAATATAATAATTAACGTAAAGAGATAAGGGAGAGAATCGTGGGCCACGATTAAAGGATATCCAAATGCATTAATTTTGTAAATAAATATGGAAAAATGTGTTATTTTTGTAGTTATTTTATGGATGTACTGTTGTTGTAATTATTTCTAAAAATATACTAGAATATGTAATTGATCCAAAAATTTAGGCCGAACTTGATCAATAAATCATTTTAGTGCCGTCTAAATTGTAGTGTGAATCTTATATTATAGAACAAAGTTGGGTGTTTAAGAAGGTGAGTTCACATAGTACAATAAAACCTTCCAATTTGGTTGGTTTCGGGGGAGAATTATCAAAGTTTCGGCACAAAATTCTTTACCAAACAAGTAAAGAGCCTAAATTCCCATCTATGCTCTACAAAAAACGACAAAAGAATCTAAATGTTCTCTTAGTAGTCGATATAAAAGGTGGTGCCAAGTTACTAAGTCCAAATTAGATTAACAATATTATATATAGGCATTTACAAACTACATCATTCTTGGATTTTAGCAGTTGATAATAAGACTATTATTTGTCATGAAGCTGTCAGTTCTATTAGTCTTAACTTTGTTCTCTGCCGTATGACGTGCATTTACTTCCTCCCTCTCCTAAAGTTTTAAATATATATTTGATTTTTTATTAACATATAAAATTTAAAATTATTGTTTTCCCTCATAATGTCCCACTTTCGAGGGATGTCATTGCAAATACAAATAAATTTTATTATTAAAATCAGAAATGCATCACTTACAATATGGAATTTCATGTCTCACAACAAAGAGGAAATAAAGACGCATATTAACTAAGAAGAGAATAAACTCATACAAAATGGTTTGAATCAAGTTTGGGATTTTTTTTTTTACTTTTTTCATATATAAAAAATTGAAGATTTAAATGTTTGGGCAGGGTCCAAACTTAACCATCATGCTAACATCTCATTAACAAATTCAAAAGTAATATAAATTTATGCAAATATATAAAACAACAAATATGGTAACTACGAATGATAATTTTTCATGTCCCTACAATGTTCCCCACGCCTCACCCTGAATGGGGACGATGATTTTTACTCTGACCTGGGATGGGGCCGGAGATGGTATTTATGGGGATGGGGATGGGGATGTTATTTGCTTCCTCGGCCTCAGTCCCGTCCTCGTCCCCTTCCCTGTCCCAGGATAATTATATATTAATTAAATTAATATTTATACTATTATATAATACATAATTAAAATATATGTCCTTATGTGCGTGTCTATATATATATATATAAATATATTATTTAATTTTTCTTAATTTTATCATGTATACGCTAAAGTATGACTAATTTTCATGTATATATTGTTGTAAATTTAATTTAATTTTTTTATTTAAATATTAATCCCCGTAGTGATATAAATTTCTCGTGATGATTTAAATTCCCTGTGGGGATAGAGATGGTTATCAGATTTTAATCCTCGTAAAAATGGGACGGGTATGGGAAATTTTTATAAGAGCACGGATAGGGATGGAATGTGTTTCCCTTCCTTGACCCGCCCCATTGTCATCCCTATTGGTAACTAGTAGTACTTCTCAGTTAATTTACAATTGTGACGCCCCCAAAATAGGACCAATCAACCCAACCCATTCTGAGTCGCCAAATACATGGTACAGAATCCAAATACAATCTTTTATATCACCCGGTCGTGCAAAATACGACCACACCACTGTGAGTGTTAATACAAATATGTAGAAAATATAAACATTCAAACTAAGTCCTCATTACAATTATTATCACACTATTTTATAAAAATAGTGAGGACTACTACTACTCTAACTTGGACCATCACTCTGTCCCCCGACTAGTCCCTGCGACATTCTTATTTCCTGAAGAGTACAATAGAATAAAAGGGTGAGCTCAACTAGCCCAGTAAAGAATATTATGACTAAGATAATAAAAAATAATTTATCGTTAGTCTTCAACAAATCAGATAAAATATTATGGACAACAAGTTTTAGATCAACAATTGCAGCGGAAGTAACAATGAATCAGAAGAGTTAAGTAGGAAATGATGTATACTATCTTCTATGACTTGAAAGTCCATAATCAATATTTTATCCCTGTAACATCAATCAATATATATCTTGAATCAAATATTCATCTTTGCACTACGGCCAAAGATATTCATTTGTATCACCAGTTGGTCATGTTCATCTCAACACCTGTCCAACTTTGCACTACGGACCAAAGATATTCATCAGGTAATCATTCATCTATGCACTACAGGCCAAAGATAGTCATCAAATAATCATTCATCTTTGCAGTACAGGCCAATGATAATCAGTTATATCACCATTTAGGACTGAAGATGATGAAAAATATTTTACAGAACGAATCAAGTGAGATAAAGGACAAAAATTAGGGATTCGTAATCAGTTTATCCAAGTTAAAAAATACTCCATAATAATCATTTGTGGAGCAAAATCCAAGAATGAAGTTCAAAACTTGGATTCAATCAAAGATAGGATCCATAATAGCCAACTTGGACAAAGAAAAGAAAATTAAATTTTTCGGTGAAAAGTACCGTATTCGTAAATAGTGCCGTATACGTGAATAGTGCTGTATACGTGAATAGTAATTCCGACGAAAAAGGTAAAAATTTTATAATAAAATTCATACCAATATTTCAATGAAATGATATTGAAAGCAATAACATCATTCGCAAAAAAAAAATAACATCCCTTACCTCAAAATAATAGTACTTCTAGCTGAAATATCGGATATAATACTGAAGGAAACTTGCACTGAATAGCAACACTCAAAGTATCTAAATACTCACAAAAATACGCTCGATATTATAGAGAGAGAAAACTTCTGATTCTGGTGTGATTTTTAATTTTAAACTAAGCACCCTATTTTTAGGAAAATGCTTAGAACGCCAAAGCAAAAAATTTAATAAAATATTATATTTATTACAAAAATTTTCGCACACCTCCTTGACCAATTCATCAGCCCACACAAGTGGGGCCCACCATTAAAAAATGTTTTTTATTAAAAAAATATTTATAACCCCAAAAATTAATTATTCCGGAACTTCAATAATTCATAAAAAATAGCCCTTTTATCAGAAAAATACGACTCTTATGTCCATTTCATAGGAAATTTAATTCTCTACAACTTTGTAGAAGAAAGGTTTTCCAAATTCTAAACAAAAAATGTCCGAAATCCACATACGGATGATTTTCCACACCTACATTCTAATAAAATACTGATAAAACACATCAGCACTAATTCCTTCATTAATATCCACATAAAATAAATATTTCCTTATCATATAAATCAATAACTAATTATTCACAAATAATATTACAGAACTACAATATTGACAACCATATCGTTCCCAGGAAAGTGGGGGCCTTCTGATAAGAATTTCTCCTTATTGGCGCGCAATTAAATAACTCCTCCTAGACAGAACTTTCTTAGACATTGCCAATAATGCTATTTAATAATATTATTCAAATAATATAAATTATTGATCTGATAATGGGAAATACTGTGCAGCGACAATTATTGAATTAACAATAATATAAAATACTGTGCAATACCGTGTGCCACTATGCAACAACGCGCATTACTTCATTTTACCCACCGTGTATTCCAACAGTTTTAACGGTAACCGTTACGCCATTATTATTAAAAAACTTATTCTTATCGTTTTCTTCATCCGATAGTTTTTCGTTATGGGGCCCACAAATGGCTGCGTCGTCGTACGAATATTCCCCGACAGCAAGAATATTCCACGACCAAACAAATATTCCCCGACAACAATGAATATTTTATAACCACTTGCTTATTTTGAAATATTTGCGCATTTTACCTATAACTTCCCACATTTATCAAATTATTCCAAAATAATATATAGAGGAAATTCAATTTTATTCGTAATAAGTTGGGGTCTTACAACCTCCCCTCGTTATGAAATTTCATCCTCGAAATTAACGTACGTACCTGGTATGTCGAAAAGGTGAGGATACCTCATTTTTATTTTCGATTTTAACTCCCATGTCATTTCTTCGATTTCAACTGTGACTCTCATGGTGCTTCAACCATAGTACCTCACAATGGTACCTATCAGTTTGCCACTGCACAAAAATGGCGTCCCTTACGGAGAGTCTGGCTTCGGTGCATTCCACCCAAGGAGTCACCAGATAGAGGCTCGGGGCTCTTCACACCTTATGGCTCTTAATGTTTCGCCTTGACACGTTGACACGTTTAACACCTCGAGATAAACTCCGCGATCTATCTTCATATTGCTCCACCAAAATGTATGTCAAAGATCACGGTACATTTTGGTACTATTGTGAACGGTGTGTTGTGTGCTTCTATCATGATTTTATACTTCAAATCAGCATTGTTAGGAACACAAAGTCTAGAATTGACTCGAAGTATTCCTTTTTCATCAATTCTCGCCTCTGGAATAGCACCTTCTTCTTCATCTTCATCAGCTCTGGGTCTGCAGCTTGAGCAGTTTTACTTTATCAATTAAAATTGGTTCTACACGTATACTTGACATCATCACGCGGGTCCCTAGAGTCTTTAACTCCATCCTTTGTACGTCATACAAAATAGGCTTTTGTGTTGACAGCATCACACTCGTTCCCACATACGATCTCCTACTAAACGCGTTAGCTACCACGTTCGCTTTTCATGATGGTATTAAATGGTATTTTCATAATCTTTCAACAGCTCGAGCCAACGTCGTTGTCGCATGTTGAGTTCGTTCTAAGTAAAGAAATATTAGGATGTCATCAATAATGACAACCACGAAATGATCCAAATATTTCTAAAATGTTCGGTTCATTATGTCCATGAACGCAGCATGGACATTAGTCGATCCAAAAGATATCACTAGAAATTCGTAATGCGCGTATCGAGTTCTAAAGGCAATCTTTGGAATGTCATCAGTTCTAATCTCTAACTGATGATATCCAGAACGAAGATCGATTTTTGAAAAGAATTACACATCTTGCAACTGGTCGAACAGGTCATCGATACGAGGTAACAAATACTTATTCTTGATGGTGAAATGGTTCAACTCTAGTTAGTCAATACAAAGTCGCAAACTACCGTCTTTCTTCTTTACGAATAAAATAGGAGCACCCCAAGGAGACGTACTAGGACGAATAAAACCGATGTCTAACAACTCATGTAGTTGGACCTTTAACTTCTGAAGTTCAATATGAGCCATTCGATATGGGATTTATAAATGGATTTTGTACCGGGCTCAAGGTCAATAAAGAATTCAACTTCACATTCTGGGGGTAGATCAGAAAGTTCTTCGGGAAATACATCAGGAAACTCATTAACAACAGAAATATCATTCAAATCTGATGTATTCTAATTTAAATCAGTGACATGGGCTAAGAAAGCTTGACATCCGTTTTTCAATAAACGAATAGCTTTATGACTTGAAATGACATTGATTGATTTTAGTGGTCTGGTTGTTTGAATGAAAGCTAACAACCTTACGAAACAATCAATTTTGGCATGATGAGTGGTTAACCAGTCGATTTCGAAAATCACATCAAATTCAAATATTTTCAAAGAGATAAGATCAACAGCTAATGTGAGGGTGCCCACTTGAATCAAGCAAGATTTTGTAAACTGTGAATGTAACGAAGGTTTCACCCAACGGAGTTTCAACAGATAAGTCAAAGTCTAATTTCTCAGGAGTCAAGTTCAAACGTTGAGCACAAGTATGTGAAATAAAAGAATGGGTAGAACCGGTATCTAATAAGGTATAGACTTCGCAAGAATTTATGATTAACTAACCCGTGATAAATTCGTTCGGGTTCCTCGTATTTTGGGAAGTCACGACAAACGCTCTTCTAGGAACCACCGACTTTGACTTGTCCGGAACAGCCTTTGGAACCACCACCCCTGCTGGACTTGGTTTCGCTACCGGACACTCTCGAGCTATGTGACCTTCCTTTCCACAGTTATAGCACACATTGAATTGCTGTGTGCAGTTTGGACTGATGTGTCCCTCTTTTCCGCATTTATAGCATACGACCGGTGGTCGTTCTCCTCCCCTAGAAACAGTTGATGATGGTGATGCTGTCAACGTCTTCACGTTCCCATTGTTGTACATTCTCTTCTTGAAATCTCCTTCCACTCACTTCTTTTATTATCATGGCCACGATTACCACTGGAGTGGTTACCGCTTTTGTCATGATACTTTCCTCCCCGCTGGTTGTTATTGCTCCGATAACTGCTGCCTCCGGTACGACCCTGGTTGTGGTCCCTTGGTTGAACAGACTCATTATCCTGCTCTAATAATTGAGCCATGTTCACAACATCTGAATATTAGAGAAATTTTGTGAGAAATGAGGTATTAACGAATTTTGGGTTTCAAACCTCTCAGAAACATCCGCGTCATATGTTGTTCCTCATTCTCCATCAAATGAGGTGCAAACTTGGATAACTCCGCAAACTTAGCCTCGTACTAGGACACAGTCATGTTGTTCTGTTCCAGTCTAATAAACTCTACCTCTTTCATATGACGAATACTTTCAGGAAAGTACTTGTCATTGAACAGTTTCTGGAATGCTTCCCAAGATATTTTGAGTGCGGCAGGCTGGGTACGCTTCACAGATTCCCACCAGTAATCCGCCTCTCCACGGAACATAAAGGTGGTGAATGGAACCTTCTGCTCCTCCGTGCATCCCAAGACATCAAATATCTTGGTAATTTGCTTAACCCACGTTTTTGCCTTGATCGAATCCGGCTTTCCCAAAAACTCTGGTGGTCCCAACTAATTGAACTGCTTAGTAGTGACAAGCCGCAAGTTGCTATTATTTCCACCTGTATTATGAACACGAGTCTCCCTCATTTGATTTTGCATGAACTGCAAAAAGCTTCTAAACATCCCATCGCTCATCGTCTGATTAGTAGTGTTGTTTACAGGAGGAATATTACCTTCCTGTTGCACGTTCTTCTGGTTAATGATCAAAGGTGTCTCAATGGTCTCATTCACTCCATTGTTAACATTTTCAGCTGTCATTCTCAAATACTGCCATAAAACAAGGGTTAATTAAACAAATTAACATATCACATATTAACCCTATGCTCCGACTGACCAATTAAACACCAAATAAGCTTAGATAAGGCATACTAGCGAAGGATTTACTCGTCTCTCCCCTCCTAGTTCTATTCCCCAATCTCCGCCAGAGACCATATCCTTAAGCTTTGATACCAACTGTGATGCCCCCAGAATAGGTCCAATCAACCCAACCCATTCTGAGTCGCCAAATACATGGTACAGAATCCAAATACAATCTTTTATATCACCCGATTGTGCAAAATACGACCACACCATTGTGAGTGTCAATACAAATATGTAAAAAATATATTAAATCAAATAAGCTCAGTTAAATGCATTATTGAATATAAAAATTTCTCCACATTAATTTAATCAATGTAACACATATAATTAAATTAATCTACCACAAATTCATCAATTAATTATTTAACTCAATAATTAAATCATTAAAAAATATTTATTTAATTCAATAAATATTCAAATTAAATTACAAAAATCTCGTTCGTCACATAATCGGCCGAGCTGAACGCGGAAATAGCCAGGATGTTCTCTGAAGGATATGAAGCTTGTCGAAGCAAAGGCAAAGCTAAGATGGCTGAGCGCTTTGTCAACCCTGGTCTGCACGATACTTCGAACACCGAAGAAGATACCAATGATGATCTTTCTTTTTCAGATTAGGAGCCATTATGTAAAAATCTGACCTCCCTGTAAAAGTTAGTTTATCAATGAAAAAATATCTATCTTTTCACACAATTTCTCGAACTGTGTCCTGTCTTGAGCACATATAACATTCATTCCATGAAATAGTTATAAGCAACTAAAGCATTAAAACATTACTTGCTCCCTAGAGCTGAATAAATCCAACCTTATAACAGGCAACCTCGTTCTCTCTGAGAGTCGAACAGGTTTAACCAAAAATATTCACTTCGCTCCTAAGAGACGAAGGAATCCAACATTATACCACTGGTGACCTTCTTTCTCTCAGAGAGCCGAATAGGTTCAACCAAGAATATTCACGTCGCTCCTAAGAGGCGAGGGAATCCCATCTATACCAATGGCCACCTGTTCTCTCCTAGAGTGGAACATGTTCAACCAAAAATATTCACTTCGCTCCTAAGAGGCGAAGGAATCCAAACTTATACCACCGGTGTCCTTCTTTCTCTCTGAGAGCCAAATAGGTTCAACCAATAATATTCACTTCGCTCTGAAGAGGCGAAGGAATCCCACCTAATACCACTGGCGACCTTCGTTCGCTCAGAGAGCCAAATAGGTTCAATTAAGAATATTCACTTCACTCCTAAGAGGAGAAGGAATCCAACCTTATATTAAAAAATCTGGTCCGCGGGTCGGACAGATATAAAACAAACACATTGAACAACACTGCTGGAGAAAAATGCTTCTTTTATTGATAATCTCTGGCGCTATTACGGACCCTTGACTTTGACTTCTGCCTTATTGAAAATATTTCCTTAATCTGCCTGCATGCCAAGTATTCTTGATCTCTGACCCATCCATTGCTCAAAGTCGATAGGTGCCTGATGAGTGGGTTTAATACCCAATAATTGGTAGTCTTAATAGCTTGGGTCTTAAGGTTTTCAAGTGATTTTACTATCATTTTACCTCAGGTTTATACTTTCATGTGCAGGAATTGAATTGGATGAAAAAGGATCTTAAAAGGATAATTTTTAGCTTTCGTGATAGAATCCCCGTTGGGGCGGGGCCCGTAGAGTCAATTCATCTGTCGGGGTGGGGAAGGTGCAACATGGACAATAGTGCTAGGCTTCGGTACCTCAATGATCTCACAGGGGCCTTCCCAGTTCGGCATCAGTTTCCCTTGATTCTGAGGAATAGAAGCTTCCACCTCCCGAAGGACAAAATCTCCTACCTCGAACCTTCTGCGCTTTACGCCTTTGTTATAATACTTAGCCACCCTTCGCTCATATAAAGTGAGCTTTACTAAGGCAGCTTCTCTGACCTCTTCTAATAAGTCCAGGTTAGCCCGAAGTCCGTCTTCGTTGAACACCTCCTTATATTGGCTGACCCGAAGAGAAGTGGATCCGATTTCCACCGATACTAGAGCATCTGTACCATAAGCCAATCTGAACGGAGAATCGTCGATGGTAGATCGAGGTGTGGTCCGATAAGCCCATAGGACATTGAGCAATTCTTCAGGCCATCTTCCCTTTGCCTCATCAAGTCTCCTCTTGATCCCATTCAACAAAGTTCTATTAGTTACCTCAACTTGACCATTCGACTGAGGATGTGCAACTAAAGTCTTCCTATGCTGTATGCCCAATTCTGCAAAAAAACACTTTAAACTTGGCACCCACGAACTGTCGACCATTATCCGAAACCACCGCCATAGGTATGCCGAACCGAAACACAACACACTCCTTCAAAAATTTCAGACATTCTTGCTAGGTGATCAGCTTAAAGGGTTTGGCCTCCACCCACTTGGTTTGTAGTCAATAGCAATGATGACGAAGCTAACTTTCCCCTTAGCCTTTGGCAGCAGACCCAGAATATCCACCCCCATACTGCGAATGGAATAGGCAACAACACTGAGTATAACTCCTCTGGAGGCTGATGAGTTATCGGACTGTTCAGCTGGCAGTTCGGACACTTCTTTAAGCACTCAGTCGCTTCTTTGAATATTGTAGGCTAGAAATATCCCTGTCGAAGTACCTTGTATGCTAAAGACTTCGCTGCCATATAATCACCGCATATCCCCTCATAAACTTCCCGAAGGGCATACTCCGCCTCTGATGGAATCAAGCACTTCAGCAATGGGGACGAATAAGCCCTATGATAAAGATCTCCGTCTATCAGCACAAAGTTTGAACTTCTGTGTTTTATCTTCTTTGCTAACTGCCGATCGGGGGGTAAAACACCACCGGCTAGATACTCTAGATATGGAGCAATCCAGCAAGTTGACCGTTTAAGGCACAACACTTCAGTATATTGAACACTCGGCTAATTCAAAACCTCCAGGTAGACCGATGCACTGAATGTGTTTGCCTCTATCATAGCCAACCTTGCCAGTGCGTCAGCTATCATATTGTTTGACCGATCTACCCCTTGAAACTCAAATAACTCGAACAATCACAGCCGATCCTTTGTTTCTCCCAAGTACTTCACCATTCTGGTCCCCCGAGCTTCATATTCTCCAGAGATCTAATTAACAACTAGCTGTGAATCGCTGAAGATGATCAACCTTTGCACCTCAAGACTTTTTGCTAACCGAAGCCCTGCCAGAACGGCTTCATACTCAGCCTCATTGTTTGTAGCCTTAAACCCAAATCTGATCGCTTGCTGTACCTTGAACCCTTCTGGACTTGTTAGAATGACGCCAACCCCACTAACATCTGAAGAAGTTGAACCATCTATATACAATGTCCAAGAGTTCTGTCCTGGCTGAACAACTACAACTGTCCGTTCGGTCCCCTCGGCCTGGTCCATGATGTCGTCCTCTTCGGAGAACGAACACTCTACCACGAAATCAGCCAATGTCTGCCCCTTAATGGTCATCCAAGAATGGTACTCCAGAATGAATTGTGACAGCTCCATGGTCCATGCTTCCAGTCTTCTCGAGACTTCTAGTCTACCCAAGACTTTCTTTAACGGCCGATCTGTATATACCACTATCAACCAACCCTGGAAATATTATCGAAGCTTCCTGCTAGTTATCACTAGGGCATAGGCAAACTTTTCCAGGTTCAGGTACCTTGTTTCTGCATCCCTTAGGGAATGGTTTATATAATAAATTGAGTGATGCTTACCCCCGATTTCCTGCACCAAAACTGCTCCCATAACCAACGAACTTATCGCCAAATACAAGTACAACGGCTCAGTAGGAACGGGCTTCACCAACAAAGGTGCTGAAGATAAATACCTCTTTATTCCCTGAAAAGCGTCTTCACACTCTGATGTCCACTAAAAGCTTTTTGCGTTCTTTGGCTCTTTCAAAGTATCAAAAAATGGCAGACACCTCTCTGTCGATTTGGACATAAACCTCTTCATAGCTGCTATCTGACCCGTCAGATGTTGGACGTCTTTATATGACTGTGGAGTCTAGAATGACTTTTATCTTCTTCAGGTTTGGCTCAATTCCTCTCTGGCTGATCATATACCCCAAGAATTTCCCTGCTCCCAGTCCGAAGGTACACTTAGTAGGATTCAGCCTTAAGTTGTAATGTCGAACTGTCTGAAAGCAGTCCTCTAGGTCGTCTAAGTGGCCTCAAACTGACATACTCTTGACAATCATGTCATCCACATATACTTCCATGCTCTTCCCCAACTGTTTTCTGAAGACGTAGTTCATCATCCTCTAGTAAGTGGCCCCAACATTCAGCAATCCAAATGTCATCTTTTTGTAAGCATATACCGACCAATGCGTGATGAACGCCGTCTTTGGTATATCCTCCTTACACATTGAGATCTGATGATATCCCGAGAATGCGCCCATAAAGCTAAGAAGAGCGTACCCCGAAGTCGCATCGATAAGCTGATCGATGTGTGGCAGAGGGTAGAAGTCCTTTGGGCATGCTTTGTTCAAGTTAATGTAATTGATGCATACCCTCCATTTACCATTCTACTGCTGGACCAATACCACATTGGCCATCCACTCTGGGTAGTCTATCTCGAAGATAAAGTCTGCTGCCAATAGCTTCGGTATCTCTTTGTCAATTATCTTCTGCCTTTCCGGGGCAAAGATTCTCCTCTTTTGTCGAATTGGCTTCTTTGCTGGATCCACGTGCAGCCTGCTCTGCAACCTTCAGATCTACCCCTGGCATGTCATTGGGGACCCATGCAAAGACATCGGCATAGCTCTGCATTGATTCCACCAGATGGGTCCGAAAAGGTTCCAGCAAGCCCGACCTGATCCTTACTGTCTTGTCCTACTTCCCTGGTACCAGTTATATCTTCTTTATCTCCCCTGACGGCATGACCAATGGCTCTGTGCTGCTCTTTGTGAAGGGCTCGATCTATATCGCCATTGTCTGCTTTTGTTTACTGACCCCTACTCCTGAGGTGATCAGCGAGTTCTGGTAGCACCTCCTTGCTAGATCAAGGTCCCCTGCTACTTCTTCGACCCCATGCTGAGTAGGAAATTTGATCTTGAAGTGGGGTATGGATGTCACTGCTTGGAGGGCCGTCAGAGTATGCCTTCCCAGGATTGTGTTATAAGCCGAATCCATATGCACCACGTAGAATCTGCACGTGATCTCCACAAATTGTGAAGCTGTTCTGAAGATTACAAGCAGCTCAATGGTTCCAACAACTCTGACCGGCTCATTGCTGAAGCCATAGAACGGAGACTCCTGTCCGATCTCCATATTTCTCCCATCCAGGTTCATCCTCTGATAAGCATGTGCATACAGTATGTCCACTGAAGACCCATTATTTATCATCATCCTATTCATGTCAACCGATCCCACCTGTGCTGTGATCACTAAAGATCCTTCATGTGGCTGGATTGGTTTCTGTGGGGAAGTCTTCATCAGTGAAAGATATGACCGAGCCCGGGTAGGGTCTCTCGCATCTCACGGGTTGGTCGGACATCGACATCATTGAATCCAAGTATCCACGTCATTTCTTACCCGCGACCTTTCCCATTGTACCGCCAGTGATAACATCCACCACGTGACGAGCCCCCTGAGTCTGATTCTGTTGTGGTTGTTTGTTGGTCTGGGTCAGAGTATCATTCGTCTGCTGCATCTTCGGGGCCTCTCTTCCAGACACAAATTGGACCAGACCGCTATGTTGCATGTTCTTCTCAATCAGCTTTCTAAGGCCCCAATAATCCTCGGTATAATTCCCCGTCGCTTCGTGGTAGTCACAATATCTGTTGGGGTTTCCCGACCTAGGCCTAAGGCTATCCTGGGGCATCTGGTAGCCAGGCTGCTTCTTCATGTATTCTAGGATGGCGGCCCGGCCGGTATTAAGCCTAGTGTATACTCTATTGACCCTATCTTTTGAGGGAGGTGGTCGACTTCCTCCCGAACTCTTGTTGTTGTCGTTGTACCGCTTCTGGTAGTTGTCCGATCTGTCGTTCCCATATCACTTTGAATTTCCATCGGACTTGCCTTTCTTCTTCTCTTTATCTTTAGGCTTCTCTGTAGACCCTCGTTTCAGACTCTCTATGGCCTCTTCCATCACTATAAAGCCCTCTGCCTTCTCAAACGCTTCAGCCAGGCTCCTTGGATGATTAAACATAAGCTTTTTCACCAATTTCTCTGATCTCACCAGGTCTAGCCCATTCTGAAAGAGTCCAACCGCTTGTAGGTCATTCAGGTCTATCACCTGACCCACTGCCTCTCTGAACCTCTTCACATATTAACCCAGCGTCTCATTGGAATACTGTCTAACCAGGGAAAATGATCTAGTTGGCCTTCCTTTCCTCTTATTGCTCCTGAACCGTGCATGGAATTTGTCTCATAACTCTTCCCATGATGAGACCGTGTTTGGGGCTGGTGTCATTATCCATTGTCTGGAGTCCTTCCTAGGGTTGTAATGAATGTATTGCACTTTGCCGTATCTGTGTAGTCATAGTAGTCCATTAACCTGTCATACATCTGACTGTGTTTGTACAGGTCGCCCGACCCATCATAACTTTCCATGTAAGGCAGCTTCTTGGTGAGGTCTGCCTTCTCCTGGAGGATCTCTGTCGAGAATGGTGAGGCCTTTTTCCCCGAACTCACCTTCACCTGCCGGGCCTCTATCAGCTGCTTCTGCATATCCTCTAGCTTTTTAGTAAGTATCTCAATCTCTGTGAGGGCCGGGTCGGTATCTTTTCTCGGGGAACCCTTGTACCTTCGCTCCTTCTGATCCCTGTCCTCTGTACAGCCGACCCGGGAAGGGATTCAGTATCTGTCTTTGTTGCGCCGAGGGCTCTCCTGATGGTTGCCTTTTGGTTTAACCTCTGATGGTTCCACTCTTTGATGAGGCTCTTTCCTGTGAGTCTCTTTCCCATGGGGGCTCATTCGTCTTTGATTTTTACGATTGTTGCCTTCAGAACCGTCTTCCCGTGAACGGTTTTTGTACCTCCTTTCATCGCGCCTAGGGCTGTTAGAGCGGTGTGCTCTCGAATGTCCCTTGGTTCGACGACCTCCCGATCTGCTTTTGTCACGAGAGCGGCTTTGAAGCATGCTCTCGGTTCGCCTAGTGCCTTCAGCCTGTCTCCTTCCGTGATTCCTTTCTGGAGACCTCCCCCGTCTCCTATGGTGAGGGTGGCTGGAGGCTTCATCCTCTTGCTTGGCCATATGCACCATCTGTTTGGCGAGCTCCTTCTTCTGTAGCAGAAGGACTTTCAGTGCCTGCTCTGTCTCCTCAATCTCCTTTGCTTTTTGGGCCAGAGTCGCTTTTTGGTCTTCTCGGGGTTGGGTTCGAGGCGGTGTGCCTCCTACCCTCCTCCGATCTCTTTCATCCTTGCTAGCTATGGTGAACAGCCTCTGATAAGGATGAAATATGTTATATTTTATTCCCTTAATACTTAATCTTTTATATCTCTTTTGTACCTAAGTACATTCTTTTATCTTATATTTATATTTTAGGTACAATTGAGCTAAGGAAGCAAAATGGATGAAAAAGGAAGAAGTTTGTGGGCTTTTAAACCCAATTGGGAAATTGCATGCAAATATGGGACAAGCTTATATGGGCCCACGGGTTTTCAGCAACTTGCAAAAGAGAATTATAGGATCCAAACTCAATAAGGATCCATGCAATTCAATTCAATTATCATACACTAGCAGCCCACAGAATTACATCATCATGCCAACTTAAGCAACTCACGAATTGATTGCTAGGTTGGGGCCACGGAGTTGATAGTTTAAATTGAAGACGATGCATTCCAATAGCATTAACGAAATCAGCAAGCAAGAGAATGTTATGTGGGGTCATTATAATTAAGAAATAAGTAATTGAAGGGATGGCTTGGGCCCATGGTTGAGGAGCTTGGAAAAGGAATGAAGCATCTTGCAACTGATTCCATCCGCATGCATATAAATTAAGTTGGCCACGAATTGAAGCAGCTCACGTTATATAGCAGCTTGCATAGGAAGGTTCATAGGCCACGTTGGTTGTTCAGCAGCTTGCTTACAAAGGGAACTCACATGTGGGCCATGATCCATGCAAAATCGAAAAACAAAGATGCTGGGCAGAGAGTTATATCGCCCCAGCGGGGCTTTACACTTGGAGACTCCCGCCCCAACGGGGAGGTGCTACTCTTGATGCTAATTTCCTTTAGCAGCTTGCATTCGGCTACAGCAAGAAGGCAACTAGGGCATGACATAATCCTAGGTTTTAATAGTTATAAATAGGGGTTGAAGTAACATGTATAGAGGATCTCATCTCACATCTTGTTTTTTAATTGTAATATACTTTTTCTCTCTATAATTCTTGGTGTTTCTATGGCTATGGATAGCTAAGCTCTTGTTCTTGGATTAAGGAGACGGAAGCCTTGGATTAATATACTGTGAGATCTAATTGATTGTAATTGTTCAATTATTATTTTGAGTATTGATTATTCTTCTGTGCTTGAATTATATAATTGATTTGTTTAATTGCTAGGTGCACACTAGTTATTATTCATTGAAATCTACTTCTAAATTAGATATCGAATCCGTAATTGTTTGGTCACTCTAATTTGTGAAGCAACTAAGATTAATAATTGACTGCAGATCACGAGATTATTATATCTTAGGAAGAATATTTGACTAAATTAAATGCAACCGCTTGTGCTTGTACCCACAAACACTTGAAGGAATTCCATGTGGTATGCACGAGTATGAAACCTACCGGAGTAACCAAAGAGTAGATCAAGCTAAGAGCCTTCCCATTTTCTCTGAAAGATTCAGCTAAGGATTGGCTTTACTATCTACCCTCCAGAAGTATCACCACATGGGAAGAGATTAAAAGACTCTTTTTAGAGAAATATTTTCCAGCTTCAAGGGCGGACCAACATTGGGAAGTCAATTTGTGGTGTGAGGTAGAACAACGAAGAATCCCTATATGAGTATTGGGAACGTTTCAAGAGATTGTGTGCTAGTTGCCCTCATCACCAAATCAGTGATCAGCTTCTCATCAAATACTTTTACGAAGGTCTTAGTTTTACCGATAGAAGCATGATTGACGTTGCTAGTGGCGGAGCATTGGTAGAGAAGACTCCGAGGCTGCAAGAAACCTAATTACAAATATGGCAGCCAATCCTCAGTAATTTGGCACTAGACTTGATTCTGCACCTAGGAATACTAGTGAGGTACAAATTTCTGCTATTGAGCAACAAATTGCGTAACTTCTCTTGTTCTTCAAATGGGTGCAGGTAACACACAACAGAAAAAAACTTGTGGAATTTATGCGGTAGTAGGACATCCGACAAATGCATGCCCAACTCTTCAAGAGGAATCCATTGAACATGCAAATGCAGTAGGAGAATTTTCTGGACAACCGCAAAGGAAATATGATCCCTATTCGAATATGTATAATCTTGGATGGAGGGATCATCCTAACTTTAGCTATGGGAATCCACAAGCAAGTCAACCCACACCTCAAACTTTTCCAAATCAGCATCATTACCAATCGGCGTATCCCAATAGACAACAACAGGGCCAATCTTCTAACCCTAGTATGTCTTTAGAAGATATTGTTAAAACACTTGCCACTAACATTTTAAATTTTCAACAGGAAACGAGGGCAAGTACTCATAATTTGGGTACGCAAGTGGGACAAATGGCAACTACAATCAGTCGATTGGAAGCGCAAAGCTCTAGAAATTACCTTCTCAAACAGTGGTGAATATAAAAGAAAATGTAAGTGAAATCACTTTGAGGAATGGTAAGGAGATAGCAACTCTAGAAAAGGCAATGCCTACACCACAAGAGCAAGATAATGCAGATGAGAAAACTAAAGAAGCAGACAACAGTGTTCTGAATGACAAGGATGCACCTAAGCGTAAATTTCCACCTCTCTCTGAATATAAACTGGTACCTCCTTTCCCTCTTGCTTTAACAGAAAACAGAAAGTACGAGAAAATTTTAGATTTGTATGAAACTTTTCGTAAATGCGAGGTAAATATTCCATTGTTAGATGCTATTAAACAAGTACCTCGTTATGCTAAATTTCTAAAAGAATTGTGTACACATAAGAGGAAACAGGAAATGAAAAAATATGAAAAGGTGAGGGTAGGAGAAAATGTTTCTGCAGTCATTCAAAGAAAGATACCTACTAAGTGCCCAGATCCGGGTATGTTAACTATTTCGTGCACGATAGGTAGCACTAAAATTAAAAAAGCCACGTTAGATTTAGGAGCCTCGATAAATGTCATGCCATATTCTATATATGTTACTCTATCACTTGAACCTTTGAATAAAACTGGTATTGTAATACAGCTGGCTGACAGATCTAATGTTTATCCCAAAGGTGTAGTTGAGGATGTCCTTGTGCAAGTCAATAATTTGACCTTTCATACTAATTTTTATGTGGTTGATATGGAAAACGGTGACCAAAATGCTCCTATTTTGTTAGGAAGACCATTTTTAAAGACATCAAAGATTAAAATAAATGTTCATAGTTGTACACTTTTAATGGAATTTGATGGCGAAAGTGTTAAATTTAATATTTATGATGCCATGCAATACTCCACTGATGATAAATCTGTTTATTCAATTGATGTGATTGACTCTTTAGCATAGGAAATTGGTGAACTTGATGGTAAGGATAAATTGGAAAGTGCACTTAGTAAGAACATTGATGAAGCAAGTGCGAATTTGACATTGACCGCCGAGTTGCAAGCAACTGTAACAGCTTTGCATGGTGCTCCAAAATTAGGTAACATCGTTTATGCTGAATTGTCGATTTCTAACGAGAAGTCTTTACCCTTTGTTTTGCAGGCACCAATTCTGGATTTGAAGCCTCTTCCTAGTCGACTGCATTTTTTTGTAAGGGTTTTTGCGAGAAAAAAATGGAGAATGTGGACCTTGAAGGATCCGGTCTACACGAGTTCACTCAAAGGAAATGTTGGGCAACGACCATAAACAAAGGCGCTGCATGGGAGGCAACCCATAGGGGAGTATCTCTCTACTTTTCTTTGCATTTTAGTTTACATTGGGGACAATGTAAGTTTTAAGTGTTGGGGGAAGAATTTAGATATTTTCCAAATTTTTTATTTTTTATTTTGTGGGTATATTCACTGCAAACCCTCACGAGACAAAACTCGTCCACTTGGGGTTTAAAGGCTTGTTGCACATGCTAAGTGCAATCGTGTTTCCTATGAAAA
The DNA here is from genome assembly GCA_020205555.1 of Panax stipuleanatus. Classification (NCBI taxonomy): domain Eukaryota; kingdom Viridiplantae; phylum Streptophyta; class Magnoliopsida; order Apiales; family Araliaceae; genus Panax; species Panax stipuleanatus. Next base: position 56,608,455 of record CM035126.1, on the reverse strand, counting down.
TGAGGTAGTTTTAGGATTTCTCACTTGAGTAATAAGTTAATTTGGATTTTGATTCTTGACCAATGATAAAATTTTGAGTTCTTTTTGATAACTTCTTGAAAGACTGATAGACATTGGGTAATCTAAATTCAGGTTTTCTTTGTTGATCACTACTTTACTTGGGACCCTTCATTATTGAGCACATATCCATTTGTTCCACCAAGTTTTGACTTGGAAGAAATTTATCTGATTAAATGTCTAGGGAAGAAAGTTTGAACTCTATCATTTGTTTGATCATTACTTGAAGTTGATATGAGGTATTATTTAAGAACGGAGAAATGATTTAGGCAAAGTTTGCAAGATTGAAGAAGAAAAAAATTAAAAGAGAACAGAAATAATTCATGTGGTGGGATGAGATGGAGCGTAAAACGCACTCACTCATAAACACGTGACATGCGAGATGGAGCGTAAAACGCAATCGCTGGTAAGATGGAGCATAAAATGCACTTACCGAAAAGAAAAGAAAAAAGAAGGAAGGAAAAGCCTATTGATCCTTTAATGTTATCTGTTGGTTTAACTGAGATTTATGAGAAAACAAGTGGTTGAGTTTTTCTTTCTCCTTTAAGGCGTCGATTTTATAAATTTTTCTGTGGTTTGATTGGTTTGATACAGGTGGATTCACACAAGCGTAAGGGGTTGATAATAAAGTAAGATTGATAAGGAAATTTGGTACATCATTTTGAAGTTCCTCAAGGGTTATTGTTTTGAATCTTTGAGGTCAATGTTGAAATTCATGTTAACTCGTGGCTCAAGTTTGTCAAGTTTGTTTAGTTGAATTTTTGTGTTGTAGTAATCTTTATTTTGCCCGAGGACGAGCAAAAGATAAGTGTGGGGGAATTTGATAAGGATGAAATATGTTATATTTTATTCCTTTAATACTTAATCTTTTTTATCTCTTTTATACCTAAGTACATTCATTTATCTTATATTTATATTTTAGGTCCAATTGAGCTAAGGAAGCAAAATGGATGAAAAAGGAAGAAGTTTTTGGGCTTTTAAACCCAATTAGGAAATTGCATGCAAATATGGGACAAGCTTATATGGGCCCACGGGTTTTCAGCAGCTTGCAAAAGAGAATTATAGGATCCGAACTTAATAAGGATCCATGCAATTCAATTCAATTATCATACACTAGCAGCCCACGGAATTACATCATCATGCCAACTTAAGCAGCTCACGAATTGATTGCTACATGGGGGCCACAGAGTTGATAGTTTAAATTAAAGACAATGCATTCCAATAGCATTAACAAAATCAGCAAGCAAGAAAATGTTATGTGGGGTCATTGTAATTAAGAAATAAGCAATTAAAGGGATGACTTGGGCCCACGGTTGAGGAGCTTGGAAAAGGAATGAAGCAGCTTGCAACGGATTCCATCAGCATGTATATAAATCAAGTGGGCCACGAATTGAAGCAGCTCACGTTATTTAGCAGCTTGCATAGGTAGGTTCATGGGCCACGTTGGTTGTTCAGCAGCTTGCTTGCAAAGGGAACTAGCATGTGGGCCATGATCCATGCAAAATCAGAAAGCGGGGCTTTACACTTGGAGACTCCCGCTCCAGCGGGGAGGTGCTACTCTTGATGCTAATTTCCTTTAGCAGCTTGGATTCGGCTATAGTAAGAAGGCAGCTAGGGCATGAAATAATCCTAGAATTTAATAGTTATAAATAGGGGCTGAAGTAACATGTATAGAGGATCTCATCTCACATCTTATTTTTCAATTGTAATATACTTTTTCTCTCTATAATTCTTGGTGTTTCTATAGCTATGGATAACTAAGCTCTTGTTCTTGGATTAAGGAGACAGAAGCCTTGGATTATTACACTGTGAGATCTAATTGATTGTAATTGTTCAATTATTATTTTGAATATTGATTATTCTTCTGTGCTTGAATTATATGATTAATTTGTTTAATTGCTAAGTGCGCAGTAGTTATTATTCATTGAAATCTACTGATAAATTAGATATCGAATCCGTAATTATTTGGTCACTTTAATTTGCGAAGCAACTAAGATTAATAATTGACTGCAGATCACGAGATTATTATATCTTAGGAAGAATACTCAACTAAATTAAATGCAACCGCTTGTGTGTGATACCCCCAAATCCGGCATCTTAATTTTCACAGGATTTGGTGTTCACTGTTCAAATATCATATAATTATCTACCCATTAATAATGAAATTCATTTATTAGATAAATAATCCATCATCTCCCTTAAATAGGGTTACAATATCTGAAACAATAAATACATATTAAATCCCAGGTTATACTTAACCTTAAATCTCTGTTGCGAAAACGTAAACAAATGAGTCTTAATTATCATACATAAGTCTTGAACTTTAACATTTCACTAGCACCACAAGTCTTCAACACTTGTTTGCTTTTCCTTTACCCTTGCTACTAGAAGGTTCATCACATCTTTCATTCTTAGCTGCAATGTTATTATGCAAGAGTGAGCACGAATGCCCGCAAGTATAAAAATATGACAATAATAACATGCGAGTGAAATCAAAGAAATCTGAATAACAGAAAGCTCAACTTTTGAATCAGGAATAATAATCGAGAATCAAATTACATCTGAGGGTCATAAGACCTTGAGCTATGTCCTAGGTTGTCAAGTATATTAACCTTTAAACCTTTAACAGTCATAAGACTATGGATTTTACTTCTCGTACTTAAGGAGATCAGCCATTCGTACCGATACTGTGCACAATACCTCAACACTTACAGCATCATCAATTCCCCTTTAATAGGGTTGTTCATCTCAGTTTGACATTAGAGTCCGCACCAAATAAAGTTTGGTTTGGATAACTCAATAGTAGTTCTGAAATTTAGAACGCTCATCAACTATGGACTAGTCGAATCAATAAGGGTTCGCTAGTCTTAAAGAATTCATCAATATATGATATTTAATTTGAATAATAACTTCTTAAGGGTATACAATCGAATAAGTATTGTATACTGAAATGATACTTTTAAAAGAATCATAACATCTCATATGAAATTCTGAACTTGAGTAATAAAGAATAAGAACTTTGCTTGATATAGAATTTAGGTCTATAACTTGCACAATGTAAAAGTAAGGTTTAGAAACTTGCTCAACAATAATAAATTAGGGATAGAATACTTGCCTCATGCGCAAGCTACAAATCTAGTTACAATTCAATTCTTCAACGTCCTACACATTACATTATGCATACGATGTCGATTAGTTTCATAACTTCTATGTTCAACTGTTGAACTTTTCATTTAAGTCAACTTACAACTGGGGTTCCTAGTGTTAACTTATTAACTAACCACATAGCATGAGTATAAAATCACAATATGCGTATCTTATAGGTATAATCCTTCAAACAATCATAATCAAGTTTTACAATCACAATATTCAAGTTCGCACTTAGTTTGTTAACTTGAACCTTCACATTATCTTATACATGTCAATATTATATGTCAATAACTTAGTTTATTAACATGAACTTCAAATCATATAATATTCATGTTTTATAACTTAAAACTAATATCTTTTATCGTCGAGACCACTACACTTGCATACGTGCATGTTCGACGCCATCCGATTGCCTCCGAATACGCATCAGTCACAAAGATGGACAATTAGAACCCTTGTAATGACTTCAAATCAAAACACTTAAAGAATAAAAGTTGTAGATCTACTCGTTATCTTTCCGAATCATTCTGAATGGCCTTAATCGGAGTTTGTATGAAGAAGTTATGCTTATTTTACTATAAGAGGTCAAAACAGTCTTGGAAACCAAAAAAAAAAACCCGGACAGCACCCACCCCAGCTGAGGCGGGGCTTTATGGCTATGGGGACCCGTTGGGGCAGGGCATATAGTTGTTATGTTTTCTGGTTCGCGATTTTGACACTTTATTGGCCCAATAATCCCAATTAAATGCAAATCAAACTAGTACCGTGATTTCTATGAAGTATAAACTTCATATAAACATCATACAATATTATTAACATGTTTTTAACATCTTAAATCATGCAATTACTCGAATCAAATCATGAAATTCCACCATTCTTGGTGTTCTTAATAGTTTTGAAGAAAAACACTAAATTCATCGTCACGGATTCGTTATAACTCTGAATCCTTCTGTTCAAAGTTTGTTTTCTTTGTTTTAACATGTATACTCATAATCCATTATCAATTTTAAGTTAAACATACTATGAAAGCATTTGATTTACCCATATGGGTTATTCATACGATATTCAAACTCTGTATTTCATGAAACCCAATTATTAACAAAATCCCATTGTGTGATCACTGTAAATCATGTATACATGATTTAACACATAATACTAACATATATGGTTACATATATGATCATATCTTGATTTAGTTACCAAAAAATTTATTAACAGAGAAATTTTTACAAAGACGTATAAGAACTCTGTAACTTTTTCAAAAACCCAATTAAGGCCAAATTGCATGATTTTGATCATTTTAAATCATTCATACCAAATATAAAACACGATATAATCACACACACAAATATATATATATATATATATATATAGCCATATCATGACTTAATTTTAAAACTAGTTTTTACAGAAACTTTCAAATACGTATTGAAGAACTTTGAGAAAATATAAATTTTGAAAACCTAAAAGAAGGGAATTACCCTTTTGAAGATGATGAAGATGAATACACTCACAGACAACACAGTGATTTCTCAATTTCTTTTCTCTCTATCTCCCTCAATTCCTCTTCACAGAACTCTATCTATTCTCTCTGACTTTCAAACTTTGAAAAATAATATAAACGTCTGACAAATAATCTACATATGTGTATATATATAATCTATCGTTGTATTAAATAATGGGCTAACCACTACAAGGGCCTTGTTTGGCTAACACACTATTTTTTTTTCATTTATTTTAATTAACTAATTTACTATATAGTTAATTGTCACACTATTAATTACTCAATTAATTTTATTTAAATTAATTAAATATAATATAATAACTTGCCATTAAATCACATTGTCACATAATTAATATTTTTATTTATTAATTATGTCAATTTATTACTTCTTTAATTAATTATTAAATTAATTAAAGTAACATTATGCTTATTTAATTAATTCATTTAATCAAATAAACTCAATTAAATATATACTTTGAACTATTAAATTACTACACATTAATTTAATCAATGTAACTCATATAATTAAATTAATCTACCATAAATTCATGAATTAATTATTTAACTCAATAATTAAATCATCAAAATATTTATTTATTTCAATAAATATTTAACTATTTGTACAAAATTCTCGTTCGTCACATTTTTCCCCCCTTAAAAGGATTCTGTCCTCAGAATCATGGTTCGATTAATAATTTCGTCCCATCACATTCTCCCCCCTTACAAAGATTCTGTCCCCAGAATCGCGTTCACCTATTCAAGAAAATAAGTGTGGATAAGTCTTCATCATATTCTCCTCGAGTTCTTTAGCGTTGTGGTTCCTCCAAATTACCTTAACAAAAGGTATTACTTTATTCCTGAGAACTTGCTCTTTCCTGTTAACAATCTGAACATGAACTTCTTCATATGATAAATCCTTCTCGAATTGTAGGGGTTCATATTCTATAACATGTTTGTAATCGGGTTTATAAGGTCGTAACACTAACACATAGAAGACGTTGTGGACATGCTCTAATGCCGGAGGTAAAGCGACCTCATAGGCGACTTCTCCAATTCGTCGAAGCACCTCAAAGGGTCCAATGAACCTTGGGCTCAATTTTCCCTTTTTACCAAATCGGATCTTTCCCTTCCAGGGAGAGACCATCAAAAACACAAAACTACCCAATTCAAACTCTATATTCTTGCGGTGTGGATCAGCGTATTTCTTCTGCCTATCCTGAGCCGCTACTAATCTTGTCCGAATTCCTTTAACTATGTCTGCTGTTTGTTTTACCAACTCTGGTCCTAGCAATTATCTCTCGCCAACTTCATCCCAGTACAGGGGTGTTTTTCACTTTCTACCGTACAACGCTTTGTAAGGCGGCATACTAATACTAGCGTGGTAACTATTGTTATAACCAAATTATACAAGCGGTAAGTGATCGTCCCAATTGCCTTTAAAATCCATGATGCATGCTCTTAGCATATCCTCTAATGTCTGGATTGTCCTTTCGCTTTGCCTGTCAGTCTGAGGGTGATAAGGTGTACTCATTCTCAATTGTGTCCCCATGCATTCCTGTAGTCGTTTCCAGAACTTTGACGTAAAGCGCAGATCCTGGTCAGAAACAATTGACACCGGCACCCCGTGCCTCGAAACAATCTCTTTCACGTTTAACCTCGCCAACTGTTCTAAGTTAAATCTGATTCTGATCGGAATAAAGTGTGCGGATTTCGTTAATCGGTCAACGATAACACATACTACGTCGTAGCCTTTTTGGGTTGTCGGAAGGCTAACTACAAAATCCATTGTAATATGTTCCCATTTCCATCCTGGGATCTCTAGAGGTTGTAACAAACCACTTGGTCTCTGATGTTCTGCCTTGACCCTTTGACAGGTCAGACACCTGGCAACACAATCGGTAATGTCCCTCTTCATATTTGGCCACCAAAAGTGTTGTCATAAATCTTGATACATCTTGGTACTTCCGGGATGAATGGAATACCTCGAACTATGAGCCTCCCTCAAAATGCCCTTCTTGATTTCTGGTACTGGCGGTACCCAAACTCTGCTTTCAAACCTCAACAAACCCTCACTGTCCATTTTAAATTTAAGTTTAGTTCCTTCAGATATCTTTTTCTTTACTTCCTCACATTCCTTATCTAGGTTTTGAGCTTCCTTAACCTTATCCAATAAAGTTGTACCAGCTTGCATCTGGAACAACTTTTCATCAATCTCCATTGGACATCCTACTTCCAATTCTAGCTTTTCCATTGCTGAAATCAATTCTTCCTGTGCTGTCAACATCATCAACTTTTTTCGACCCTTTTTGCTTAAGGCGTTAGCTACAACATTTGCTTTACCCGGGTGGTATAAGATATCACAATCATAGTCCATAATTAGTTCTAACCATCTTCTTTGACGCATATTCAAATCCTTCTGGGTGAAAATATATTTCAGACTTTTGTAGTCTGTATATATTTCACACATCTCCCCATAGAGATAATGTCTCCAAATCTTTAAAGCGAATACCACCGCGGCCAATTCTAGATCGTGGGTTGGATATCCCTTTTTGTAATCCTTCAATTATCGTGATGCGTACACAATGACTCTGTCGTTTTGCATAAGCACACAGCCTAGCCCTTTATGCGACGCATCACTATATACTACAAAGTTTTCTGTGTCATCCGGAAGGGACAACACAGGTGATGTACTCAATCTTTTCTTAAGTTCTTGAAAACTTTTCTCGCACTTCTCCGTCCAAACAAATTTCACAACTTTCCTAGTCAAATTCGTTAGCAGAGTGGCGATTTTGGAAAAATCCTGAAAGAATCTTCTGTAACAACCTGCTAATCTAAGAAAACTTCTTACTTTCGACGGGGTTTTCGGCTGATCCCAATGCATCATTGCTTCGACTTTGGAGGGATCTACCGAAATTTCGTCCTTATTAATCACGTGCCCGAGAAATTGCACCCTTTCAATCTAGAACTCATATTTCGAGAATTTGGCGTACAACTTCTCTCTTCTCAACACCTCCAATGTCAACTTCAAATGCTTAACATGTTCTTCCTTGGTTTTTGAATACACCAATATATCATCAATAAACACCACTACGAATTTGTCCAAAAAGGGCTTGAACACTCCATTCATTAGGCCCATAAATGCTGTAGGCGCATTCGTTAGACCAAATGACATAACCAAAAATTTATAGTGACCATATCGTGTTCTGAACGCTGTCTTCGGGACATCTTCTGGCCTCACCTTCAGTTGATGATAACCACTTCTCAGGTCTATCTTTGAGAAATATCTTGCTCCCTTTAATTGATCAAATAGATCGTCAATTCTTGGTAACGGATACTTGTTCTTAATGGTAACCTTGTTAACCTCTCTATAATAGATGCAGAGCCGCATCGTCCCATCCTTCTTCTTTACGAATAACACCGGCGCTCCCCACGGTGATACGCTCGGTTGAATATATTTCTTGTCTAGTAGCTCTTGTAGCTGAACCATCAATTCTTTCATTTCTACCGGAGCCATCCGGTACGGTGTTTTCGATATTGGAGCCGTTCCTGGCACCAAATCGATAACGAAATCTACTTCCCTATCCGGTAGAAGTCCTGGCATATCATCCCGAAACACATCCACGAAGTCCCTTACGACTGGTATTTCCTCTAACTTTGGATTCTCTTTACGACTATCGACTATGTAGGCTAAATACCCCACACAGCCTTGCCTTAATAACTTCCTGGCTTGCATCATCGTCAGACAACTCGCTTGCCTAGGCGACTTGCTACCAAAAAACACAACTTTTGACGGAGTCATAACGTTAATACATTTCTTCTAGCAATCAATTACAGCCCCATAATTGAATAACCAATCCATTTCCAAGATAACGTCAAATTCCCCAAGTTTAATCGGGATTAGATCTACATTCATAATGTTACCCTTAATATCCACTCTACAGTTCTTGTGTATATACCTAACAGGAATTACTTCCCTGCTCGTAATCTCTATGTTCATAAGGATTTCTGACTCGTCTTTATGCAATTCTAAGTTCTTTGCAAAGTCATCGGATATAAATGAGCAAGTAGCACCCGAATCAAATAAAATATAAGCATTGACTTTATTGATCGGAATGATACCTGACACCACATCACGAGACTGTACCGCATCCTGTACGGTCATGTTGAATGTCCTTGCAGTTGGTCGATTTGTCGAAATCGGTCCGGTAATTGTAAGAGGATTTCCACTGTTATTTCCCTTGTTTCCACCTGACCCTGCCCCTCCAGATGCCTTCTTGGGACAGTCTCTAGCCAAGTTGTGACAACCTGAGAATTTAGACAATTTATTAAAATCTTAAATGATTAAATTAAGGTTAAATAATAGACCTAGATAGAAAATAAGTGTATGGATTTGACATTCTTGTGAAGGATTTTGGTGGATTTAAAATTTTTAAGAAGAACCTATAAGGTTTACTATTTGAATAAGAATGAAGAAATATAACCTAATATATATCTTAGGTAGAGTAATTAAATACTCTAAGAGATTTATTTTGTACATCTTAAATAATTGATTTTATAACTTAAGTAAAACAAGTCTAATTGGGTTAAGTAATTAAATGTATATGAGTAAGGATTTGAATTATAAATGTGGTGAATAGAAATCCTAATTAAATGATTAGGATATGATAAAATTAGAGAGGATGAAACTAAGTTAATTTTATGGCTCAAGGAATTATTTGAGTAGCCCAATTATTTATTTAAGCATTGGACGTGTAGCTAAATTGATTTAATAATAATTAAGTTATTAAGCTAGCCCAATATATTATATATGGGACATGTATAGTGATGGCACAATTTATTTATGGGTGAAGCCCAAGTATATTTTGATTAGTAAGTAAATTAAGAAAAAGGAGCAAGCCCAAAGGAATTAAGGAAAGCCCAAAACTTTAGCCCAAGTGGAAGGGGTAGTATAGTTATTAAGTGAAGCATTAATAAAATCAAATTGGATGGATAAGGAAGGCCCATAACCGGACTGCACAAGGAAAGGATAAGGGGGGAGGATGTAATGATTAAAGTTACTTTAGTGGGTGAACCATTTGCTAGGTGTCAATTAAATTATGGAGCCAACCCACTTAGTTATTTCTTGCAAGCAACTATTTACTTTATGAGAGAGAGAAAGAAGAAGCTAGCTGTTGGGTTTGTACGAAATCGTGACGCAATCAAATTGCAAAAATTAGCGGAAGCATGGTATATCAGAGTTTAAAAAATTTCTACAAAACCATTACTCGGATCATCCTTTATGCAAATTATTAATTTAAAACGATAAATAAGAAGTTATGGAATCATACCCTTGTAGAACGAAGCTTCCACAGGTACTAGTTCAACTCCTTGTTCTTCGTGATCTCCTTGAATTTTCGGGTTAGATTCCTTCCTTTGATCAACGTTAGCCACCCAAGTGTTTGGCCTCTAGAGGTGATCCACCAAGGAAGATGAATTATCAAGAAGGAGGGTGTTTGGCTTAACCTTAGTTTTCTATCCTCTATAGAAAAGGAGTACTCTCCAACAATTGGAATTGCATCATCTAATATCTATTATAAGACTTCTCTTATATAGACATTGGTCAACCCTTCTAATCCTATTAGACATGGGATTTCTTTTAATTAATTAAACTCCTTTTAATTAATTTAGGCTTCCCACCACATGGGAATAATTAATTAAATTCATTTAATTAATTTGTCTCCTAATCTTATTAGGAATAAATGAGAGTACTAAATATTAAATTAATTACTAAACTCCTTTAGAAATTAAAATAATAATAATTGTAATAATATTAATAAGACTCCTCTTATTAATTTATATTTAATATTTCCAAAATATTAAATAATAAACATTAAGCTATTTAATTTATTCTATCACCATAGATTAAATTAATTATACTTAATGCATTATTACGATTATGCCATTACCTTCTTAAATAATTATTCTTCCTTTTATGGTGTGACCCTTTAGGTTCTCCATATTAAACCGGTTGTGAATAAATCAATTAAAACAATTTTAATCTTATTTAAATAAATAAATTAAACTAATAATCTATTTAAATAAATAATATTTATTCTACAATAGGGATAAGCCTCCCTAGCGATCAACGACTTTCCAGATAATATAGATTTCAACATTAATCATAAAAGAACATGTGAGTTAATAGTTACCATACAATTCAATCCTTCCACCATACAATGTCCCAATTAAATATAAGACATGGATTTACTGTCAAGTCTTATTTTATTTAATTATATGTATTTCGATTAGAAAATGCACAACTCCAAATAATGCAAATTAAAAACTCCTTTCTAATTTCATTTCACCTTGGCCAAGGATTCCTGGGTTGTCATTTAACGAATCACATAGGACATATCTCCTCTTTTACTAGAGGTGGTAGATTCTTTATTGATCATTCATTATCTCCATATGTAACTCATTATACCCAAGCATACCCTATATATGCCTTAAAAGGTCTTAAGGAATAAGTCAAAGTATAATTTGTTACATACAAGATACTATGATGATCTCAAGTCCAAGGATCACTTGTACTACTATCACATTAGGAATTCCTATTGACAGGCGAGTAAAACTCCATTAGGTATTCCATAGAGAATCACGTTCAGTGAACTTATTCTCCAATAAGCACCTACATACTTGCTTTAGTGTCTCCACACAAATGATCATGAGATCAATCATCCTCATCCAATGAGCAAGCAACATATGTACCAATCTATCCGGATTTACTAATCCCCTTTTTAGTAATCCCACGATTGGGAACTATTTTAGTTTTAAAACTTTCTAAGAATTTAGATCTCATTAGCATGATCATCATCATGATTCTAAAAGCATTGCTTAAAACTATGGGTTATTTACATATTATAAAAACAGCAACATGTAGATAATTAAATGCCTTTAATAAATGAATATTTTATTAATAAATAAATAAGATTGTTTACAAAGTACGTGCTTTATCATCATACATGATTGGCTTGTATGCACACTACTATCAATCTCCCACTTGCACTAAAGCCAATCGCCATGGTATCTCATACCCAACTTCTCTAAGTGACGATCAAACTGCTGTTGTGTTAAAGCTTTAGTTAATGGATCTGCAATGTTGTCTTGAGAGTCTACACTCTCCTCTTTCAATGATTTCTTTAATCAAAGTGCCGCAACACATGTTTAGATTCAAGATGAGACTTAGGAACTATTCCTAGTTCTGTAATGAACTTTTCATCTAAAACATCAACTTGCAGCTTCACTTACAGTTATATACTCTGCCTCTGTCACTGAATCAGCAACTGTTTGCTGCTTGGAACTCTTCCAACTCACTACGCCTCCGTTCAAGGTAAAAACATACCCCGAAACAGATTTACTGTCATCTTGGTCCGTTTGAAAACTTGAGTCTGTGAAGCCCTCGAGTTTTAATTCAGACCCACCGTAGACAAGAAAAATATCTTTAGTCCTTCTCAAGTACTTTAGGATATTCTTCACTGCCTTCCAGTGCTCTTCTCCAGGATTCGACTGGTATCTGCTCGTTACACTAAGTGCATGAGCAACATCCGGTCTAGTACATATCATACCGTACATGATAGATCCTATTGCAGAAGCATAAGGGATCTTACTCATACGGTCTCTCTCCTCAGGTGTCTTTGGGGCCTGTTTCTTGGAGAGATGTATTCCATGGCTCATCGGCATGAGACCTCTTTTGGAATCTTCCATGCTAAATCTCTTTAGCATTGCATCAATGTACGTTTCTTGGGATAAACCAAGCATCCTTTTAGATCTATCTCTATAGATCTTTATCTCCAAAATATAGGATGCTTCTCCCAAGTCCTTCATGGAGAAGTGTTTAGATAACCAGATTTTAATCGATTGTAGCATAGGAATGTCATTCCCTATCAGTAATATATCATCAACATATAATACAAGGAATGAAATTGCGCTCCCACTAACCTTCTTGTACACACATGGTTCACCGTCATTTTTGATAAAATCAAACTCTTTGATTATCAAAACAAATGTTCCATCTACGAGAAGCTTGCTTCAATCCATAAATGGATCGTTGCAGCTTACAGACTTGATTTATTCCAACCTTTGAAACAAATCCCTCTGGCTGTGTCATAGACACATCCTCCTCAAGTTTCCCATTGAGGAAGGCCGTTTTCACGTCCATCTGCCAGATCTCATAGTCGTTATAAGCTGCAATCGCAAGCAAAATCCTAATGGACTTGAGCATAGCTACAGGTGAAAAGGTTTCATCATAATCAACTCCTTGTCTTTGTTTGAAACCTTTTGCAACCAGTCGGGCCTTATAGGTCTCCACCTTGCCGTCCGCTCCAGTCTTTCTTTTAAAGACCCATTTACACCCAATAGGCTTAATGCCTTCAGGTGGTGAAACCAAAGTCCATACTTTGTTTTCATACATGGAGTCCATTTCGGATTTCATGGCTTCAAGCCATTTCCCTGAGTGTTTATTACTCATGGCCTGTTCGTAATTCAATGGATCATCATCATTCATGATGCGTACCTCATCGTCATCCTCTACAACGAATCCATACCTCTCAGGTATCTTCGGTACTCTTCCAGATTTACGAACAGGGTGTGGTATAGTAGGTTCTTCTACTTGGTCAGGTACCTGACTTTGATCCGTGGTAATTTGTGGTTCTTGAGCTTCTTCAAGATATATCTTACTCCCACTGACCCCTTCATGGATAAACTCCTTTTCCAAGAAGGCAGCATGTTTCGCAACAAACACCTTTTGATCAGTTGGATGATAGAAATAATACCCTACAGTTTCTTTAGGGTATCCACAAATCTACACTTTTCAGATTTAGTCTGTAGCTTATCATGTTCAAACTTTTTGACATAAGCTGGACAACCCCAAGTCTTAACATGCTTAAGATTTGGTTTCCTCCCCTTCCACATCTCATATGGAGTCTTTGGGGCGGATTTGGTAGGTACCTTGTTAAGTAGGTATGCAGCCGTTTCTAGGGCATATCCCCAGAAGGAAATTGGAAGGTCGGTAAAACTCATCATGGATCGAACCATGTCTAACAGTGTTCGATTTCTCCTTTCAGATACTCTATTTAACTGTGGTGTACCTGGAGGAGTCCATTGTGAGATTATACCATTTTCTTTGAGACAATTGAGAAACTCACCGCTTAAGTATTCTCCGCCTCGATCTGATCGAAGTATCTTTATACTCTTGCCCGTTTGTTTCTCTACTTCACTTCTGAACTCTTTGAACTTTTCAAATGATTCTGACTTGTATTTCATTAAATACACATATCCAAATCTTGAGTGATCATCAGTGAAAGTAATAAAATAAGAATACCCACCCCGTGCACTTGTTGTCATAGGCCCACAAACGTCTGTGTGAATCAATGTCAACAACTCTGTAACTCTTTCTCCTCTTCCACTAAAAGGAGATTTAGTCATTTTACCCATGAGACAAGATTCACAAGTTGGATATGATTCATAATCGGATAGCTCGAGGAGCCCATCTTTATGCAACTTGGATAATCTTGTTTCATTGATATGACCGAGTCTACAGTGCCACATGTAGGTATAATTAATATCATCTCTTTTCCTTTTCTTAGTTTGTTCAATTTGAAATATATTTTCTTGTAAGTCAAGTGTATAAAGTCCATTTCGCAAATTTCCAATACCATATAAAACATCGTCTTTATAAATAGAACAACTATTGTTCTTTATAACAACGTTAAATCCTTCCATATCCAATACAGAAATTGAAATAATGTTTTTAATAATATTCGGAACATAATAACAATTATTAAGATAAATGGACTTGCCCGAAGGCATTGCTAAATAATAAGTTCCTACAGCTAATGCAGCAACCTTTGCTCCATTCCCCACTCGTAGGATCATCCTCATCATTGTTCAGCTTTCTACTTCTGACCAGTCCCTTCACATTATTACATATGTGAGAACCACAGCCGGTATCCAATACCCAAGTAGAATTTTGACTTTCTGAAAAATTAATTTCAATCATGAACAAACCTTGATTGGAAGTCGAAGCTTCTCCAAGCTTCTTGTCTGCCAGAAACTTCTTGCAGTTTTTCTTCCAATGACCCGGCTCGTTGCAATGAAAGCACATTCCTTTAGCTGGTTCAGGTTTCTTTTGTTCCTTTTCTTTCCCCTTTCCCTTAGCCTTCTTGGATTTCTTCTTTTCAGAAGATACCTTAGGTCTCTTCCTTTTATTGGAAGAATCCACCATCAAGATATGGTTCTTCTTGGATGGGAAGTGACCTTCTGCAGTTTTCAGCATGTTAAGCAGCTCAGGCAAGCTGACATCTAGCTTATTCATGTGAAAATTAACCACAAACTGCGAGAAGGTCTCAGGGAGTGACTGCAAGACCAAGTCTTGACTCAACTCCCCATCCATGACGAACCCAAGCTGTCCAAGGCGTTCAATCAAATTGATCACTTTCAGGACATGAGTCTCGACGGCAGTACCCTCGGTCATCCGAGATCGGAAGAGCTCCTTAGATATCTCATATCTAGCAGTCCTACTCTGTTCACCATACAACTCCTTGAGGTGAAGCAGCATAGCAGGAGCATCCATTTTTTCGTGCTGACGCTGAAGCTCGTTATTCATGGATGCGAGCATGATGCATTGAGCCACAGATGCATCATCTTGCCACTTATTGAAAGTGACAATCTCTTCCTCAGAGGCTGTTTCTGAAACAGATTCAGGGACAGTTGAATTTAGGACATAAGAAATCTTTTCAGCAGTGAGAACAATTCTCAGATTTCTTAGCCAGTCCTCATAATTCGGCCCGGTAAGCTTGTTTGCATCAAGTATGCTTCGTAGTGAGATTAGTGATTTAGACATTTTTAAAATTCTGCATGTGAAAAATAACATTTTAGCAAACATTCATTTTATTAATTTTGCATACCAAAATAAATTTAGGTCTTTATTTTAAATTGGTATCTCCCACTATTTTCATCAAACTATATTACCCTCACTTATATAGTTCGGCAACATCTAATTAAAGATTTGCTAGTGAGAATAAGGATCCCATTTCAAATGTATATAACCTTGTGGATAGCACAACAAGCGATATACAAATAAATAGGTAGACAACTCTTGTCAATTACAACACTATATAACTCCTTTTATTTTGCCTCTTAAATCATAATGGTCAAGTGTGTGCACATCCGAACTAAAATGATTTAAGTTAAGTCCAGCCTAGCACTTCCATAAATTCAAAAAAGAAAAATGTTCGTCCTTGTGGATAGCACAACAAGACTAGATCGTTCAATTTTCTTGATAAGCATCAAATGTGATTAATTAACATCTTAAATACGCAATACTCGCCTTGTGGATAGCACAACAAGCTCATATTAAATATTTAATACTCTATTAATTTATCATGCTAGAAGGCGACGTTCGATATTCCAAATATCATTTGAACGCTTCGGACTTAATATTATTTCTTTGAGGGGTTTGTTATTATTTGTCTCATCTTGTTTAGCGCGCATGCACATATATATATAAAATACGCGTCATTTTATTAAACATGCGAAGCATGTTTGCATAAAATATAATATATATAATATTTAGCATGCAATATAGAATATTATATTCTACCCGGATTGATTATGGACTTTTATTCTAGTTTGGTTCACTAGAGCCACCAAGTGAACCAAAAGGTCAAACCTAGGAGTGCAAGAATTTAAATTTAAATATAACTATTACATTTAAACTCGGGCTCCATACAAACGGGTCTTCACGCGCTCCTTGCTCCTTGGTCTCCAATTTTTAAAGATAATTCTAACTATTTCTATTACATTAAACTATTTAATTTAAATAGAAACCTTGATCAACAGTCAAGGGGAAGTACATAGGAGGGAGATAGAATTTTACATCAAGAAAAAAAAATTAGAGAAGACGAGGTACGCAGACCCCATTTAATAAAACCCATTCATTCAAGCATTCAACTAAAATAAAATCCAATCACATTGGTCAAATAGTCCATAATCAATCCCCATTTATTTTCATACATATCACCATATATATCAATAAATAAATATTCATCTCATGAATTAAAACATTCCATATATATATGAGTATCATTTAATGGGCAATTTTAAATTGCATGAAATCCAATTTCAAGATTAAAATAAACTCTTTATTTTAATTATAAAATTATTTAGAATATAATATATAAATATATCATATTTATTTATTTTTTTTAAAAAAGTCACCTTCTTTTATTAAAAGAGTCCTGCAGGTTTATTAAAAAAGTCCTTTCCTGATGGGTCACCTTCTTTTTGGAGTAAGAAAGAGACAACACCTTTTCTTTGCAGAATTCAAGATTAGCACCAAAAAAAAAAATTGTGATTCTTCCCAAAAAAAGTCTTCTTCTTTTTTTTTTTTTTTTTTTTTTTTTTTTTTTAAAATAATTTTATACAATAAAATTATGCCCAATAAATTATTTTAAATACATACCCATATGTATATGAAATCAAAAATAAATTAATAATTGCATAGAGATTTGGCTCTGATGCCACTGTTGGGTTTGTACGAAATCGTGACGCAATCAAATTGCAAAAATTAGCGGAAGCATGGTATATCAGAGTTTAAAAAATTTCTACAAAATCATTACCCGGATCATCCTTTATGCAAATTATTAATTTAAAACGATAAATAAGAAGTTATGGAATCATACCCTTGTAGAACGAAGCTTCCACAGGTACTAGTTCAACTCCTTGTTCTTCGTGATCTCCTTGAATTTTCGGGTTAGATTCCTTCCTTTGATCAACGTTAGCCACCCAAGTGTTTGGCCTCTAGAGGTGATCCACCAAGGAAGATGAATTATCAAGAAGGAGGGTGTTTGGCTTAACCTTAGTTTTCTATCCTCTATAGAAAAGGAGTACTCTCCAACAATTGGAATTGCATCATCTAATATCTATTATAAGACTTCTCTTATATAGACATTGGTCAACCCTTCTAATCCTATTAGACATGGGATTTCTTTTAATTAATTAAACTCCTTTTAATTAATTTAGGCTTCCCACCACATGGGAATAATTAATTAAATTCATTTAATTAATTTGTCTCCTAATCTTATTAGGAATAAATGAGAGTACTAAATATTAAATTAATTACTAAACTCCTTTAGAAATTAAAATAATAATAATTGTAATAATATTAATAAGACTCCTCTTATTAATTTATATTTAATATTTCCAAAATATTAAATAATAAACATTAAGCTATTTAATTTATTCTATCACCATAGATTAAATTAATTATACTTAATGCATTATTACGATTATGCCATTACCTTCTTAAATAATTATTCTTCCTTTTATGGTGTGACCCTTTAGGTTCTCCATATTAAACCGGTTGTGAATAAATCAATTAAAATAATTTTAATCTTATTTAAATAAATAAATTAAACTAATAATCTATTTAAATAAATAATATTTATTCTACAATAGGGATAAGCCTTCCTAGCGATCAACGACTTTTCAGATAATATAGATTTCAACATTAATCATAAAAGAACCTGTGAGTTAATAGTTACCATACAATTCAATCCTTCCACCATACAATGTCTCAATTAAATATAAGACATGGATTTACTGTCAAGTCTTATTTTATTTAATTATATGTATTTCGATTAGAAAATGCACAACTCCAAATAATGCAAATTAAAAACTCCTTTCTAATTTCATTTCACCTTGGCCAAGGATTCCTGGGTTGTCATTTAACGAATCACATAGGACATATCTCCTCTTTTACTAGAGGTGGTAGATTCTTTATTAATCATTCATTATCTCCATATGTAACTCATTATACCCAAGCATACCCTATATATGCCTTAAAAGGTCTTAAGGAATAAGTCAAAGTATAATTTGTTACATACAAGATACTATGATGATCTCAAGTCCAAGGATCACTTGTACTACTATCACATTATGAATTCCTATTGACAGGCGAGTAAAACTCCATTAGGTATTCCATAGCGAATCACGTTCAGTGAACTTATTCTCCAATAAGCACCTACATACTTGCTTTAGTGTCTCCACACAAATGATCATGAGATCAATCATCCTCATCCAATGAGCAAGCAACATATGTACCAATCTATCCGGATTTACTAATCCCCTTTTTAGTAATCCCACGATTGGGAACTATTTTAGTTTTAAAACTTTCTAAGAATTTAGATCTCATTAGCATGATCATCATCATGATTCTAAAAGCATTGCTTAAAACTATGGGTTATTTACATATTATAAAAACAGCAACATGTAGATAATTAAATGCCTTTAATAAATGAATATTTTATTAATAAATAAATAAGATTATTTACAAAGTACGTGCTTTATCATCATACATGATTGGCTTGTATGCACACTACTATCACTAGCATGTGGTGAATTGTATCTATACTTTTCATTTGTAAGCAAACTAAATATATCTCTTCATTTTTTAGCCACAAAAGTCTTTTATTCTTTTCTCTTTCCTCTCATTTGGATAAGCTAGGAAAATAAAGAAATTAGAGAGAGAAAAGGAGAGGGAGGTTCGGCCACCATAGAGAAATCTATACTTTGTATAAACAATTTATGTTTATATCTTCCGCAATAGTTATAGAAATGATGTGTCGTAACGTACCAGGTCCGAGGTTCTGGGGACCCGAATTTGGGGGAGCTACATAAGTGATCCTTTAACCCATATGTGTAGCAGGCGCCCTTTTTAGGGTTAGGGCAGTTAGGTGCTATGTGGCCCTCCTGACCATAATTGTAGCAAACTCTTTTCCCCTTCATGCAGACTCCCAAGTGAGTCTTTCCACAGGTTGGGCATGGTTCTATCCTTTTCTTCTGACTCCCTTGCTGATTTACGGACGACGGGTTGTCATTCCACCTTCGTTTATGATTATTGGTTCCTCCCGTGTTACTACCACTAGCCTTATTATTTCCTTCACTTTCATTCTTTCTCTTCTTCTGATCCTGATTGTACTTGGTCACCGCTTCGCTTCCACCTTTAGCAAAAATGGCCTTCTCCAGAACTCCAGCAAAAGTGTTCAATTGAAATATTGACACTTTGCTATACAACCAGGGTTTCAGTCCCTGCTCAAATCGCCTAGCCTTTCTTTCGTCAGTATACACTTGATATTGGGCAAACCTAGCCAATTCGTTAAAATTCACCGCGTAGTTGGGCACAGACATATTTCCCTGTTTCAACTCCAGAAACTGCACCTCCATTTGATTCTGGGAGCTGGTTGGGAAATACATCTCGAAAAATATCTTCTTAAACCTTTCCCAGGTTACTATACCTTCTCCTCCCCTGACCTTATTTGCCTGCTACCAGTAGCTGGCTTCTGATTTTAACATGAACGTTGCGTAGGCGGTCTTCTGGTCCTCCCTAACTCGGGCGACCTCAAAAACTTTCTCTATCTACATAACCAAAGTCTGAGCGTCTACCGAGTTTGTGGAGCCTTTAAACTCCGGCGGTCCCATTGCCTTAAAGTCCTTAAACGAAGTGTTCGGTGGAGCTTGAGGCTGATTATTCATCGCTCCAGCTAATAGATTTACCAACTGCTAAACGGGGTTCGCATTGGCATCATTGTTGTTATTGTTATTCGTTGACCCTTCTTGGGCTTGTCGACGATTTTGTCTCCTTCTTGGCGGCATATTTCTGTTAAGATATACGCTCATTAGATCTTTATTCAATCTCTTAAATACTTAAGACTTAACTCAAATGTTTAACATAATCATTTTAACTCATAACATCTCAAATAAACTTTGATATTTTATTAAAATCAAAAGTTTTTAACATAGTACGATAGCATTTCTGCCATTTACATCAACTATCCCGAGATAAAAGATCTTCAGGATTTAAATCATCAGAATATTCCTTTGTTTATAATCACATTGGAATTTACATTATTAATTATCAGTTAAGCATTCACATAATCATATTGTCCCATCACGGCCTGCTAAGACGTCGGACAGCTTTGCTACGCTCCTCCTCCATTATGTGAGACATAGTCCTGCGATCTAACATATACCCAGGCAGTCCCTCGAACTAAATTGGATATCTCATAACTCGGTCCTGGGCCTCATCAATGGCCCTCAAAAACGTGTAGCACGTATCTGTAACCTTAGCTTTCTTTGCACGCGCCTCATCCTCTACCAGATCTGCACGTCGTGCATTGCTCACCCAAGCTTCCTCTACTATAGCTAGTCTTTCTGATGTCTCTTTTAACTCATTCTTCAACCTTTCTATCTCCTCTGTCTTCTGCTCATTTTGGCCCTTCTCATGAGCCAAGTCCCATTCCACACTTCCAAGACGGGTGTGGAGTGTCTCAACCTCACCATCCTTCTGCTCGATGGTAATCTGTTGAGTAACCGACTGCTCTCTCAACTCCTAAATCGTATCTCGTAACTCTATGTTGCGATCATACAATAAATCGTACATATCAGCGCTGACAGAGTTCGGTGGGAACTCCTCAAGGTCTTCCTCATCCTCCTCCTTGGCTGCCTTAGCCGGGATCTCAAACTCCTCAGGGTCCTCCTCTGAGTCAATCTCTGGCTCATGCTCCCCGACTAATGACTGTGATCAACGGAGATGGCTCTGGCTGTACTAACTGCTCCCAGACTATATGTATGTCTCGGGGCACCTCATCTCTAGTCTCTAGGGGTACAATATCCCTGGGCTGACTAGCTCCTCCAATATCTGACATCCTAACAAAATAAGTTTTAAGTCTTAGTTATTAAGTGATATTAATCGATACTCGAGCAAGTATATAATTATAAACACATAGCACATAAGGAAATTTTATTATCTTTCTTAGAACTCAACAAGAGTTATCGTTTCTATGTTCTCGAAGGCTACTATCCTAAGGTTTTCCCCCACCTAAGGTTCATAACCTACGACTTTGATACCAACTTGTGACACCCCCAAATTCAGAATCTTAATTTCCACAGGATTTGGTGTTCACTGTTCAAATATCATATAACTATCTACCCATAAATAATGAAATTCATTTATTAGATAAATAATCCATCATCTCTCTTTAATAGGGTTACAATATCTGAAATAATAAATACATATTAAATCCCAGGTTATACTTAACCTTAAATCTCTGTTGTGGAAACGTAAACAAATGAGTCCTAATTATCATACATAAGTCTTGAACTTTAACATTTCACTAACACCACAAGTCTTCAACACTTGTTTGCCCTTGCTACTAGAAGGTTCATCACATCTTTCATTCTTAGCTGCAATGTTATTATGCAAGAGTGAGCACGAATGCCCGCAAGTATAAAAATATGACAATAATAACATGCGAGTGAAATCAAAGAAATCTGAATAACAGAAAGCTCAACTTTTGAATCAAAAATAATAATCGAGAATCAAATTACATCTGAGGGTCATAAGACCTTGAACTATGTCCTAGGTTGTCAAGTATATTAACCTTTAAACCTTTAAAAGTCATAAGACTATGGACTTTACTTCTCGTACTTAAGGAGATCAGCCCTTTGTACCGATACTGTGCACAATACCTCAACACTTACAGCATCATCAATTCCCCTTAATAGGGTTGTTCATCTCAGTTTGACATCAGAGTCCGCACCAAATAAAGTTTGGTTTGGATAACTCAATAGTAGTTCTGAAATTTAGAACGCTCATCAACTATGGACTAGTCGAATCAATAAAGGTTCGCTAGTCTTAAAGGATTCATCAATATATGATATTCAATTTGAATAATAACTTCTCAAGGGTATACAATCGAATAAGTATTGTATACTGAAATGATACTTTTAAAAGAATCATAACATCTCATATGAAATTCTGAACTTGAGTAATCAAGAATAAGAACTTTGCTTGATATAGAATTTAGGTCTATAACTTGCTTAACAATAATATATTAGGGATAGAATACTTGCCTCGTGCGCAAGCTACAAATCTAGTTACAATTCAATTCTTCAACGTCCTACACATTACATTATGCATACGATGTCGATTAATTTCATAACTTCTATGTTCAACTGTTGAACTTTTCATTTAAGTTAACTTACAACTGGGGTTCCTAGTGTTAACTTATTAACTAACCACATAGCATGAGTATGAATTCACAATATGCGTATCTTATTGGTATAATCTTTCAAACAATCATAATCAAGTTTTACAATCACAATATTCAAGCTCGCACTTAGTTTGTTAACTTGAACCTTCACATTATCTTATACATGTCAATAACTTAGTTTATTAACATGAACTTCAAATTATATAATATTCATGTTTTATAACTTAAAACATCTTTTAACGTCGAGAGCACTACACTTGCGCACGTGCATGTTCGACGCCCTCCGATTGCTTTCGAATATGCATCAGTCACAAAGATGGACAATTTGACCCTCTTAATGGCTTCAAATCGAAAAACTTATAGAAAAAAGTTGTAGATCTACTCGTTATCTTTCCGAATCATCCTGAATCGCCTTAATCGGAGTTCGTATGAAGAAGTTGTGCTTATTTTACTACAGGAGGTTAAAACAGTCTCGAAAACCAAAAAAAAAACCCGGACAGCACCCGCCCCCGCTGGGGAGGGGCTTTATGTCTATGGGGACCCGCTGGGGCGGGGTATACAGCTATTATGTTTTCTGGTTCGCGATTTTGACACTTTATTGGCCCAATAATCCCAATTAAATGCAAATCAAACTAGTACCGTGATTTTTATGAAGTATAAATTTCATAGAAACATCATACAATGTTATTAACATCTTAAATCATGCAATTACTTGAATCAAATCATGAAATTCCACCGTTCTTGGTGTTCTTGATAGTTTTGAAGAAAAACACTACATTCATCGTCACGGATTCGTTATAACTCCGAATTCGTCCGTTCAAAGTTTGTTTTCTTTGTTTTAACATGTATAATCATAATCCATTATCAATTTTAAGTTAAACATACTATGAAAGCATTTAATTTACCCATACGGGTTATTCATACGATATTCAAACTCTGTATTTCATGAAACCCAATTATTAACAAAATCCCATTGTCTAATCACTGTAAATCATGTATACATGATTTAACACATAATACTAACATATATGGTTACATATATGATCATATCTTGATTTAATTACCAAAATAATTATTAACAGAAATTTTTTTACAAAGACGTATAAGAACTCTGTAACTTTTTCAAAAACCCAATTAAGGCCAAATTGCATGATTTTGATCATTTTAAATCATTCATACCAAATATAAAACACGATATCATCACACACACAAATATATATAGCCATATCATGACTTAATTTGAAAACTAGTTTTTACATAAACTTTCAAATACGTATTGAAGAACTTTGAGAAAATATAAATTTTGAAAACCTAAAAGAAGGGAATTACCCTTTTGAAGATGATGAAGATAAATACACTCACAGACAACACAATGATTTCTCAATTTCTTTTCTCTCTATCTCCCTCAATTCCTCTTCACAGAACTCTATCTATTCTCTCTAACTTTCTAACTTTGAAAAATAATGTAAACGTCTGACAAATAATCTACATATATGTATATATATAATCTACCGTTGTATTAAATAATGGGCTAACCACTACAAGGGCCTTG
The DNA here is from genome assembly GCA_020205555.1 of Panax stipuleanatus. Lineage (NCBI taxonomy): Eukaryota > Viridiplantae > Streptophyta > Magnoliopsida > Apiales > Araliaceae > Panax > Panax stipuleanatus. Next base: position 56,584,103 of record CM035126.1, on the reverse strand, counting down.
TTTGGCTAACACACTAATTCTTTTTTTATTTATTTTAATTAACTAATTTACTATATAGTTAATTGTCACACTATTAATTACTCAATTAATTTTATTTAAATCAATTAAATAAAATATAATAACTTTTCATTAAATCACATTGTCACATAATTAATATTTTTATTTATTAATTATGTCAATTCATTACTTCTTTAATTAATTATTAAAATAATTAAAGTAACATTATGCTTATTTAATTAATTCATTTAATCAAATAAACTCAATTAAATATATAATTTGAACTATTAAATTATGACACATTAATTTAATCAATGTAACTCATATAATTAAATTAATCTGCCACAAATTCATGAATTAATTATTTAACTCAATAATTAAATCATCAAAATATTTATTTATTTCAATAAATATTCAAATATCTGTACAAAATTCTCGTTCGTCACATTGTGCTTGTATTGTTTAGCTTCATCGGTTTTGCTAATTCTTAAAGCTTTTACTAGATTAAACTTTTAGCGTTTGTCTAAAGTTGTTTAGTAGTTAGGGTTATTTAGATCGCTTGTTTCTATCTAACTAAAAATAAAGAAAGACAGAATAATTCTAATTGGTGAATTAATTCTAACAATGAATATTTAAAGTATTAATTGTGTATGCTTGAGTTAATGATCAGTGTATGTTCTAAGGTGGAAGTTGATTTAACCTAAGGTTTATTCTCTTGATTTTGTTTGTTACAGTATTTTACTCATTAGAACGAACTTGAGAATGAACCGAAGCATCAAAATCATCCCCAGAGACAACCCTAGGAAACCAAATCAACCTCGGAGACAACCCTGAGAACGAACAGAGTCAGCTACGATCAAACCTCAGACACAACCCCAAGAAAGCAGTCGGAGACCGTGCCAAGACAGGAAGCGACCCCTGGAGGGACAAAATGGTTATTTTACTAACTTGAAACCAATTCGGCTAAAATCATGCCGAATTGATGCAATGAAGGTCATAAAAAGCCATAACATCGATCCCGAGTGAAAACAGCGCAATACAACTCAACAGACAAATTGCAAAGAAACGAAGATCCGATTATAAACCCATCTTCCTGGATTCAGAAAAGGTTAAGTCCTATATCATTGTGCCGCTCTCGGAGAATGCTTTTCGAAAAGGTATAGCACGCCTTAAATAGACGCTCTGATCGAAAGTTAGAAAGTTTTAAAACCTGACTTTGCGTTGCTCGGAGTGCACATACTTCAAAACGATGGGACCCACGGGAGTGGGCCCCATGTGGAGAGCCGCAGGTATAGGTGCGGCAGCCGCAGATGCACCTACAACCATCGGGTCTTTAAATAAGACCATCCCCTTTGCCAAAAAAGAAAAAAAAATAGAAAAACCTATGAAACTCCGCCCATTTCGTTTCTTAGCCCGACTTCTAGTACGTCGAACTTAAATTTTATTACCATAACACGTTTGTATACTTATATTCTACAACATACCAAAAATTGAACGGTGGAAACGTCCATTCGAAGCTTACCAAGTGGCAAAAAGACCGTGTAGTAGTCCATTGTAAGTTTTTTTTATGATCAGAACTCATTTCCTACTTCATTACATATATGTGCACGTGCACGTAAAGTTTCATTTCCTACTTCAGTTCTGTGGCCGTTTTTATTTACTTTTTAGTACATTTTAGTGTATATATAAATACGTTTTTCTTTGTTTGCACAGCCTGGATCGTCGATCAGTAGCTTTTAATCGCTTATACATATATATATGTATATATATATATATATATTAATTTGTTCAGTCTGGATCGCTGATTTGCGGCCTTTTTAGCTTTATTATATATATAACTGATTGTATATATATACTAATCTTCAATTCTATCAAGCCCGAATTGCAAATATGTGGCAGTTAGTGCTTTTGTTTATATATAACTATATATATTTGTTGACTTTGTTTGGCCTGGATTGCTAATTCGTGGCATTTTATTGCTTATATATATATATATATATATATATATATATATATATATATATTGTTGAGCCTGGATTAATTCATGGCTATAAATATATATATATATATATATATATATTTATAGCCATGAATTAATCCAGGCTCAACAATATATATATATATATATATATATATATATATATATATATTTCTATTTCAGTTATGCTTGGATTATTCCGTGGCCCTTTTTCCGCTTATATATATATATACCTCTCTGTACGGGTCTGGGATTAGAAATCTGTCGCCCTTTATAACTTTTATATATATATATATATATATATATATATATATATATATTCTCTCTGCTCATTGTGATTAAACATTTGCTGTAAATTAGATTTATCTAAATCTAGCCTTTTCTAACTTTCAAACGGTTCAAAAATAGGTCCAACCTGAATCGGGAAGCTAGAATGGCTAAGATTTATTTAAATCTAGTTTTTTCTAGTTTTGTTTATCAAAGCAACCTCGCGACCCCTAGTTCCCTATCTAGTGGGAACGGGAAGCTTTAGCTACGCGCATACAAGGATTTGACTGATGAATCCTTTGTTTTTGCGACGTCTAGTGTATAAATTGTATTTTCTGTGAATATCTGTGTTGTGCAGGTTTCCTTGGCCCTTTTCTGTGAGCCTAAAAATCATGGGAATCACGATCAAAATGATTAAAATCTGATTCCCACGATGGTCAAACTCCACATTACAAATGTATCCTGCCAGTTTTTCTGTAAAATGTATAGCCGAAGGACCTTAAAACGGTTATCCGTATTTAAGGTCTTAAACATAATAAAATATTGTTTGTAGTGCTAGAGTCACTCTGATAGCTGTCATGCCCATGAGAAGACCATCACTTGTATATATATTTTGTGGTCGAGGATGCTTCGCATCCCAACAATCATCATTCCCATCGAGCCATAGGCTAAAAAGAATAAAAAGGGAAGTATCAACATGCTTCAAGTCCTACATGAGCGTAAGGGTTTGAAATTCAACCTTTCAAAACATCATCTTCATATCTTGTCTAAAAATGACTTTTATATAGGCTCAACGAAGCACGACAATACTTTCAAATCAAACAAAACGTAGGCTCAGTTACTTCCAGCATCCACACACACACATTGCAAATAAAAAGGGAACTATTAAAAAGATACGGTACCGTGTTTTCACGGGAGTCGGGGGGCAACACCTTCCCCCCGCTTAACCAAGCCCCCGAACTCAAGAATTTCGGTTTCAAAGATCAAGTTTCGATAAAGTCCAGCAATTGGGCCTACTTATAAACAAAACTCGATTGAGTTGGTACAACTATTTTAAACATACCAACTGGCGACTCTGTAAACCTTTCAAATCGTCGATATGATACATGTTGGCCTTTTTCTAAAAAACTTTTCACCCTTTCATAAAACGGATAAGACAAACAAGGGTAGAAAACAACAAAGCTTAAGAAGAGAGAAAAGATCTGTCCAAAGAGATAAGATTTTTTTTCCCGACGTCGACAGGTGTTGACTCTGCTGGGGACAGTAAAGGGATTAGGCCGCGTTCAAATCTTTTTAAAATTTCCTTTTATATCTGCGTGTGTGTGGATGCTGTGTTTTACATTGAATGGATGTGAATGAATGATTTACTGCTTGATGTTAGTGCTTCGCACAAATGTGATCATTTCATACAGTGAGACACGATGTATGTGAATGTATGTTGTGTGATTCCTCCACCAGGAGGCAAACCCGTCGGTGTTTGATTACTGGACTCAAAGGAGGCTAATCCTGTGAGGCTCAGAAAAGGCACCACTCAGATATGCTCCAATTAAAAGACTGGATTAATTTTTCCTCTAGTAGATTGCGATGATCTGGGGACCTTCATGCCAAAAAACTGCGAGAGTAGCCTAAGATAGGTCAACCTCTGATTAACCAAATCTGAAGGGAAGCCTGTTCATGCTTTTCTCTTTCCATTCAATGTAAATTTTTACATTTCCAATGTAAATGTCAAGATTCAATGTAAATATACAGTCCATACCATGTAAATCATGTCATGTTATCCTGTCATCAAAATAACTGACCTCTGTTTTATAGGATAAGATTAAAAAACCCTCAAAAATAAACACATTGCATGACATGCATCCCACTGATAACTACATTAAGAAATTAACACACCTACTTTTATTGTAGGTAAAAATTGGTCCTATCACCTGGTCAAAATCTAAGAAAGCACTAAGCCCATTTCCAAACATGGCTTCAAGTGCTCAACCCGAATCCACCTCAATCAGCCCATGAAAGAAATCCTTCAAATGCTGATCAATGAAGGGATGGTTGCAGATTTGTTACCCCCGGTGAACCCTCGATCCAGGAAGTTCAAACTTGACTGGATCTGTCACTATCATTCCAATGCGTTCGGTCATAACACTGAAGACTGCTGGGGACTTCGTCACCTGATTCAGAATATGATTGAAAATGGTGAGCTGATAAAAGCAAATCAAGACTTCGGCTATCCTAGTGAGGAAGCACTCTTTATTCCCATGGTTTGGAATCAGGAGACAGTGGCTGTTATTTCCTGTGAAAAAGAGTTAGTTGTGACACCCTTAATACTACAAGGGAGAAAGGTCCAAGAAGTACAGAATCCTATAAAAGTTATCGCGCCTGAGCCTCTAATATTGCCTTTCATGCCACAATATCCTGATGTTAGCCTGAAAAGTGTCCCATGAAACTATGGGAAGGATGAAAGGTTAACATCAAACAACATTGTCAGCATATCCAAGGAAAATTCATTGTACCTGCCTCAACGGGTGGTCAATCCAGTCATTAAAGCCAAAGGAAAAGTGGCTGAAGAGATGATTGAAGAATTCCTCATCAAAATGGGGTATAACGAGATCAAGTTAGTGCAAAGATTGAAAGAGTCACCCAAACAAATATCCATCCTAGACCTAGTTTTATCCTCGGCGGATCATCGCAACATTCTGGTGAATGTGCTGGAAGAAGCCCATCTACCAAAGATAGTGGATACCCGCAGAAGGGACGGGTCATTACAAGTCACTACACATAGCAGTGATGTCATCAGGGTATGTAATAAGAGGAGTGCTGATAGATGAAGGATCGTCCCAAAACATCTGTCCCCATGACACTTTGGAAAGAATGAAGATCGACCCTCTCTGGATCCGCACCAACCATGTAGTTATCTGGGCTTTCGATGGATCTCGACGAGAGGCTGTGGAGGTGATTGAGCTTCCACTAGAAATTGGTCCTCATACTTTCTATATATCCATCCAGGTACTCAACATTACCACAGGATACAACTTGTTGGTCATGCCGTGGATCCACATGGCAGGAGCAGTTCCATCCACCATCCATCAGCAACTCAAATACATCAATAGAAACCTAATCACGGTGAATGGTGAACCAGAATACCCTATCTACATACAGGGAGACATGACAATGATCAGTCTAGATGAAGGGATTGAACCTGGTAGTTTTTAAGCTCTGGAGGTGAGCAATATTTAGTACCTACTAGTTGGGGCCCCAGCCTTGAAACCAAAAGTTTCCCCCGAAGTAATGATAGTCGGCCAAGAAATGATATCCCTAGGATTCTGCCTTGGAGAAGGGTTAGGGATGAATCAGCAAGGAATCAAAAGTTCGGTGAAAATCCCGAGCCAGTCAGGGAAAGCCGGATTGGGCTATTCATCCGAGTCTAACCACCGAAACCCACACAAGCATCCCAGGGTTTCAGCTTCCACGATCCTGCTGCCAAACCTCACTGATGCAGGGTTTGTGAAGCCAATGAGGAAGATTCCTACTATTGTATCAGCTATGCTGTTTCCTCCAATCAAACCAATCAGTGAGAGAAAAACCGCAGAGCTTGAGGGGGAGAGCAAAAAGGGAAAAGAAAAGTTCATGAATAAAGGATGAGACCTATTTGCTAACATGTACTTTGTGATGCACTATGAGGGTATGAATAATGATATCCCAAACAGTGATGAGGAAGATCAGATCTGAATTCATCGCATCAAGAAGGGAAAGGGTGGCAGTTCAAAGAAGAACCTCAGATCTGATAGGAAGGATGTCTCAGTCGTCATCAGAGAAGAGACAGACAACCATAACTTCTTTATCCTCCCTATTCATGAGGGCTTTACATTGGAAAATTGGAACAGCGTCCCTTGCCTCATTCAAAAAAGGTAAAAGGGCAGAAAGTCCATCTGCCCTGGAACATGGTTTCATTTACTGCTTATTTTTGTTGCACGGCTATAACAGTAACTTTTGTCATGCTTTTGCTAAATACTTTGTATGTTTAAGCAGTTTCATATATTAAAGTGAAAGCATTTTGTTTTCAGGACTCCAGAATTGCATTTGTTTGTCCCTGCTGATGAGATGCCAAACTTTCACAGTGACTACAACTTTGATGTAGAACTGAACTTTGACTTGATGCAGATTGATCAAGAGGAGATAGATGAATATGAGGTGCCCGAGGAGATCAAAGAATGGGTCGAAGACAAACACAAACCAAACCTCGATTAAACTACCATTGTCAATATCAAAACCTCAAAAAACCTCAAAGAAATCCACATAGGCCTAGACCTCACCCAAGACCAAAAAGCCGACCTGATTGAAATCTTAACTCAATTCCAGGATGTGTTTGCATGGTCGCATGAGGATATGATTGGCTTGTCTACTGACATTGTCATCCATCGACTGCCCATCAAAGATGAATTCAAGCCAGTCAAGCAAAAGCTCAGATGATTGAAGCCTGAATGGAGTCTGAAAGTCAAAGAAGAGGTTAACAAGCAATTCAAAGCCGACATCATCATGGTAGCAATATACCCGGAGTGGCTATCAAATATAGTTCCCGTGCCTAAGCCCGAAGGGAAGGTACGAGTATACGTGGTTTACCGGGATTTGAACAAAGCTCGTCTCAAAGACAACTTCCCAGTGCCTTTCATCCACATCCTGATAGACAATACGGCGCAGTATAGCATGTATTCTTGTGTGGATTGCTTTGCTCGTTACCATCAAATTATGGTCGCTGAAGAGGACAGGGAGAAGACAGCCTTCATCACTCCCTAGGGAACCTTCTGCTACAGACGTTTATCCTTCGCCTTATCAATGCTGGTGCCATATATCAGCGAGCCATGATGGCCCTTTTTCATGACATGATGCACAAGGAGATAGAGGTTTATGTGGAAGACATCATCATTAAATCCCAGAAGGAGGATGATCACATCAGCCATCTCAAGAAGATATTTAATAGGTTGCGCAAGTACAACCTAAAGCTGAATCTAGCCAAATGTGCTTTTAGCGTCAAGTCAGGCAAGTTATTGGGATTTTTAGTAAGCAACCGAAGCATTGAGTTGGATCTCGCCAAGATTAAAGCCATCACTGAGATGCCCGTGCCCCAAACAAAAATGGAAATTTGGGGATTCCTGGGGAGGATCAATTTCATAAACAGCATCTCTCAGCTCACAGCAACGTGTGAACCCATCTTCAAGCTACTAAGGAAGAATTCCTCCACAAAATGGAATGATGAGTGTCAGAAAGCCTTCCTTGCCATCAAGAAGTAGTTGATCGAAGCACCGGTCTTGGTGTTGGGTTTAAAATTAATGCAAACATGCAATCAAATTACATAAATCAGGGCAGAAGCACGATAATTAAGGTTTTAAAATGTTTCATACAAACCTATGCCATGATCATGCTTTGTGCTCAATTATCAATAACAAAAAAGTAAGGATGATTAAGAATCATACCCTTGTAGAACCTAGCTTCCACAGGTACAAGTTCTACTCCTTGCTCTCCTTTGATCTCCTTGAATTTCCTGTAGTGGCTCCTTCCTTTGATCAACGTTAGCCACCCAATTGTTTGTCCTCTAGAGGTGATCCACCAAGGAAGAGAAATTACTTAAGAAGATGGGTGGTTGGCTAAACCCTTTTCTATTCTCTGTAGAAATTATGCGTACTTTCCAACTTTTGGAATTACATCTATATTATATTTGATATAAGACTCTCTTATATAGATATTAGGTTAACCCTAATAATCTAATTAGAATTGGGTTTCTTTTATTAATTAATTAATTAGGCTTCTCAATATTTGGGGATTTAATAACTAAACTCCTTTTATTAATTTGTCTCCTAATCTCATTAGGAATAATTGAGAGTACTAATATTAAATTAATTCTTAAACTCCTTTAGAATTAAAATAATAATAATTATAATAGTATTAATAAGACTCCTCTTATTAATTTATATTTAATATTTTTAAAATATTAAAAAATAAATATTAAACTATTTAATTTATTCTATCTCCATAAATTAAATTAATTACACTTAATGCATTATTACGATTATGCCATTATCTTCTTAAATAATTCTTCTTCCTTTTATTGTGTGACCCTTTAGGTTCTCCATATTAAATTGGTTGTGAATAAATCAATTAGAACAATTCTAATCTTATTTAAATAAATAAATTAAACTAATAATCTGTTTAAATAAATAACATTTATTCTACAATAGGGATAAGCCTCCCTAGCGATCAACGACTTTTCAGATAATATAGATTTCAACATTAATCATAAAAGAACCTGTGAGTTAATAGTTACCGTATAATTCAATCCTTCCACCATACAATGTCCCAATTAAATATAAGACATGGATTTACCGTCAAGTTTTATTTTATTTAATTATATGTATTTCGATCAGAAAATGCACAACTCCAAATAATACAAATTAGAAACTCCTTTCTAATTTCATTCCACCTTGGCCAAGGATTCTTGGGTTATCATTTAACGAATCACATAAGACATGTCTCCTCTTTTACTAGAGGTGGTAGATTCTTTATTGATAATTCATTATCTCCATATATAACTCATTATACCCAAACATACCCTTTTATATACCCTAAAGGGCCTTAAGAAATAAGTCAAAGTATAATTCATTATATACAAGATACTATGATGATCTCAAGTCCAAATATAACTTGTACTACTATCACATTAGGAATTTCTATTGACATGCGAGTAAAACTCCATTAGGTATTCCATAGCGAGTCACGTTCAGTGAACTTAATCTCCAGTAAGCATCTACATACTTACTTTAGTCTCCCCACACAAATGATTATGAGATCAATCATCCTCATCCAATGAGCAAGCAACATATGTACCAATCTATCTGAATTTACTAATCCCCTATTTAGTAATCCCACGATTGGGAACTATTTTAGTTTCAAGCTTTCTAATAATTTAAATCTCATTAGCATGATCAACATCATGATTCTAAAAGCATTGCTTAAAACTATGAGTTATTTACATATTATAAAAACAGCATAATGTAGATAATTAAATGTCTTTAATGAATATTTTTATTAATAAATAAATAAGATTATTTACAAAGTATGTGCTTTATCATCATACATGATTGGCTTGTATGCACACTACTATCAATCTCCCGCTTGCACTAAAGCCAATCGTCATGGTATCTCATACCCATCTTCTCTAAGTGACGATCAAACTGCTGTTGTGTTAAAGCTTTAGTAAATGGATCTGCAATACTGTCTTGAGAGTCCACATGCTCAAAAGGTGACGTGTTTAGATTTTTGATGAGACCTGGGTTCCTTAGCCTGTGCAACTGCTCCGATGTTGTCACAGTATACTGGCATAGCTTCTCCAATGCTAGCAAACACACCAAGTTCTGTTATAACTTTTTCATCCAAATAGCTTCCTTTGCAGCTTCACTTGCAGCTATATACTCTGCCTTTGTCACTGAATCAACAACTATTTGCTGCTTGGAACTCTTCCAACTCACTGCGCCTCTGTTCAAGGTAAACACATACCCCAAAATAGATTTACTGTAATCTTGGTCTAGTTTGAAAACTTGAGTCCGTGAATCCCACGAGTTTTAATTTAGATCCACCGTAGACAAGAAATATATCCTTAGTCCTTTGTAAGTACTTTAGGATATTCTTCACTGCCTTCCAGTGCTTTTCTCCTAGATTCGACTAATATCTGCTCATTACAATAAGTGCATGAGCGACATAGTACATATCATACCGTACATGATAGATCCTATTACTGAAGCATAAGAGATCTTACTCATACGATTTCTCTCCTCAGTTGTCTTTGGGGCCTGTTTCTTGGAGAGATGTATTCCATAGCTCATTGGCATGAGACTTCTTTTGAAATCTTCCATGCTAAACATCTTTAGCATCGTATCAATGTACGTTCCTTGGGATAAGCCAAGCATCCTTTTAGATCTATCTCTATAGATCTTTATCCCCAAAATATAGGATGATTCTCCTAAGTCCTTCATGGAGAAGTGTTTAGATAACCAGAGTTTAATCGATTGAAGCATAGGAATGTCATTCCCTATCAGTAATATATCATTAACATATAATACAAGGAATGAAACTGCGCTCCCACTCACCTTCTTGTACACACATGGTTCATATTCATTTTTGATAAAATCAAACTCTTTGATTGTCTCATCAAAATAAATGTTCCATCTTCGAGAAGTTTGCTTCAATCCATAAATGGATCGTTGCAGCTTACAGACTTGATTTGTCCCAACCTTTGAAATAAATCCCTCTGGCTGTGTCATATACACATCCTCCTCAAGTTTCCATTGAGGAAGGCCGTTTTCACGTCCATCTGCCAGATCTCATAGTCGTTATAAGCTGCAATCGCAAGCAAACTCCGAATGGACTTGAGCATAGCTACTGGTGAGAAGGTTTCATCATAGTCAACTCATTGTCTTTATTTGAAACCTTTTGCAACCAGTCGAGCCTTATAGGTCTCTACCTTGCCGTCTGCTCCAGTCTTTCTTTTAAAGACCCATTTACACCCAATAGGCTTAATGCCTTCAGGTGGTGAAACCAAAGTCCATACTTGGTTTTCATAAATGGAGTTTATTTTGGATTTCATGGCTTCAAGCCATTTCCTTGAGTATTTATTACTTATAACCTATTTGTAATTCAATGGATCATCATCATTCATGATGTGTACCTCATCATCATCCCCTATGACAAATCCATACCTCTCAGGTATCTTCGGTACTCTTCCAGATTTACGAATAGGGTGTGGTACAGTAGGTTCTTCCACTTGGTCAGGTACTTGACTTTGATCCGTAGTAATTTGTGGTTCTTGAACTTCTTCAAGATATATCTTACTCCCACTGACCCCTTCATAGATAAACTTCTTTTCCAAGAAGGCAGCATGTTTTGCAACAAACACCTTTTGATAAGTTGGATGATAGAAATAATACCCTAAAGTTTCTTTAGGGTATTCCACAAATCTACACTTGTCGGATTTAGTCTGTAGCTTATCATTTTCAAACTTTTTGATATAAATTGGACAACCCCAAGTCTTAACATGATTAAGATTTGGTTTCCTCCCTTCCACATCTCATATGGAGTCTTTGGGGCGGATTTGGTAGGTACCTTTTTAAGCAAGTATGTAGCCGTTTCTAGGGCATAACCCCAGAATGAAATTAGAAGATCGGTAAAGCTCATCATGGATCAAACCATGTCCTACAATGTTTGATTTCTCCTTTCATATACTCCATTCAATTGTGGTGTACCTGGTGGAGTCCATTGTGAGATTATACCATTATCTTTGAGACAATTGAGAAACTCACCGCTTAAATATTCTCCGACAATTGAGAAACTCATATACTTTTGCCCGTTTGTTTCTCTACTTCACTTCTGAACTCTTTGAACTTTACAAATGATTCTAATTTGTATTTCATTAAATACACATATCCAAATCTTGAGTGATCATCAGTGAAAGTAATAAAATAAGAATACCCACACAGTGCATTCGTTGTCATAGGTCCACAAACGTCTGTGTGGACCAACGCTAACAACTCTATAACTCTTTCTCCTTTTTCACTAAAGGGAGATTTAGTCATTTTACCCATGAGACAAGATTCACAAGTTGGATGTGATTCAATATCAGATAGCTCTAAGAGCCCATCCTTATGCAACTTGGATAATGTTGTTCCATTTATATGACCGAGTCTACAGTGCCACATATAGGTATAATTAACATCATCTCTTTTCCTTTTCTGAGTTTGTTCTATTTGAAGTATATTTTCATGCAAGTCAAGCATATAAAGTCCATTTCGCAGATTACCAATACCATATAAAATATTATTTTTATAAATAGAACAACTGTTGTTCTTTATAATAACATCAAATCCTTCCATATCAAATACAAAAATAAAAATAATGTTTCTAATGATATTCAGAACAAAATAACAATTATTTAAATAAATGGACTTGCCTGAAGACATTGCTAAATAATAAGTCCCTACAGCTAATGCAACAACCTATGCTCCATTCCCCACTCGTAGGACGACCTCATCATTGCTCAGCTTTCTACTTCTGATCAGTCCCTGCACAGTATTACATATGTGAGAACCACAGCCGGTATCCAATACCCAAGTAGAATTATGACTTTCAGAAAAATTAATTTAAATCATGAACAAACCTTGATTGGAAGTCGAAGCTTCTCCAAGCTTCTTCTTGCTAAAAACTTCTTGCAGTTCCTTTTCTAATGTCCCGGCTCGTTGCAATGAAAGCACATTCCTTTGTCAGCTGGATCAGGTTTCTTTTGTTTCTTTTCTTTCACCTTTCCCTTAGCCTTCTTAGATTTCTTCTTTTCAGTAGACACCTTGGGCCTCTTCCTTTTATTGGAAGAATCCATCATCAAGACATGGTTCTTCTTGGATGAGAAGTGACCTTCTGTAGTTTTTAACATGTTAAGTAATTCAGGCAAGCTGACATCCAACTTATTCATGTGGAAATTAACAACGAACTGCGAGAAGGTGTCAGAGAGTGACCGCAAGACCAAGTCTTGACTCAACTCCCTATCCATGACGAACCAAAGTTGTCCAAGGCGTTCAATCAGATTGATTACCCTTAGGACACGAGTCTCAACGGCTGTGCCCTCGGTCGTCAGAGATCGGAAGAGCTCTTTAGATATCTCATATCTAGCAGTCCTACTTTGTTCACCATACCACTCCTTGAGGTGAAGTAAAATAGTAGGAGCATCCATGTTTTCGTGCTGACGTTGAAGCTCGTTATTCATGGATGCGAGCATGATGCATTGAGCCACAGATGCATCATCTTGCCACTTTATAATGGTGGAAATCTATTCCTCAGAGGCTGATTTTGTGACGCCCCCAAATTCGGACCGCCACAGGGTCACTCGAATTCGGTTTGTCACGTTCTAATATCTAACACCACAATAAATATTACGACTAAATGTCGCATCGCACAGCGGAATAATACACAACTATTACCGAATAGATTACATTTAATTAATATAATTTATTCACGTCCCAAGGTCTCGAAACTTAAACATCATTTACATAGCTTAAACAAACCTTAAGCATATATAAAACAAACTAATACATAATAGCATAAGTTCTTATTACAAATCATAAAGTTCTATATAAATAAAGCTACTCCATAGCCTTTTCCTTGCCCTTGTCGGTGCCCGAAGGTCCACATTGCTCTGCCTTAACTGAAAATATTTTTAGAAAAAATAAGAATGAGCACAAATTGCCCAGCAAGTAATATAACAATAAGGGTGAGTAATATAGTTCTCAAATCCCAAAAAGATATAGCAAGGTATGATAGTTCAAGGATAGCAAGAATATCAATAGTTCTCAATAACAGTTGCTAAGGACAGAATAATATCAATATGATTTAATATTAAATCAATTTAAGATTCCAAGATAACTGAATACTGACTAAGGACTATGAACTTCTACTACAATTAACAGTAATATACTAAAAATCCAATCAAACAAGTGCCATAGGTGATCAGCCTAAAGTACCCTACGGTATGCATATCGTTCAATCGTACTTAAAGTGTGCGCACGTCGGTCTCCTCGACAATTATATTTTCCCTTCTAAGAAGGTTGTTCATCTCAGTCAAAATAAGACTCCGCACCAATCAATTGGTTTGGAATAGCTTTCTAATCATGGTATAAGTCTAGCCGAATCAAATGGCATAGACCATTCTTTATAAATTCAATACTTGACATTAAAGTTCGAAGAATATAATCGACTTTATCGTAACCATGACGCATTAAGTCAAAATTTGAATAACTCACTTGCATAACAATAACTTAATATGAATTCAATAAGAATAGAGTTCAAGTACTTGCTTACGATATCCTTTGAATAAAGTAATGCAAGGGTTTAGGATCCTTGCAAATAATACAAGAACGGGTTTAAGGAAACTTGCATTCAAAGAGATAAGGTTTAGATACTTGCTTACAATATCCGTTGAATAAAGTAATGCAAGGGTCTAGGATACTTGCCTTAAGCGTAGTTTATCCTCGTTAAGTAAATCAACACTTTTGAATCCCTATCGTAATATAGTTATGAGTATAGGATATTCATTAGTCATACAGTTTAACATTATACTTTATCTCATTCATGCAATCAACATATAAGTTAGTCTTCAATCTTACTATACCGTTATATATCACGCATAGTACTATATTACTTCACGACTTTAGATTGACATAACTTACATTATCTTTTATCCTTAAGGTTCCTCTTTTCGGGTTAATCAAGTTTACATATCGTCATTATCACATAAGATCACAACGAATAGCAAACATACTGTTTTTAGCAAGTTATAGCATTATTGTAAGTTAACCGTCAAAGATCGGATTCAAGTATCAACATATGATATCACATAACATATATGCATATTAAAGAGTCTTGCATGCTTCCCAAGTCCATCTAAGTTCTCTCTTTCATGATATGGTTCTAGGTTAACATTTTTGATAATTAAGGTCATGAAAATCACAAAGTCTAACATGCTCGCTTTTTAAACATATAAGGCATTCGTATAACTTGTATTAGGCATGTTCATGAGCATTCATATCACACATGCAACTAGCATCGTTTTGGTTTGAAAATATATTTCATTCATGCTTAACTTAACTCACGACACCTAATCATGGTATATATACATGTACGATACATTATTGAGGTTAAGGGCACTATCAAGCATGTTCATAATTATCAGAATCTAAAACTCAATGTAACATGTCAAGGTTCACGATCAAAGCTCATATTTTATTAGTAAAGCTTCACTAATAAGGCCTATCATGTTCATGTTATATATATATATATATATATATATATATATATATATATACATATGTTAACATGTCCGACATGCATTTCTAGGCTATATAGACATGCTTGCAAAATCAGAATATGGATATGGTACATACGTGTCAAAGTTTCCTTTTAATACTCATGTTTTTGTTCATAACGCTAGCGAGGTTCAACATGCTCGTGTTACACTATGAAACTCATACACACAAGTTGACATAATTTTCGTACCTTTCTAAGTCGTCCTAACATGCTTGCAAGGTCAGAACATCAACCTAGATATAACATGCCAAATTTGTTTACAAAACTTTATGTTTACTTTGGAAACTATAACCGTTCATTAATCGTGCATACAACCATAGTAGAACATGTTCACATTAGGTCTACATATCCATATATACAAGTTACTCATGTTAGTATGCCTTGCCTAAGTCATAATAATCAACTACGCTTAACAGATTCTTAGCAGAATTCAAAAATTGGAACAGGCTGCTGGTGCAGCTGTGCAGCTCCCCAGTACAAGACTGGCGCAGCTGCGCCGGCTCTCGGCCAGCAGCAGACAATACCTGCAAACGGCAAACTACAAACCCAATTTCCAAATTTCACAATAATTTTGACTGTAACCAAGCTGCATTATAGTTCTAACATACTAGCAGGCCAATACAATAACTATCAAATAATACCCAATCATAAGGTAATGAATCTCTACCAAAATCAAGAATTGGAATTGACAGAAAATGAAAATGAAGAATAATAAAGAATTCTATACCTCTGCTAAATGAGTTTGCTACTAATTCTCTCTTCTCCCTCTACTGATATGTATATAAATACTCACTCTCTGTATCCTCTCAACTCAACACTTAATCAAAAATCTCAGCAAATGAAAAGAGCGGAGAAGAGCTTTCATTTATAGAAGAATTAAAATCCAGACAATGCTTTTCTCTCCCAAATTAATTCAATGGAAATGAAGATTGTATGATGGTAAATGAGAAGTTAGTGGGTTAGTTGGTGGAATAGTGAAGCTGTAGCAATCCAGCCATTCTCCTTTATGATGATAGCTAGCAAGCTGAGTTTAAGGAATAGAGAGTAGGCTAGCTTTGAGTATTTCACGTGTGTAAGGATTGTGACTATTAATATGGGACAAGCAAATCAACTTCAGCATTTGTATCAACACTCATGTATACACACTTATGTTACTTTGCACATGTGATATACCTAGGTTGTATTCATATAATACATGCTTAGGTTGTAGTTTTAATGACATAATGTAATTCATATAATGTATTAAGTGTAATTTGCACACATATAATTCATGTACATTTTATCTTACCGATATAATTTTCTCAGATATTATCACACTACACTGTCTCCTTTATTAGTAAATTCTATTAATCAACAATTGTTTACAATATATCCATGATGTACTATTTTAATGTATACATACTCACATTGTCACATAGGCATTATTCATGTAGCTTTCACAACTCAAATAACTTTACTATATAGTTTAGGTATAATTGTATAGTCACTTTGCACTACACTTCATATAATAGATAGGTAACTACTATACATTATACATTTAATTCGCATGCTTGCACCTAGAAATTAATTTGTTACTTATCTTATCAATTAATATTTAATAATATTAATCCATCCTTCATCAATCAATGTAATTATTAATCTCCATAACAATTAATTGATATTCATATGATTAATGTTCACATTAATAAATATAAATCTTATTAATAAGCAAGTTGCTCATTAACATTCTATTACTTGTAATAATCAACATATTATTAATCACCATTAATATTCCATCTTTCATAATAACAATTAATATTTGATTAATTGTTCACGTAGTAATACCTTCATTAATTAATATAATCATTAATATTTCTCATCACTGTGCCACACAAGGCATTGAACGAGTTTATCGCAAACTCCATATATTCTCAATTATTATAAATATTTAATTTAATATAATTGAGTTACTCATCTTAAAACATATAAATGTTTATATTCAGATAAATATTCATTTTCATTAATATATTTATTTATTAATATATGGAAATTCTCGGGTATTACATCCTTCCCCCCTTATAAAACTTTCGTCCTTGGAATTGCTACAAGGTTACACAAATAGATGGGAATAATCCCTCATCATCCTATCTTCTAACTCCCACGTAGCCTCCTCGATATCGTGGTTACGCCAAAGTACTTTTATAGATGAAATAACTTTATTTCTTAAGGTTTGCTCTTTCCTATCTAATATCTGGACAGGAATTTCTTCATACGCCAAGTTCTTCTCCACTTGAATGGGCTCATAAGAAATCACGTGCTTGTAGTCGGCCTTGTACGGTCGCAACACGGAAATGTAGAACACGTTGTGGATGTGCTCCAACTCGGGTGGTAATGCAACTTTGTATGCCACTTCGCCCACTCGCTTCAGTATCTCGAACGGTCCTATGAATCTTGGACTCAACTTTCATTTCTTGCCGAAACGGATCTTTCCCTTCCATGGAGATACCTTCAAGAATACGAAACTGTCCGACTTTAAAGTCTCGGTCCTGCCGATGCAAATCTGTGACACCCCCAAATCTGGTATCTTAATTTCCACAGGATTTGGTGCTCACTGTTCAAATATCATATGACTATCTACCCATAATAATAGAAATTCATTTATTAGATAAATAATCCATCATCTTACATCATCTGAAATAATAATACATAATAAATCGCAGGTCATACTTAACCTTAAATCTCTAATGCGGAAACGTAAATAAATAAGTCTTAAATCATCACACATAAGTCTTGAACTTTAACATTGTTAATGATAACACAAGACTTCAACACTTGTTACCTTTTCCTTTGCCCTTGCTACTAGAAGGCTCATCACATCGTTCGTTCTTACCTGCAATGTTATATGCAAGAGTGAGCACGAATGCCCGCAAGTATAAAAATATGACAATAATAACATGCGAGTGAAATTAAAGAAATATGAAAAACAGAAAGCTCAACTTTTGAATCAAGAATAATAATCGAGAATCAAATTACTTCTGAGGGTCATAGGACCTTGAACTAAGTCTTAGGTTGTCAGGTATATTAACCTTTAAACCTTTAACAGTCATAAGACTATAGACTTTACTTCTCGTACTTAGGGAGATCAGCCCTTCGTACCGATACTGTGCACACTATCTCAACGCTTAAAGCATCATCATCAATCCCCTATATTAGGGTTGTTCATCTCAGTTTGACATCAGAATCCGCACCAAGTAAGGTTTGCTTTGGATAACTCAATAATAGTTCTGCAAATTTAGAACGCTCATCAAATATGGACTAGTCGAATCATATAAGGGTTCACTAGTCTTAAAGGATTTAACAACATAAGATATTCAAATTAAGAATTAACTTCTCAAGGGTATACAATCGAATAAGTATTGTATACTGAAATAATACTTTTAAAGGAATCATGGCAGCTCATATGAAATTCTGAACTTGAATAATCAAGAATAAATACTTTGCTCGATATAGAATTTAGGTCTATAACTTGCTCAAATGTAAAGATTTGAGTTAGGGAACTTGCTCAACTTAAAAGTAAGATTTAGAAACTTGACTCGTGCACAAGCTATAATTATACTCACTTCTTTAATTACTTTTACCTATCAATACATTCACAATATCAATTAATCACAGGTTCGATATGATTATTGATTTACAATAATGTTCTTTGAACTCATTATTAGGTTTTTCAACTAATGACTTAAGTTAATTAATTAACCACATAACCTTCATTATTAAACTTGTATTAACATTTTATCACACACATAACATGTCTTCATGTTTAGACTTAAAACAATGTCTTAATGTTTAAAACACATTATTTAACCTTTACGAATAATAGTTTTAAGTCACATAATTAATTTATTAATTAATCACATAACATAAATTATTAAACTCATATTAACATCTTATCATATATACAGCATGTCTTCATACTTATTAGATTCAAAACTCATTTCTCAAATTTCAACACTTAACAAAATTTTTCAAAAATTTCAGACAGGCGCGGCCGCGCGCCGTTTAGCCTTGCACTAGGCGCAGCCGCGCGGCTGAGTTTTTCCATATTCTGAAGTTCACGAACGAACACAGAACTCGACCATTTTCTCCCAATTTACACCATTACACTGATTTGTAATGTTACCCATGAAGTATAAACTTCATAGGAACATCACAAATCATTACCAACATGTTTCTACCAATTTAGATCATGTAATTACATTAATTACAACAATCACTTTCACTGTTCTTCATAAATTATAAAGTTTTTTATGAAAAATATAAAATCTAACATTACGGATTCGTTACTACACCGAATCCATTCATTTCAATTTCATTCTCTTTGTTTAAACATATACAATCATATTCCTGTATCAAATTAAATATAAACATATGATTAGATCATTAATTTAACCCATATGGGTTATTCACCCATATTCACTACTCTGTATTTTTAAGAACCCAATTCTTGACAAAATCCCATGGTGTGATCATTGTAATTTACATATATATTGCGTAACCCATTTCTTTAACATACACAGACCTCTATATGATCACATCATACTTTAATTTTCAAAACCACTCATCACAGAGAACTTTTTCAATACGTAAATAAAACTCTGTAATCTTTGAAAACCTAATTATGGCCAAATTAAATAAAATTGATCCTTTAAAACATGATTATATGTTAAAAAACACGTTATGATCACATACCCATATAGATAAAGCCATATCATAACCCAATTGGGAAACCCAATTTTCACAGAAAATTTTAAAACACGTTTATGAAAACTTTAGAAAATATAACTTTTGAAAACTTAAAAAAGAAGATTACCCTTTGTTAGTATGAAGATAATCAAAGACACACAATTGATTCTCTCAAATCTCTCTTACTTTCAATCTCTCTCAATTCTTCTCTTCTTCTTTTTCTCTCTAACCTTTCTCTGATATTTCTAAGTTTTGAACCAAATGCCAATACGTATATGTATAAGTATATATATAATACGTAATAATCTATCCGTTGCATTGCCAACTGTTAAAATCCCATAAGGGCCCTGTTTGGTTAGCACATTAATTTTTCTTTTCTATTTATTTTAATTAACTAATTACTATATAGTTAATTGTCACATTATTAATTATTCAATTAATATTATTTAAATCAATTAAATAAAACATAATAACTTTCTATTAAATCACATTGTCACATAATTAATATTTTTATTAATTAATTATGTCAATACATTAATTTTTTAATTAATTATTAAATTAATTAAAGTAACATTATTCTTATTTAATTAATTCATTTAATCAAATAAACTTAATTAAATATATTTTTGAATTATTAAATTACTACACATTAATTTAATCAATGTAACACATATAATTAAATTAATCTACCATAAATTTATGAATCAATTATTTAACTCAATAATTAAATCATAAGAAATATTTATTTATTTCAATAAATATTCAAATAATTGTACAAAATTCTCATTCGTCACATCTTTCCCCCTTTAAAAGGATTCTGTCCTCAGAATCACGGTTCGATTAATAATTTCGTCTCATCACATTCTCATAATCAAAATATTTATTTATTTCAATAAATATTCAAATAACTTTACAAAACTCTCATTTGTCATATCTTTCCTCCCTTAAAAGAATTCTGTCCCTAGAATCACGTTCACTTATTCTAGAAAATAAGTGTGGATAAGTCTTCATCATATTCTCTTCGAGTTCCCATGTAGCTTCTTCAGCGTTGTGGTTCCTCCAAATTACCTTAACAGAAGGTATTACTTTATTTCTTAGAACTTGTTCTTTCCTATCAACAATCTGAACAGGAACTTCTTCGTATGATAAATCCTTCTCGAATTGTAGGGGTTCATATTCTATCACAAGTTTGTAATTGGGTTTATAGGGTCGTAAGACTGACACATGGAAGACGTTGTGGACATGCTCTAGTGCCGGAGGTAAAGCTACCTCATAGGCTACTTCTCCAATTCTTCGTAGTACCTCAAAGGGTCCAATGAACCTAGGGCTGAACTTTTCCTTTTTACCAAATCTGATCTTTCCCTTCCAGGGAGAGACCTTCAAAAATACAAAGCTACCCGATTCAAACTCTACATTCTTGCGGTGTGGATCGGCGTATTTCTTCTGCCTATCCTGAGCTGCTACTAATCTTGTTCGAATTACTTTAACTATTTCTGCTATTTGTTGTACCAACTCTGGTCCTAGCAATTGTCTCTCACCAACTTTATCCTAGTACAGTGGTATTCTGCACTTTCTACCGTACAACGCTTTGTAAGGCTTCATCCCAATACTAGCGTGGTAACTATTGTTATAACCGAATTCTACAAGCGGTAGATGATCATCCCAATTTCCTTTAAAATCCATGATGCATGCCCTTAGCATATCCTCTAATGTTTGAATTATCCTTTCGCTTTGCCAGTCAGTCTCAGGGTGATAAGCTGTACTCATTCTTAATTGTGTCCCCATGCATTCCTGTAGTCGTTTCCAGAAATTCGATGTGAAGCGCGGATCGCGGTCGGAAACAATTGACACTGGCACTCCGTGCCTCAAAACAATCTCTTTCATATATAACTTTGCCAACTGTTCTAAGTTAAATCTAATTCTGATCAGAAGAAAGTGTGCGGATTTTGTTAATCGGTCAACGATAACCCATACTGCGTCGTAGCCTTTCTGGATCGTCGGAAAGCCAACCACAAATTCCATTGTAATATGTTCCCATTTCCATTCTGGGATCTCTAGAGGTTGTAGTAAACCACTTGGTCTCTGATGTTCTGCCTTGACCCTTTGACAAGTCAGACACCTGGCAACACACTCGGCAACGTCCCTCTTCATATTTGGCCACCAAAAGTGTTGTCGTAAATCCTGATACATCTTGGTACTTCCGGGATGAATGGAATACCTCGAACTATGAGCCTCGCTCAAAATTAGACCTGACAAAAAATAGGTTTGGGTTTGTTTTGGGTTACATAAAATAGGTTTGGGTTGGTTTTGGAACCAAAACCATATTACCTATATTTAATATGGGTTATGTGGTTTGGATTTAAATGGTTATGGGTCGAATCCAGGTCGACTTATTTTTCAAATTATAGTCTACTAAAATCTTAATTTCAGTTATACTAAAAGAGTCTTATTTTAATTTTTTAGACCCAAGTTTGAAACTAAAAATTTTAATTGATGTGACTAATTTGAGTATTAAAAACATTAATTTTGTGATTATAGGCACTTTCAAAAAAAAATTACATTAATAATTATTATGTTAATTAAAATTAATGAAATTATTGAGAATTTTATTACAATAATCAGTAAATATTATTTTTTTTGAAGTGTATATATAATCAGTAAATATTTTTTGGGGGGGGGTGGTGGTGAGTGGGGCGGGGACGTGAGAGTGTATACATAATAAATAAATAATATATTTTTTGCGGGGTGGGGGTGGGGGGGGGGGGTGAGCGAGACCAATACTTAGACCTGAGTCTAGAAATAGTGTCTCAGTCAGTGGATGCTTGTGGATTTTTTTAATCTTTCCTTCAGTTTTTCTTAAAACTATATATATATATATATATATATATATATATATATATATATATTTCTGTTTAGATAAAAGGAAAATATTTCAATAGTTTTGCTATTAAAGTACCTGTGTTCTGGGAAGGGACGAGTTTGAATTTTAAGATTTAAAGATGTTAATTGAATAGGATTGTAGTTGAGTCAACATCTTTTTTCGTAGGGCTGTATATATAATCAATAAATATTATTTTTTTTGTGGGGGGTGAGGGGCGGGGGCGGGGGGGGTGAGGGGTGGGGAAATTAAATTAAATTATATAATATAATATAAAATAATTTATGGAGAGAAGGAGGAAATAAAATTTAATTATATAATATAAATTGTATAATTTAAATGAGTTATTTTAATTAATTAAGGGAGGATATATTAATTATTTAAATTAGTAGTTCGTTACACTAAAAGTGTTAACTTTATTATGGATTAATTCCATAATTAGTGAAATGATTTTATACATAATTACAAGTGTATAAATTACAAAAGTATGTAATATGTATAATGTATATGTGTTATATAAGAATGTAGTGTAATAATGCATACATGTTAATGTATTAGCTCTTCAAAGTGCAAAAAAATTATTATAGACTAATATGGGTCAAAAGTAGTTAAACTAGATCCAACCCATATTTGTAATAATAATATGGGTCCAAAACCAAACCAACCCATCACTTGAAAACTAGTTAACCAACCCAATAGATCCAAGTGGTTTTGGTTAACTATATGGGTTTCAACTTAAATTGTCAAGTCTACTCAGAATGTCCTCCTTAATTTCTGGTACTGGCGGTACCCAAACTCGATTTTCAAACCTCAACAATCCTTCATTGTCCATTTTAAATCTAAGTTCAGTCCCTTCAGATATCTTCTTCTTTACTTCCTCACATTCCTTATCTAGGTTTTGAGCTTCCTTAACCTTATCCAATAAAGTTGTACCAGCTTGCATCTGAAACAGCTTCTCATCAATCTCCATTGGACGTCCTACTTCCAATTCCAGCTTTTCCATTGCTGAAATCAATTCTTCCTTTGATGTCAACATCATCAACTTTTCCCGACCCTTTCTGCTTAAAGCGTCGGCTACAACATTCACTTTTCCTGGGTGGTATAAAATATCACAATCATAGTCCTTTATTAACTCCAGCCATCTTCTCTAACGCATATTCAAGTCTTTCTGTGTAAAAATATATTTCAGACTCTTGTGGTCTGTATATATCTCACACTTCTCCCCATAGGGATAATGTCTCCATATCTTCAAAGCGAATACCACCGCAGCCAATTCTAGATCGTGGATTGGATATCCCTTCTCATAATCTTTC
The DNA here is from genome assembly GCA_020205555.1 of Panax stipuleanatus. Lineage (NCBI taxonomy): Eukaryota > Viridiplantae > Streptophyta > Magnoliopsida > Apiales > Araliaceae > Panax > Panax stipuleanatus. Next base: position 56,560,054 of record CM035126.1, on the reverse strand, counting down.
AACTGTCGTGATGCATACGCAACAACTCTGCCGTTTTTCATAAGCATATAGCCTAGCCTTTTATGTGACGCGTCACTATATACTACAAAGTTTCCTGTGTCATCCGGAAGGGACAACACAGGTGTTGTACTCAATCTTTTCTTAAGTTCTTGAAAACTTTTCTTGCACTTCTCCGTCCAAACGAATTTCACAACTTTCCTAGTTAAATTCGTTAGCGGAGTGGCGATCTTGGAAAAATCCTGAATGAATCTTCTGTAATAACCTGCTAATCCAAGAAAACTTCTTACTTCCGACGATGTTTTCGGATGATCCCAATTCATCACTGCGTCGACCTTGGAGGGATCCACTGAAATTCCGTCCTTATCAATCACATATCCGAGAAATTGCACCCTTTCAATCCAGAATTCATGCTTTGAGAATTTGGCGTACAACTTCTCTCTTCTTAACACTTCTAACATCAACTTCAAATGCTCGACATGTTCTTCCTTGGTTTTTGAATACACTAGTATGTCATTGATAAAGACCACCACGAATTTGTCTAAAAGGGCTTAAACACTCCACTCATTAGGCCTATAAATGCTGCAGGCGCATTCGTTAGACTAAATGACATAACCAAAAACTCGTAGTGACCATATCGTGTTCTAAACGCTGTCTTTGGGACATCTTCTGGCCTCACCTTCAGCTGATGATAACCACTTCTCAGGTCTATCTTTGAGAAATATCTTGCTCCCTTTAATTGATCAAACAGATCATCAATCCTTGGTAACGGATACCTGTTCTTAATGGTAACCTTGTTTAATTCTCTATAATCGATGCAGAGCCGCATCGTCCCATCCTTTTTCTTAACAAATAACACCGGCGCTCCCCACGACGATGCGCTCGGTTGAATATATTTCTTGTCCAGTAGTTCTTGTAACTGAACCATCAATTCCTTCATTTCTACCGGAGCCATCCGGTATGGTGCTTTCGATATTGGAGCCCATTCCTGGAACCAAATCGATCATAAAATCTACCTCCTTATCCGGCGAAAGTCCTGGCAGATCATCTGGAAACACATCCACGAAGTCCCTTACGATTGGTATTTCCTCTAACTTGGGATTCTCTTTACAACTATTGACTATGTAGGCAAAATATCCCTCACAGCCTTGTCTTAATAACTTCTTGGCTTGCATCATTGTCAGACAACTCGCTTGTCTAGACGACTTGCTGCCATAAAATACAACCTTCGACGGAGTCATAAGGTTAATACATTTCTTCTGGCAATCAATAACAACCCCATAATTGAATAGCCAATCCATTCCCAAAATAACGTCAAATTTTCCAAGTTTAATCGGGATAAGATCTACATTCATAACGTTACCCATAATATCCACTCTACAGTTCTTGTGTATATACTTAACAGGAATCACTTCCTTGTTCGCAATCTCTATGTTCATATGGATTTCTAGTTCGTCTTTATGCAATTCTATGTTCTTTGCAAAGTCATCGGATATAAATGAACAAGTAGCACCTGAATCAAATAAAATATAAGCATTGACTTTATTGATCGGAATAATACCTGACACCACATCACGAGACTGCACAACATCCTGTACGGACATGTTGAATGTCCTTGCAGTTGGTCGGTTTGTCGAAGTCGGTCCGGTAATAGTAAGAGGATTTCTACTATTATGTCCCTTGTTTCTACCTGACCCTGCCCCTCCAGATGCCTTCCGGGGACAATCCCTAGCCAGGTGATCCTTTGACCCACATGTGTAGCAGGCGCCTTTCTTAGGGTTAGGGCAGTTAAGTGCTATGTGGCCTTCCTGACCACAATTGTAGAAAACCCTTTTCCCTTTCATCTAGACTCCCAAGTGAGTCTTTCCACAGGTTGGGCATGGTTCTATCCTTTTCTTCTGACTCCCTTGCTGATTTACGGACGACGGGTTGTCATTCCACTTTAATTTATGATTATTGGTTCCTCCCGTGTTACTGCCACTAGCCTTATTATTTCCTTCACCTTCATTCTTCTTCTTCTTCTTCTGATCCTGATTGTACTTGGTCACCACTTCGCTTCCACCTTCAGCGAGGATGGCCTTCTCCAGAACTCTAGCAAAAGTGTTCAATTAAAACATTGACACTTTGCTATACAACCTGGGTTTTAGTCCCTGCTCAAAATGCCTAGCCTTCCTTTCGTCAGTATGCACCTGATATTGGGAAAACCTAGCCAATTCATTAAACTTTTCCGCGTAGTCGGGCACAAACATATTTCCCTGTTTCAACTCCAGAAACTGCACCTCCATTTGATTCTGGGAGCTGGTTGGGAAGTACATCTCGAAAAACATTTCTTTAAACCTTTCTCAGGTTATTACACCTTCTCCTCCCCTGACCTTATTTGCCTGCCACCAGTAGCTGGCTTCTGATTTTAACATAAACGTCGCGTAAGCGGTCTTTTGGTTCTCCCTAACTCAGACAACCTCAAAAACATTCTCTATCTCCATAACCCAAGTTTGAGCGTCTACCGGGTTTGTGGAGCCTTTAAACTCTGGCGGTCCTACAGCCTTAAAGTCTTTAAATGAAGTGTTCGGTGGAGCTTGTGATTGATTATTCATTGCCCCAGCTAACAGATTCACCAACTGCTGAACGGGGTTCGCATTGGCATCATTGTTGTTATTGTTATTCGTTGACCCTTCTTAGGCTTGTCGACGATTTTGTCTCCTTCTTGGCGGCATATTTCTGTTAAGATATACTCTCATTAGATCTTTATTCAATCTCTTAAATACTTAAGACTTAACTCAAATATTTAACATAATCACTTTAACTCATATCATCTCCAATAAACTTTGATATTTTATTAAAATCATAAGTTTTTAAACATAATACGATAACATTTCTGCCATTTACATCAACTATCCTGAGATAAAAGATCTTCAGGATTTAAATCATCAGAATATTCCTTTGTTTATAATCACATCGGAATTTACATTATTAATTATTAGTTAAGCATTCACATAATCATACTGTCCCATCACGGCCTGCTAAGACATCGGACAACTTCGCTACGTTCCTCCTCCATTATGCGGGACATAGTTCTGCGATCTAACATATGCCCAGGCAGCCCCTTAAACTTGAATCGGATATCTCATAACTCGGTCCTGGGCCTCATCAATGGCCCTCAGAAACGTGTAGCACGTCTCTGCAACCTTAGCTTTCTTTGAACGCGCCTCATCCTCTGCCAGATCTGCACGTCGTGTATTGCTCACCCAAGTTTCCTCTACTATGGCGAGTCTTTCTGATTTCTCTTTTATCTCATTCTTCAACCTTTCTATCTCCTCTGACTTCTGCTCACTTTGGCCCCTCTCATGAACCAAATCCCACTCCACATTTCCAAGACGGTTGTGGAGTGTCTCAACCTCACCATCCTTCTGCTCGATGGTAGACCGTTGAGTGACTATCTACTCCCTCAACTCCTGAATCGTATCTCGTAACTCTATGTTGCTATCATACAATAAATCATACATATCAGCGCTGACAGAGTTCGGTGGAAACTCCTCAGGGTCTTCCTCCTCCTCCTCTTTTTCTTCCTCCTCGGCTGCCTCAGCCGGGATCTCAAACTCCTCAGGGTCCTCCTCTGAGTCAATCTCTGGCTCATGCTCCCGACCAATGACTGTGATCAACGGAGATGGCTCTGGCTGTAATAACTACTCCCAGACTGTATGTATGTCTCGGGACTCCTCATCTCTAGTCTCTAGGGGTATAATATCCCTGGGCAGACTAGCTCCTCCAGTATCTGACATCCTGACAAAATAAGTTTTAAGCCTTAGTTATTAAGTGATGCAAATCGATACTCGAGCAAGTATACAATTATAACCAATAACACATAAGGTAATTTATTATCTTTCTTAAGACTCAACAAGAGTTATCATTTCTATGTTCTCGAAGGCTACTATCCTAAGATTTTCCCCCACCTAAGGTTCATAACTTACTGCTCTGATACCAACTTGTGACACCCCCAAATTCGGTATCTTAATTTTCACAGGATTTGGTGCTCACTGTTCAAATATCATATGACTATCTACCCATAATAATAGAAATTCATTTATTAGATAAATAATCCATCATCTTACATCATCTAAATAATAATACATAATAAATCACAGGACATACTTAACCTTAAATCTCTGTTGCGGAAACGCAAATAAATAAGTCTTAAATTATCACACATAAGTCTTGAACTTTAACATTGTTAATGACAACACAAGCCTTCAATACTTGTTAGCTTTTCCTTTGCCCTTGCTACTAGAAGGCTCATCACATCGTTCGTTCTTAGCTGCAATGTTATTATGCAAGAGTGAGCACGAATGCCCGCAAGTATAAAAATATGACAATAATAACATGCGAGTGAAATTAAAGAAATCTGAATAACAAAAAGCTCAACTTTTGAATCAAGAATAATAATCGAGAATTAAATTACTTCTGAAGGTTATAGGACCTTGAACTAAGTCTTAGGTTGTCAAGTATATTAACCTTTAAACCTTTAACAATCATAAGACTATAGACTTTACTTCTCGTACTTAGGGAGATCAGCCCTTCGTACTGATACTGTGCACACTATCTCAACGCTTAAAACATCATCATCAATCCCCTATATTAGGGTTGTTCATCTCAGTTTGACATCAGAATCTACACCAAGTAAAGTTTGCTTTGGATAACTCAATAATAGTTCTAGAAATTTAGAACGCTCATCAAATATGGACTAGTCGAAACATATAAGGGTTCGCTAGTCTTAAAGGATTTAACAACATAAGATATTCAAAATGAATATTAACTTCTCAAGGGTATACAATCGAATAAGTATTGTATACTAAAATAATACTTTTAAAGGAATCATGGCATCACATATGAAATTCTGAACTTGAATAATCAAGAATAAATACTTTGCTCGATATAAAATTTAGGTCTATAACTTGCTCAAATGTAAAGAATTGAGTTAGGAAACTTGCTCAACTTAAAAGTAAGGTTTAGAAACTTGCCTCGTGCACAATCTACAATTATACTTACTTCTTTAATTACTCTTACCTATCAATACATTCACAATATCAATTAATCACAGGTTCGATATGATTATTGATTTACAATAGTGTTCTTTGAACTCATTATTAGGTTTTTCAACTAATGACTTAAGTTAATTAATTAACCACATAACCTTCGTTATTAAACTTGAATTAATATTTTATCACACACATAACATGTCTTCATGTTTATTAGACTTAAAACAATGTCTTAATGTTTATAATACATTATTTAACCTTTACGAATAATAGTTTAAGTCACATAATTAATTTATTAATTAATCACATAACATAAATTATTAAACTCATATTAACATCTTATCATATATACAACATGTCTTCATGTTTATTAGATTCAAAACTCATTTCTCAAATTTCAACACTTAACAAAAAATTTCAAAAATTTCAGACAGGCGCGGCCGCGAGTCGTTTAGCCTTGCACTAGGCGCGGCCGCGCGGCTACATTTTTTCAGATTCTGAAGTTCACGAACGAACACAGAACTCGGTCATTTTCTCCCAATTTACACCATTACACTGATTTGTAATGTTACCCATGAAGTATAAACTTCATAAGAACTTCACAAATCATTACCAACATGTTTCTACCAATTTAGATCATGTAATTACATTAATTACAACAATCACTTTCACTGTTCTTCATAAATTGTAAAGTTTTTTATGAAAAATATAAAATCTAACATTACGGATTCGTTACTACACCGAATCCGTTCATTTCAATTCCATTTTCTTTGTTTAAACATATACAATCATATTCCTGTATCAAATTAAATATAAACATATGATTAGATCATTAATTTAACCTATATGGGTTATTCACCCATATTCACTACTCTGTATTTTTAAGAACCCAATGCTTGACAAAATCCCAATTCTTGACAAAATCTCATGGTGTGATCACTGTAATTTACATATATATGGTGTAACCCATTTTTTTAACATACACAGACCTCTATATGATCACATCATACTTTAATTTTCAAAACCACTCATCACAGAGAAATTTTTCAATACATAAATAAAACTCTGTAAATCTTTGAAAATCCAATTATGGCCAAATTAAATAAAATTGATCCTTTAAAATATGATTATATGTTAAAAAAACACGTTATGATCACATACCCATATAGATAAAGCCATATCATAACCCTATTGGAAAACTCAATTTTCACAGAAAATTTTAAAACACGTATATAAAAACTTTAGAAAATACAACTTTTGAAAACTTAAAAAAGAAGATTACCATTTGTTAGTATGAAGATAATCAAAGACACACAATTGATTCTCTCAAATCTCTCTTCCTTTCAATCTCTCTCAATTCTTCTCTTCTTCTTTTTCTCTCTAACCTTTCTCTGATATTTATAAGTTTTGAACCAAATGCCAATACGTATATGTATAAGTATATATATAATACGTAATAATCTATCCGTTGCATTGCCAACTACTAAACTCCCATAAGGGCCCTGTTTGGCTAGCACATTAATTCTTCTTTTCTATTTATTTTAATTAACTAATTACTATATAGTTAATTGTCACATTATTAATTATTCAATTAATTTTATTTAAATCAGTTAAATAAAACATAATAACTTTCCATTAAATCACATTGTCACATAATTAATATTTTTATTAATTAATTATGTCAATACATTAATTCTTTAATTAATTATTAAATTAATTAAAGTAACATTATGGTTATTTAATTAATTTATTTAATCAAATAAACTTAATTAAATATATTCTTTGAATTATTAAATTACTACACATTAATTTAATCAATGTAACACATATAATTGAATTAATCTACCACAAATTTATGAATCAACTATTTAACTCAATAATTAAATCATAAGAAATATTTATTTATTTCAATAAATATTCAAATAAATGTACAAAATTCTCATTCGTCACAAAATCTGCGTAATTTTTCTGACGATCTTGAGCTGCTACTAGTCTAGCTCTTATCACTGTCACCACGTCCGCGGTTTGTTGAACTAATTCTGGTCCGAGTATTCGTCGCTCTCCGACTTCGTCCCAACATAATGGCGTTCTGCACTTTCTTCCGTAAAGAGCTTCATACGGTGGCATGCTAATATTCTCATGGTGACTATTATTATACGCAAATTCGACTAAGGGTAGGTGGTCGTCCCAATTTCTCTTAAAGTCTATCACGCAAGTCCTAAGTATGTCCTCCAGCGTTTGTATAGTTCGCTCACTCTGTCCGTCTGTCATGTTGTGAAACAATCTCCTTTACGTACAGACTCGCTAACTAATTCAAACTGTAGCAGATCTTGATTGGTAGAAAATGTGTGGTCTTCGTTAGTCGATCCACGATAACCCAAATGGCATCATATCCCTTCTGTGTGGCTGGAAGTCCCACCACGATGTCCATCGTAATGTGCTCCCATTTCCACTCTGGTATTTCCAACGATTGTAGTAAACCACTCGGTCGCTGGTGCTCTACTTTAATGCGTTGGCAAGTTAAATATCTACTAATGCACTCTGCGACTTCCCGTTTCAGATTGGGCCACCAAAAGTTTTGCCTCAAATCTTGGTACATCTTAGTGCCTCCCAGATGAACGGAATATGTCGTATTATGTGCCTCGTGCAAAATCTCTTCTCTCAATTCGATTACCGCTGGCACCCATACTCTCCCTTCGAATCTCAAGATACCGTCTTTATCCATTCGGAATCTCTCTTCTTCATTTTTTGTGATCCTTTTTCTAATTTTCTCGCACTCATCATCTTCCTCTTGTGCTTCCTTTACTCTATCCAACAATATCGGACAAGCTTCCATTACGAACAACTTCTCTTCAGACCTCTCTGGTCCTTTTACCTCTATTTCTAATTTCTCCATCTCTCTTATCAATTCCTCCTGAGTCGTCAAATGAAATAGCCTCTCCCTTCCTTTCCTGCTCAGAGCGTCGGCAACCACGTTTGCCTTACCCGGGTGATAAAGAATATCACAATCATAGTCTTTGATCAATTCTAACCACCTTCTCTAACGCATATTCAACTCCTTCTGTGTGAAGATATATTTCAGATTCTTGTGGTCCGTGTATATCTCACATTTCTCTCCATACAAATAATGCCTCCGAATCTTCAATGCAAAAACTACTGTCGCTAACTCTAAGCCATGAGTAGGGTATCATTTTTCATAATCCTTTAATTGTCGTGATGCATACGCAATGACCTTGCCGTGCTGCATAAGCACACAGCCAAGTCCCTTGTGCGATGCATCACTATACACCACAAAATTTCCCGCATCATCTGGTAGTGACAACATAGGCGCTTCGCTCAATCTCTTCTTCAATTCTTAAAAACTCTCTTCACATTTGTCTGTCCATACAAACTTCACAGTCTTTCTCGTCAGATTGGTCAACGGAGTTGCTATCTTAGAAAAATCTTGGATGAATCTTCGATAGTACCCAGCTAATCCTAAGAAACTTCTTACCTCCGTTGGTGTTCTCGGTTGCTCCCAATTACTCACTGCTTCAACCAATGCAGGGTCTATTGAGATTCCATTCTTATCCACAACGTGACCTAAGAATTGAACATTCTCCATCCAAAATTCACACTTTGAAAATTTCGCATACATCTTCTCCTTCCTTAGTGCCTCCAAAACAATCTTCAGATGTTCGGCGTGCTCTTCTTCTGTCCTTGAGTAGATCAAGATATCGTCAATGAAAACTACCACGAATTTGTCCAAGTATGGCTTGAAAACTCGGTTTATCAAGTCCATAAATGCTGCCGGAGCATTAGTCAATCCAAATGACATTACCAAAAACTCGTAATGTCCATAACGGGTTCGAAATGCAGTCTTTGGTATGTCCTCATCCCGTACCTTCAGTTGATGATAACCCATCCATAGGTCTATCTTCGAAAAACACTTTGCTCCCTTCTGTTGATCAAATAAGTCGTCTATCCTCGGTAGCAGATATCTGTTTGTTGTAATCCTAACTTTTTGTGTAAAGTATGGGATAGTGATGTAAACCCCGTATAAGCTTTTGTTAGAGGGGTAGTATGGTAGCAGGTTGGTATATTCCCGTCTTTTGTGATATTAAGGGATATGTGATAACATTTATAGAAATATACTATGAAGAAATCATGTAATGAAACGATTTGGCATATGAATATAAATGAAGCTTATTTCAGAAATGTGTTAGAAAATTTTATGCCTTTAGCATTAAAGAAATACTTAAATGATATGATTGAGTAATACTAAAATGAAAAATTTTATGATGCAGAAAATGCCGCCCAGATGTATATTAACTGCACTTGAGGAATCAGTTAATAACTATAGGGAACAAGTAGATCCCATTTATAAACTAGTTGATCTGCTAGGAGAAGCTCTAAGGGGGAGAAACAATGAACCCGTTCACCCCAATCCTCAAGGTGTTCCAGTAACAACCTTCAAAGATTTTAGGAGTGTAGGACCCCCAGAGTTTGAGGGTACTACTGAACCGATAATTGCTCAAACCTGGATCAAGGAGATCGAGAAGGCTTTCACTATAGCTCGTGTGGACGAAGATCAAAAGACGGTATTTGCTACGTACATGATGAAAGGAGAAGCGAATTATTGGTGGGAGGCTAATCAACAGAGAGCTGGAGAAGGGACGATAACGTGGGATAAGTTTAAGATGTTGTTTTCCGAGAACTACTTCCCAAAGAGCATGAAGAACCGAATAGAGGTAAAGTTCTTAGAACTGAAACAAGGTGATATGACGGTGGCCCAGTACGCGGCTAAGTTCAATGAACTAGTGCGATTTACGGAGCACCAAGTGGGAGATGAAGAAAGAAAGGCAAGATGTTTTGAGCAAGGACTGAAGCCTTGGCTGTTTAATAAGGTATCAGTTCTTCAAATTGATTCCTTTGCGATGTTGCTAGAGAAGGTAATCATTGCGGAAGGTGGCAGTGAGGCCTTAAGTCTGTATAACAAGGAGAAGAAAGAAAAGAATACTGGAGGAGAAAACCGTATTGGAGGAAGCAACTTGGGAAAAAGAAAGTGGGAGAACAATAACAACAACAATCAATCAATCAATCGGGAAACTTTAGGGGAGGATTTAAGAAGAGAGCTGAGGGATGCCCAAAATGTGGGAAGAATCATCAGGGGGAATGCTGGAAAGGAAAGAGCACTTGTTACAACTGCGGCCAGGAGGGACACATTTCGCCCAACTGCCCGAAACCGAAAAAGATACAAGGATGCTTTGCTTGTGGCTCGACGGAGCACCGGATTAAGGACTGCCCAAAGAAGAGAAGTGGTGTAGGCAGCCAACAAGAGGGACGTAACAAACTGATGATCGGCGAACCGACACAATCCAACCGCCCAACCGCTAAGACCTTTAACATGACCGTCCAGGACGCAGTAGCTGCGAAGGACGTGGTGTCAGTTATAATCCCAATCAATGATATAAATGCATATGTATTATTTGATTTGGGTGCTACCTGTTCTTTTGTATATGAAGAATTTTCTAGTAGACTTAATACACCCCGAGAATGATTAGAAAATCCCTTGAACATAGAAGTTGTGAATAAGGAAGTAATCCCTGTAGAATACGTTTATCGAAATTATCGCGCAAACATTAGAAAACATAAACTGAGCATAGACTTGATCTCTATTAGATTGGGAGAATTTGACGTAATACTGGGAATGGATTGGTTGTATAACCATGCTGCAATAATTGACTGTCAGAACAAATGTGTGAACCTTCAGACTCTGAGTAAGTCTAAGGTAGTGTTTTATGGTAGCTCATCGCTTAAGCAATCGTGTTGCGTTACGATGATGCAGGCCAAGAAATTGTTAAGGAAATGATGTGTAGGTTATTTAGCTTACATTGTTGATACTCGAAAAAAGGGACTAGAAATTAAGGATATATCCGTAGTAAATGAATTTCAAGATGTGTTTCGGGATGATCTGCCTGGTCTTCCACCAGACAGAGAAATCGAATTCATAATAGACTTAGCACCGGGAACGGCACCGATTTTGAAAGCTCCATATCGTATGGCGCCAGTAGAAATGAAGGAATTAATGATACAACTGCAAGAGTTATTGGATAAGGGTTACATTCGACCGAGTGTGTCTCCTTGGGGAGCACCAGTGTTATTCGTTAAGAAAAAGGACGGATCGATGAGGCTCTGTATCGATTATCGAGAATTAAACAGAGTAACGATCAAGAACAGATATCCGCTACCGAGGATAGACGACTTATTTGATCAACTGAAGGGAGCGAAGTATTTTTCAAAGATAGACCTACGGACGGGTTATCACCAACTAAAGGTACGGGATGAGGACATACCAAAGACTGCGTTTCGAACCCGTTATGGGCATTACGAGTTTTTGGTAATGTCATTTGGTTTGACTAATGCTCCGACAGCATTTATGGACTTGATGAATCGAGTTTTCAAGCCATACTTGGATAAGTTTGTGGTAGTTTTCATCGATGACATTTTGATCTACACGGAGACAGAGGAAGAACACGTCGAACATCTGAAGATAGTTTTGGAGGCATTAAGAAAGGATAAGATGTATGCAAAATTTTCAAAGTGTGAATTTTAGATGGAGAAGGTTCAATTCTTAGGCCACGTGGTAGATAAGAATGGAATCTCAGTAGACCCTGCAAAGGTTGAGGCAGTAAGTAATTGGGAACAACCGAGAACACCAACGGAGGTAAGAAGTTTCTTAGGGTTAGCTGGGTACTATCGAAGATTTATCCAAGATTTTTTTTAAATAGCAACCTTGTTGACCAATCTAACGAGGAAGACAGTGAAGTTTGTGTGGACAGACAAATGTGAAGAGAGTTTTCAAGAACTGAAAAAGATATTAAGCGAAGCGCCTGTGTTATCACTACCAGATGATATGGGAAATTTTGTGATGTATAGTGACGCATCGCACAAAGGACTTGGTTGTGTGCTTATGCAGCACAGCAAGGTCATTGTGTATGCATCACGACGATTAAAGGACTACAAAAAATGATACCCTACTCACGACGTAGAGTTAGCGGCAGTAGTTTTTGCGTTGAAGATTTGGAGGCATTATTTGTACGGAGAGAAATGTGAGATATACACGGACCACAAGAGTCTGAAATATATCTTTACACAGAAGGAGTTGAATATGTGTCAGAGAAGGTGGTTAGAATTGATCAAGGATTATGATTGTGATATTCTTTATCACCCGGGTAAGGCAAACGTAGTTGCCGACGCTCTAAGCAGAAAAGGAAGGGAGAAGTTATTTCATTTGACGACTCAGGAAGAATTGGTAAGAGAAATAGAAAGATTAGAGATAGAGGTAAGAGGACTGGAAAGGTCTGAAGAAAAATTATTCGTAATGGAAGCTCATCCGACATTGCTGGATAGAGTAAAGGAAGCATATGAGAAAGATGAAGAGTGCGAGAAAATTAGAAAGAGGATCGCAGAAAATGAAGAAGAAAGATTTCAAATGGATAAAGACGGTATCTTAAGATTTGAAGGAAGAGTGTGGGTACCAGCGATAACCAAATTGAGGGAAGAGATTTTACACGAGGCACACAATACGACGTATTCCTTTCATCCGGGAGGCACGAAAATGTACCAAAATTTGAGGCAACATTTTTGGTGGCCCAATCTAAAACGGGAAGTCGCAGAGTGCGTTAGTAGATGTATGACTTGGCAACGTGTTAAAGCAGAGCACCAGCGGCCGAGTGGTTTACTACAACTGTTGGAAATACCGGAGTGGAAATGGGAGCATATTACGATGGACTTCATGGTAGGACTTTCAGTCACATAGAAGGGATATGATGCCATTTGGGTTATCGTGGATCGACTAACAAAGACCACACATTTTCTACCGATCAAGATCCGCTATAGTTTGAATCAGTTAGCGAGTCTTTACGTAAAGAAGATTGTTTCACGACATGGAGTGCCGGTGTCAATTGTCTCTGATCGAGATCCGCATTTCACGTCCAATTTTTGGAAAAGCTTGCAAGAGAGGATGGGAACACAGTTGAGGTTGAGTACTGCTTATCATCCTCAGACAGACGGACAGAGTGAGCGAACTATACAAACGCTGGAGGACATGCTTCGGACTTGCGTGATGGACTTCAAGGGAAATTGGAACGACCACCTACCCTTAGTTGAATTTGTGTATAACAATAGTTACCATGCGAGTATCGGCATGCCACCGTACGAAGCTCTTTACGGAAGAAAGTGCAGGACGCCATTATATTGGGATGAAGTCGGAGAACGACGAATACTCGGACCAGAGTTAGTTCAACAAACCGCAGACGTAGTGATAGTGATACGAGCCAGACTAGTAGCAACTCAAGATCGTCAGAAAAAGTACGCAGACTTGCATCGACAAGACCGGGACTTTAATGTTGGCAGTTTCGTATTCTTGAAGGTATCTCTATGGAAGGGAAAAATCCATTTCGGCAAGAAAGGAAAATTAAGTCCAAGATTCATAGGACCGTTCGAGATACTGAAGCGAGTGGGCGAAGTGGCATACAATCCACAACGTGTTCCACATCTCCGTGTTGCGACCATACAAGGCCGACTACAAGCACGTGATTTCTTATAAGCCCATTCAAGTGGAGAAGAACTTGGCGTATGAAGAAATTCCTGTCCAGATATTAGATAGGAAAGAGCAAACCTTAAGAAATAAAGTTATTTCATCTGTAAAGGTACTTTGGCGTAACCACGATGTCGAGGAGGCTACGTGGGAGTTAGAAGATAGGATGGTGAGGGATTATCCCCATCAATTTGTGTAACCTTGTAGCAATTTCGAGGACGGAATTTTTATAAGGGGGGAGGATGTAATACCCGAGAATTTTTGAATATTATTAAATGAATATATTAATGAAAATGAATATTTATTTGAATATAAATATATATGTGTTGTGAGATAAGCTCATTCAAATGAATTCAAATTGAATATATAATAATTAAGGAAGAATGTGGAGTTTCTGTTAAACTCGTTGAAATGCCTTGTGTGATACGAGCATAGAAACAATAACGAGCTTAATTAAGCTTAAGTGATAAGCCTTGTGTGGCCTAATTAATTTCCTAACCTAGTTGGGTCATTGAATTAATAATGTATTGGACTTAGGATATATCCAAGCCCAACAACATTAATGTGATATGTTATAAGAATTAAGAGATGTGGCCCAATCAATTTATGTGCTAGATTAAATAATAGAGTCCATGTGCTTTAGTGTGCTTAGCCCAATTGATTTAATTTGATGTGGCCCAATGTGTAATGTATGATGATAGAAATATGTATATATATACATGTAGATATATATGTATGTAGTTGTATAATAGAGGTTGTAAAATGAAGTGTGACATTAGAATGTGAATAATTATTATATAAAACTATATGATAAAAGTAAGCTTAACTTATGTAAATTACTAAGTGGTATGAAAGAGACTTATGTGACCATGTGATAGGCATAGTACATTATGTATACTATATGGAATATTAAGTTAAAGTATGTAAATAATTGATATCCCTAATTATTTCTATGAGTAACATAATTGAAATAATAATAATGAGGTTTGTGATAATGTAGTATGTCACTATTCAATTAAATCATAATACATGGATTATATATCAATGTGTATACATGTACCCCAATGTGTTACCATGTAATGTTGTTGTGACATTTTAGGTCCATGTATACCCTAAGTGAATTTAAGCCAAGGTAAGCATATATGTGTATTAAGTGTGTAATATATAGTATTTCATTCCTTACAATGCTGAGTTCTTATTTCTGTCCCAGAATGAGTGTCCAATTCTCTCTCAAGTGAATTACAAAGGCTAGAAGCCTATTCCCTCTTCTTCTCCCAAGCTCCATTCTAGCTATCATAATTCATGGGGAGTGGGCTTCATGATGGAATGTAACAACTCCCCACTAACTATCTATTACCCATTGATTTCTTCTTCCATCTCTTAGTTTGATTCATGTTGTAAAGCATTGGTATGAGTTTTCATTTTTTCTATAAATGGGAGCTTTCCCTTCTCATTTTGATTGCTAGAAATCTGAAATTAGTTCAAGTGGAGTGAGAGGTGTTGTTGAGTAATCTGCAAATTGAAGCTAGAGTAGCATTTCAACTTCACAAAAGGTAATATCCCTTCATATGTTCTTAAATTCAAGTTTTGCAAAGTTCTTAGAGAAAGGGCTAAAATACTTGTTTGAGTTGGAAAATTTATGGTTGAAGTATGATAAAATCTGTTAATTGATGCTAGATATTGCTAATATGGTTGAATATGAAATCAACGAAAGTTAAACGAAGTAATTTGGTCAAATAACGAATCCTTAGCAAAGAGAATCACTAAATGGGTTAAACTTTGAAGAAAATGGCAAAAAAATCTTGAAATACAATATTGCATTTGATTGTTTATGTGTTTGGAATCGTTAGAATCATGCTAGGTATGTTGGGTTGCAAGTTTATGGAGATTATACATAGTGGGTATGCTTAAAATTGATGTTTGATTGTGATTTGGGAAAGTTTGGTCCGCAGCAGGGGAAGAACTTTCGAACTGAATCGGCTACGCCCGCCCCAACGGGCTTCCTATAAGCTAAATTGTCGCCCCAGCGGGGGGTGGCCAGGGAATGCAAGGGCCTTGCCGGCCTTGCGGGCGTCCTATGGTTCATTTACCCGCCCCGGCGGGGGGTGACCCGGGAACCAAGATTATGCTGTTATGTTATAAAACCTTACACCTTTTTGAAATCTAACTTTTAGCATGTATTCGCAACTTAGTTAGTTTTATGAATACATATGAAATGTGAAATCAAGATACCTTACATGCTTAACTTGTTGGTTATGAGATTTTAGTATTTGAAAACCAATTGAGTTGAAAACTCTACGACTTGTATTGTGAACTATTGAACAAACTATGATAAGATACTTTATGCCTCTAGAGATAACCGACATTTTCACACATCTAGTTAGACACGTTATAAACTACGCAAGCATGAACTAAAAGAGTTTCTAAGTAGAGAATTATACAACCAAATCTAATACATGCGAGCATGCGTAGAAAGAGGTTGTTTGGCAATGTTATATGGTTAATAAGTACTATGGTTAGTCTTTGCCATGATAAGCTCTCTTGGCTTTGTAAAATGAAGATTTATGAATAGAACTATCCATTATTGAAAGTAAATAGAAAAGACAAAACCTAGTTTAAAAATTCCTAAACATGTATGTATGAGTGCCTTAAGCTATGATACATGGCTCAAGCAATGTTTTAAGTGTTCAAGCATAGAGTGACTTTATGGAACTAAGTTTTGCCAAGGTGTTTCTAAGGTTTTTGAAACAATGTGAATTATACATCTATGATTTTAAATGTGTGTCATGGATAAACATATGTGCAATAAAAGTATGTTGATATATGTTTATAAACTTTTGAATGTTAAAGTCCAAAGGGTATTTGCAAACTATAAAGCAATGATTAGAGACTATGTTATTTGACTTTATAGTGAATTATAAACCAAACTTTTGTGCTATAAGTACGCAAAATGTGTAATGGAGTATGTAAAGAGTATACAACTAAGTTAGACGTTTATGTATGCGTTTAAACTTATATATCATATATGAGTATACGTAACTAATGAATATCCTATACTCATAACTATATTACAATAGGGATTCAAAAAGTGTTGATTTAGCTTTTCGTGGATAGACTACGCATAAGCCAAGTATCCTATCCTTGTGTTTACTTTATTCAAGGAACGTTGTAAGCAAGCTCCTAACCTTACTCTTTATTGAGAGTTCATTAAGCTTGTGCTATTATTGTAGTACAAGTAAACTTTTGAGACTGCAAGTCATGTATTATAAACTATATACTTCATGTATAAGATAAAAGTCGATTCATATTCTTCGATCTTTAAATCTTGAGATTGAACTTATAATTATTGTGATCTATGCCATTTGATTCGGCTAGACTTATATTGTTGAAAGGCGACCCAAACCAATCGATTGGTGCGGGATCTTGTATTTGACTGAGATGAACAACCTTCTTTGAAGGAAAATTATATATTGTCGGGAGACCGATGTGCGCACTTTAGTACGATTGAACGATATGCATAACGTAGAGTACTTTAGGCTGATCACCTGTTGTACTTGTTTTATTGGATTATCAGTATATTTCTGTTAATTCTAGTAGAAGTTCATAGTCCTTAGGGACTACTCAATATTCAGTTATCTTGAAATCTTAAATTGATTTAGTATTGAATCATATTCATATTATTCAGTCCTTAGCGACTGTTATCGAGAACTATTGATATTCTTGCTATCCTTGAACTATCATACCTTGCTATACCCTTTTGGGATTCGAGAGCTATATTACTCACCTTTATTGTTATATTACTTGTTGAGCAAACTTGTTGCTCATTCTTTCTTTTCCTAAAACATTTCAGTTAAGGCAGAGTAGTGCGGACCCTCAGGCACCGACAAGGGCAAGGGAAAGGCTACGGAGTAGCTTTATTTATATAGAACTTTATGATTTGTAATAAGAACTTATGATATTATGTATTAGTTAGGTTTACATATGCTTAAGGTATGCTTAAGCTATGTAATCGATGTTTAAGTTACGAGACCTTGGGATGTGAATAAATTATATGTAATCTATTCGGTAGTAGTTGTGTATTATTCCGCTGTGCAATGCGACATTTAGTCGTAATATTTATTATGGTGTTAGATATTAAAACGTGACAAACCAAATTCGAGTGACACTGTGGCGGTCCGAATTTGGGGGCGTCACAGTAGTAGTCCTCACTATTTTTGTATAATAGTGTGATAATAATTGTAACTATTGAGTATTAAATTTGAGTGTTTATATTTCGTATTATATACGATTTGTATTGACACTCACAGCTTGTATGGTCGTCCTGCTCACGACCTTTTGATATAAAAGATTGTATTTGTATTCTTTACCATGTATTTGGCGACTCAGAATGGGATGGGTGGATTGAACCTATTCTGGGGGCATCACAACAACCATCAAATCACCGTGTCGAAAATCATGGTGAACAGCAAAACTATTTCTGGCATGGGACAGCCGACGACAGAGGCGTCTTCCCAAAGAAAAGGTTCGGTGAAGGATAGATTGGGGCCATCAAAGAGCATCCACGAGCGACTCGACCCCCAAAACACCTCGGCAGGGTCCAAAGTGGGAGATCAGGGTGACATCCGGCGGAAGCTGTTCTCCACAGCCAGCAAGGATGCAAGAGATCGAAGAGGGGTAGGAGGCACACCGTCTCGAACCCAACTCCGGGAACACAAGAAGACTGCCTTGGCCCAGAAAGCAAAAGAGATGGAGGAGGCGCTAAAGGTCCTTCTGTTGCAGAAAGAGGAGATCGCCAGGTAGATGGTGTATACAGTCGAATAGGAAAACGAGGCCTCCATTCGCAGCTGCACCAGAGAGCGGGGGAGGTCTCTGGAGAGGCAACCCAGGGCGAGGCATACAGGAGATACGAGGAGAACCGAGAGCAAGCTTCGGAGCTACTCTCGCGATAAGAGCAAATATGAAGTTCGCAGACTCGGGGGACATTCGAGGGTACACTGCCCTAACATCCCTCTGTACAGCGAAAGGAGGCACCGAAGCTACTCTTGGGAGGACAGTTCGGAAGTCATCGATCGCAGAGACCGCGGGAAAAAAGTCTCTCTCGAGAAAGAAGCTCATCGGAAGGCAGAGCCATTAGAATTAAAACCTAAGGGCCATCATCATAAGAGTCCTCGACGCAACAGGGACAAATATCAAAGCCCTTCCTGGGCTGGCAGTACAGAGGATAGGGATCGGAGGGATCGAAGGGACAAAGATTCTCCGAAAAAGGATGCGACCCCAAAAATTATAGAAATAGAGTTATTAACCAAGAAGTTGAAGGAGATCCAGAAAGAGCTGGCTGAAGTCAAGCAAGTTAAGGTGAGTTCGGGCAAGAAAGCTTCACCATTCTCTGCTGAGATCATTCGGGAGAAGGCAGATCCTAGCAAGAAATTGCCTTACATAGAGAGCTATGATGGGTCGGGTGATCCATACGAAAATAGTCAGGCGTATGACAGACTGATGGACTACTATAATTACACGGATGCGGCGAAGTGTCATACTTTCATGACAACTTTGAGAAAGGATGCCAGACAGTGGATGATGACTTTGGCCCTGAACTCGATCTCATCATGGGAAGAGTTATGCGACAGATTTCATGCTAGGTTCGGGAGCAACAAGAGGAGAGGAAGACCGACTGGATCACTAACCCATGTCAGACAGCATTCCAATGAGACGTTGTGCCAGTATGTGAAAAGATTTAGAGAAGCAGTAGGTCAGGTGACAGACCTCAACGACCTCTAAGCAGTGGGACTTTTCTAGAACGGGTTGAATTTGGTGAGGACAGAGAAGTTGGTGAAGAAGCTGATTTTCAACCACCCGAAGAGTCTAGCCGAAGTGTTTGTGAAAGTAAAAGGCTTCATAGTAGTGGAAGAGGCAATGGATAATTTGAAGCGAGGATCTATGGAGAAGCCGAAAGACAAAGGCAAGGAAAAGAGAAAATTGAATGGGAACTCGAAGAGGTATGAGAATGATAGGCCAGACAGCTATCAGAAAAGGTATAACGACAATACCAGGGGTTCAGGAGGAGGTCGCCCACCTTTCCCGAGTCAGAAGGTGAACCGAGTATACACTCAGCTTAACACCGATCGGGCCACCATCCTAGAACATATGAAGAAATATCCTGGCTACCAAATGCCTCGGGATAACATTAAGCCCGGTATAGGGAACCCCACTAGATATTGTGATTATCATCAGGCTGTAGGACATGCTACGAAAGACTGCTGGGGTCTAATGGAGCTGATAGCGAAGAACATGCATCATGGTGGATTGGTTCAGTATGTGACTGGACGGGAGGCCCCGAAGGCGCAACAGATGAATAATACCCCCACTCAAGTTAACCAATAACCACAGCAGAATTAGACTCAGGGCGTTCGCCTGTGGTGGACGTTATCACTGATGGTACGATGGGGAAGTTCGCGGGTAAAAAGCGAACCAGCCCGCGAGGCGCGAAGAGATCATATCCGGGTTCAGTCATTTCATTCACTGACGAAGACTTCCCCACAGAACTGATCAAACCCCATGAAGGAGCATTAGTGATTACGGCCCAGGTGGACTCGGTGGACAAGAAGAGGATGATGATAGACAATGGGTCTTCGGTGGATATCTTGTATGCATATGCTTATCAGAGGATGAACCTGGATGGGAAGGAGATGGAGATCAGACAGGAGTCTCCCTTGTATGGGTTCAGCAATGAGCCAGTCAGAGTTATCGGAACCATTGAGCTGCTAGTAGTCTTCAGAACAGCCCCACAACAGGTGGAAATTATGTGCAGGTTTTTTGTGGTACACGTGGATTCGGCGTATAATGCAATCTTGGGAAGGCCTACTCTGACAGCCCTCCAAGAGGTAACATCGATCCCTCACTTCAAAATCAAGTTCCCTACACCACATAGAGTCTAGGAGGTAGCAGGGGACCTTGATCTGGCAAGAAAATGCTACTAGAATTCACTGATCACTTCGGGAGTAGGGGTCAGCAAGCAAAAGCAGACTATGGCGATATTGATTGAGCCTTTCACAGAAAGCAGCATAGAGCCCTTAGTCATGCCAGCGGGAGAGATCGAAGAGATAGAGCTGATACCAGGGAAGAAGGACAAGACCGTACGGATCGGGTCGAGATTGTCAGAACCTTTTCGGACAAACCTGGTAGAATTATTGTAGGGTTATGTAGATGTCTTTGCATGGGTCCCCAGTGACATGCCCGGGATAGACTTTAAGGTTGTTGAGCACAGGCTGCACGTGGATCTGACAAAGAAATCGGTTTGGCAAAAGAGGAAAATCTTTGCTCTGGAGAGGCAGAAGATAATTGATGAAGAGATCGTGATGCTTTTGGCTGCAAACATCATATTTGAGATTGACTACCCGTCGTGGATGGCTAACGTGGTATTAGTTCAGAATCAGAACGAGAAATGGCGAGTGTGCATAGATTATACCGATCTGAACAAAGCATGTCCGAAGGACTTCTACCCACTGCCATATATCGATCAACTTATCGATGCGACTTCAGGGTATGCTCTACTCAGTTTCATGGATGCATTCTCGGGATATCACCAAATCTCAATGTGTAAGGAGGATATCCCAAAGACAGCGTTTATCACACATCAGTCGGTGTATGCCTACAAGAAGATGACCTTCGACCTGCTGAACGCGGGGGCCACGTATCAAAGGATGATAAACTACGTGTTCAGCAGACAGTTGGGAAAGAGCATGGAGGCTTACGTGGATGAGATGATCGTCAAAAGCATGTCAGTGCGAGGTCATCTGAACGATTTGGAGGATTGTTTTCAAACAGTTTAGCACTATAACTTGAGGTCAAATCCAACCAAATGCACCTTCGGGCTGGGAGAAGGAAAGTTCTTAGGGTATATGATCAGCCAGAGAGGAATAGAGGTGAACCTAGAGAAGATAAAGGCTATACTGGACATGAAGTCTCCACAATCGTATAAGGATGTTCAGCGTCTGACGGGTCAGATAGCTGCTTTGAGGAGATTCATGTCTAAATCACCAAAAAGGTGTTTGCCATTTTTTTATACTTTGAAAGGGTCGAAGAATGCGAAAAGTTTCCAATGGACGTCAGAATATGAATATGCTTTTTAGGGGATAAAGAGATATTTGTCTTCGACGCCTTTGTTGGTGAAGCCCGCTCCCACTGAGCCATTGTACTTATACTTAGCGACAAGCTCGTTGGCTATGGAAGCAGTTCTGGTGCGAGAGATTGGGGGTAAGAAGCACTCGGTTTACTATATAAACCATTCCCTAAGGGATGAAAAAATAAAGTATCTGAACTTGGAAAAATTTGCTTATGCTTTGGTGATAGCCAGTCGGAAGCTTCGGCAATATTTCTAAGGTCGGTTGATAGTGGTATACACGGATCAGCCTCTGAAAAAGGTTCTGGGCAGACCAGAGGTTTTGGGAAGGCTTGTAGCATAGACTATAGAGCTATCATAGTTCATATTAGAGTACCACTCTAGGATAACCATTAAAGGGCAGGTGTTTGCTGACTTCGTGGTAGAGTGTTCGTTCTCCTAGGCAGACGACAGTTTGGTTTAGGCCAAAAAGACCGAATGATTAGTTGCAGTAGTTCAGCCAGGGCCAAATTCTTGGATATTTTATACCAATGGGTCGACCACATCAGATGTCAGTGGGGCAGGTATCATCCTAACCAGTCAAGAAGGGTTCAAAGTGCAGTAGGTGATCAGATTTGGGTTCAAGGCAACGAACAACGAGGCTGAGTACGAAGCAGTTTTGGCAGGATTGAGGTTAGCAAAGAGTCTTGAGGTACAGAGGTTGATCATCTTCAGTGACTCCCAGCTGGTTGTCAAGAAGATTTTAAGAGAGTATGAAGCTCGGGGAGAAAAGATGGTGAAGTACTTGGTGGAGGAAAAGGACCGGCTACAGTGGTTTGAATCGTATGACTTTCAATGGATAAATCGGTTAGATATTACAATAGCCGACGCGCTGGCAAGGTTGGCCACGACCGAAGCGAGTACATTCAGTGGATCGGTTTACCTAGAAGTTCTGAATCAGCCCAGTGTTCAACACACCGAGGTGATGTGTGTCGAACGGTTAACTTACTGGATGGCTCCTTATCTGGAGTATCTAGCCGATGGCATTTTACCTTCTGATCGGTTATTAGCGAAGAAGGTAAAACACATAATTTCGAGCTTTGTGCTTATAGATGGAGATCTATATCGAAGGGCTTATTCTTCCTCGTTGCTGAAATGTTTGATCCTTTCAAAGGAGGAATATGATCTTTGAGAAGTTCATGAGTCGATATGTGGCGATCACATGCCAGCAAAGTCTTTGGCATATAAGGTGCTTTGACAGGGGTACTACTAGCCTACAATATTCAAAGAAGCAACGGAGTATGTGAAGAAGTGTCTGAAGTGCCAGCTGAATAGTCCTATCACTCATCAGCCGTCGGAAGAATTATACTCAGTCTTATCACCTATTCCCTTCGCCGTTTGGGGGGTGGATATATTAGGTTCGTTGCCAAATGCTAAGGGGAGAGTTAGCTTTGTTATAGTTGTTATCGACTACATGACCAAATGGGTGGAGACCAAACACCTTCGGTTGATTACAGAACATGAGTGTTTAAATTTTTTAAAGGAATGTGTCGTATTCCGGTTCAGCATCCCTATGGCGATGGTCTCGGATAATGGTCGATAGTTCGTGGGATCGAAGTTTGAGGCATTTTTGAAAGAGTTGGGTATACATCATCGGAAGACTTCGGTAGCACATCCTCAGTCAAATGGTAAAGTGGAAGTAACTAATAGGACTCTGCTGAATGGGATCAAGAGAAGACTTGATGAAGCGAAGGGAAGGTGGCCTGAGGAATTTCTTAGTGTTTTATGGTCGTATCGAACCACACCTTGATCCACCACAAGGGATTCTCAATTCAGATTGGCTTATGGCACAGATGCTTTGGTGCCGGTGGAGATTGGGTCTACTTCTCTTCGGGTCAGTCAGTACCAAGAGGTATTCAATGAAGATGGACTTTGGGATAACTTAGATTTGTTGGAGGAGATTAGAGAAGCCTCCTTAGTGAAGCTTACCGCTTATCAGCGAAGGGTGGCCAAGCACTATAATAAACGAGTAAAACTTAGAAGGTTCGAGGTGGGTGATTTAGTCCTTCGGGAGGTGGAAGCCTCAATGCCTCAGAATCTGGGAAATTTGATGCCAAATTGGAAGGGCCTATATGAGATTATTGAGGTACCAAAGCCCGGCACTTACCGGCTTAGAGCAATGGATGGGACAAAGATCAAAAACACTTGGCATGCGGGCAGACTGAGGAAGTACTTTCAGTAGGGCAGAAGTCAGAGTCTCGGGTCTGTAATATCTCTAAGGATTATCAATAAAAGAAGCATTTTTTCTCAAACAGTGTTGTTCTATGTGTTTGTTCTGTATCTGTCCGACTCCAGGGAGCTGGCGAGATCTTTGGTGAAAGGTAGCATTCATTCAGCTCTTGGGAACGAATATTAATTTTTTGTTGAATCTATTTGGCTCGCAGAGAGAACGAGATTGCCATGGGTTCGGTTAGATTCATTCGGCACTTGGGAGCGAATGTTAATTTTTGGTTAAATCTGTTCGGCTCGAGGAGAGAATGAGATTGCCAGACGTTCGGTTGGATTCATTCGACTTTGGGGAGCGAATATTTTTTGGTTGAATCTGTTCGGCTCACGGAGAGAACGAGATTGCCAGGTGGTCGGTTGGACTCATTCGACTTTGGGGAACGAATATTTTTTGGTTGGATCTGTTTGGCTCGCGGAGAGAACGAGATTGTCAGGTGTTCGGTTGGTGTCGTTCGGCTCTTGGGAGCTAATGATATTTTTTAATAATGATTTAAATGTTTAAAATTCTTTTTTAGAATGAATATTATGGTGAAATGGTTTTTATTTGATTATGATATAAGTTAAGTTCAGAAGATTGTATGAAAAAAGATATATATTTCCATTGATAATTAACATGTACAGGGAGCTCGAATTTTACAAGACAAGTTCCTAGTCTGGTGATGAGTTTTCGTCTTTGTCTTGTTCGGAGAATCCAAGAGAGCAGTGTTCACGAAGACTTCAGCCAATTTAGCTTTGCTTTTACTTCGGCAAGCTTCATATCCTTTAGCGAACATCTAGGTTATCTCTGCACTCAGCTCAGTAGATTTGCAGTATTCTTGGATGAACTGAAGCCGTAGTTCAGTAGTGAGAATCGGTCCTGATGCTTTGTATTCGGAAAATTACTTCTCTAGAGTAGTGCACACCTAGCGAGTTCTTCTTCTTGTTTCTTCAGGTCAGCATTCTGCTGAAGAAGCGCAAGATTGCTCTATTGTAGCTTGTTGATCTCTGCTTGGTTGGCTTCAGATTTCTCCAAGAAGTTTTGACATCTTGTTTTCGTTCGGACAACCTCTTCTTTCAAGGTAGTGACCTCATTTCAAAGGATGGAGACCTCAATCTGGAGGAATTTGATGGATTGATTGGTCTTGGCATTTTCAGTTCGTTAATGGAGGAGGACAGCTTGAAGAGTTTCTTTCTCTTTCTTAGATCGCTCTTCTTCGGCGTCGCGCTCTCTCCACCTTCTGATGACACGACCCCATATAGTGTCGGCCTAAAAAAGACGCATAAAAATAAAGTAGAGCTGAAGTATAACAATACTAACAAATGTTTGAAATGAAAAAGGATTACCCTGCCCTCCTGCATGATACCGGTGAGTATGAGGTCGTTGTACAGGATATCCTTGAACTTGTAGTCATCGACGGGAAGGACGAAGTTGTCAAAGGCATCAATAGGGTAGCTGTGGGGGTCGCTGGTGAAAAATGAGCTTCGGTCTGAGTCTTTTTTTGGCGGAGAAGTTTGTTTTGAGAAAAAGGGGTGTTTGGTGTGTGGTTTCTTAGGGGGTGGTTCGAAGGAAGGATTCTCGATGTCTTTTCGTTTCTGACTTTGGGTTGTAGTAAGGTTAGGATCGGCTTCGGAGGAAGGAATGGGGGCTTCGGAGGAAGGAACTCTTAGGTCTTCACTTGACAGAGGGTTAATCTTGGCGCGTTTCTTCTTGGCACAAAGAATCTAGGCTCGTTCAGCCACCGACGGGTCAATTGTTTATTTTTGTTTAAGAGGAGCCTTTGGTGGCTCTCATATTATGCCGAACCTTTGCTGAAGGTTTTGAGATTGTGGTTTCAGCAGGGATGGATTCAGTGGTTGGTGTATTGGAAGTTTGGGCTTCGGTAACTGGATTTTTGGTAGTAGAGGCTTCGGTAGCCTTGGCAGAAGGTTTGCCCGAAAGATAGTCTTCCAGGTCCTGTCGGTCGATTGTTGTGGGTTTGATGAGGGATACCATAGAATTAAAGGACGAAGCAATGGTTATGACATTAATATTTGGTAGTTACAAAGATATAGGGTTCGAAGACTTACATTTGTGATCGTAGAGCCACGCTTGTTTGGTCAGAAAGACATAGCTCCATTCTTGCATGGGTAGCTTTGCAATTAGTTTGGTGATCTCTATTACCCGTTCAGAAGCAATGTTGTAAGACCCCAAATTTTATGAAATAAAAGTATTCAATTTTTTTTATAATTATTATTCAATAAATGGCTAAATTGATAAAAAGTTAAATTTATGGTTAATATGCGCAAAGTTTACAAAATAAGCAAGTGGTTATAAAATATTCATTTTATCGGAAAATATTCGTTCGGTCGGGGGAATATTCTTTTTGTCGGGTAATATTCGTACGACGGCGCAATCATTTGTGGGCCCCATAACGAAAAATTATCGGATGAAGAAAACGACAAGAATAAGTTTTTCTAAAAATAATGGTGTGGTTGTTACCGTTAAAACTGTTAAAATACCCGGTGGTTAAAATACAGTAATACGCGGTGTTGCACAGTAACACACAGTATTGTACAGTAATTCTAATTATTGATTCTTACGTAAGAAGTCATTACTCAATAATTGTTACAATAATTACTGTTCAATATTTTATATTATTGATTCAATAATTGCTACATTGATAATTGCATAATATTTTATTGATTCAATAATTATCATTGTACAGAATTTCACATTATCACATTATCAATAATTCACATTATTTGAATAATATTATTAGATAGTATTATTGGCAATGTCTAAGGGAGTTTTGTCTAGGAGAGGTTATTTAATTGCGCGTCAGTAAGAAAAAATCCTTATCGGAAGACCCCCTCTTTCTTGGGAACGACCTGGTTGTTAATATTGTGGTTTTGTAATATTATTTATGAATAATTAATTATTGATAAAAATGATAAGAAAATATTTATTTAATGGAGGAATTTTTAAAGAGACAATTATTGAGAGTGGATATTTTATCTTCTTCGATAAAATAATTCATTCAAATATATTATTATAATATTACATTATAAGTGTATTATGTGATAATATAATAATATAATAATAGTGATATTTTTACAATAAATTCATGGTATATGAATAAATGAGGTGGAAAAGAGAAAATAAAATTTAAAATTTTAATAATTATAAATATTTTATTATATATAAATGTATGTATATATATATATATATACGTATGTGTGTGTGTGTGTGAGTGAAGAATTGATGGGGGGAAGAGAGAGAGAGAGAGAGAGAGAGGAGAGATAATAAGTGGGAGAAAAGATGGAAAGATGAAGAGAGAAAGAAAGAAGAAAGGGAGGAATGGATGGGGAGAGGGAGAGAGAGTAGAGAGAATAAGTGGGAAATGGTGGGAGAAAAGGGGGGAAGAGAAGGAAATTGAAATTTTATCCGCATGTGAATTTCGGTCATTTTTAGTTCTGAATTTGGAAAAACTTTCTTCTACAAAGTTGTAGAGAATTAAATTTTCTATGAAATGGACATAAAATTCGTATTTTTCTAATAAAAGGACTATTTATTATGAATTATTGAAGTTTTCAAAATAAATATTTATAATTAAAATATATGGTGGGCCCCACTCTTGCTTGTAGAATGCAGGAGATTTTGTTCTAGAATGGTGGGCCCCACCCATGTAAAAAAATGCTAAAATATAAAGTGTGTGCGTGCGTAGGTGTGAAGGTGTGTGTGGGTAATATATATATATATATATATATATATATATATATATATATATATATATTTTATATAAAGTTTTTGTTTTATTTGAATATTTTATTGCACAGTAATGAATAGTAAAATCAAATTTTTTGCCGGTTGCGCCCGTGAAGAAAATACTGTTTGCCCGTGATTTTTATTTTCAAATAGTATCCTTCCATTCTCCTGTAAATAGGATGCTTAGTTTAGAAATGAAAATCACACCAGAATCAGAGAATTCTTCTTCTATAATATTGAGCATATTTCTTTTGAGTTTAAGGAAGCTTTGAGTGTAGAAAATAGTATAAGTTTTCTTTAAAAATATCTCCGTTATACCAGTCGGAATTGCTCTCTTTTTGAGGTAAGGAGTATTATTAATTTCATATTCGAAGAGATATTATTCTCGTTCAATATTCGTAAGCAATATTATTCTCATTCAATAATCGTAAGGAATATTATTTTCGTTCAATATTCGTAGGGATATTGTCTTCATTCAATATTCGTAAGGAATATTATTTTCGTTCAATATTCGTAAAGGATATTATTTTTCTCATAAATGATGTTACTTTTTTTCAATATTCATAAAGAATATTATTTTCTTTCATATTCCCTATTATGAAAGCGATAATATTTCATTTCATATACCCAAATTAAAATTTACTACGGTAAGTATTGCTTCTATAATTCCTGAAATGATCAAAAATTCTTCGAATTTTGTATTTCATCTAGTATCATTTCATTGGAATGTGGTATGAATTTTATTATAAAATTTTTACCTTTTTATGTCAGAGTTACTATTCACGTATACGGCACTATTCACGTATACGACACTATTCACGAATGCGGTACTATTCACAAAAAAATTAAATTTTCTTTTATTTGTCCAAGTTGTCTGTTATGGTTACTATCTTTGATTGTATCCAAGTTTTGAACTTCATTCTTGAATTTTGCTACACAATTGATTATTACGGAGTATTTTTAAACTTGGATAAACTAAATTACGAATCCCTAATCTTTGCCCTTTATCTCACTGGATTCGTTATTTATATTATTTTTCATCATCCTCAGTCCTAAATGGTGATATAACTGAATATCTTTGGCCTGTAGTGCAAAGATGAGTTGTTGAGTTATGAATATATTTGACCCGTAGTGCAAAGATGAGATGTTGATTTATGAATATCTTTGGCCTGTAGTGCAAAGATGAACTATTGATGAATATCTTTGGCCTATAGTGCAAAGATGAGCTGTTAATTTGTGAATATCTTTGGCCTGTAGTGCAAAGATGAACCGTTGATTTATGAATATCTTTGGTCGTAGTGCAAAGATGAATGATTAATTGTTGAATATCTTTGGTCGTAGTGCAAAGATGAATTGATTAGCATGATTATGAATAAGAACTGTGATTTGGTATAACCATGATCTTTGGTGTTTCAGGTAAAGACAGGTGATGAATATTACCTTCGTCCTGGGTCCGAAGAGGAATTTAGCAACACAATTATGATTATGAAATATTCACATGATTATGGATAGGAACTGTTGATTGATGTTACAGGGATAAAACATTGTGGGTGGACTTTTAACATGGAGAATATAATAGACATTATGGTCTATTTGACTCTTCTAATGGATTGTTCGTTCCGCTGTAACTATGGTTGAAAAGTTTTATCATCTACCATATATTATAAATCTCTGATTTATTACTGATGAAGACTATTGATAATTTAATTATCTTTAGTCATAATATTCTTTACTGGGCTAGTTGAGCTCATCCTTTTTATCTATTGTCCTCTTCAGGGAATGAGAATGTTACAGGAACTAGTCGGGAAACAGTGTGATGGTCATAGTAGAGCAGTTTTAGTCCTCACTATTTTTGTAAAATAGTGTGATAATAATTATAATTAGTGAGGACTGAATTTGAGTGTTTATATTTCGTATTACATACATTTGTATTGACACTCACAGTTGTATGGTCGTATTTCTCTCGACTTTTTGTTATAAAAGATTTGTATTTGAGTTTCTGTACCATGTATTTGGCGACTCAGAATGGGTTGGTATTGAACTTATTTTGGGGGCGTCACAAATGTCGCCCAAGGAAACGTTCAGTAGCTTATGAGAAGCCCAGTTCGGCAGTGTATGGGTTTCTGGCCCTCGGACAAAAAACCAGTCTCTATGTCATCCTTTATTGCTAGAAGGGGCATCCATCAGAGAGTGTCTCTCTATCTTGCTATTGGGTCTATTCAAATATTTGCTGAAGGCTTTAAAGCCTGGTTCACGCGAACTTGCCAGCATGAATAGAGAAAAAAACAGGTCGATGGATGGGGACACTTCGGCCTCGTGGCAGAAGGCGATGAAGGCGATGATGTTGATGTATGAGTTCGGAACCAACTAGCTAAAGCTGATGCCGATGAACCCAAGGAGGGTCAGAACGAAAGCATGGAGAGGAAACCGAACTCCTTTCTCCAGCAGAGTTATGGGTATGGCAGTCCAACCGTTGGTTTGGTGGTACATCCGATCGGTAGCAGTGGGTGCTTTCAGCTCGTGGGTGTCAGGGATCTGGTAGTGTTCGCGGATAACTCCCAGATCTGAATTAGTGAGTAGCGAAGGGGTGTTGGCATGAGAGAATTTGATCTCGTCGGAATATTCTCATTGAGATTTTTGGGAGTCTGTTTTAGATGAAACGGTGGTTTGGGTAGAAGCTTGACTGGTGGTGTCCATGGGATGGAGTCAGTGCTGATTGCACTGGGGAAGGGGTGTGAGGAGTGGAAGAGGTGGCTGTGGTGTTTACGGTTGGGTCTGGAATGGTGGAAATGGGGATAGCGATGATAGGCTCGATGGAGGAAGGAGGAAGGTCGTTCAAATTAGGGGAAGTTGTCATTGCTTGAATCTTGAAGAGTTGCAGGTATGGAGTTTTTACAGGAAAGAAGGGGTTCTTGGAGAAGGAGAAAGTATTTTGAAATCGGTAAAAGAAATGATTGTGATGGTGGGGAGGTTTTGTTATGTCTTTTCGGAGGCTGCCCCGGAAATCGAGAGACGGCTCATTAATGGGGAAGATGATGGGGCATGTGAGAAGTTGAGGGGTTGATAGGCGGTTTGGTTGCTCCAGTCTTGTAGGCTGTGGGTTGTGTAATAAAGGCTGTTGGGCCATGATGAATGGGCTGATGTCGGTTGGGTCACTCCAACGGCTCAGCTGATGGGTTGCAGTTGGTGGATCGGTTCGACCTAGTGGCAAGTGGGTTGAACAGTTTTTTTTTGTATGATTGGGTCCATAATTTATATACTCTTCCATTAAATGATTCATTCAATGGAAGACTGGGTGGCAATGTTGGGTCCCGAATATTTGGGTCAAGGACTTGGTTTGGGTCTTGACCATATTGGGCCAGTTTGAGTCCAGACAGGAGAATACTTGGAGATACTCCTAATTATATGAGAACTCTAATTATGGGAAGAGGAGTTGGATATTGATTTAACTTCCTAAATTCTAAGAGATTTGGTGCAATCCTAATATGGAAGATATATGGGGGAACCCTAATCCAATTTAAAGATGGATTCTAGCAAGGATGTGAGAACACTATAAATATATGGCTTTACCCTGATTCTAAGGTATACACATTATTATTACTTTTCCAGCACTAGAGCATTAAGCATCCATTGTTAAATTTATTCAGCATGTACTTATTCTCACACCGGTATTATCCCTCCGCGGCTTAAGCCGTCAAGCTTTTGGTGTTTACCCGTTTTTGTGCAGGATTGGACGCGCTTTGGTAATTGGAGCGCGTGTACGAATCTTGGCGTTAACAATTTCAACATTAGTCTTTTGGATTATAAATTAACATATATGGAGATATTAAAATTTGATTATTAATTATATATGTTACATTATAACTTAAAATTTATTTATATATTAAATGTACAAAGGGTGTTTTAAAATAATTATACATATGGAAGAAGAAGCAGGAGAAGATGAAGCGAGAGTCGGCATGCCTAGATTGCTAAGATATCTAAGTTGGAATTGAAAATGTAACACCCCCTTTCCGAAATAGAAAGGGAGGTTACTCAAAACACAACAAAACTGAACGAAAGCTCTATGCCACGAAAGAATAATATTTATAACCAATAAATATCAAAAGATTAAACCAGAATAAATGCCAAACTGGCCCAAACCATAATTTGAAATAGTTATTACAACTCCAAATAAACCAATCTATCAAGCCTAAACAGAATATCTAAATCATTAGATCAAATGGAGCTCTCATCACACTTGCCCTTGATCCCCCTGATTACCTGCCGGAAGAAAAACACAGCATGAGCCAAATGCCCAGTACGGATATAGAATACAAAATAGAGAACTGAAATAACTAACTCAATTAATAAACTGAACTGAACCGAAACGAACAAAACTAACACAATGAAATAATAGGCTGAATCAAATGGCTGGGTGTTATTTCATACCGAGCTCAAAACAAAATAAAAATATACCTTGCCACACAGGCAAGTCAAATAATGCCACACAGGCAAGTCACACACATTGGACCGCGAATCCAAATGTATGTAAAATTAAAAGACGTGTTTGGCACAAACATCGCCACTCCGCAGAACAAAACAGAACAGAAAACTAGGGTCGACCCATACGCCTCCCACAACAAACACCAAATGGCCAACTCCCACTAAAGCACAAAACGAAGACGTTGTTGACTGATCACACCGCCACGGAAGGTGTCATACCTCGATGCCAAGAGGACATGCTTGTGGTACCCCCACAGGTGGTTATAGCTCAGGTATACCCTACGGTACATTCTAACAAAATATCATGTCACAACACATGCGACACAATATCAAAACAAAAGGGTTCTAATAAGTACATGTTAAACTGAAACGAATTATCAACACAAGTCTCCAAAATATATTACATGCACTTTTCTACAAGGATCGAAATAAATATTAAACATGATACACTAGATCAAGAGTACGAACACGAGTTCTAAATATCAATACCAAGACGAAACTATTTCACAAGAGTTTGAGAATGAACAATTATGGGAAACAATAACCAATTTTCGAAACGAAAAACAAAACGAACAAATTAAATTTAATAAAAAAATCGCTGAAGGAGTACGGAATCCGTACCTGGATTAAGTAATGTAATACCCAAATTATATTCCAAATATAATTCCTTAAATTCCCTCCGTCTGATCTAATAAAATAAAATGAAACTTTATAACAATTTTAATCATCAATACACAATATTGTTAAATTATTATTAAGTAACTTTTATAACTATCTCGGTAAAATTAATTAGTTTAAATTAATATACATAACTTACAATTTTATTTACTAATTCTGTTTATAAGTTTTAATAATTCCGTTTATATATATATATATATATATATATATATATAAACCGTCCATAATCATCACCTGCAAAGGTTGCAGGCAGCAAGTTATATATATATTAGTACATTAATGATATCATTCACATATATATCTTCCACCACGTGAGTATACTGACATTAACAAGTCTCAATAGTTTTATATGTATTCTGACTATTCTCCAATTCTTAAGTTCTCATACAATTGTAGAACATAATTACATCATTCATAATAAATTACTTACCGTAACAATTAACTATTGGAATATCGCCGCCCTTTTTCTCCGTCCTCTTCGACACCGCCTGCTCCTTTTCTTCTGTTCTTTTACGTAACAAAACTAGTGCGCAGTAAAATTAGGTTTTACTTATTATTTATATATCTTATTATTTCTCTAAATTTTAATAGAATTTTAATATTAACCAAATATAAATTAGACCCA
This sequence comes from Panax stipuleanatus, assembly GCA_020205555.1. Classification (NCBI taxonomy): domain Eukaryota; kingdom Viridiplantae; phylum Streptophyta; class Magnoliopsida; order Apiales; family Araliaceae; genus Panax; species Panax stipuleanatus. The sequence goes on along the minus strand of CM035126.1, from coordinate 56,526,547 downwards.
ATAAATTTTTAAGGCCCAATTAAAATATTTAAACAAAAACTTTAAAATATTATTTATTTATTTATTTATTTCTGGGTATTACAGAAAAAAAATAAAAATCGATCAAAATCAATTAACTGATTTGGGTCTGTTTTTTCTTTTAAAAATTATGAATTTAAACTTTAACCAATCCAAATAATTTAAAGTTTTTAACCAACCCAAATAATTCTAGTTAATATAAGTTGAGAATTGATTTATAAACCAAATTGTCAGGTCTAAACACAATGCATTCAAATTCAAGTGTTGTGTTTGGTTGGTAGGAATAGAATGGAATCGGTTGGGCTGGGAATGACCATTCCTTATGAAATGACTTAAAATATGTTTGGTTAGTCTATTGGAATGACCATTCCATTCCTTTAGTGATTCCCTTCCAAATCTAAAAGCTATTTGTCAATTCTTTCTAAATAAGTGGATTTATTTCATTTCTAGGCCAACCTCCTTCCATTCTTCTCTTGGCTATTATTATTATTTTTATTTTCCTACTTTTTTTTTATGCTACTTCATTTTTTTTTACAAAAACTTATATTTATTTTATTTTGAACTATTTTTTTTATATTATTTTCAGACTAATAATTTTTTGACTAATTAGAGTCAAAAAATATGTTTATAAAAATATTCATATTCTATTTTTATAAATAAAATAATACATACTAATTTTTATTTTATTAGTAAAAAAATGTATACATCCCGCCACCCCACCCCCACCCCCACCCCCACTCACACTCAAAAAAATAATAATATTTTTTGATTATGTATACCCGCCCACATCCCTCCACCCACCCCCACCCCCACACCCACACCCACCCCCACACCCACACCCACAACCCCCCACAACCCCCCATCCCACCACACAAAAATTAAAAAAAAAATATTTACTGATTATATATACACTCCACCCTACCACCCCCACCCCAAGCCCCGCCACCCCACCCCCTCCCCTCCCCGACTCTCACTCCCACAAAAATTTTAAAAAATATATTTACTGATTAAAAAAAATTACCCCCCTCCCCCCTCTCAAAAAAAATAATATTTACTTAATAATATAATTACTTATTTAAAAAAAATTAATTAATTTTTCATTATTTTTTGATGTATAAATAAGTTTAAATTAGGTTATTATTAGTAAGGGTATAATAGTTCAAATAATATTTTTTAATCTAATCATTTAATTAATTCTGCATGAGATTATTTTAAGTTATTCCATGAATAATTCCATAAAAAATAAACATGTGACTATAGAACTATTTAATCCTAAGATTAATAGTCTTGAATTACAATCTCATTGATTATAATAACGGGATTATAATCCTTGCAAACAAACATGATCCTAAAGTAGAAAAGTGATTTTATTCCTGAAGGAATGAATGGACAAACCAAACATAAAAACGAGAATGACCATTCCATTCCTTTCCTTTCCTTGAATCATTCGATTCCTTAAGTCATTCAATTCCATATATGTCAAAGAATGGGAACCAAACATAGCAAAAGTTTTACAATCACCCCTTGGGAAAAATAATCAATTTCCGCATAACAGAGCTAGTAACTTATAAATTACGACTGCAAACAAAACTAGTTATAAAACAATAAGTTAGCTTAGAAAATAACAGTTTTAATTTATTTATTTTTAGAAAAACTCATGTACATCAAACAAAGAAATATGCCCTAAATATTCCGCTAGTAAGAGTTTTACTATGACTACAAAAAAAATCTTACAAAAACAAACTTACAAAATAATGTGACAAAATATAATTAATTGATGTGATAATAATCAAACACAACCAACCACATTATTTTGTATCCATCGTTTGTAACAATTTATTTGTCATTAAAGTACTATTGTAAGAATTATTAAGGAAGACCAAAAAGTAATTACTTTTGGACTCTTAGATCTCTTAAAACAAAAATATATTTTTTAATCCTAGTTTTCATCACCTCTAATCATTAAAACAGTTGTCACATGTTAAAAGAAAACTACATCACGTGTTTAAATACCATTAAAAATGTCGACATTTGGTAATAATATAGAACAAAAAAAAAGAAAAAAAAAGGACTTGACCAAAGTGGTTATACTAACCGAATTAGAACATCTCCAAGAATAGTACTGTCTTTTGTCTCATAATAAGTGTTTTTTTAGTTTAAATCACATATACCAATACACAAATTAAAATGACAAAAATATCCTTAATATATTTTCTTTATTTTATTTGAGACTTTTTTTAATTGTCTTTTGATCTCTCTTTCTTCAACTTTTCAACTTCCTAATAAATACGCAATAAATACGCATAAGAGCTCATATGAAAAAATATTGTAAAAATTGTATTGGAGTTGTAATACATCACTTATTTTGAAAAAAAATATTGAGCCTAAAAAATCACTTATTGTGAAACGGATGTAATAGTAAAAAAAACTCTTCAAATTAAAATTTGTTAACCTACGTAGATTTTGAAGAACATTATTTGCTACTTTCATATTTTGTATCTCATCAGTCTCCTCAATTTAATGGACTGTACATCAAACACATCAAGCGTAATAAATATTTTTAGCCTTTAATTATATATTTGAAGAGTGAAAAGAAAGTTACAGATTTGAAAAACTTTAATTGTAGATTTGAAGAGTAAGAATGAGGTTGCAGATTTAAAAAATGCAAAAGAGATTGCAAATTTGATAACTAAAATTGAAGAGACTGTTGAAAATGATTTTTCTGATGTAGCTCACCTATTTGAATATTCCAAAGTAATTGGAGAGACTGTTGGATATGATACGAAAAAAGCTACTTACGATGAATGCACAATATCTTATAGTTCTCATACCACCTTTTAGAATGATAGTATGTATGCGACCGCAGGGCAATTAGAGTTCTCTAGTAACACCCTGGTCACCCTGGTCATGACTCATTCCCTTGTCGAGGAAGGGGTTCCCAGCCAAACCCACTGCCTCTAGCCCTCTCCTCCCATATCTTCTCCACTTCCTCAAACACAAACGCAACGACAGCAATACCAGCCAGTATCAAGAAAGTTGAACCAGTTCCTAAAGAATCCGCGATTGAAAGAAAACTTTGTGCAACTATCAGATTTGATACCCAAGTCACAGTAGCTCACATTCCTCCACAGATTCCTCGATACGACTGCGGATATATCTCCGAGTTTACTGTCCACGGAACAGGTCCCATTCCAGGTGCAAAGAAAGAAATATACATGGCTAGACCCAAAATTGCAACCCAGCCATAATATGCATTAGTCGAACCAGATGATTCGAGAAAGAATGCCGTAGCGAGGAGGAAGAGGGACAGGATTACTCCGGATAAGCTACTCAGGGCTAACTTCCGACGCCCATATTGGTCAATTAGATATATGCCTACTACTGTACCAATAGCATTCATTAGTGCAACAACGAGAGATAATAGAAGTGCTAACTGATTTGAACTGAAGCCAGCCATTTGAACAATTGTTGGGCTGTAGTACATCACTGTGTTGATCCCTGTGAACTGCTGAAATGCCTGCAAATTCAAAATTGATGCACACTTGGATTCTAATTTCGCATCTAACTGAAGTAGGCACAGGGAACACATTGATGCAATTTTAACTGATGATGGACAAAATACAAACATTTCCGGACAAAAATATAATCGATTAAAGTTATTTTTCGAGCATTTTCAGTGACAAAAATAAGATTCAGAAGCAACAATCTTCGAGGGACAAAGTAAATTTTTAAAGGAGTCTACCTCAACAAAATCAATCGCTCATAGACGATGGAACTCAATAAGTTCCATTTAATTTTAACATTCAGTTTCTTTTCTTTTAGTTTTTCACTGATGGATTCTGTAATCTTGCAGTTAATTGCAATCTGAGCTCTCTAATATCCGGTTCCACCTATTCCTTGCCAGAACTAAGGCATCACGATATCTTTGTAATCATCCACTGCAGCAATCCTTCGGTTTCGTATGTGGAGAACATAACAAGTTAAAAAACATAAATCATATTCCCTGTGTAAAAGTACACTATCTTGACTTTTTAATGTCAATTTGGGATATTTTCACGGTTTAAATGAATAAAATTATGAATATTGTAAACTATCTAAAAATCACTACCACTTGCAAAAGTTATTATTTTCAAAAGTTAGAATGAATTGCATCAATTTTAAATTTGAAAATATTTCAAATCTACTTAAGTATATAAAAGCACACTTGATTTTGGTCCTGATTGTTTTGGTACTAATTTGTTCTCAACTTGATTTTGGTCCCTAGTTGTTTTGGTACTAATTTTGGTCTGAACTTAACAATTACTTCTATTAAGTTTGGTAACTAATAGACACATTAAAGCTATGTTTGTTTGCAAGCATAACACTTGGGATAGGACTATTAATCCCAAATGACTTGTTTATTTTTAAATTTGAGCTTGGGACTATTAGTCCTAGGATTATAAAATAGCTTAGGAGGTGGGATTATTTAATACCATCTCCTACCTGGTATTATAATCCCTACCATTTGGGATTAAAAATTGCTAGACAAAATTACCCCAAAATCTTTTTCTTAATATCATATTCTATACTTTCCGTATATCAGTCGATCTATTTTTTAAAAATAATATTTATTGATTATGTATACACCCCCACTCAGCACACCACCCACCCGCCCTCCACCGCCTGACCCACTCCAAAAAAATAATATTTATTGATTATGTATACACCCCCACCTCGCTCACCTCCACCCGCTCAAAAAAAAATAATATTTACTGTTATATACACCCCACCCCACCCCCACCCCCACCCCCACCGCCCACCGCCCACCGTCACTCAAAAAAATAATATTTTTTGATTATGTATACACCCCAACCCCCACCCCGCTCACCCCACCACCTCTCCCCACCCCAGCCCCCCATCCCCCACCCCCCACCTCACCCCACCCCACCCCACTAAAAAAAAAAATATTTATTGATTATGCATACCCCCACCCCACCCCCCCCACCCCACCCCACCCCACCCCACCCCCCTAAAAAAAATAATATTTATTGATTATGCATACCCCCATCCCGCTCACCCCTACCCGCTCAAAAAAAAATAATATTTACTGATTATATACACCCCACCCACCCTCGCCACCCCCTACCCCCCACCGCCCATCGCCCACCGCCCACCACCACTCAAAAAAATAATATTTTTTGATTATGTATACACCCCAACCCCCACCCCGCTCACCCCACCCCCCCACCCCCTCACCCCCTCACCCCCTCAAAAAAATAATATTTACTGATTATGTATACTCCCACCCCCCGCCCCCGCCCCCGCCCCCGCCCCCGCCAATATTAAAAAATAATATTTACTTATGTATACATCCCCACTCCGTCCCGTCCCACTCCGCCCCACCCCTACCCCTACCCCTACCCCGCCCCGCCCCGCCCCGCCCCACAAAAATCAAAAAATAATATTTACTGATTATGGATACATCCCCACTCCGCCCAGTCCCCACCTCGCTCGCCCGACCCGACCCCCCCAACCCCCTCCCCCCCACAAAAAGTAAAAAACAATATTTACTGATTATATATATATCTCCACTTCGCCCCGCCCTACCCACACCCCCCCCCACCGTCCACATCCCCAACCACCCCCACCCCCCCCACCCCACCCCACCCCACCCCACCCCACCCCACCCCGACAAAAATTAAAAAATAATATTTACTGATTATGTATACATCCCCACTCCGCCCCGCCCCGCCCCACCACCCCAAAAAAATTAAAATTTAATATTTACTGATTATGTATACATCCCCACTCCGCCCCGTCCCCCCCCCCCACCCCACCCCCACCCCCACCCCCACCCCTCCACCCACCTCTCAAAAAAATAATATTTACTGAATAATATAACCACTTAATTAAAAATTTTAAATTAATTTTTTATTATTTTTTGATGTATAAATAAGTTTAAATTATAGTTTAAAATATGTTATTATTGGTAAGGGTATAATAGTCCAAACGATATTTTTTTAATCCAATCCTTTAATTAATCCTGAAAAAAACAAACATAACATGGGATTATTTTAAGTTATCCCATGAATAATCCCATAAAAAACAAACATGTGACTAAGATTATTTAAACATAGGATTAATAGTCTTGGATTATAATCCCATGAATTATAATCCTGGAATTATAATCCTAAAAAACAAACATGGCCTAAAGGTCTTATTTTCCTAAATGCTTCTTATTTTCTTCTTCTTCCCCTAATTGTTTGATTAATTGTTTAAGAATATTGAATTTTACTAAACTTTGGTGAAAAGATTTACTTTCTTTCTTTTTTATTATTAGTAATATTAAGGGACTCCCTATTATTATTATTATTATTATTATTATTATTATTATTATTTATTTTGGTTTGAATGAGATGTTTCCAGGTTTTGCATTGCAAGAACTGCGATTTTTCTTACAATATAATAGGTGGGATCTGCACGGGATTGACTGCTAGTTGACTATAAAAAACTGATCTTTTATTTTGGAATAAAAGGAGTATTATCTTCTGACACAGTAAGTTTGTCCGGTAGTGCCAACTGCCAACCTAGATTGATATTTGAAAAGACTTGGCTGAGAATTTAAACAAAATTAGAGGTGGAAGTATCAAACTTGACAATTACTAACTTTGTTCTGAATTATAAAATCAATATGACTTTTTAAAAGTCAATTTCAAATATTTTCAAATCCAAAATTGACATGAATTCATTCTGTTTATGTCATGAGTATCATAAACTACCCAAAAAATACTATTAATTATAAGATTTATTGTTTTCAAAACTTAAATGAATCATGTCAAGTTTAAAATTGAAAATGTCTCAAATTAATTTTTAGAAAGTCAATATTAATCTTATAATTCGGAACGGAATGAGTGTTATTTAACTACTCCCACCAGAGCTTTCAAAAATGAAAGATAATAACTATTAGCTTTCAGACGACTCTGAGCTGATACATAAAGCAAAAAAACAACAATTGTTAAAGGATCATAACCATTTTGAAGCTAAAATATTTTGGATTTTGGGTGAAGTCACATTCTTACCTGAAGTCCAGCTCCACCCAGAAATGCAATTCTAATTTCTTTTATTCTAAAAACATCCCAGTAACTAACAGCATTCGTTCTTTGCCGTTCTGCCTCTAACGCAGAAGCAAGTTGATCAATCTCCTTCTCTAACCATAAAGGGTTGTAAATTTTAGAGAGAACAGAAATGGCTTCAGATTTTTCCTTCTGCGTGTTAAGAGAACCTTTGTTATATACAATGATTGAAAAGAAAACATCCGGAGAACAGCAATGTTCATTGCAAATAAAAGAAACACTTTATACCTTCATGTAAAGCCAGCGAAGCGACTCCGGTAAGAATAGCATAAGCGAAAACTGAATAACAGCTGGCACAGCAGCTACTCCAAGCATCCATCGCCATGTCCCTGGAAGCTGCTCAACCATTCAAAAACAAATATTCGCATGAGAAATACTCATATAATGTAAAACATTATAAGAGATGATCATTGTTCATGAACATAATCTTTAAAACAAAAAACTCTCACAGTGCCACGTATAAGCAAGAAAACTTGTGATTTCATAAGAACCACGTTGATATTTAATTTACTAGTTTATAAGAATTTAGAATCGCAGAAAGTTACAAGAGTAAATGTAAAAATTCTTACTATTGCATCAAATAGATATTAATATACCTTGTGAAATCTAACTGGTTTTGATGCATAATGATTCTTTCAAATGTTGAACGTGAATAAAGAAAAGGAACTGCGAGAAAGAAAAGTCGTACAGTCAATATCTGATGATTTTTGTATTTGAAATGGCATGATTGAGCAAAGGCAAAAAATCTTACTTCTATTGTCCTATACAGGAATACAAACCTATTATAATGTAGAGCAGTTTGTTCCACTAAGGTGGCAGTAAGGCCTTTTTATTGTACAAAAATATTCACATATTAGCTCCCAACAAATGTTTTATTAATGCAAAGCTTGAAACTTCCTGATGCTACAAGATAAGCTATTCAGTGTTACAGAATTAAACTCCACAAAATTTTGCCCCAAATTACATAGAACTTACATACCTATCCCCTTGAAAAGTATGACAGTCAAATAGTATTCTTATAGGCAAAACCATTGCAGATTTTAAAGTTCTGGTGTTCGAGTTTTAACGGTATAACTTCCTACTTCTATCACTATAATATATTTTGATTTTTTACTTCATAAAAATAAAAATAAACTAGAAATAAAAAATAAAAAAAAGAAGATTAAAAAAGGACCATTTAACCCAACATTTACTGTTAGATTAGGAATTATTACAGAGAGATGACACTGTAAGGAATGCATGAAAACCACTAATTTGAAATGCCATCATCCATATTTCTAAATGGCTTTGCAATATGACCCTCATGGTGACTCAGGGGAAGTGCACATATATCATCAGAGATCACACACAGACACAGTTACTGAATATGAAAAATAAAAAATAACAAAAATTTGACCTCAGTAAACGCAAGATTTATGAGGTACGAAAGAAACTGTCCACCAGTAATCATAAGCACATTAGTGCTCACAAGACCACCCCTTATTTCTGATGGGGATGATTCAGCTATATACATGGGAGCAGTCACAGATGCCACACCCCACACCCAAGCCAACCACGAGCCGTCCAAATATAAGAATATATGGATTTGGAGCAACTGCCATTCCAATGGATCCAAATGCAAAGATAACATCGGCAAGAATAGTGGTTCTTTTACGTCCATAGACATCATTTATCCACCCACCAGCCGCAGCTCCAATAATTGCACCAACCAAAGCCATGCTCACAATAGTTCCCTGCGAAATCAAAGAGAAAAAAATTATTACCCGTAGAAAAAAATTCATACAGATGACGACATTTTTAATTATTAATAGAAGTTATACAAGAAATCTGACATTTTATAAAGACGCAGATAGAGAAAAAACATACGGGAATTGAAGACTGTAATCCTGTTTTTACGAGTTTGAAACTGTTAATTTTTTAGCTTTCCAATTCGTTAATTTATTGGAGGATGAAATTTTATTTTTCACATGATTGAAGTGTTATCTTTCACATTCATGCTGAATGGTATTAAAGATGAAAGGCAGAACAGAACAATCTGACGGAAAAGCCACCACAATTTTTAATATAAAGAAAAGCACAGAATGAATCATGACCAGCAATTACCCCAAAATGACTTCTCCTCGCTTGTCATTGGAATTAAAATAACCACATTACCATTTATCTGGTACCAATAGTCACAATCAACACCACATCGGCTCGTTAAGACCATAGGTAATCTTATTTACAGCTTCTACTCACATTCAATTATAGCTGATAAAAATTAAAATTTCCGAAATTCTTGATAACTTCGAGGGAGAAGTTTGTGACTCCTTGACAAACAAGGAAATCAATCCCTGCCTTATGGAAGGGAATTTATGACATATTGTTATTTTAGCGTGCACCACCAAGGTACATACGAGTCTCTTCATTAAAAAACTTCTTAAATAGTGTATGTCCATAAAAGTATCCCAATCAGTGGTGAACCACATAAAAGTTCTTGGCTTCAGTTCTATTTGATACTTTTGTTTCAGCTTCTGCATGTTTAGCAATTACACATACTATGCAGTTGCACTTCCAGCAAGAATAAAATTATCTTCCAATGTCTTTTGCCAGTCCATTATCTCGGAAGACAAATAACAACTCCATATGGACCATATTAAATGCAAGAATTAGTTTCTAAACCTTTTTTTTTCCTTACATTGTTCACTATGCTGCTCGTATGTTATCCATTAATTAGTTGGAACTTGTACCTTCAAGAAACTACTCTGCTTGACTGCCTCAAACTCGTCACGGATATAAAGAAGGGCACCCGATATAACTCCTGCAAATAATTTTATATTAAATAAAAATGTTTTTCAGAAGAGGACTGAGATGCATATTAAAAAAAATCAATAGAACAAAAGGGGAAAAACATGGCTAACTATAATTTATTTGCATCAGAGTTATAAGAATTTTGGAAAGAGGGGCAGTGGTCATACAAAAAATACTAACTAAAAAAAATCTTACAGAGCGCATAGCGGTATAAGAATAACGAGAAAAAAAAACCCTTATTCTTGCAAGAGGTCTCCTCGTGCCCACAATTTCTCACAATAACACTGACAACAACTAATTTTCAGAAAATAAAAATTAGGGTATTAAAAATAAGAAAATTATCTATGTGAGATAATTTTTCTCTATACAGTTTATTTTATTCCACAGTATTAGTTCTACAGTACTTTCTTCTTCTTTAGTTTATTCTTTAGGGACCGAAGAGGAAGAGGAATGGAATTGTGTAACTACACATCTGTAATTCATCACTGAACTATATGGACACTCCTGATCATCGACAAAAGTTCTCATCAAGAAAGAAACGTTTACAGCATCCATTCGAAAACCAATTGGAAGGGAAGATGCGAGCAAGTCCTGATATCAGTCTTAAAGGCGTTTTGACAACCAATGTGGGACAAGCTATCAAATTCTTCCTCGAATGCAATCCCCACACATAAGAAGATGCATGACGACAACACAAACAATACAGACAGGTAAACAAATTCAAACTACTGGAAAGAAACTCCCTTTCGATACGAATGCAAGTTCAGCTGTTGCCTAAAAAACTAACTATAGAAAACTTAATCTTGTGAAAAGACCAAATCTAAAGCATTTACAAAAAGCACCACATCGCTAAACAAGATGACTACTACTACAATGTGAAACAAAGTAAAAAAGCCATGTATCCCCAGTTTATATCATACCTGTATCATAGCCGAAAAGCATGCCACCTAGCCCAACAACCACAGTCAAACCCAATAGATATGAATTGCCAGAATAAGACTTTTTCCCATTATCCACCTCTAAACATCCTGAACTCCTCGGCGATGACTCAAATGTCATAATCACAATCTTCTTTACTTTTTAGCATAAAAAATAGGTAATATCCACCGTCACATGGAGACTCCTTATCGCCAGTAAGAATGTGTGACAACGCAGATATGCCACCAAATTCTATTCCCACCTACCCACGATACTGATATCAATTTTCTAGACCAGAGAAAGGCACGACTAATTATATAAAGGCAAGCAATTTAAATTCGTGACTTGTTAGTTGGTTGATGGATCTATCACCAGAAAACCATTAGGAACCAACACAAAAATCCCTGGAACCTCTTGAATGTAACAGGAATCAAGTTACTCACATTCATACAAAGCAAAACCATGCATACAAACTTTTCTTCTTTTTTCTTTACAAGTTAACCATGCCTAACAACCAGTTTTTAATCTTCCTCCTATTGAAGATCGGAATGGGCGATCAGAAACCTATAAATAGAGAGGATTGGCAGATAAATTTGAGTCATATTCTGAAAGTTTTAAGATCTACTACGCAGTTAGAGGAATTTTTAATAATAAAATAGGAACTTTTATGGGAGATTAGATTATCAGAAATTCCCTAAAAATCTTCGAATTTTTCCAATTCCTAAGAATCACAAAAGCATTGGCGGTTGAAAATGGGGGAACCAAGATGAAAGGTAGGAGCTTGATTCAAATGACTATCTTAAGGAAGTGAATTTGCTTTATAACATAGCCTGAATGACCTAAAAATAGACTGTCAAAATTTCCATTTTGGGATGTCCTGAAAAATAGCAAAGTTAAACTACAAAATAAATGTTTACTGGGGAGTGCAAACTACCATTTTAACCTCCTCTTTAACATGAAAACAAAATGGATCCCCTACTTAGTTTTCCAAAATCAGTGACTAGATATATTTGTAATTAGCCATAAAGTAGGTTATCCTATTTCCTACTTTCATCCATCTCTCTCCAGTCCTCGATGTGCTTTGTTACTTAGGAGATAACAGAAGTGAGAGAAGAGAGCAAATTTAAGCTGCTTATTTCACATCTAACTAGAAAAGGAGAACAGAAATTAGAGTTTTCTTACCTCCACCCTTCTTTTTCCACTTACTTTTTTTATGTTTTTTTTTTAGAGAGACATATACTCAATTAAAGAGGCATATTCACTTGATGATATAAAATAGATTTGATACATGCACCAATTTTATTCAATGATATGTAATTAAAATATAAATGTGCATTAATTACTCTCTTAAGTGGGTTACAATTTTAGATAAAATCTCTTAAATGGGGCATATATCATATTAGTTGTTTCTTAACTGAATCATAGTAATGAATGTGTCCTTTTATTTATCAACATTTATATAGTTAGTAGCACAGTACAGACAAAGAAAAGACATGGAGAAGTAACAAAAATCTCTATAAACAAATAAATCAGATGAAACTTGGACTAAAATATTAAAACTAAAACTAATTCAAAATTGTAGAAGTGCGTAAATTATAATTAATAGGAAAATCCAAAATCTATAGAACCAATTTCAGCAAATGCAAGAAGAGCACTGAGCACCAGGCATTTTTAAAAGTGTATGGAGAAATTTCTCTCATATACTTGGTCTAACTCAAACATACTAGTCTAATTACTAGAGGTTGCTAAAAGTTTGAAATATCCATGTATTATTTTAAATAAACTTCCTACGGATAATTAAATGAATATATATATATATATATATATATATATATAGCATCATAGATAAGAAATTGCAATTATACAAGTAAATCATTAAAAACGAAATCTTGAAGCCTAGAATAAACTAGGAACAAAATGAAAATGAGAATTTGTAATGATAAACTCACAATATCTGAGAAACTACTTCCAAGGAAATTCCAAATAGAATAGTTACGAATTCAGAACATAATTTTTGGCCCATGAGACTAAAGAGTACCATGTACCCTGAAATTTCCTGTTCAATATACATCTTAATATATACATAGGGTAATGTAATATCCTGAGTATAATTATGCAACAGAAAGATACTTAACTAATCTTCACATGTAAATCTCTATAGATAAAAAAGTTCTATACATAAAAATAACACAAAGTTTTAAATTTAAGTCCCACATCAAAGAGCTGTCTTTACAACATTCAGAACAGAATGTTTCAGAACTAAAATAATATGATCCAACGCCTGGTGTGGTAGAAGGATTAAAATAAATCTACCCAAAAAATGGAATTAGGGAGAGGAAATGGGAGCAGGAGTGCAGGAATTCGTCCATGTGGCAGTAATTCTGAAGGAATTTAAATGTTATACATATATATCTTGGGTTTTATTTGCGAATTAAATGCATATTCATGCCCAAATGGTAAAATTTCACCATTTTATGTAGGAAATGCAAAGCCGGAGTAAAGTGTAGGCACAAGGCGTCTAGCCATTGAAAGGTGTTCAGTAAATTTGGCATAGACCATGCAACTCCATAATTTATACACAAATTATTTATCTAGTAGAAAGCATAATACAAAAAAAAAAAAACTAAACAAGACGAGTTATAAAAAGAGTTTACTATTATATAGTGATCATTTGTCTAAAACTTCAGTCGATTTATTGATGACGATAGATGAATTTAGTTACAAACATATTTATAAATTTACAAGCATATAGTAGGGTGATTAAAAAGCTAGATCTTGGTGTTGTTGCTCCCCTCACTCAAATATAGCTTTACCACAGCCATACTAAGGCACTACAGAAGTTCTCACACAATATTTATGTTAGCATATAGGAGATATAGCAGTCACTTCCATAATAAAGAGACAGTAAAGGGTTCACCGGAAGAAATAGAACTTGCATAAAGCCAGCACCCAAACTAAATTTCCATGAAGTTAGCAAATCATTATCAAATTCAATAGTTTACCCTCAATTAATGAAAATAACTATTTAAGCATTGTTATTTCAGGTCCTGAATTAGAACAGTTATTGTTGTAGTCTCTCCACTCAGCTTCGTTCAGGCGCAAGTTACTCAGATGAAGAAAAACTAGAATAGTCAGCTTAGGACATAGATTGAAGCAAGGTGAATTTCCTAGGAATTTCAAACTTAAATAAGCCAATTCAAATATTTTCATTTTCAACCCAACTGATATATAATCACAGAAAAAATACGAGAAAAGAATACCTGATATTTTCCACTCTATACTATATTAAAAAAGAAAAATTATAGAGGGATAGAAATTGTCAGAAACCAAAGGATATGGTCTAAACTACTAACATAAATCAATCTAACAATTTGCAAGCAAAACCAACACCTCTGACCAACCAATAAAAATTATTGTATGGGTCCCAAGGGAAAAATAGTTGGAAAAGGTAAACAACAACCAACAATGATATATTTCTCATCATACATCATTGACCACATATGTCCATAAAGTTCAAACTTTACAATACAAATTGCAACAACAAAAAAAGAACTCCTTCGATTCCACAAAAAGAGACTCATTTAGGAAGAAAAATCAATTCCACAAAAGGAGTCCTTTTATTGATAATAATATAAAATGGGACAATATAATCAAGTTTGTCATCATAATTTCACGCCACCATTACTAAACTAACAACTTTTTTCTGGGATAATCATGGAGCAAAATACATTACTAATGTTTGCAAATTTTTTAAATAGACTTTTTTGTGGAACGAAGGAGTCTACATTCATCCCAAAACAAGGTCCGTCTTAATATTGAAAAACCAATTATTTACAAAAAAAAACAAAAAAACCTATGAACCCTCAATATTCAATTTTTTTTGGGTAAATAAATAAATATGAGTCCTGAGTAAAATAGCAATTTCAAAACAAAGAATAAATAATTGAACAGTATTAAATATATCATACCTGTGTCATAGCCAAAAAGCAGCCCACCAAGTCCAGCAACTAGAGTCAAACCCAATACATATGAGTTGCTGAAATATGTAATTCTCCGATCATCTGTATCTAAATACCCTGAACTCCCAGGCAAAGAAATCATCGTCATAGCTTACCAAGTTATATTCTCTTTTTATCACCAAAATAAAAAGTTTTAAAAAAAATTGAAAAATTGTGAACTCAAATAAAGAGCATGATCCAAAAATACTCACTTTTTTTCAATTCATTAGTATATTATGCTAAATTAACTTAAACCCAGTGCAAGAATATGATAAAACTCTTCTTTGAACTCGAAAGAATTTAGGCAGAAAAATTGGAAGGAAAAAATTCAGTTGATATTTGGGTCTCAAAAAACACAAGAACAAGTGGAGATTGGAACGAGAGAATTTAGCTGAAAGTGGAAATGGAAAGAAATCTTTTTCTGGGATTTTTAGACCCCAAGATTTCGGTGGTCTACGTGTAAGATTTTGCTATATTATACAAGAATTTGGATAACAAGATGTTACATTTTCTCGATAAGTTTTTAGGTGAATTTTATTACATTTTTTGAGAAACTAGTGATACTGTTCTGGCATGAGCTGGGAGTCGCATTATAAGCAAAGCAATTAAGCATTGCTTAGTTTATAAATAACTAGTGCGCTAGTTGCTCACATTTATATAATTTTTAAAAAATGAAAATTTAAATAACTGGAAAAAATACA
Source organism: Panax stipuleanatus (assembly GCA_020205555.1). Classification (NCBI taxonomy): domain Eukaryota; kingdom Viridiplantae; phylum Streptophyta; class Magnoliopsida; order Apiales; family Araliaceae; genus Panax; species Panax stipuleanatus. The sequence goes on along the minus strand of CM035126.1, from coordinate 56,511,010 downwards.
TTTACGAACTGCTTTCGTTTGTTCGTTCAGTTATAATCACACATGTTGTTTAAAAATACATAAAATAATTAAAAGTATAAAAAATTACATCACACTAACCGTCTTCCTCTCTCTCTCCATTTTATATGTATAAATATATAGATAATAATAACAAAAAGAAAATATAGGCAAGGAAATTATACTTTACTCGATTAGGGTTTAAAATTGGTTAAGGATGAGAAAAATTTACAAACAGTACGGGTCGTGATCGAAGATCTTAAGAAAAGAGAAGGACGGGTAAGCGAGTATCATGACAACACGTGACTGTTGGAATTGAATGGGTCAAAAATGCTATTAGTGTGTCCTCAAAATACGTTGGTCAGTAGCCGATAGAGTCAGTCAAATAGAGGTTGAAACAAACCCTTATTTTCAGCCATTTGTTATGTTTTGTGGGGAGTGGGTTGCTGTATTTTTTCTTTATATAGTTGAGTTCAGTTTTGGTTAAAACACACGAAAAAAAATTACAGCTTCGGAGAGTGATATTCTTATTGATTCGATTGAGTCCACTTGCATTGAAGTGCCGCTTGCTCGTGGTTGAGGAGTGTTGTATCTTGGAAGGTTGTTGCCCTGTGAAGTTAGGCATTTGAGACTGAGCAATACTAAACCTTAAGGAGATTCGCATTCGACGTACCTCACTCCAATCTCTAGATTCATTTCTTTTCACCTCTGTTCCTGATTTTGGTAACAAATTCTATTACGTTTTATTCAATTAGTTTATAATGTGTTATATGTGATTATGTTTATGTATGACAAGCAGGTCATAAATTATTTCATGTATTAATGTTATGCACTGTTATTGTTCTATTATACTATTGCAGTCTGTTTTTTGTAATTCTTCCACTCTCAGTTTCTAACATTCTTAAGGTTTAGTAAAAAAAATTATGGGTTTAATTTAAAACTGACAGTGGTTATTACTGTGTGCACAGTTGGTATATTTTGTGCTAAAGTGATAGTTGGCTTGGTTTATTTTGCTGCATAACTAGGATTTATTTGCTTCTTTACTGGTATATTAAGATTACCTTGGGTCAAGTCCCAGTTTTGTTTCCTTTTGAATTACGTCCACAAAATTTATATATTTTTTGCCAGATAATTTGAACCTAGTTATTGTTATGCAGTGCTAATGTTTATTGCCATATTCTTTGGTTAATCATAATTTAGTGAAGCTACTGTTGCATGAATCTGGTTGCTTTCTACTTAGAAATTACTTACTGCTTGAATCTGATTACTTTATAATTGGAGATACTAATTGCTAATTGCATTAATAATATCAGTGAAATTGATATTGTCTTCCATACTATATTGATATTTTATAAGTGTGTATTTATATTTGGTTTGACATATTTTGTAGTGAAATCATGTCAACTAATGATGTTGAGAAATCCACCATCCATCCTGGAGGTGATGACAATTCCATTGGTGGTGTAACCCCTGTTGGCAATGTGACTCAAAGTAATGTGACCCCAGTTGGCACTATCCCTCTTGGAGGCGTGACCAATGAGACTGGTGGCTCTAGTGGCATTCGAGTGATTGCTCCTGGCATTGAGGTGACTGCTCATGTGGCACCCACAATGACTGATCCAATGACTGGCCGTGTCAATTCTATGATTCTTGGTGAAAAACCTGAGAAGTTCAGTGGGACTGATTTTAAGAGGTGGCATCAAAAAATGTCTTTCTACCTGTCAACCTATGGTCTAGCCAATTACCTCACAGAAGTGTGTCCTGCCATAAAAGAAGAAGATCCTCCCACTGTTGCTGTAGTGCAAGCATGGATGTACGGAGGCTATCTGTGCAAAAATCTTCTCTTTAATGGACTTGTGAACTTTCTTTACGGTGTATACTGTAAAAAGCACACTGCTAAGGAATTGTGGGAAGCTCTTCAAAAGAAGTACAAGAAATTTGTGGTAGGCAGATTTCTTGACTTCAAGATGGTGGACTCTAAGTCTGTCACTTCACATGTGGAAGAGTTTCAACTAATCATGCACGAAATTGAAGCAGAAGGAATGAAATTAAATGAATCATTTCAAGTAGCAGCAGTGATAGAGAAATTGCCTCCTGGGTGGACTGATTACAAAAATCGGTTGAAACATAAACACGATGAGATGAATCTAGAGGATCTGGGCCTTGATTTAAGGATCGAAGAAGACAATAGGAGGAAGATCGGTACTCTTCCAAGAGAGCTAAAGGCAAATATCGTAGAAACTTCTAACCCCAAAAATGACGGGAAAAGAAAGCGAGACTTCCAAGCCAAAGCCAACAAGCCTCAAAGGATTCTGGGCAACTGCTATGTCTGCGACAGACCAGGACATAGGGCAAAAGACTGTAGAGAGCGTCTCAAAAAGCTCAAGAACAAAGGTAAAACTGTTAGGAAAGCTCATCTGATTGACCAAGAAGGCGAATGTGATGATAATGAGATGTTGGTTGCTGTGGTCTCCCAAGTAAATCTGGTGGCCAATACCAAAGACTGGTGGGTAGATACAGGTGCAACCAACCATATTTGCACTGACAAAAATCTTTTCACCTCCTATGAAAAGAAGAGTGATGGAGAGAAGATCTACATGGATAACTCTGCTTCAGCCAACGTAAAGGGAACAGGTAAGGTGATCTTGAAGTTCACCTCTGGGAAAGCCTTAACACTGATGACTGTTGTAATACCCAAGAATTTTCATATATTATTAAATGAATATATTAATGAAAATGAATATTTATTTGAATATAAATGAATTGTGTTGTGAGATGAGTTAACTCAATTATATTAAATTGAATAATTATGATAATTGAGAAGAAGGTGGAGTTTGCGATAAACTCGTGGAATGTCTTGTGTGGCACCGTGATGAGAAATAATAATTAAATTAATAAAAGAATTACTGTGTGAACAATTAATCATATATTAATTGTTATTTAATTATTATTATGAGAAATGGAATATTAATGATGATTAATTAATGATATGTGATTATTATTGCAAGAGACATGATAATAATAAACCACTTGTTTATAAATATACTGAGAATTATATTTGTTAATGTAATAATTTATCCTATGATTATTAATTAAATATTATTAATAATTACATTAATCGATGAGAAATGGATTAATTAATATTATTGTTAATTAATTGATGAGATGAATACTTTATTTACTTATTTGACATTAGGAATAATAAAACAAATAAGTAAGTTATTAATATAATAAGGCTGTATTGATTGTTATGTGCAAGTATGCAATAATTAATTATATGAAGTATATGGGATACAACTATATTATATAGTGTAGTGCGACATTTATGTGACTATTCTATATATAGAAACCATATATTAAGATTTATTAAACTATATGTTATGAATACATCATGATGCTTATGTAACAATATGTATGTGAGTATACATTAAAATAATATATCATGAACATATTGTAAACAATTATTTTTAATAAAGAAGACAATATAATGTGATAATATCCGGTTAAAATATATCGGTGTAATAAAATGTACATGAATTATATGTGTGCAAATTACACTTACTACAATATATGAAATTGCCTTATGACACTAATTTAATACCTAAGTATAGAAAATATAAGTTATGCTTATATGTTATAACATGATATTGTACAAACTTACTAGAATGCTGAGATTGCCTTGCCTTGTCCCTTAATGATAGTCACATTCCCTTCACGTGTTATACTCCAAGCTATCCTAAGCGTACTCCTCTCCTCAAACTCAGCATTCCATAGCTTATGATGAGCAAGGGAGTGTGAAAAATGATGAAGCTCACCAACTAAATTACCAACTCTCTCTTAACCACCATGTAATCTAACATTCTCATTGGTTTAAATTGAAGGACAATTACATTGTTTGTATATTTGAAACTCTATAAATGTCAGCTCTTCCCTTTCAATTTCATTTGCTGAGATTTTGTTTAAGTGTTGGATTGAGAGTATATTGATAGTTGATAGCAAGATAGTTTACAGAGAGTTGGGAATCCAATTTGAGCTAGCTTAATTCATAGCAGAGGTATAAAATTCTTCATTCTTGTTCTTCGTTCAAGTTTACTGTCCAGATTTTGATTCTTGAATTTAGCATGAAATTTATGATTTTGTGATCAAGTATTGTTTGTTAGTTGATATGTGGGCTGTTATATATGTTAGTATGCAATGTGACATGCTTTGAATCAAATTCGTGAATGATTTCTGTGGTTGGGCTGGAATCCTGCTGAAGCAGGAAGGTTACTTGCATGAACTGCACACGGCGCAGCTACACCGGGTTTATACCCAGGCGCAGCGCAGCTGCGCCGGCAGCCTGCTCCAGTTTATGTTTTCCTGCTGCAATCTATTAAGTCATAGCTTGCTCGTATAAGTTTAAACAAGCCTGGTGTCTGGTTAAACATGTATAGTGATATACCTAGACCTAGTGTAAACATGTATTGTTTTGTTTGCATGCAAAGTATATGAAACGACATGTAGTTGGGAAAATAAACTTAAAGTTTCCTAAACGAATGTTAGCATATATGAAGCATGTTAGTATTCTGACTTTTGAGACACGTTAGAGTGACGTAGAGATGCATGAAAGACATATTAATTTATGTATATGGATTTTATAATATAATATGAACATGTGAACCTCACTAGTGCACATTCCTAACGAGAATGGAAGTTTTGAAAATAAACTTTGACATGTGTGTGACACATTGAGGTACTGATTTTGCAAGCATGTTAGAATGGTTTAGAAATGCACGAATAACCCGTTAACTTGTGTTTATATGATTCGTAAGGAAGCATGAACATGTTGGACTTATTAGTGAGCTTTATGAAGGAAAATACGAATTTGGAACGTAAATCTTGACATGTTATATCGAGGTTTAGATTCTGAAAATCGTGGACATGTTCGATAGTTCTTTTAAATCTCACTAATGTGTCATATATGTATACATGTGTACATACCATGCTAAGTGCCATGAAAACTAAATAAACGCAAAATGAAGCATGATTTCAAAACCGATAGCGATGCTAGTAATATGTATGTGGTAAAGACACTTGAAAGCATGCCTAAAACAAACTACGTGATCACCTCGTATGCTTAAAATAACAAGCATGATAGCTTACATGATTTCATGATGTTGTAAAGCCTTAATTTGTTCAAAATATAGATCTATAACCTATATCATATAAATGGAACGTGAAAAGGTTGAACGAGCATGAAAGTATCCTTTACTATGTATACATGCTATATGATATCACATGTTGATACTTGAATCTGATTTTGACGGTTAACGTATAACATGACTATAACTTGCTAAATAGAGTATGTTTGCTATTTGTTGTGGTCTCACAAGATAGTAATAATGTATGAATATGTTTAAACTCAAAAAGAGGAACGTTAAGGATAAAATTTATATTAATATGATACTTTATATGGTATAACTGTATAGCTAAGTTAAAACTTAGCTTATGTGTCGATCGTATATCCGAAGATAAGATAAGATGTTAAACTATATGACTAATGAATATCATATATATATATATATATATATATATACGTAATTATATTACGATAGGGATTTGAAAGTGTTGAATTACTTATCGTGGATAGACTACGCATAAGGCAAGTACTTGAACCCTACTCTTTATTGAGCATTATTGGAGCTTGTACTATTATTGGTTATACAAGTAAATAATTGAAAGCATGTGTAAGACCCCAACTTTTATGAATAAAGATTTAATTTTCTTTATATATTATTTCAAAATAGTAAGGTGTTGATTTGATAATTATGAAAGTTATGGGTGAAATGTGCAAATATTTTTAAAATGAGCAAGTGGTTATAAAATATTCTGGTTGTCGGGGAATATTCGTTTGGTCGTGGAATATTCTTGTTGTCGGGAAATATTCGTACGACGGTATAGCTATTTGTGGACCCCACAACGGAATAACTGTCTGATACAGAAAGCGACAGAAATAATCTTTTTATAAATAACGGCGTAGTTGTTACCGTTAGTACTGTTGAAATACCCGGTGGTTAAAATACAGTGATACGCAGTGTTGCACAATAGCACACGGTATTGCACAGTATTTTAAATTATTGAGTCTTACGTGAGAAGGCACTTACTCAATTATTGTTACAGTAATTACTGTTCAATATTTTATATTATTGACTCAATAATTGCTACGTTGATATTTTATATTATTGACTCAATAATTGTTACATTGATATTTTATTGACTCAATAATTGCTACGTTGCCATTTTATATGATTGATTCAATAATGGCTACAGTTGATATTTTGGTATTATTGATTCAATAATTGTCACTACATAATATTTCACATTATCAACTCAATAATTCATATTATTTGAATAATATTATTAGATAGCATTATTGACAATGTCTAAGGAAGTTCTGTCTACGAGGGGTTATTTAATTGCGTGCCAGTAAGGAGAAGTCCTTATCGGAAGGCCCCCTCTTTCTTGGGAACGACCTGGTTGTCAATATTGTAGTTCTGTAATATTATTTGTGAATAATTAATTATTAATTTATATGATAAGGAAATATTTATTTTGTGGATATTAAAGAAGGAATTAGTGCTGATGTGTTTTTATCAGTATTTTGGTGTGAGAAATCATCTGTTTATGGATTTCGAATAATTTATGTTTGGAATTTGGAAAAACTTCCTTCTACAAAGTTGTAGAGAATTAAATTTTCTATGGAAGGAACATAGAATTTGTATTTTTCTGACAAAGGGGCTATTTGTTATGAATTATTGAAGTTTCGGAAAATAAATATTTTTTTAATGGGTGGGCCCCACTTTTGTTGAAAATCTGATTTTGGAAGAGCAGCTGGCGGCGGAATTTTTTTTGAAAATGATAATATTTTATTATTTTAGTCTCCTTTGGCATCATAAGTTTTTCCTATAAATAGGGTGCTTAGGTTAGAATTGAAAATCACACCAGAATCAGAAGTTTTATCTCTCTATAATATCGAGCGTATTTTTGTGAGTATTTCAATACTTTGAGTATTAGTATTCAGTGCAAGTTTTCTTCGGTATTATATCCAATATTCCAGGCAGAGGTACTATTCTTTTGAGGTAAGGGATGTTATTTTCTTTCGTAAATGATGTTATTCTTTTCAATATCATTATACCAAAATATTGGCATGGATTTTATGTTGAAATTCTTACTTTTTCCGTCGGGGTTACTATTCACGTATACGGCACTATTCACGGAAAAATTAAATTTTCTTCTATTTGTCCAGATTGTTTGTCAAGGTTACTATCTTTGGTTGGATCTAAGTTTTGAGCTTTATTCTTGAATTTTGCTCCACAATTGATTATTACGAAGTATTTTTGAATACTAAAATACGAATCCTTAATCTTTGTCTTTTATCTCATTGGATTCGTTCTTTGAAATGTTTTTCATCATCCTCAGTCCTAAAAGGTGATGTAACTGAATATCTTTGACTTGTAGAGCAAAGATGAATGATTACCTGATGAATATCTTTGGCCTGTAGTGCAAAGATGATAGGTGTTGAGATGAATATGACCACTGATGATACAAATGAATATCTTTGGCCGTAGTGCGAAGATGAATATTTGATTCGAGATGTATATTGATTGATGTTACAGGGATAAAATATTGATGATGGACTTTTAAATCATAGAGGATAGTAGACTTCATTCTCTACTTAACTCTTCTAATGAATTGTTATTTCCGCTGCGAATATTGATCTAAAGTTGGTTGTCCATTATATTTTATCTGATTTGTTGAAGACTAACGATAATTTATTTTCCATTATCTTAGTCATAATATTCTTTACTGAGCTAGTTGAGCTCACCCTTTTCATCTGTTGTCCTCTTCAGGAAATGAGAATGTTGCGGGAACTAGTCGGGGGACAGAGTGATGGTCCGAGTTAGAGCAGTAGTAGTCCTCACTATTTCTGATAAATAGTGTGATAATAGTTGTAATGAGGACTTAGTTTGAATATTAATATTTTCTACATATTTGTATTGACACTCACAGTTGTGTGGTCGTATTTTTGCACGACCGTGTGATATAAAATTTGTATTTGAATTCTGTATCATGTATTTGGCGACTCAGAATGGGTTGGGTTGACTGGACCTATTCTGGGGGGTGTCACATATATTGATTGATGTTACAGGGATAAAATATTGATGATAGACTTTTAAATCAAAGATAATAGTAAACATCATTATCTACTTAACTCTTCTAATGAATTGTTATTTCCGCTACGAATATTGATCTAAAACTTGTTGTCTATTATATTTTATCTGATTTATTGAAGGCCAACGATAATTTATTTTTTATTATCTTAGTCATAATATTCTTTACTGGCTAGTTGAGCTCACCCATTTCATCTATTGTCCTCTTCAGGGAATGAGAATGTTGCGGGGACTAGTCGGGGAATAGTGTGATAATCAGAGTTAGATCTGTAGAAGTTCTCACTATTCTATAAAATAGTGGGACAATAATTGTAATGAATAAGGAATGAATTTGAGTGTTTATATTTCGTATTATATACGATTTGTATCGAAGCTCATAGTTTGTGTGGTTATATTTTACACGACCGTATGCTATAAAAGATTGTATTTGGATTCTGTACCATATATTTGGCGACTCAGAATGGGTTGAGTATTGAACCTATTTTGGGGGCGTCACAGTTGGTATCAGAGCTTAGGGATATGATCTCTGGCGGATATCTGGGAATATAACTAGGAGGGGAGAGACGAGTAAAATATTCGCTAGTGTGTCCTACCTAAGCTTATTTGATATTTAATTGGTCGGTCGGAACCTAGGGTTAATATGTAATATGTTAATTTATTTAATTAACCCTTGTTTTATGGCAGTAATTGAGAATGACAGCTAAAAATCTAAACAGTGGAGTGAATGAGACCGTTGAGACACCTTTAATCACCAACCAGGAGAACGTGCAACAGGAATGCAATATTCCTCCTGTAAACAACACCACCGATCAGCCGATGAATGACGGGATGTTCAGAAGCTTTTTGCAGTTTATGCAAAACCAGATGAGGGAGACTCGTGTTCATAATACAGGTGGAAATAACAATTCGCGGCTTGTCACTGCCAAGCAGTTCAAAGAGTTGGGACCACCAGAGTTTTTGGGAAAGCCAGATCCAATCAAGGCAGAAACGTGGGTTAAGCAAATTACCAAGATATTTGATGTTTTGGGATGCACGGAGGAGCAAAAGGTTCCATTCGCCACGTTTATGTTCTGTGGAGAGGCAGATTACTGGTGGGAATCTGTGAAGCGTACCCAGCCTGCCGCACTCAAGATGTCTTGGGAGGAGTTCCAAAAACTGTTCAATGACAAGTACTTTCCCGAAAGTATTCGTCATATGAAGGAGGTAGAGTTTATCAAACTGGAATAGAATAACATGACTGTGTCCCAGTACGAGGCTAAGTTCGCGGAGTTATCCCGGTTCGCATCTCATTTGGTTGATAATGAGGAACGTATGACGCGGATGTTTCTAAGAGGTTTGAAACCCGAGATTCGTCAGTACCTCATTTCTCATAAACTTTCTTTATATTCAGATGTGGTGAACAGGGTCCAATTGTTAGAATGAGATAATGATTATATTCAACCAAGGGACAACAACCAAGGTCGTACTGGTGGCAGCAATCATCGGAACAATGACAACCAGCAAGGAGGAAAGTATCATGACAGAAGCGGTAACCACTCTGGTGGTAATCGTGGCCATGATAATAGAAGAAGTGAGTCGGGGGAGATTTCAAGAAGAGGAGGTACAACAATGAGAACGTGAAAACGTCGACAGCAGCACTAACATCAACTATTTCTAGGGGAGGAGAACGACCATCGGTCGTATGCTATAAATGCGGGCAAGAGGGACACATCAGTCCCAACTGCACATAGCAATCCAAGGTGTGTTATAACTGTGAAAAAGAAGGGCACATAGCTCGAGTGTGTCCTGTAGCGAAACCAAGTCCAGTAGGGATGGTGACTCCAAAGTCTGTCCCTGACAAGTCAAAGTCAGTGGTTCCTGGAAGAGCTTTTGTCGTAATTGCCCAACAAGCGAGGAACCCGAATGAGGTTATTACGGGTAAGCTAATCATAAACTCTTGTGAAGTTTACACCTTATTAGATACCGGTGCTACCCATTCTTTTATTTCACCTGCTTGTGCTCAACGTTTGAACTTGACTCTTGATAAATTAGACTTTGACTTATCTGTTGAAACTCCGTTGGGAGAAACCTTCGTTATATCTACAGTTTACAAATCTTGTTTGATTCAAATTGGTACCCTCACCCTACCTGTTGATCTTATATCTTTAAAAATACTTGCATTTGATGTGATTTTAGGAATTGACTGGTTAACCACTTATCATGCCAAAATTGATTGTTTTCATAAGGTTGTTAGTTTTCATATTCCTAACCAACCTGTTGTGCTAATTCAAACCACCAAACCACTAAAATTAGTCAATGTCATTTCAAGTCATAAAGCTATTCGTTTATTGAAAAATGGATGTCAAGCTTTCTTAGCCCATGTCACTGATCTAAACCAGAATACGTTAGGTTTGAATGATATTTTTGTTGTTAATGAGTTTTCTGATGTATTTCTCGAAAGAACTTCCCGGTCTACCCCTAGAACGTGAAGTTGAATTCTTTATTGACCTTGAACCCGGTACAAAACCCATTTCTAAAACCCTATACCGAATGGCTCCTATTGAACTTCAGGAGTTAAAGGTCCAACTACAGGAGTTGTTAGACATCGGTTTTATACGTCCTAGTACATCTCCTTGGGGTGCTCCTGTGTTATTCGTAAAGAAGAAAGACGGGAGTATACGACTTTGTATTGACTATCGGGAGTTGAACCATGTCACCATCAAGAATAGGTATCTGTTACCTAGTATTGATGACCTGTTCGACCAGTTGCAAGGTGCACAATTCTTTTCAAAGATCGATCTTCGTTCTGGATATCATCAGCTGAAGATTAAAATAGAGGATATTCCAAAAATTGCCTTCAGAACTCGGTACGGACATTATGAATTTTTAGTCATGTCTTTTGGATTGACTAATGCTCCTGCTATTTTCATAGGATATGATGAACCGTGTATTCAAGGAATATTTGGATCAGTTCGCTGTTGTCTTTATTGATGACATCCTCATCTATTCCAAAAGCCATGAAGATCATGAGCACCACCTGAAGCTGGTACTCCAAAGGCTTCGTGATAACAAGCTTTATGCCAAGTTAAAGAAATGCGAGTTCTGGCTTGAGGAAGTAGCATTCCTTGGGCACATGGTATCAAAACATGGAGTATCTATTGACCCGAAGAAGATTGAAGCAATACAAAGTTGGGAGCAACCTAAGTCGGTGACCGAAGTACGTAGGTTTTTGGGCTAAGCTGGTTATTATCGGAGATTCGTGGAAGAATTTTTTTGAATCGCTACTCCATTAACCCAGCTGACTCGGAAAGATACAAAATTCGTATGGAATGAGGAATGCGAGAAGAACTTCCAAGAGCTCAAGAGGAGACTCATTTCGGCACCTGTTCTGACGATACCATCTGGTTCGGATAGATTTGTCATTGCGATGCTTCGGGCAAAGGGTTAGGATGTGTTCTCATGCAATATGGAAAATTCATAGCCTATGACTCGCGACAACTCAAGGAATATGAGAGGAATTATCCTACTCATGATCTAGAGTTGGCAGCTGTCGTTTTCGCGTTGAAAATATGGAGACACTACCTGTATGGGGAGAAAGTGGAGATCTGTACGGATCATAAGAGCCTTAAATATTTCTTCACCCAGAAGGAACTCAACATATGGCAACGATGTTGGCTTGAGCTGTTGAAAGATTACGACCATACCATCCAATACCATCCTGGAAAAACGAACGTGGTAGCTGACGCGTTGAGTAGAAGATCATATGCGGGAACGAATGCGATGCTTTCAAGGCCCATTTTATGCGACTTACAAAGAATGGAGATAGAGTTCAAGACTCTGGGGACCCACGTGATGATGTCAAGTATACGTGTAGAACCAGCTTTGATCGATAAAATTAAAGCTGCTCAAGATACAGGCCCGGAGCTGATAAAGATGAAGAAGAAAGTGCAAGAAGGTGCTATTCCAGAAGCAAGAATCGATGAAGAAGGAATACTTTGAGTCAACTCTAGACTTTGTGTTCCTAACGATTCTGATTTGAAGTATAGAATCATGATGGAGGCACACAACACACCGTTTGCAATCCATCTTGGGAGTATAAAAATGTATCGTGATCTTCGACATACATTTTGGTGGAGAAATATGAAGAGAGAGATCGCAGAGTTTATCTCGAGGTGTTTAACGTTTCAACGTGTCAAGGCGGAGCATTAAGTGCCAAAGGGTCCATTGCAACCACTTGAGATTCTAAAATGGAAGTGGGAACACATTACTATGGATTTTGTTACGAGTCTTCCCAAGGTTTCTCAAGGCATAGATGCGATTTGGGTTATTATCGATAGATTAACCAAGTCTACTCATTTCATGCCGATACGGGAGACTTATTCCCTTGAACATCTTGCTCGTATGTATGTGAATGAGATTGTGAGATTGCATGGCATGCCAGTATCTATAGTTTCGGATCGTGACCCTAAATTTACTTCACAATTTTGGATCAGTTTGCAGAAAGCTATGGGCACGGATTTACGATTCAGTTCGGCATATCATCCTCAAACGGATGGGCAATCGGAAAGAACTATTCAAACTCTTGAAGATCTATTGAGTTTCTGTGTTCTTGACTTCAAAGGGAGTTGGGATTAGTACCTACCATTGGTGGAATTCTCCTACAATAACAGTTATCAGGCAAGTATAGGCATGGCTCCATTCGAGGCGTTGTATGGACAAAAATATCGTTCTCCAGTATGCTGGGGCGAAGTGGGTGAAGCAACATTGTTGGGACCGGAGTTAGTATGTATGACTACAAAAAAGATTCAAATGATCCGACAACGTATACAAACCGCACAAGATCGACAAAAGAGCTATACAGATCTTCATCGAAAGGACGTGGAATTTAATGTTAGGGATCATGTGTTGTTACGTGTTGCTCCATGGAAAGGAGTTACGAGATTCGGGAAGAGAGGAAAGCTCGATCCACGATTTATTGGTCCATTTGAAATCCTTGACCGAATAGGAATTGTGGCCTATAGACTCGCTTTACCTCCAAGCATGTCTCGTGTTCATAACGTTTTTCACATATCCATGCTATGTAAATATGTGAAAGACCCAAATCACATAATTGAGTTAGAACCAGACGAGATTGCCGAAGATTTAACGTACGAGGAGATACCTGTCAAGATCTTGGATAAGAAGGAATATATCTTACGCTCAAAAATTATACCTCAAGTTAAAGTTTTGTGGAGGAACCATGATATCGAGGAAATGACCTGGGAGTTAGAATCGAAAATGATAGCGAGGTATCCTTACCTTTTTGACATACCAGGTACGTACGTCAATTTTGAGGACGAAATTTCATAAGGAGGGAAGGTTGTAAGACCCCAAATTTTATGAATAAAGATTTAATTTTCTTTATATATTATTTTGAAATAGTAAGGTGTTACTTTGATAAATGTGATAAGTTATGGGAGATATGTGCAAATTTTTCAAAGTTAGCAAGTGATAATAAAATATTCATTGTTGCCAGGGAATATTCGTTTGGTCGTGGAATATTCTTGTTGTCAGGGCATATTCGTACGACGGCGCAGCCATTTGTGGGCTCCCACAATGGAAAATTATCGAATGAAAAAAATGACAAGAATGAGTTTTTTAAAAATAACGGCGTAGTTGTTACCGTTAGAACTGTTAAAATACCCGGTGGTTAAAATACAGTAATACGCGGTGTTGCACAGTAGCACACGGTGTTGCACAGTATTTCGAATTATTGAGTCTTACGTAGGAAGACACTTACTCAATTATTGTTACAGTAATTACTGTTCAATATTTTATATTATTGATTCAATAATTGTATAATATTTTATTGGTTCAATAATTGCTACGTTGATATTTTATATCAATAATTGTTACTTTGCTATTTTATATTAGTGATTCAATAATTGTCATTGCACAGTATTTCAAATTATCAAATCAATAATTCATATTATTTGTAAGACCCAAACTTTTATGAATAAAAAATTAAATTTCCTCTATATATTATTTTGAAATAGTCAGGGGTTAATTTGATAATGTGGAATGTTATGGGTAATATGCGCAAATATTTTAAAATAAGCAAGTGGTTATAAAATATTCATTGTTGTCGGAGAATATTCGTTTGGTCGTGGAATATTCTTGCTGTCGGGGAATATTCGTACGACGGCGCAACTATTTGTGGGCCCCATAACGGAAAACTATAAGATGAAGAAAACGACAAGAATGAGTTTTCTATAAATAACGGCGTAGTTGTTACCGTTAACACTGTTGAAATATCCGGTAGTTAAAAATAAAGTAATACGCGTCGTTGCACAGTAGCACACGGTATTGCACAGTATTTTTATATTATTGTTAATTAAATAATTGTCACTGCACAGTATTTCCTATTATCAGATCAATAATTTATATTATTTGAATAATATTATTAGATAGTATTATTGGCAATGTCTAAGGAAGTTCTGTCTAGGAGGGGTTATTTAATTGCGCGCCAGTAGGGAGAAATCCTTATCGGAAGGCCCCCTCTTTCCTGGGAACGACCTGATTGTCAATATTGTAGTTCTATAATATTATTTGTGAATAATTAATTATTGATAAAAATGATAAGAAAATATTTATTTAATGGAGGAATTTTTAATGAGACCATTATTGAGAGTGGATATTTTATCTTCTTCGATAAAATAATTCATTGAAATATATTATTATAATATTACATTATAAGTGTATAATGTGATAATATAATAATATAATAATGGTGATATTTTTATAATAAATTTATGATTTATGAATAAATTAGGTGGAAGAGAGAAGATAGAAATGGAATTATTTAATATTTATAAATATTTTAATATATATATATATATATATATATATAAATATATGTGTGTGTGTGTGTGTATGTGTGTGTGTGTGTACGTATATGTGTGTGTGTGTATGGAAGAAGTGGTGGGGGTGAGAGAAGAAAAGAGGGAGAGAGAGAGAGAGTTAGTGGAAGAATATGGAAAAGGAATAAAGAGAAAGGGAAGAGAAGGAAATTGGAAAAATCATCCGTATGTGGATTTCGGTCATTTTCTGTTTGGAATTTGGAAAAACTTTCTTCTGCAAAGTTGTAGAGAAGTAAATTTTTTATGGATTGGACATAAAATTCGTATTTTTCTGATAAATAGGTTATTTATTATGAATTATTGATGTTTCAGAATAAATGTTTTTTAACATATAGTGGGCTCCACTCTTGTTTGTTGTAAAATGCTTCTAGAAGGTGGGCCCCACTTGTGTGTAAAATGCTAAAAATTGAGATTCCAAGAGATTGTGCGTAGGAATTTTTTTTAAATAATATTATTTTATTAAATTTTCTGCTTTGGCGTTCTAAGCATTTTCCTATAAATATGGTGCTGAATTAGAATTTGAAAAACACACAAGAATCAGAAGTTTTCTCTCTCGATAATATCGAGCGTATTTTTGTGAGTATTTAAATACTTTGAGTGTTACTATTCAGCGCAAGTTTTCTTCAGTTGAATATCCGATATTCCAGTCAGAAGTACTGTTCTTTTGAGGTAAGGGATGTTATTTTTTTTCGTAAATGATGTTATTGCTTTCAATATCATTTAATCGAAATATTGGTATGAATTTTATTATGAAATTTTTATCTTTTCATGTCGAGGTTACTATTTATGTATACGACACTATTCACGTATATGGTACTATTCACGAATACGGTACTATTTACGAGTACTATTCACGAAGTATGATTTTTCTTATGAAATTTTTATCTTTTTTATGTCGGGGTTACTATTCACGTATACGGCACTATTCACGCATAAGGCACTATTCACGAATACGGTACTATTTATAGAAAAATTAAATTTTCTTTTCTTTGTCCAAGTTGGCTATTGTGGTTCCTATCTTTGATTGGATCCAAGTTTTGATCTTCATTCTTGAATCTTGTTCCACAATTGATTATTATAGAGTATTCTTGAACTTGGATAAACTAAATTACGAGTTCCTAATTTTTGTCTTTATCTCACTGGATTCGTTCTTTAAAATATTTTTCATAATTTTCAATCTTAAATGGTGATACAAAAGAATATTTTTGGCCTGTATTGCAAAAATAGTTGATTATTTGATGAATATCTTTGGCCTGTAGTGCAAAGATGACAGGTGTTGAGATGAACATGTCCAACTGGTGATACAAATGAATATCTTTGGCCATAGTGCAAAGATGAATATTTAATTCAAGATATATATTGATTGATGTTACAAGGATAAAATATTGATTATGGACTTTCAAATCATAGAATATAGTAGACATCATTTTCTACTTAATTCTTCTGATGCATTGTTATTTTCGCTGCAGTTGTTGATCTAAAATATGTTGTCCATAATATTTTATCTGATTTGTTGAAGACTAACGATAAATTGTTCTTTATTATCTTAGTCATAATATTCTTTACTGGGCTAGTTGAGCTCACCCTTTTCATCTATTGTCCTCTTTAGAAAATGAGAATGTCGCAGGGACTAGTCGGGGGACAGAGTGATGATTCGAGTTAGAGCAGTACTAGTCCTCACTATTTTTATAAAATAGTGTAATAATAATTATAATGAGGACTTAGTTTGAATGTTTATATTTTTTACATATTTTTATTGACACTAAAAGTTGTGTGGTCGTATTTTGCACGAGATATAAAAGTTGTATTTGGATTCTGTACCATGTATTTGACGACCCATAATGGGTTGGTTAGATTAGGCCTATTCTGGGGGCGTCACAGTTGGTATCAGAGCTTAGGGATATGATCTCTGGCGGAGATCGGGGAATAGAACTAGGAGAGGAGAGACGAAGTAAATCCTTTGCTAGTGTGTCCTACCTAAGCTTATTTGGTATTTAATTGGTCGGTCGGAGCATATAGGGTTAATATGTGATATGTTAATTTGTTGAATTAACCTTTGTTTTATGACAGTATTTGAGAATGGCAACTGAAAATCTAAGCAATAGAGCATTTGAGACGATTGAGGTACCGCTACTCGTAGTCTTACTTTTAGCGGTAGTTATCTATGTAGTGATTGAAGAATTAATAGTTGCACCCGAGCTAGTCGCAGAAGTAACAGCTGAGAGTGTGGATGAAGAGGAACCTGAAGAAGATTTATTAAGAGAATTTTATGATCGGAATGTAGAACTGCAAAACCGTATTAATGAGTTCGAAATGCAGGGTGAAGAACGACAGACAGCCGTGGAACAAAGGGATACAACAATTCAAGATTTTGTTACTCGATATGCGAGGCTTGAACAGAAGCTCTCTCTGGCAGAGCATATGATATTAGAGCTGGAATCTGAGAATACAAATGTTAACGATCAGCTGAAAGAAGAAACAACTGAACGAGTGAGAATTGAAGATGCATGGGTAAAAGCCGCACGACGCGTTGATATTTTAGAAAAAGACGTTCTATCTAAGAAGGCCAAAATAGACGATATGGATTTCACTTTTTGGACAGCAATTGGGAGAATCCAACATCAAGTTTGGAATTATCCTGTGCATAGCGATCAACCCCAATTCGATATGGATCGAAGAGTAATGATTCAAATCATAGATCAGGAGTGCGACGAAACAGTTGAGGGTGTAATGAGCTTTATAGCCAAGTCAAGACCAGCTGGGATAGTGACACCAAAGACTGTTCCGGACAATTCAAAGTCGGTGGTTCCTAGAAGAGCGTTTGTCGTGACTGCCCAAAATGCGAGGAACCCGCACGAGGTGATCACGGATAAGCTAATCATAAACTCTTCCGAAGTTTACACCTTATTAGATACCGGTGCTACCCATTTTTTTATATCACCTACTTGTGCTCAACGTTTGAACTTGACTCCTGAGAAGTTAGACTTTGACTTATCTGTTGAAACTCCATTGGGTGAAACTTTCGTTACATCTACAGTTTATAAATCTTGCTTGATTCAAGTTGGCACCCTCACATTAGCTGTTGATCTTATATCTTTGAAAATACTTGCATTTGTTGTAATTTTTTTGAATTGACTGGTTAACCACTCATCATGCCAAAATTAATTGTTTCATAATTCAAACAACCAGATCACTAAAATCAATCAATGTCATTTCAAGTTATAAAGCTATTCGTTTATTGAAAAAATGGATGTCAAGCTTTCTTAGCCCATGTCACTGATTTAAATCAGAATAAATCAGATTTGAATGATATTTCTGTTGTTAATGAGTTTCCTGATGTATTTTCCGAAGAACTTCCCGGTCTACCCCCAGAACGTGAAGTGGAGTTCTTTATTGACCTTGAACCCGGTACAAAACCCATTTCTAAAACCCCATATTGAATGGCTCCTATTGAACTTTAGGAGTTAAAGGTCCAACTACAGGAGTTGCTAGACATCGGTTTTATTCGTCCTAGTATGTCTCCTTGGGGTGCTCCTGTTTTATTCGTAAAGAAGAAAGACGGTAGTGTGCGACTTTGCATTGACTATCGGGAGTTGAACCATGTCACCATCAAGAATAGGTATCCGTTATCTCGCGTTGATGACCTGTTCGACCAGTTGCAAGGTGCGCAATTCTTCTCAAAGATCGATCTCCGTTCTGGATATCATCAGTTAAAGATTAGAACTGAGGATATTCCAAAGATTGCCTTTAGAACTCGATACGCGCATTACGAATTTCTAGTTATATCGTTCGGATTGACCCATGTCCATGCTGCGTTCATGGACATGATGAATCGAATATTTGAGAAATATTTGGATCATTTCATGGTTGTCATTATTGATGACATCCTAATATTTTTTTTACTTAGAACGAACTCAATATGAGATAATGACGTTGGTTGGAGCTGTTGAAAGATTACCAAAATACCATTCAATACCATCCTGGAAAAGCGAACGTGGTAGCTGACGCGTTAAGTAGAAGATCATATGTAGGAACGAGTGCGATATTGTAAACTTGAAGCCCCATTTTGTATGACATACAAAGGATGGAGATAGAGTTAAAGACTCCAGGGACCCACGTGATGATATACGCGTGGAGCTGATGAAGATGAAGAAGAAGGTGCAAGAAGGTGTGGTTCTAGAGGCAAGAATCGATGAAAAAGGAATACTTCGAGTCAACTTTAAACTTTGTGTTCCTAACGATTCTGATTTGAAGCATAGAATCATGATGGAGGCACACAACACACCGTTTGCAATCCATCTTGGGAGTACAAAAATGTATCGTGATCTTCGACATACATTTTGGTGGAACAATATGAAGAGAGAGATTGCGGAGTTTATCTCGAGGTGTTTAACTTGTCAACGTGTAAAGGCGGAGCATCAACAGCCAAAGGGTCCATTACAACCACTTGAGATTCCAAAATGGAAGTGGGAACACATTACCATGGATTTCGTTACTAGTCTTCCCAAGGTTTCTCAGGGCATAGATGCGATTTGGGTTATTGTCGATAGATTATCCAAGTCTGCTCATTTCTTGCCTACACGAGAGACTTATTCCCTTAAACGTCTTGCTCGTATATACGTGAATGAGATTGTGAGATTGCATGGCATGCCAGTATCCATAGTTTCGGATCGTGACCCAAGATTCACTTCACGATTTTGGGTTAGTTTGCAGAAAGCTATGGGCACGAATTTACGATTCAGTTCGGTATATCATCCTCAAACGGACGGGCAATCAGAAAGGACTATTCAAACTCTTGAAGATCTATTGAGACTTTGTGTTCTAGACTTCAAAGGGAGTTGGGATAAGTACCTACCATTGGTGGAATTCTCATACAACAACAGTTATCAGGCAAGTATAGGCATGGCTCCATTCGAGGCGTTGTATGGACGAAAGTGTCGTTCTCCAGTATGCTGGGATGAGGTGGGTGAAGCAACATTGTTGGGACCAGAGTTGGTACGTATGACTACGAAAAAGATCCAAATGATTCTACAACGTATACAAACGGCACAGGATCGACAAAAGAGTTATGCGGATCTTCATCGAAAGGACGTGGAATTTAATTTTTGGGATCATGTAATATTACGTGTTGCTCCGTGAAAAGGGGTTACAAGGTTTGGAAATAGAGAAAAGCTCAATCCACGATTCATTGGTCCATTTGAGATTCTTGACCGAGTAGGAAATGTGGCCTATAGACTCGCTTTACTTCCAAGTATGTCTCGTGTTCATAATGTGTTTCACATATCTGTGCTACGTAAATATGTGAAAGATTCAAACCACATTATTGAGTTAGAACCAGATGAGATAGCCGAAGATTTAACGTATGAGGAGGTACCTGTCAAGGTTTTGTGGAGGAACCATGCTATTGAGGAAATGACCTGGGAGTTGGAATCGGAAATAAAAGCGAGGTATCCTCACCTTTTCGACATACCAGGTACGTACGTCAATTTTGAGGACAAAATTTCATAAAGAGGGGAGGTTGTAAGACCCCAACTTTTATGAATAAAAAATTAAATTTCCTCTATATATTATTTTGAAATAGTCAGGGGTTAATTTGATAATGTGGAATGTTATGGGTAATATGCGCAAATATTTTAAAATAAGCAAGTTGTTATAAAATATCCATTGTTGTCGTGGAATATTCGTTTGATCGTGGAATATTCTTGCTGTCAAGGAATATTCGTAAAACGGCGCAACTATTTGTGGGCCCCATAACGGAGAATTGTCGGATGAAGAAAACGACAAGAATGAGTTTTCTATAAATAACGGCGTAGTTGTTACCGTTAACACTGTTGAAATACCCGGTGGTTAAAAATAAGGTAATACGCATCGTTGCAAAGTAGCACACGGTATTGCACATTATTTTTATATTATTATTAATTCAATAATTATCACTGCATAGTATTTCCCATTATCAGATCAATAATTTATATTATTTGAATAATATTATTAGATAGCATTATTGGCAATCTAAGGAAGTTCTGTCTAGGAGGGGTTATTTAATTGCGCGCCAGTAGGGAGAAATCCTTATCGGAATGCCCCTTCTTTCCTGGGAACGACCTGGTTGTCAATATTGTAGTTCTATAATATTATTTGTGAATAATTAATTATTGATAAAAATGATAAAGAAATATTTATTTAATGGAGGAATTTTTAAAGAGACCATTATTGAGAGTGGATATTTTATCTTCTTCGATAAAATAATTCATTGAAATATATTATTATAATATTACATTATAAGTGTATAATGTGATAATATAATAATATAATAATGGTGATATTTTTACAATAAATTTATGGTTTATGAATAAATTAGGTGGAAGAGAGAAGATAGAAATGGAATTATTTAATAATTATAAATATTTTAATATATATATATATATATGTGTGTGTGTGTGTGTACGTATATGTGTGTGTGTGTATGGAAGAAGTGGTGGGGGTGAGAGAAGAAAAGAGGGAGGGAGAGAGAGAGTTAGTGGAAGAATATGGAAAAGGAATAAAGAGAAAGAGAAGAGAAGGAAATTGGAAAAATCATCCGTATGTGGATTTCGGTCATTTTCTGTTTGGAATTTGAAAAAACTTTCTTCTGCAAAGTTGTAGAGAATTAAATTTCTTATGGATTGAACATAAAATTTGTATTTTTCTGATAAATAGGTTATTTATTATGAATTATTGAAGTTTCAGAATAAATATTTTTTTAACATATGGTGGGCCCCATTCTTGTTTGTTGTAAAATCCTTCTAGAAGGTGGGCCCCACTTGTGTGTAAAATGCTGAAAATTAAGATTCCAAGAGATGGTGCGCAGGAAATTTTTTAAAATAATATTATTTTATTAAATTTTATGCTTTGGCGTTCTAAGCATTTTTTTATAAATAGGGTGCTGAATTAGAATTTGAAAAATACACTAGAATCAGAAGTTTTCTTTCTCTATAATATCGAGCGTATTTTTGTGAGTATTTAGATACTTTGAGTGTTACTATTCAGCGCAAGTTTCCTTCAGTTGTATATCCGATATTCTAGTCAGAAGTACTGTTCTTTTGAGGTAAGAGATGCTATTTTTTTCGTAAATGATGTTATTGCTTTCAATATCATTTAATCGAAATATTGGTATGAATTTTATTATGAAATTTTTACCTTTTCATGTCGAGGTTACTATTTATGTATACGACACTATTCACGTATACGGTACTATTCACGAATACGGTACTATTTACGAGTACTATTCACGAAGTATGATTTTTCTTATAAAATTTCTATCTTTTTCATGTCGGGGTTACTATTTACATATACGACACTATTCACGCATAAGGCACTATTCACGAATACGGTACTATTTACAGAAAAATTAAATTTTCTTTTCTTTGTCCAAGTTGGCTATTATGGTTCCTATCTTTGATTGAATCCAAGTTTTGATCTTCATTCTTGAATCTTGTTCCACAATTGATTATTATGGAGTATTCTTGAACTTGGATAAACTAAATTATGAATCCCTAATTTTTGTCCTTTATCTCACTCGTTTCGTTCTTTAAAATATTTTTCATCATCTTCAGTCTTAAATGGTGATACAAAAGAATATTTTTGGCCTGTAGTGCAAAAATGGTTGATTATTTGATGAATATCTTTGGCCTATAGTGCAAAGATGAATGATTACCTGATGAATATCTTTGGCCTGTAGTGCAAAGATGACAGGTGTTGAGATGAACATGACCAACTGGTGATACAAATGAATATCTTTGGCAATAGTGCAAAGATGAATATTTGATTCAAGATATATATTGATTGATGTTACAGGGATAAAATATTGATTATGGACTTTCAAATCATAGAATATAGTAGACATCATTTTCTACTTAATTCTTCTGATGCATTGTTATTTCCGTTGCAGTTGTTGATCTAAAACATGTTGTCCATAATATTTTATCTGATTTTTTGAAGACTAACGATAAATTATTCTTTATTATCTTAGTCATAATATTCTTTACTGGGCTAGTTGAGCTCACCCTTTTCATCTATTGTCCTCTTCAGGAAATGAGAATATCGCAGGGACTAGTCAGGGGACAGAGTGATAGTCCGAGTTAGAGCAGTAGTAGTCCTCACTACTTTTATAAAATAGTGTAATAATAATTGTAATGAGGACTTAGTTTGAATGCTTATATTTTCTACATATTTGTATTGACACTCACAGTTGTGTAGTCGTATTTTGCACGACTGTGTGATATAAAAGTTGTATTTGGATTCTGTACCATGTATTTGGCGACCCAGAATGGGTTGGTTGGATTGGAACTATTCTGGGGGCGACACATTATTTGAATAATATTATTAGATAGCATTATTGACAATGTCTAAGGAAGTTTTGTCTAGGAAAGGGGTTAATTAATTGCGCGTCAGTAAGGAGAAATCCTTATCGGAAGGCCCCCTCTTTCCTGGGAACAACCTAGTTGTCATTATTGTGGTTCTGTAATATTATTTGTGAATAATAATTTTTGATAAAAATGATAATTAAATATTTATTCAATGTGAATTTAAACGGAGGATTTTTTTTAGCAAAAGTGACAATTATTGAGAATGGATAATTTATCTGTTCTGATAAAATTATTCATTCAAATATATTATTATAATATTACATTATAAGTGTGTAATGTGATAATATAATAATATAATAGTGATGATATTATTTTACAACAAATTCACGATATATGAATAAAATGAGGAGGAAGAGAGAAAATAAAATTTGAAATTCTTTTAATAATTATAAATATTTTAATATATATATATACATATATATATATATATATATATATAAATAATCATGTGGTGGAATTCATTATTTTAAAAATGGATGCTTTGAAATTTTGAGTGTGTTGAAGATTTTCAAGAGTGATGAGTGTGGAAAAATCATCCGTATGTAAGTTTGGGTCATTTTTTTGTTCGAAATTTGGAAAAAGTTTCTTCTACAAAGTTGTAGAGAATTAAATTTCATATAGAATGGACATAAGGTTCGTATTTTTCTGATAAAGGGGCTATTTATTATGAATTATTGAAGTTTAAAAATAAATGTTTTAATATATATATATATATATATATATTATATAAACATGTGGAACAAATTGGTGGAGGCTTTGTTGAAATCATCCTTGGTGTGCTAAGCTTTGTCAAAAGTTGGGGGCTTGAAAATCATCCGTGGGAATTTTTTTTCCAATCTTGGTGTGCCACACAATTCCTATAAATAGGATGCTTAGTTAGAAATGAAAATCACACCAGAATCAAAAAATTTTTTCTCTATAATATCGAGCGTATTTCTTGTGAGTATTTAGATACTTTGAGTGTTGATAACAGTGCAAGTTTTCGTCAGCATAATATCCGATATTCCAAGTTAAAACTACTCTCATGTTAAGGTAAAGGATATTATTTTTCTCGTAAATGATGTTATTTTCTTTCAATATTCATAATGAATATTATTTTCTTTCATACTCCATATTATAGAAGTAATAATATTTCATTTCATATTCTTAAATCTGAACTTACTACGGTAAGTTAATTCCTGAAATGATCAGAAATTTTTTGAGTTTTGCGCTTCATCTAGTATCATTTCACCAGAATAATTTTCTGAACTTTTTATGAAATTTTTAACTTTTCATGACAGGTTACTATTCACGATAAAAAAAATATTTTTTTATCTTTGATTATATCCAAGTTTTGAACTTCATTCTTGAATTTTGCTCTACAATTGATTATTACGGAGTATTATTGAACTTGGATAAATTAAATCACGAATCTCTAATCTTTGTCCTTTATTCCATTGGATTCGTTCTTTATATTGTTTTTCATCATTCTCAGTCCTAAATTGTGATATAACTGAATATCTTTGGTCTGTAGTGCAAAGATGAATGATTACTTGATGAATATCTTTGGCCTGTAGTGCAAAGATGAATGATTACCTGATGAATATCTTTGGCCTATAGTGCAAAGATGGACAGGTGTTGAGATGAACATGATCAACTGGTGATACAAATGAATATCTTTGGCCCGTAGTGAAACGATGAATATTTGATTCGAGATGTATATTGATTGATGTTACAGGGATAAAATATTGATGATGGACTTTCAAATCAAAGAAGATAGTAGACATCATTCTTTACTTAACTCTTCTAATGAATTGTTATTTCTGCTGCGAATATTGATCTAAAACTTGTTGTCCATTATATTTTATTTGATTTATTGAAGGCTAACGATAATTTGTTTTTCATTATCTTAGTCATAATATTCTTTACTGGCTAGTTGAACTCACCCTTTTCATCTATTGTCCTCTTCAGGGAATGAGAATCTTGCGGGGACTAGTCGGGGAACAGTGTGATAATCAGAGTTAGATCTGTAGAAGTCCTCACTATTCTATAAAATAGTGGGACAATAATTGTAATGATATTATATACGATTTGTAACGAAGCTCATAGTTTGTGTAGTCGTATTTTACACGACCGTATGTTATAAAAGATTGTATTTGGATTCTGTATCATGTATTTGGCAACTCAGAATGGGTTGAGTATTGAACCTATTTTGGGGGCGTCACAAAACAAATCCTTTTTAGACTCAACTTCTGAAAACTCTCTTTCTTCCCGACAAGCCCGCCTCGATGGGCTTTTTTGTACTTGAAAACCCCGCCCTGGCGGGTGAACAGTAACTCAAGTTACAAAATGTCATTAAGCTCCATTTTTCATGTTTTGACCTTCCGAAGCCGTTTCCTACAACATAAACACAAAAATAAGTAAAATGACACTAAAAAAATACTTAACGTTAACAAAGAATTAAGCCTAAAATGGTATCCAAGTTGTAGGTATAAAATTCACTCATCAAATACCCCCAAACTTAAGACTTTGATTGTCCTCAAGCAAAAACACAAAAAAATAAAACTAAACTAACTAACCTAATTGCATGAATGCATATGCATGATCTACTGCCTAATATGTGTACGAACCCAATAATAAATTAGTATGACATCTAGCAACAGGCCTCAAAGATACCACTATGATACTCTATAGTATATCCAATCAAGTCAAAGTCCATAACTAAACTAATTAGTCAATCCAAACCTGTCATCATCACCCATGTTGTGCGTGTGTGCTCGTTAACCGTTCTAACCAACCACAGTTCAAGATAATCACGTAACAAACTTCTTAGGAGGAAAATTTCAGTTCCAATTCAAGTATCTTTGTAAAAAGTATAATTCTAGTTAAAACTAAGCCATTACCAAGTCCAAGAGTCACTATGAGGCTTACTTCTCCTTTTATTCTTCCACCATGATTGCATTTTACACTGCATCCCGCGTGTACAGCTGACTATGCAATGTCTGATTCTCTTAGGCTTTTCAATGTTACCCATGTAGCGAATTTTTGACCAACGACTCCTAAACCAGATGGTTTTAGGGCGCTGGGTGTAAAGACATCCCCTATGGCTTACTTGTTCAAGTAATAAAGGTCACAAAACCAAACTAGTCAATATATATATATATATATATATATATATATATCCTTTTTCTGGATTTTCTATTTTCTATTTTTTATTTTTTATATTCCCCTTAGATTCCCCCAAACTCAAGCTTTTACCTTATTTTAACCTTTAATACCATTTCTCTAATTCCCTTAAATTTTAACCAAGATTTTCCCTCTAAAAACAAATTATAAAACCCTTGAACCAAGTTAATTAAAACAGTTAAACCTTAAGTGCTAACCAGTTATATATGTTTCAGACAGGTTCAGATTTTCATCGTGATTAAAATTCAAACTCATCATCAATCATCACACTGTTCAAGTTAACATGCAATACCAATCTTATCATAGGCCTGGCTAAATTCATACCAATCCATTGCTTAGATTCATGCAAACAATCTATATGCAAACACTAAATGCAAAAGGAAATATTTTTGTGATTTTTGAATTCTTACTTTTTTTTAGATACTGAAATATGCCTACAATATGCAAAAATAACTAACCAATGCAATGTATGTGAACTAAACAATTATGTAATGAAATATGAACTACCCCCAAACTCAAAGTGAATAATTTCCTCATTATTTAAATAGAAAGAATTACAAATTGAGGACTTCCCTGAATGGTCAAGCGTCGGGCTCGACCTCCTCCGCATCGATGTCTGGTGCTTGATAAATCAGCAACAACTAAGGCACAGGAACTGATTCAAGTCAATGAAAAATCCGTTGATGGAGAAATTCTTTCCCAATATACAAAATTGGATGATTCCATTCAATTACTTGGACAACCACTTCGTGAATGTGAGCAAGTTGTATGTATGCGATTTTAGTGGAGATTGTTAGAGTTTATGCCCTAGAGGCTAATTCTTTGATGTAATTGCTTAAACATTTTTGATATTATATTTGATTGAATAAATGAATTATTTTATTATGGTTTTATTTACTGCGTTATATAAATATTAACATAATAAAAGTCCTTAGAATAGTGATACAAATTATATGGCTTCAAGTATGTGACTTGAACATGAGATCATATAGTTACAATTAGTATCATTACTCTTAAATGTCCCTAGTCGAGTGTCATTGTTAATGGGACAACAATGATACATTGAGACTAGTATGTGGATTGACTGATGGCCAAATCTCATTGGTCATAAATATATGAGATATTGAGTCAATGCATAGGTACATGTTAGAGAACAATGTACTGGGCAGACCGACCATGAGAATTCTACGTGGAGCATTATGCAAAGTGTCATAAGCAATTCTCATAGTGACAATGATGTAATGATCCTCCGACCTGAAATCACTATATTACTACACGAGAATTTATGTACTTTGATATCATCAAAGGCCACCTTTAATAGATGGACGATAAAGGTGATTATTGGGTACATCATGAATCGTGTGAGGAATATGAGTGATCTAGATGAAATTTAACCCTCCAATATATTAGGGGTGATATCCATAGGCCTCTTGATTGAGTAGGACTATGAAATGCATGGCCATGCTCAAATAGTGATTTGTTTCATATAGTCTACTCATCGATCAAGAAAACTCAGATTAAATTATGAAGAGGATGACACATTCCATGCCTCGAGTTTAATCTAGGATGTCAAGGTTAATAGGATTAAATTACATCGAAACATTGGTCACGAAAAGGTTGTATCGAATCACCGATCTTATTATTATTTGGGTAGCAGTGATGCATTACTAGATGTCGCTCACTGTTTATAATTTTATAATATGATTTTAAAATTATTGCCAACATAATAATAACCTATAGGGTCACACACTTAGAACGTAATTAAAAGGGAATTAATTTAAATTGTATGGATTTAAATATATCAATATGATTGATAGTATTTAAATTATGAATTTAAATTAATAGGATAATTTGTATATATATATGTATATTAATTAAGTAAGACTTAATTAAGATATAATATATATATATATATATATATATATAAATTCGAATTTTATATTTCTAATTGGATTAGGTTTTGGTTAATTCCTTTAACTGCTATATATATGATATATCAGCCGTCTAAGGTATTATTCGATATCAAAACCCTAGCCGCTCTTAGAGAGAGACTAAAGAGAAAAATTTCAAAAAGTCCAGATCCTTGGCGGCTAGTACCGCAGCTTTCCTTGCTGCAGATCGTGTGACGATTCGCGGGACGTTCGTGTGGATACCGTAGAGGCGCAGTTCTGTTGGATTGCGTTGAGGATTCGAAGCAGTTCTAGAATCTCCATCGTCTCCTTTCAGGCTTGAATAATCGGTAAAACATATCTTAACCTCTGAATTAATATGTTTTCGCATGGATCCTGTTTTAGGGTTTCGAAAATTTTTAATTTCCGCTGCGTTTATGTGCGGAAAACCTCTACAGAGGTGTGGGTGCATGTGGAACTTAATGAATTTGGTTGAGAGTGATGATTTAAAAGAGAATGGATAAGAGTGGGTGGTAGTCCTAATCCGAATAAAATTCAAACTAACCCTAAAAATCGAAAGTTGGAACTCTTGAATCTATGTGGAAGGTGGGTATTTACTTGAATCAATTCGTCTGAGATGAAGATGAGAGTGTAGTTGGTGGTTTAGGGCTTAAGTTAGAAGTTGGAATGAAAACAAAGTGTTGTTGTTAGACTGAAATCATGAATTTTAAAAATAGAATTTCGCGTTTCCCGCAGGGGCGGGCTATTTTTGAACTAGGAATTCCACCGGGGAGGGCCGTAGCAGAGAGGTTGGCGCCTGGGCATGCTCTGGACTCGCTGGGGCGGGTATTTGGTAGAGAGGTAGCCGCTGGGGCGACAATTTTAGGCTTACAAACCCCCGCCGGGGAGGGATTTGCTCTGTTCTGAAAAATTTTCCTACTATTTTTCCTGCAGTCTTGCCCCACTTAGGATCCTTCCCATTCTTTGTTATCTACACATTAAACCCTTCAATGCCTGTAATTATGAGAGACAACATAGATTAGAGTAAGCACTTTGGATCATGAGTATGAAAATTATAAAGCAAGTAAATCCTAAAAATTGACAAAATAAAAGAACTAATTAGTTGAAAATTTGAGGATTTGACAAATAGACATTCTACAAATTAGCTCATAGGAGCTTGGCTTCCAGGGGGCGCTGCCCCCTTGCACTCCCCGCCAGCTCACTAGCGAGCTGGGCAGCCGCTCGCTCATCGGGGAGCGAGACCCCTGATTGGGTAGTCGTAGTGGCCATTAGTCGAACTCGCCAAAAATAACAACTTATTTCCTATTAGTAAAGCAAATAGACTAAAATAAATATAAAAATTCCTGGGTTGCCTCCCAGTTAGCACTTGGTTTAGAGTCTTTCAGCCTGACTGTGTATTTTCAAAGCTATCCAATTCCTCTTCGATAATTGAGGAACCCTCCATCTATAAGTAGCAATATATCCTTTGAGTGCTCCCTAACAGAAAGAGTCGTTGATTCAAAGTCACCTAGCCAACCCTTTTTAGATAGAATCCCTCGTAAGAACGTCCAATAACGAGGTGTTTTCTCCATTATTTCTGTGATCACATTGGGGCATGGAGGCTTGTCAAACACAATGGGCTCTTCATCTATCTTCTCTTTCTCATCCCACCATGGCTCCAATGTTGTACTAGCTCTCATGTCATAAAGAGCTTTGCCGACGACATTACTCCTAAGCGGGAATGGTTTCGTAAAACTGAATGGATCCTTAATCTTTGGCGGAGAAGACAATTTTGGCACTAATATAATCGACTCATCTTCGTTGTAACTCACATTTGGATCTTCGACGATCTCCATTTCCTCATTCTCAATTGTCTCCTCTCTTTCAACATCTTGTGGCTCATCCATTTGCAGATTTGGTTCGGGCTCGCCATCAGTTTAAGAATCTATGTCATAAAGCCAAGTATTTTTAGGACAGTTGTTTAAGGATTTGAACATTTGCTCTATCTGGTTCTCAAGATTTCGAATTTATATCTCTTGATTAATCCTCTTCTCCTCATTCGACACTATGAACTTGGACCACAATTCCTCCAATCTTAAATTTTCTATTTCAGTCTCGGAATCCATGTATCGAGGACCATTGGTTGAGGCATTGATGAGTTGTTCCATCTGAATATTAAGATTTTGGCTTGATAATTCCTTACTAATCCTCATCTCCTCTTGGTATGCTATGAGCTTATATTCTCTCTCTGTGGCAGTGGAGGTGGACATGAGAATTTCGGTGGGTATGTTGGATTTGGAGAATAGAATTAATCTTGATAACCACAGCTCTATGTAATTTCCGGGTGATACCCCCAATCTTGATGATAATTGGCATATGCATAATCTTTGAGGTACGTCTTCACCATATTGTCCCGACCCAAAACTGATAATGCATTGATGACTCGGATGATTGCCATCATAATAATGAGAAACTACTGCTATCCTTCGAACACGTTGGGCTGCAAAAGCGCCCAACCTTCTCGAAAGTGTAACAAGTTATGCTTATAATGTAGAAAATGTATTGAGTCCATCAATCCCTATTTCCCTTGGTTGAGTCATCCTCGTGTATGGCCATTGATAAGCAAATTCATCTATGGTACCTGAAAGAGATAAATATAAGAAGAGAATTAAAATAAAAAGGAAAAAATATTTAAATTAAGACTAATTTAATTGAAATTAATATTGTCAAAAATTATTAAACTAATTCCCCGACAATGACGCCAAAAACTTGTTGGGTAAAATCTAGTTACGCACAACACCCAAGTATACGTGGTGAACAAGTAATAAAGTGAAAGTAGAGTATCGTTCCCACGAGGATTATTAAATAAAAATCACCAAGTACTAACCCGTAACCAACTTAATCTTATTTAAACGAATGATTTAGTATTTTGAATTAACAATATGTAATTAAACTAATTCTAACTACCCCTAGAATGAACTAGAATATGAAGACTTGAGACTTGAGACTACAATTTCACCTATTATTTCATTTAAATCAATACACTTCCCGTTAAATCAAATTAATTATCTCGGATTTTTAATCAATAACACGAAGGTAAAATATGACCATCTCTTGATGTACCATACCCATATCAACTTAAATTCACAAATGATAGAATTAAGAAGAACACTCTAATTAACTAACCCATTATATCTCTATGTGAATTACAATTAAAGAGGGTTGAAGCACAAGTTCTTATTAGATTACATGTGGTACATAGGTATATCTCTATCCTAGGCACGAATCATAAATTCCATCGCCATGTAGAAGTCACAAACACATACTATTATGATTAGATCTAAACTCATAATCTGTTTCTCAATTTTATATAGATTATTACGGTAATTGTTAGCTAGGCAATTAAGCAATTAATCACAAACCATAATAGACGATCTAATAATAACTAATAAAACTAACACGGAAGCATATCAAAGTAAACTACGCAACAAGATCCATTATAATCTCAAAATAGAGTTTAGCTCATAATGAAGTCAAAATCCATAATCCACAATTGTTTATACATTGAAAGATAAAGATAGAAATAAAGAGAAGTTAGGAATTGAGATATGCAAATCTGAATTTCTCTTGCTCCAATTCTGAATCTCCAATGATCTTCAATGCTTCAATCTTTAACTCTAATCTAAACTAGGATTTTATCTAATCTAATCTAATCTAATCTAGTGGAATGGAATTCCTCTAATCCTTGTTAATACTCCTCCTTTTATATCCCTCCTCATGTGTCTTTTAGTCCTCCTTAAAGTCCTTCAAATCATCAGCCCAAACAAATCTTTTTTAGACTCAACTTCTGAAAACTCCTTTTCTTCCCGACAAGACCGCCCCGACGGGCTTCTTGTACTGGAAAACCCCGCATCGGTGGGTGAACAGTAACTAAAATTACAAAATTGCCATTAAGCTCCATTTTCTGTTTTGTCCCTCCGAAGTCGTTTCCTACAACACAAACACAAAAATAAGTAAAATGACACTAAAAATACTTAAAGTTAACAAGTAATTAAGCCTAAAAAGGTATCCAAATTGTAGGTATAAAATCCACTCATCACCAAACCCTAAGGTGGTCAAACCCTAAAGGGAACCATAAGGTTGACGAACTCTATGTGGCCAAATCCTAAGTTCGAGGCTCCTTTCGATTCATCTTTTTTTTCTTACTTGTATTGTCTGTTTCTTACCCTCTTGGCATGGTTGTGAACTTCTTGAGAAGCTCTTCAAGGTGTAGACACTCAAAATTTTCCTTGCCCCAATACTAACACTGTAGGAGGGCAAAACCGTCAATCAAGCCAACCCCGGTCCCGACACCAGACATCCAATCTAAATCCGGCCACCAATGCCGGTCCTTCAGCCTAAATTCGATCCCCAATATCGATAAATCTAAATTTGATCCCCAATGTCGGTCAACTCCAGTCAAATTCGATCACCAATATCGGTACTCCAGCTAACTCCGATAGTCAATCGACCATCAATCCAGCTCTGATAGTCAATCGGACTGTCAAGCCAGCTCCGATAGTCAATCGGACCATCAAGCCAGCTCCGATAGTCAATTGGACCATCAATCCAGCTCCGATAGTTAATTGGACCGTCAAGCCAGCTTCGATATTCAATCGGACAGTCAATCCAGCTCCGATCGCTAATCAGACCGTCTATCCAACTCCGATCATCAATCGAAACGTCAGATCATCCCCGATCTCAATATTGGGACATCAGCTCAAACCCGGCCACCAATATCGAGACAACCACAACACCGATAAACCATATCGGGATGTTAAATCAGCCCCGGCAGCAACCCGGGAGGTACAGATCAGCCCCAATAGCAACCCGAGAAGTGCAGGTCAGCCCCGGCCTTGGCCCGGGAAGTCAGGTCGAATTCAGACATAAACCTAAAGCATCACAACAACTCCAAAAGAAAACTTGGAATGACCACGTCAGCCACAGA
The DNA here is from genome assembly GCA_020205555.1 of Panax stipuleanatus. Taxonomy (NCBI): domain Eukaryota; kingdom Viridiplantae; phylum Streptophyta; class Magnoliopsida; order Apiales; family Araliaceae; genus Panax; species Panax stipuleanatus. The sequence continues at coordinate 56,477,482 of CM035126.1, read as the reverse complement.
GGCAACACTGGGGACAAACAGACTCGAACGGGATCCAAGTCTTGGAAACAGCTCCCGGAAGTCAACCAGAGGCCATGCCGACACCAAGGGCAACCCCGAAAGGGGAAAAATGGTCATTTTACCAACTATCAGCCGATTCGGTCAAAATCAAGCTGAATTGATGCAACCAAGGTCAGAAAGAACCACAACGATGATCCTGGATAAAAACAGCACCAGACGGCTCGACAGGCAAATTGTGGGGAAATGAAGACCCAGTCATGAAACCACCTTGGGGGACTTAAAAAGGGTTAAAACCAATGTCATTGTGACACTCTTAGCAAGGGCTTTCCGGAAAGCTATAGCACGCCCCAAACGGACGCTCCGATCAAAAGTTATGAAGTTTCGAACCTTACATCGCGTCGCCCGGCATGCACGCACTTTGAGACGACGAAGTCGGGATTTGGACCCCACCTTGGGGAGCCGCACCTCTACCTGTGGCAGCAGCAGATAAAGCTAAGGCACCCTGGCCTATAAATAAAAATGCCCCCCGTTCATTTTCAACAATTCTGAACCGCAGCGAAGCTCTGCCCGTCTGATTTTTTGACTTTTACACCTCTTCCAAACCCAAATATTTTTCCTCCAACACGTAGACAAACCCACATACTACCATATACCAGAAAACAATCGGTAGATTTGGTCGTTTGAAGCCCACTAAGTGGCAAAAAGCCCGTATTGCTGCCCATTGTAAGTATTTTTACGATCAGCAAGTCAATACTACTGCTTTGCGCTGTTTTACACTTGCACATCAAGTTTCGCTTTTTAAATATGCCCGGAACTTAGTCCCGTGACCGTTTGCCTCAAAATTTGGTTTATTTTTGTACATAAACTCAATTTCTGGCATTTCTACATCTCGGATTGACGATCTGTCAGCTCCAGCAGTTTTAGTGCACTAGCACGCACATTCTGGCAACTCTACCGGACTGGGTTATCTTCCCAGTCCGGGTATGGCTATTTTTTTGTATATATTTAACTGTATATATATATTAACATTTCAATTATGTCAAACCCGGATGTCAAATCCGTGGTAGTTTACCGCTTTTATATATATTTAGGCATATATAAGCGACTTTCACCATCATTGGTTCTCATACCAGTCCTGGTTGACTACATTTCTGTCAATATATATATATATTTATATATTTTCAGTCCGGCCTGGATTACTTCGTGGCCATTTTACTGCTTTTGCACTCTTCGCCATACTGGTTGCTCTCCCCAGTCACTGGTTGACTATATTTCTATCAATATATATATATGTATTTTCAGTCTGGCCTGGATTACTTTGTGGCTATTTTACTACTTTTGCACACTTCCCCATACTGGGTGCTCTCCCCAGTCACTGGGTGACTATTTTCTGTCAATTTCAATTTCAGTACGGGCACAGACGTGAAAACCCATCGCCCTTTTTTACTATTTTTCTATATATATATATATATATATATATATTTCATTTCTATCACAGCCTGGATTATTTTGTGGCAATTTATAGTTTTTATAAATATATATATATATATATATATATATATATATATATATATATATATATATATATATATATATATATATATATATATTTCAATTCAAGTTCGGGCTTGCGAGTGAAAACCCATCGCCCTTTTACAGCTTTTCTATATATATAAAATTATATATATATTGCTTTACTCAATTTATTCAATTGCTGCATTTAATATTCATTTTATATGAATCTGCATTGACATATCTGCGGGCAGACTAGATTTATTCAAATCTTGCCAATTCTAGCTTTTAACGGTTCAAACAGGTCCCGACAGAACCTGGAAGCTATAATGGCTGAGATTTCTTTAAATCTAGTTATTTTTATAGTTTCAGCTTGGAAAGCAAACTCGTGTCCCTTAGATCGCTATCTAGTGGGAACGAGACGCTTTAGCCACACGCAGCCAGGATTTACTGATGAATCCTTAGTTCCATTGCGTTGTGAGGATGTAGATATTCATTTCTGTGCAAATTTGAATTGTGCAGGTTTATTGGCTACTCATATATGAGCCTAGGAATCGTGGGACTCACGATCAAATCGATCGGGATCTAATTCTCATGATGGACAAACTCCAGTTTACAGATGTACCCTGGAAGTTTTTCTGTAAAATGTACATACATAGACCTTAAAACGGTTATCCGAATTTAAGGTCTCAATATAGTGAAATATGCTTGTAGTGTCAGCGTCCCTCCGCTGGTTTTCATACCCATGAGGAGATCGACACTTGTATTTATTTCTGCGGTCGAGGACGCTTCGCAGCCCGAAAAATCACCATTCACATGCAGCCTTAAGGCTATAAAGATAAAATTTGGAAGTATCAAAAGGCTTCAATTTCTATGTCAGCGTAGGGGTTTGATAAACAACTTTCAAAACATCATTGTCAATTCAATTTTAAAGTTTTTTGCAAATCTAATCAAAATGCTTTTGCAAATCAAATCAAAGACTGATTTTCAAAATCAAATCAAACCTTTCGTATATAAGTTCAATGAAGCAAAGCACTACTTTTAATCAATCAAATCAATAGGCCCAATTTTTAAACAATATTCACTCACGCATTCACAGTTTTAAGGGAAATATTGAAAAGATATGGTACTGTGTTTACACGGGAGTCGTGGGGGTGCCTAACACCTTCCCCACACTTAACCAAGCCCCCGAACTCAAAACACTAATTTCCAAGATCAAGTTTCGATAGTGTCCAGCAATTGAGCCTCTTTCAAATCAAAACTCGGTTGAGTTGGTACAACCATTTTCAAATCTACCAACTGGCGATTCTGTTAAATCAAATCAAATCGTCGACATAAACACATGTTGGCATCTTTCCTAAAAAACCCTTCACAACCTATTTCTTGAATAAAAAGAATGAGGGTAGAGAGAACTTAGGAAGATCGATTTGAGGAAACCCGGGTTACGAACCGACCCGCGGGATTCTTAAATTTTCCAACGTCGACAGGTGGTGACTTTGCTGGGGACAGTAGAGGGCTTATGCCGCTTTCTAATCTTTTCAAACATTTCCCTTTCAAAACTATTGAATGCGTGAAATCCTGCATCTCCACAGTCAATGGATGAGTGAATGCTGCGTCTTTACATTGAATGAATGTGAATGAATGCTTTCTTGCTTTAGTGCTTCGTACCCATATTAGTGGTTCGCACGAACTGTCATTACATGCATAAACGGTAAGGCACAATGTATGTGAATGTATGTTGTGTGTTCCTCTCACAAGGACGATAACCCTGTCGGTGTTAAGTAATGACTCTGGGGACGATTAAGTCTCTGGGGGTGCCTTATGAAAATACACCACTCAGATTCGCTCCAGTTGAACGATCAAATTAATTTCCCTTCTAGTAGATTGCGATGATCTGAGAGCCTTCATGTCGAAACAAAAGCCGCGAGAGTAACCTAAGATAAGTTAGCCTCTGATTAACCAAATCCGAAGGGAAGCTTCTTCATGCCTTCCTCTTTCAATTCCATGTTAAGTCTCCAATTACTGAGGAGCACAATGTAAATATCAATAATAAAAGATTTACTTTCCCTATCAAATATATGTCATGTCATCATGTCATCAAAATAACTAACCTCGATTTTGCAAGATAAAATCTAAAAAACACATCATGCATCCTGTCCTTACCTACCTCAGAAAATTGACACGCCTACGTTTTGTTGTAGGTACAAAAATTGGTCTCACTACTAGATCATAATCTAAAAAGGCACAAAGCCTATCCACCGACATGGCTGAAAGTAGCTAATGCGAGTCGGGTTTTGTATCTCAAAAATAGTTTGAGGGACTTAAGAATCAAATGGCAGAGTTGGCTATCCTTCTAAGAGAACAAAGTAAAAGCACTCAGGGCCAGCGAACACTCAATCAAACAGAGTCCTCCTCACAGGGTGGTAATCAAAGTGCTGACAAAAAGGGGGAAATGCAGATCCCTGAACCCCGATCTAGTCAAAGAACCAACAAAACCCCTGAAATCACAAATCTCAGAGAAGATCGGGAAACTGGCGATATCCGAAGGAAAGTCCAACAAATGGAAGAAACCATCCGAACAATCAAAGGGACTGGAAACCTTGGAAGTGTCACCTATTCAGATCTTTGTATATTCCCAGGGGTTAGATATCCTGACAAATTCCAAGTCCCAGAGTTTGAAAAGTACAATGGGGCAGGCGATCCTTATACACACTTGAAAGTATACATTGGCGAGCTAGGGTCTTATGCTGAAGATGAAAACCTCAGAATGCAGCTCTTCTAAAAGTGTCTCACTGGAGAGGCTAGGACGTGGTATCCCGACTTGATAATGCAAAAATCCACAGTTGGGAAGAGCTAGCTCAGGCCTTCCTAACTCAATACAGCTTCCAGTCTCAGATGGCTCCGGATCGATATCAATTGACCAAAGTTAAAAAGCAGAGCAACGAGTCTTTCCGTGAGTATGCCCAAAGATGGAGACGTCTGGCAGCACAAGTCAGCCCGCCTATGACCGAAGCTAAAATGGTGATGACTTTCATAGACATCCAAGAGGCACCTTACTATGAGAGGATCCTGGCTAGAATAGAAAAGCTATTCTCAGAGATGATCAAACATGGCGAAATGACAGAGATGGGCCTGAAAGCAGGCAAGATTAAAGATCTCACTGCCTTGAAAGTAGTCGCCGATCATATATAGTCTGGCAACTATACGAGTGATCCCATAAGGGTACCCAAGGAAGGAGATGAAGATGTATCCCTCGTTGTACAGGGGCAGTCTAGGAGACCTAACCCTAGTCCCCCCATTTGGAAGAGGGAAAATAATTTGCCGTCACAATAGACTGCATTCAACAATTACCAGGAGAGAAAGAGAAAATTTGAAAGAACGGAAAATCGGGTGCTCACTCTACTAGGCGATTCCCTGGAAAACATGTTGGTGATGTTAATAGATCACAAGAAGATTACCGAGCTGGCTCCACCTCTGGATCTAAAAAGCAAAAGATACGATCCTAGCCAGAGATGTGTTTATCATTCAGGATCTCCAGGACACGGTACACAAGATTGTTGGTCCTTGAAGCATAAAATCCAAAACCTGATCGAAAACGGCGATATTGTGGTCCAACAACATAACCATCTAAATGCCAACCCTAACCTTCTAATGCAGCATGATACAGAGGAAGTAAACATGATCGGGTCAGGAAGCGATGAAATGCATCCAAATCATAAATACATACAAATGATAGAGGATTACCCCCTAAGGAATAGAACAAATATCCTAGAGTCAGAGAATTCAGAGGAGGTATGATAATATTGCAAAAATTGGATGCCATCCAACATCAAGTAATTCTGCTGGCTAATCTGGTAGTACGCCAACATCAGGATACGAGGCAGGTTTTCACTCAACTATCAGAAAACCAAGAGAAAAAGAAGGTTCTTCAGAATGTAAGCCCATCTCCCTCCAAGATCAGCCAGCTAAATGAAGAAGATTGAAGCATGCTGAGTAGACGAGAAAGGTGGGATGACAAAACTTCCAGAAGATCTAGACAAAGGAAAAATAGTCTGGAGGAACGCGAATTCCCAAAGAGGACATATCAAGAGACATTCCAAACACGAGCAAACCCTCAAAATCCTACGACACCGAGAGTCGGGGAGAGTAGGCGAAGAAGGATATTCACACCTTTTGGGGACTCATTGGAAAATGTATTAGCCATGCTGATTGCGCAGAAAAAGATCACCGAGCTCGCTCCACCTATGGATCCCAAAGGAAGGCAATATAATCTCAACAAGAGGTGTGCTTACCATTCTAACTCACCTGGACATGCAACTGAGGAATGTTAGTCTCTAAAGCACAAAATTCAAGACCTCATTGAAAATGGAGAACTACCGATAGAAGTCCCCATGACTAGAGAAGGCGAAATGAAAATTAAGAGCTCTAGATGTCCACTCGAAACGAGCAGTTCAAAGGATGTAACGGCTATGAACAATAATCCTGGCATAACACAAGGTGGACCGATCCTAATACTGGGAGTGACCGAGGAGACAAAAGAATCTCCCAATGAAGTTCATCCACCATCATCAAATATCTTGTTGCCCAAAGTCAACAAATACATGCCTGACCTTATCCTTCTGGAAGATGAGGAGGAGATACTGATCCTTCCCCGTATGGAAAAAGTACAAAAGGAAAGTTCCTTGCGAGAGATTAAACATCAGTGCGAGGGGGACTTCATACTCAAATCCTCTCAAAGCTATGAGAAAGATGAAGAAGCAGGCGAAGAAAAATGTGGTGAAGTTCTCAAGGAAGCCAACCCCTTGAGGAATCTGGAGTTTATACCTTTCTGTGACGAGTCCAGTTTAAGCCTCCTTAAGGGATATGCTGATTCAGGAGGTGATCAATTTATGGCAGGGTTTGAAGATATTCAAAGCCAAGAGGGAACCTCTATCACAAGCCTCGAAGGCGACATAACCAAGGACGACTGGACTATCAGGCCTCAGCTAGCCAGGAGGACGTAGATCCAGAGGAAAGTTGCGAGTTCTAAAGGATGTTGGGACGTTATCCTTTTCTTAGCATTATGCCTTTTATTTTCCATGTATACAAAATCAAAAGACCAAAAAAATGAATAAATGAAAAATCAAAAAATTCAAAAAGAAAAAAAAAATCAAAAATCGAGCCTTTCCACCTAAAGAGAAAATGTGAACTACGAAAGACCTGATCTCCCTCAACCCGGGAGTACGTAGGCAACCATCTTGGTGAGGTTAAACGAAACAAAAAATTCAAAAATATATCAAGCCAGACTCAAAATCTAAGATAAACTCCTTTCAAGCCTCTCCAACCAAACAAGTAGGAACTACGAATGACCTGATCTCCCTCAACCCGAGAGTACGTAGGCAGCCATCTACGGCGCGGTTTGACCTTTAAGAAAAACAAAAAAATGAAAGACCAGTCCCAAGACACCGAAGACAAATAAAAGAAAAATTCTATCAACCCACCTGGTCAACAGGCCTTGCTGAGGAAAATTAAAGCTAGTCTCTGAACCCGTGGATAAGAGGGATAACAGTGCTAATATGGCATCTCTCTGAAGATAGAGGAGCAGCTGCAAGCTCCTAAACCTCGGTCTCCATATGAGCCAGAACATCCACTGCCATCTGCATACTATGGCCTCGTCTCTTTCAGCAAAGGCAGTCTCCCGAGTGGCTCGAGCCTCGCCTCTATCAACAGAAGTCATATCTCTACTAGAATGGGCCATCAACCTCAACGCCCTGGCCTGATCTCTCTCGAAGGTCATCCGAGCTATCAAATCGCCATAGCTAGATCAATTTATGGTAGGGACACTCGGTAGGTCACCAACCAAAGTCATGGTCAAAGCCATCACCACCAACCATCACAAGCCCTTGAGTCCAATTCATTGGTGTCCTAAGGCATCTCGACATCAATCGTCAAAGTTAGAACAACAACACAGCGATATATCAAGCATAAACATCTGCAAGGACCTTCGAAGAGCTGAAGCCTCAATCTGAAACCTTTATCAAACCAGAAAAAAGGTCATCAAAGCCAATTGCTCCTATAAATCAAAAACAATGATTGGGGCATCCAAGCATTAAAGCCAAAATCCACTACCTATTCACCATGAAGGTCATGCGATTAAAGACTCTTGCGATCTCGGCATCTTATCAGCCCATCAGCCAAACATACAACCAAGCAATCCTCCCAGATGACAAGCAAGACTGGGGCAAGTTCAAAGTCAACGACAACCCGACGTGGGGACCGTTACAACCAGACTGGACCAATTTTGGAAATTGCACAATTCAACACTGGGGCATTTATCAACCATCCAATTAATATGCACCAGTCGGCACCATCAGCATGGTCCATCATCAGCCTAGCTTCCATTATTGGCGATCCGGTATGACCAATCGACCTTTGCCAATCATAATTTTTCTTAGAATACTGCGATCCGCTGATAAGGTATGACTTTTTCATCTCCTTATGTGCTTTCAATTTCCATGCATTAGCGATAATATACATAAGTCCTACGTTAGAGTCTCAAAAAAAGAAAAGAAAAAGATTTTTGCTTAACTTGTTATGAATTGGATTAATTCTGATAAACGATTAGAGAAGTAAGGCTAACAACTTTTTGATTTGATATGACATCCTAGTTCAAAGCACTTTTTAGAATAAACTTGACCTCATATGCATGTCTGCACTTTGCGATTGACCTGACTCTTAGTTGTGGGGTATAAAACAATGACGACAAGAATGACGATTAGTAGCCAGCCTAATGTCTCGAATTGTGGCCTGAGTTACTTGAGTTATTCAGCCTGAAGGGTGTCTCTACACCTGGTGCCTTAAAGCCATCTGGTTTGGGAGTCACCGGCCCAACGCTCGTTACATGGGTAACTCAGTGCCTAAGAAAACGAGCATTACAAGAAATCAAAACCTGAGCAGATCCGAATCGTGGTCTAGGTTACCCGAGTAATTAAACCCGAGGGGTGTCTCTACACCTGGTGCCCTAAAGCCATCTGGTTTGGGAGTCACCGGCCCAACACTCGCTACATGGGTGATTTAGAGCCTAAGAAAATGAATCTCGCACCGGCTCAGGCTGTGACGCCCTCAGAATAGGTCCAGTCAACCCAACTCATTCTGAGTCGCCAAAATACATGGTACAGAATTCAAATACAATCTTTTATATCACACGATCATGCAAAATACGACCACACAACTGTGAGTGTCAATACAAATATGTAGAAAATATTAACATTCAAACTAAGTTCTCATTACAATTATTATCACACTATTTATTAAAAATAGTGAGGACTACTACTGCTCTAACTCGGACCATTACTTTGTCCCCCGACTAGTTCCTGCGACATTCTCATTTTTTGAAGAGGACAATAGATAAAAAGGGTGAACTCAACTAGCCCAGTAAATAATATTATGACTAAGATAATGGAAAATAAATTATCGTTAGTCTTCAACAACTCAGATAAAATATTATTGACAACAAGTTTTAGATCAATATTCGCAGCGGAAATAACAATCCATTAGAAGAGTTAAGTAGAGAATAAAGTCTACTATCTTCTATGATTTAAAAATCCATCATCAATATTTTATCCCTGTAACATCAATCAATACATCTCGAATCAAATATTCATCTTTGCACTACGGGCCAAAGATATTCATTTGTATCACCAGTTGGTCATGTTCATCTTAACACCTGTCATCTTTGCACTACGGCCAAAGATATTCATCAGGTAATCATTCATCTTTGCTCTATAGGCCAAAGATATTCAGTTATATCACCATTTAGGACTGAGGATGATGAAAAATAATATAAATAACTAATCCAGTGAGATAAAGGATAAAGATTAAGGATTCGTATTTTAATTTATCCAAGTTCAAAAATACTCCATAATAATACTTTGTGGAGCAAAATTCAATAATAGAGCTCAAAACTTGGATCTAATCAAATATAGGAACCTTAACAAGCAACTTGGACAAATAGAAGAAAATTTAATTTTCTCGTGAATAGTGCCGTATACGTGAATAGCCGTATACGTGCGTAGTAACCCCGACGAAAAAAGTAAGAATTTTATAATAAAATCCATGATAATATTTTGGTATAATGATATGAAAAAGAATAATATCGTTTACGAAAGAAAATAACATCCTTTACCTTAATAGAAGAGTAGTTTTGGCTGAAATATCGGATATTATATGGACGAAAACTTGCACTGCTATCAACACTCAAAGTATCTAAATTCTCACAAGAAATACGCTCGATATTATAGAGAGAATTTTATTTATTCTGGTGTGATTTTTATTTCTAACTAAGCATCCTATTTATAGGAAATGCTTAGCATATCATAACTGACTAAATGAACCACGAAGGAAAGAGCAGCATACCAAATTTGAAATCTCTACAGCCACCTCCTTTGAAAAGGAAATTCCCACATGTTATATAATTATATACATATATATATATATATATATTAAAATATTTATTTTTGAAATTTCAATAATTCATAATAAATATCCCTTCTATTAGAAAAATACGAATCTTATGTCCTTTTCATATGAGATTTAATTCTCTACAATTTTGTAGAAGAAAGTTTTTCCAAATTCCCAACGAAAATTGGCCGAAATCCACAAATAGATGATTTTTCACATCAAAATACTGATAAAAATACATCAGCACTAATTCCTTCTTTTATATCCACAAAATAAATATTTTCTTATCATATAAATTAATAATTAATTATTCACAAATAATATTACAGAACTATAATATTGACAACCAGGTCGTTTCCAGGAAAGAGGGGGCCTTCCGATAAGGATTTCTCCTTACTGGCGCGCAATTAAATAACCCCTCCTAGACAGAACTTCCTTAGACATTGTCAAGAATGCTATCTAATAATATTATTCAATAATATGAATGATTGATTTGATAATGTGAAATGCTGTGCAGTGACAATTATTGAATCAATCATATAAAATATCAACGTAGCAATTATTGAATCAATAATATAAAATATTGAACAGTAATTACTGTAACAATAATTGAGTAAGTGCCTTCTTACGTACGAATCAATAATTTGAAATACTGTGCAAAACCGTGTGCTACTGTGCAACATCGCGTATTATTGTATTTTAACCACCGGGAATTTCAACAGTACTAACGGTAACAACTACGCTATTATTTTATAAAAAGGTTATTTCTGTCGCTTTCTATATCCGACAGTTATTCCGTTGTGGGGCCCACAAATGGCTGCTCCGTCATACGAATATTCCCCGACAACAAGAATATTCCACGACCAAATGAATATTCTCCGACAACAATGAATATTTTATGCTCGTTTTGAAATAATTGCGCATTTTACCCATAACTTACTACATTAATTAAATCAACCCCTTACTATTTCAAAATAATATATAAAGAAAATTAAATCTTTATTTATAAAATTCGGGGTCTAACATCCTCCCCTCCTTATGAAATTTCATCCTCGAATTGACGTACGTACCTGGGGTGTCAAAGAGGTGAGGATACCTTGCTTTGATTTTCGATTCTAACTCCCAGGTCATTTCCTCAATAGCATGGTTTCTCCACAAAACTTTAACTTGAGGTATAATTTTCGAGCGTAGGACATGCTCCTTCCTATCCAAAATCTTGACAGGTACCTCCTCATACGTTAAATCTTCAGCTATTTCGTCCGGTTCTAACTTAATAATGTGGTTTGGATCTTTCACATATTTACGCAATACGGATATGTGAAAAACATTATAAACACGAGACATGCTTGGAGGTAAAGCGAGTCTATAGGCCACATTTCCTACTCGGTCAAGGATCTCAAATGGACCAATGAATCGTGGATTGAGCTTTCCTCTCTTGCCAAACCTCGTAACTCCCTTCCACGGAGCAACACTTAATAACACATGGTCCCCAACATTAAATTCCACGTCCTTTCGATGAAGATCCGCATAACTCTTTTGTCGATCTTGTGCGGTTTGTATCCGTTGTTGGATCATTTGAATCTTTTTCGTAGTCATACGTACTAACTCCGATCTCAACAATGTTGCTTCACCCACCTCATCCCACCATACTGGAGAATGACACTTTTGTCCATACAACGCTTCGAATGGAGCCACGCCTATACTTTCTTGATAATTGTTGTTGTAGGAGAATTCCACCAATGGTAAGTACTTATCCCAACTCCTTTTGAAGTCTAGAACACAGAGTCTCAATAGATCTTCCAGAGTTTGAATAGTCCTTTCTGATTGTCCGTCCGTTTGAGGGTGATAGGCCGAACTGAATCATAAATCTGTGCCCATAGCTTTCTGCAAACTGATCCAAAATTATAAAGTAAATCTGGGGTCACGATCCGAAACTATGGATACTGGCATGCCATGCAATCTCACAATCTCATTCACGTACATACGAGCAAGACGTTCAAGGGAATAAGTCTCCCGTATCGGTAAAAAATGAGCAGACTTGGTTAATCTATCAACAATAACCCAAATCGCATCTATGCCTTGAGAAACCTTGGGAAGACCAGTAACGAAATCCATGGTAATGTGTTCCCACTTCCACTTTGGAATCTCAAGTGGTTGTAATGGACCCTTTGACACTTGATGCTCCGCCTTGACACGTTGACTTATTAAACACCTCGAGATAAACTCTGCGATCTCTCTCTTCATATTGCTCCACCAAAATGTATGTCGAAGATCATGATACATTTTAGTACTCCCAGGATGGATTGCCAACGGTGTGTTGTGTGCCTCCATCATGATTCTATACTTCAAGTCAAAATTGTTAGGAACACAAAATCTGGAGTTGCCTCGAAGTATTCCTTCTTCATCAATCCTTGCTTCTGGAATAGCACCTTCTTGCATCTTTTTTCTCATATTCATCAGCTCCGAGTCTGTAGCTTGAGTAGCTTTAACTTTATCAATCAAAGCTGGTTCTACGCGTATACTTGACATCATCACATGGGTCCCCAAAGTCTTGAACTTTATCTCCATCCTTTGTAAATCACACAAAATAGGCCTTGATAGCATCGCATTCGTTCCCGCATATGATCTTCTACTCAACGCGTCAGCTACCATGTTCGCTTTTCCAGGATGGTATTGAATGGTATGATCGTAATCTTTCAATAGCTCAAGCTAACGTCGTTGCCGCATGTTGAGTTCCTTTTGAGTGAAGAAATATTTAAGGCTCTTATGATTCGTATAGATCTCCACTTTCTCTCCATACAGGTAGTGTCTCCAGATCTTTAATGCGAAAACGACAGCTGCCAACTCTAAATTATGAGTAGGATAATTCCTCTCATATTCTTTGAGTTGCCATGAGGCATAGGCTATGACTTTCCCATGTTGCATGAGAACACATCCTAACCCTTTGCCCGAAGCGTCGCTGTAAATGACAAATCCATCCGAACCAGATGGTATCGTCAGAACAGGTGCTGAAATGAGCCTCCTCTTGAGCTCTTGGAAGCTCTTCTCGTATTCCTCGTTCCATACGAATTTTGTATCTTTCCGAGTTAACTGAGTTCATGGAGTAGCGATTTGAGAAAATCCCTCTACGAACCTTCGATAATAACCAGCTAAGCCCAAAATGCTTCGTACTTCGGTCACCGACTTAGGTTGCTCCCAACTTTGTATTGTTTCAATCTTTGCCGGGTCAACAGATACTCCACGTTTCGATACCACGTGCCCAAGGAATGCTACTTCCTTAAGCCAGAACTCGCATTTCTTCAGCTTGGCATATAGCTTGTTCTCACGAAGCTTTTGAAGTACCAACTTCAAGTGGTGCTCATGATCTTCACGGCTTTTGGAATAGATAAGGATGTCATCAATAATGACAACAATGAACTGATCCAAATATTTCTTAAATACACGGTTCATCATATCCATGAAAGCAGCAGGAGCATTAGTCAATCCAAAAGACATGACTAAGAACTCATAACGCCCGTACCGAGTTCTGAAGGCAGTCTTCGGAATATCCTCAGTTTTAATCTTCAGCTGATGATATCCAGAACGAAGATCGATCTTTGAAAAGAATTGTGCTCCTTGCAACTGGTCGAACATGCCATCAATATGAGGTAGCAGATACTTATTCTTGATGGTGACATAGTTCAACTCCCGATAGTCAATACAAAGTCGCATACTCCCGTCTTTTTTCTTTACGAATAAAACAGGAGCACTCTAAGGAGACGTACTAGGACAAATAAAACCGATGTCTAACAATTCCTGTAATTGGACCTTTAACTCCTGAAGTTCAATAGGAGCCATTCGATATGGGGTTTTAAAAATGGGTTTTGTACCAGGTTCAAGGTCAATAAAGAATTCAACTTCATGTTCAGGGGGTAGACCAGGGAAGTTCTTCGGGAAATACATCAGGAAACTCATTAACAAAGGAAATATTATTCAAATCTGACGTATTCTGGTTTAGATCAGTGACATGAGCTAAGAAAGCTTGACATCCATTTTTCAATAAACGAATAACTTTGTGACTTGAAATGATATTGACAGATTTTAGTGGTTTGGTGGTTAGAATTCACACAACAGGTTGGTTAGGAATATGAAAACTAACAACCTTATGAAAATAATCAATTTTGGCATGGTAAGTGGTTAACCAGTCAATTCCTAAAATCACGTCAAATGCAAGTATTTTCAAAGATATAAGATCAACAGGTAAGGTAAGGGTACCAATCTGAATCAAGCAAGATTTATAAACTGTAGATGTAACGAAGGTTTCTCTTAACGGAGTTTCAACAGATAAGTCAAAGTCTAACCTCTCAGGTGTAAAATTTAATCGTTGAGCACAAGCAGGTGAAATAAAAGAATGAGTAGCATCGGTATCTAATAAGGTGTAAACTTCGCCAGAGTTTATGATTAGCTTACCCGTAATCACCTTGTGTGGGTTCCTCGCGTTTTGGGCTGTCACGACAAATGCTCTTCCAGGAATCACCGACTTTGACTTGTCCGAAACCGCCTTTGGAATCACCACCCCAGCTGGACTTGGTTTCGCTACAGGACAATCTCGAGCTATATGTCCTTCTTTTCCACAGTTATAGCATGCTTTGAATTGTTGTGGGCAGTTTGGGCTGATGTGTCCCTCTTTCTCGTATTTATAGCATACGACCGGTTGTCGTTCTCCTCCCCTAAAAATAGTTGATGCTGGTGCTGATGTCGATGTCTTCACGTTCTCATTGTTGTACCTTCTCTTCTTGAAATCTCCTCCCGATTCACTTTTTCTACTATCATGGCCATGATTACCCCCCGAGTGGTTACCGCTTCTGTCATGATACTTTCCTCCCCACTGGTTGTCATTGTTCCGATGACTGCTGCCACCGGTACGACCTTGGTTGTTGTCCCTTGGTTGAACATAATCACTATCTCGTTCTAACAACTGGGCCCTGTTTACTACATCCGAATATAGAGAAAATTTGTGAGAAATGAGGTATTGACGAATTTCGGGTTTCAAACCTCTCAGAAACATCCGCGTCATACGTTCCTCATTCTCCACCAAATTAGGTGTAAATCTGGACAACTCCGCGAACTTAGCCTCGTACTGGGACACCGTCATGTTGTTTTGTTCCAGTCTGATAAACTCTACCTCCTTTATATAATGAAGTCTTTCAGAAAAGTACTTGTCATTGAACAGTTTCTGGAACGCTTCCCAAGACATCTTGAGTGCTGCAGTCTGGGTACGCTTCACAGATTTTCACTAGTAATCTGCATCTCCACGGAACATAAAGGTGGCAAATGGAACCTTCTGTTTCTCCGTGCATCCCAAGACATCAAATATCTTGGTAATTTGCTTAACCCACGTCTCCACCTTGATTAGATCCGACTTTCCCAAAAACTCTAGTGGTCCCAATTCTTTGAACTACTTGGCAGTGACAATTCGCGTGTTGTTATTATCTCCACCTGTATTTTGCACACGAGTCTCCCTCGTCTGGTTTTGCATGAACTGCAAAAACTTCTAAACATCTCATCGTTTATCGTCTGATCAGTGTTGTTTTTAGGATGAACATTGCCTTCCTGTTGCACGTTCTCCTGGTTGGTGATTAAAGGTGTCTCCATGGTCTCATTCACTCCATTGTTAACATTCTCAGCTGCCATTCTCAAATACTGCCATAAAATAAGGGTTAATTAAATAAATTAACATATCACATATTAACCCTATGCTCCGGCTGACCAATTAAATATCACATAAGCTTAGGTAGGACATACTAGTGAAGGATTTACTCGTCTCTCCCCTCCTAGTTCTATTCCCAGATCTCCGCCAGAGACCATATCCCTAAGCTTTGATACCAACTGTGACGCCCCCAGAATAGGTCCAGTCAACCCAACCCATTCTGAGTCGCCAAATACATGGTACAGAATTCAAATACAATCTTTTATATCACACGGTCGTGCAAAATACGACCACACAACTGTGAGTGTCAATACAAATATGTAGAAAATATTAACATTCAAACTAAGTCCTCATTACAATTATTATCACACTATTTATTAAAAAATAGTGAGGACTACTACTGCTCTAACTCGGACCATTACTCTGTCCCCCGACTAGTTCCTGCGACATTCTCATTTCCTGAAGAGGACAATAGATGAAAAGGGTGAGCTCAACTAGCCCAGTAAAGAATATTATGACTAAGATAATGGAAAATAAATTATCGTTAGTCTTCAACAATTCAGATAAAATATTATTGACAACAAGTTTTAGATCAATATTCGCAGCGAAAATAACAATCTATTAGAAGAGTTAAGTAGAGAATAAAGTCTACTATCTTCTATGATTTAAAAGTCCATCATCAATATTTTATCCCTGTAACATCAATCAATACATCTCGAATCAAATATTCATCTTTGCACTACGGGCCAAAGATATTCATTTGTATTACCAATTGGTCATGTTCATCTTAACACCTGTTATCTTTGCACTACAGTCAAAGATATTCATCAGGTAATCATTCATCTTTGCTCTACAGGCCAAAGATATTCAGTTATATCACCATTTAGGACTGAGGATGATAAAAAATAATATAAATAACGAATTCAGTGAGATAAAGGACAAAGATTAAGGATTCGCATTTTAATTTATCCAAGTTCAAAAATACTCCATAATAATACTTTGTGAAACAAAATTCAAGAATAGAGCTCAAAACTTGGATCTAATCAAAGATAGGAACCTTAACAAGCAACTTGGACAAATAGAAAAAAAATTTAATTTTCCCGTGAATAGTGCCGTATATGTGAATAGTAATCCCGACGAAAAAAGTTAGAATTTTATAATAAAATCCATGACAATATTTTGGTATAATGATATGGAAAAGAATAATATCGTTTACGAAAGAAAATAACATCCTTTACCTTAATAGGAGTGTAGTTTTGGCTAGAATATCGGATATTATATGGACGAAAACTTGCACTGCTATCAACACTCAAAGTATCTAAATACTCACAAGAAATACGCTCGATATTATAGAGAGAAAATTTTCTGATTCTGGTGTGATTTTCATTTCTAACTAAGCACCCTATTTATAGGAAATGCTTAGCATGTCATAACTAACTAAATGATCTACGGAGGAAAAAAGCAGCATACCAAATTTGAAATCTCTGCAGCCACCTCCTTTGAAAAGGAAATTCCCACATGTTATATAATTATATACATATATATAAATTTATATTAAAATATTTATTTTTAAAACTTCAATAATTCATAATAAATAGCCCTTCTATCAGAAAAATACGAATCTTACGTCCTTTTCATATGAGATATAATTCTCTACAATTTTGTAGAAGAAAGTTTTTCCAAATTCCCAACGAAAATTGGCCGAAATCCACAAACGGATGATTTTTCACACTAAAATACTGATAAAAACACATCAGCACTAATTCCTTCTTTTATATCCACAAAATAAATATTTCCTTATCATATAAATCAATAATTAATTATTCACAAATACTATTACAGAACTACAATATTGACAACTAGGTCGTTCTCAGGAAAGAGAGGGCCTTCCGATAAGGATTTCTCCTTACTGGCGCGCAATTAAATAACCCCTCCTAAACAGAATTTCCTTAGACATTGTCAATAATGCTATCTAATAATATTATTCAAATAATATGAATTATTAATTTGATAATGTGAAATGCTGTACAGTGACAATTATTGAATCAATCATATAAAATATCAACGTAGCAATTATTGAATCAATAATATAAAATATTGAACAATAATTACTGTAACAATAATTGAGTAAGTGCCTTCTTAAGTAAAAATCAATAATTCAAAATACTGTGCAATACCGTGTGCTACTGTGCAACACCGCGTATTATTGTATTTTAACCACCGGGTATTTCAACAGTACTAACGGTAACAACTACGCCGTTATTTTATAAAAAGGTTATTTCTGTCGCTTTATATATCCGACAGTTATTCCGTTGTGGGGCCCATAAATGGCTGCGCCGTCGTACTAATATTCCCCGACAACAAGAATATTCCACGACCAAACGAATATTCTCCGACAACAATGAATATTTTATGCTCATTTTGAAATATTTGCGCATTTTACCCACAACTTACTACATTAATTAAATCAACCCCTTACTATTTCAAAATAATATATAAAGAAATTAAATCTTTATTTATAAAATTCGAGGTCTTACACAGGAATGAATCAAAATGAGTAGACCACCTAACTTGTCTCGAAGTGTGGCCTTTGTTACTCGAGCCAGTAAACCCTAAGGGGTGTCTTAACACCTAATGCCCTAATGCCATCTGGTTTAGGAGTCATTGGTCCAAAACTCGTTACATGGGTAACTCTGAAAAGCCTAAGAAAACGAGACAAAGGTAAGCGAGGAAATCAAAAAATTTTGCTAGAAAATGAGATCATCTAGAAGTCATAGAAAAGAAACCTCTGCTAAGGGTTGCGTCACACATAGTGCACATGCCATATGATATTAATCTTGTGAAGAGCAGTGTCTAAAGCGAAGATGAGGTGTCTTTGATGAAGGGAGATAAGTCTTTTGAATCTAATCCTACCCATGAAAAATGTCAAGCGAAAATTTGGATTTCCTTAGGAGAAATTCATTTTCATACTCCATTTCAAAATCTTTAGTGATAAGATGAGAGCTTGATGAACACATGCATCCAATTTCATAAACTTTAACTTCAAATGCCTCATTCACAAGATCATACTAACCCTAACAGCCCGAGCCATCAAGCTTTCGGCATATATTGTTATTTGTTTGAATGTGGATGATATTGCTCACCGTGGATGTGGTCGACAAAGCGAGCTTTTCTATGAACCCCAGTAACAACCTGCAAAAAGGCTGGGGCATTTCTCCATTCTAAGAAATGGAAAGGATCTACGGCGGGACCAAGTTCCTCATCAAAAGAACAGGGAGAGTTCCTGAAAGAAATCAAGGCGACATCAGCTGTCCCTCTACAAAAAGGGAAAAATCCTCAACAGGGTCCTTAACTCGGGAAGAACAGAATGCCCGATGACAAAAAGATCTAGCAAAGGAAATCTGCATCATCAAACATGTCAACCTGCGCCAATGTCCTCATCAGTCGAGGCCTCTACACTAAAGTTCAAATCTAGGTAATGAAAGAATGGGCTACATCCTCCAGGACGTCAGCATCACTCGGGTCATCAGCCGAGCCAGAGCTAAACCAGCAGGATCGCAAGTAAAGAGTTGGCCCCTTTTCACACTCAATGATCAGCCATTAGCACAACCCCAACGAAGCATCGGGAAATGATCCAGGGATGGAGACAATATATCAAATTCGATCCCCAATATCGGTCCTTTAAGCCAAATCTGATCCCCAATATCGCTCCTTTAAACCAAATCTGATCCCCAATAACTTTCCTTTAAGCCAAGTCTGATTCCCAAGATCGGTCCTTTAAACCAAATTCGGTCCCCAATATCGGTAAATCAAATCAAATCAACCCCGATCTCTAATCGGGTCTTCAGATCAACTCTGATCCATCCCCACAGAGGACAGATGATGGAATCTGTTATACAAATACTTAGAAGGGGTGTTGAGAAAGATCCAGGGATCAAATTGCTCTGCGAGTGACAAAAGGAGCCATACGGGAGTTAGAGCTGCTAAGCCTATTAAAATCCATGCCTGAAAAGAAACTCCTAATCACCTCAGAAAGGGTGAGGTATGGTTCTACATCAATTCAATTAAGCATATGCATCAACCTAGGATAAATTAAGATCATCTTATCATGTCTGGTCTGCACATGTGCAACAAGCGCTACATCAGCGCACATCTCCATTAAAACATTAGGCATACATACTCAATAGAGTAAAAAATGAATACACATTGAACACACAAACTCGATGAAAAAGTCTGCTATCATTCGAGTAGGCATCGGGAAAGTCCAATGATCAACCATTGTCCCTACCATCAGGGTAGGCACTGTTGCAAACTATCGATGTAAGTTAACATCAGGATAGGCATCGGGAGTACCCACTGAGGTAACGCGGCGAAAGAGATATATCCCCATCAGAGGATCCTTCAAAAATGTACAACGGCACCAGTCAAGAGAAAATCTGCCCCCGGATAGTATCGACAGCTTGGGGAAACC
Source organism: Panax stipuleanatus (assembly GCA_020205555.1). Taxonomy (NCBI): domain Eukaryota; kingdom Viridiplantae; phylum Streptophyta; class Magnoliopsida; order Apiales; family Araliaceae; genus Panax; species Panax stipuleanatus. The sequence continues at coordinate 56,457,371 of CM035126.1, read as the reverse complement.
ATTGGGCATAAAACCAAGAAAACAGCAAAGGCTATCATAAGCGACGTCATCCCCAGCGAAAATATGGGAAATATTTTAGTTTATCTACATCAAACAGAGCATCGACAACACCGATAGAAGTCAAACTGTTCAAGTCAACACCAGAATAGACATCAGCAACACTGATGAAAGTCAACCGTTGAGATCAGCCCCAACACAGGCACCGATAAAGGTAATGCGATGCGATGCGATGTGCGATACGATGTGCGATGCGAAGAGATGCGATGCGATTTGTGATATGATGCGATTTGCGATGCGATATGCCATTTGCGATACAAGATGCGATTTGCAAAAACATGTTAACATTCATTGCATTGCGATTTACATCATTAATATCTTGTCATATTTCAAGTGTCTAGCAATCTTTATCCTGTTTATTCCATTACATTACATAAACATGATAAAGAGGGGCATCTGTAGACACTTAAAATTTTCCTTACCCCAATACTAACACTATAGGAGGGCAAAACTGACAATCAAGCCAACCCCGGTCCTGACACCAGACATCCAATCTAAATTCGGCCACCAATGCCGGTTCTTCAGCCTAAATCTGATCCCCAATATAGGTAAACCTAAATTTGATCTCCAATGTTTGTCAACTCCAATCAAATCTGATCACCAATATCGGTACTTCCAGCTAACTCCGATAGTTAATCGGACCGTCAAGCCAGTTCGATAGTCAACCGGACAATCAAGTCAGCTCTGATAGTCAATCAGACCATCAAGCCAGCTCTGATAGTCAATCGGACCATCAATCCAGCTCCGATAGTCAATCGAACCGTCAAGCCAGCTCCGATATTCAATCGGACCATCAATCCAGCTCCGATCGCCAATCGGACTGTCAATCCAACTTTGATCGTCAATCAGACCGTCAGATCATCCCCGATCTTAATATCGGGACATCAGCTCAAACCCGGTCACTAATATCGGGACAACCACATCACCGATCAACCATATCAGAATGTTAAATCAGCCCCGATAGTAATCCGGGAGGTACAGATCAGCCCCGGCAGTAACCCGAGAAGTGCAGGTGATAAGTGATTTTTATGACCACTTATTCAGATATTAACTAACTTGTTTTGTGGCTTAAACTCAAGTATCTTTGTGCTTTTCATGCATTTTTGCTTTGTTTTACAGTTTTCATGTTTAGGAACTCTCTTGGTGCGCAATGGGCTAAAATGACTAAAAGAATGCTAAAAGAGATGATGACATAATTATGGAAAGGAGTCAAGCAGCTTGATGAGAATGTGATGATGCAAAAAGGCAAGAAGGCAAGAGGTACAGGGGAAAGAAGCAGAACAATGTAGCAGAAACCAAAGCACCAGCAGAAATCACAGATTAGCGCGGCTGTGCCGGGTTAAAGAAGGGATGCCGCGCGCCCGCGCCAATTAGCAGAGCAGAAAACCAACTTTGGGGGCACGCACGGCCGCGCCAGAACCAAGGCCAAAGCCCACGCGACCGCGCTAGCTCAATTCTTGACCAGATTTAACTTTTTATTTTAGCAGACGGGAGAGGCTTATATTAGGGCTTTTGTCCATTTTGACAAAAACAATACTCCCCTCGAGCTCTAGCCCTAGATAGTTCTCTTATTCCCTTTTCTTTACATTTTGTCTAGATTAGGTTAGGAGTAGATTAATTCTAGATTTAGTTTTATTAGTTAGCTTCTAGGGTTTAAATAGAGAAAAAGATTGAAGCATTTGGATAGCATCAAAGATCCAAGCTTAGAGAAAGAACTCAGATTTGCATTCTCTATCTATATATTCTCCTTGTTATCTTTTTGTATTCGGATGATGTTTATTCAATTTGTGGATTATATATTTGAGTCAATCATGACTTAAACTTATTTTGAGATTTCAATGGAACCTAATGAGTAGTTTATTTTGATATTCTTCCATGTTGGTCTTATTTATTGTTATGTGATTGTCTATTATGATTTGGGCTTGAATTGCTTAATTGTTTAGCTACCAATTACCATGACAACCCATATGGACTTGAAAGATAAAATGTGGGTTTAGATCTAATCGTAGTAGCGGGTGATTGTATGTTTACATGACGTCAGACGTATGATTTATGCTTAGGATAGACATATACCGAAGCGCCGCTCGTAGTCAAATGAGAACTTGGAATTAAACCCTAATTATTTGTAAATCACATAGACATATAGGGATTTAGATAATGTGGGTGTTCATATGCGTTCTATCATCTATGGATTGTATGTTATATAGATTAGGTGCATTGAAAGATGGCTTTATCTCACTTTCGTGTTCTCGGCTAACAAGCTTTGATAATTAATTTGACCTAACTGGAAGTATGTTGACTTAGATGAATCATTAGGGGAAATTGGGATCTCATGTCTTCATTATCTGATTTTACTCTAGGGTTAATTAGTTTTAATGTACTTAATTAGTTTTAATTTCAAAATACTGTATCGCTTGTTTAAATAAGACTGAAATGGTTATGGGCTAGTGGTTTGGCGAACTTTTATTAGTTAATTCTCCGTGGGAACGATATCTATACTTACTCTTTATTACTTGTTGACTGCGTATACTTGCACGTATTTGTCATACCTAATCGGGGACAACAAGTTTTTGGCGCCGTTACCGGGGAATTAATTTGATAACTGTTTGCCAACATTAGTTTTAATCAAATTGGTCTTAATTTAAATATTTTATTTTTATTTTAATTCTCTTCATATATTCCCTTTTAAGGTACAATGGATTTCAGTGCTTATCCATGGTTTTACACGAGGAATGATCAACCAAGAGAAACAGGAAATGATGGACTCGACCCAATTGCCGCATTATCAGCATAGTTAGAGGTTCTCTGAAGGAAGTTGGACACTGTTACAGCCCAACAGAGTTGAGAGACGGCAGTGACTTATGACTATTGTGCTGGAAACTATACGAGCCATTAGGATCCCATCAGTTTTGGACAAGACCAGTTTGGGGGTGATTACTTCAACCACAATGTGGATCCTAATTATCAGCAAGATATGGAGTATCACCCAGAGTCTTTAGGAAGTTATTATCAAGACCAATACTGGGATCCAAATCCAAAAAAACACTAGAATTCACGTTCTAGACTCCAACTCATGAGCCTCATTACATTGAGGGTGACACAGAAAAGGCAAGCTTGGAGGAAGAATGTGGCATAACATCAGTGAAGGAGACCTTGATTGAGCAAGCAAAGTCAATTGAGAACCTTCAAAAGTGGACGGATAAAATTAGCATGGCTGTCATGAAAGAGGAATTGATTGAGCAAGGGATAAAGACTCAGAATCTTCAGAATCAATTAGCTCAAATATTGGAAGCCGTGAGCAATGGTCCTCAGAATGCTTGGTGCTATGACTTGGACGCTGACAATGATGGAGAGCCAGAAGTGCACTTGCAACTGGATGAACTAAAAGAAGGAGACATCGAGGAGACAATTGGGGACGTGGAAAATTATGTATGTGAACCAACCGTGATAATACCCTAAGAGCCTTCTCCGCCAAAGTTGAAAAAACCAGTGAAGTTTGCACACCTGTGTCCCCTTGCTAGTCACCTCACAGACAAGGATCTTGATGATATGAGAGATTCCACGTTTTTGAAACCATGGTGGTCTGAGGAAGAGAGAATTGAAGAAGAGCCCGTTGTATTGTTCATACCTCAATGCAAAACCCTATTCGCAAATACAACGGAAGAAGTGCCTAGCTCCCCGAACTTCAAAATGGGGAATTCATATACACATCATATGCTGGGCGACTTAAATCTAAAGCCTCTCGTGAAGGGGAACCTCCCAATATACACTGCAGTTCTAATGGATGGAGGATTTCTCAAATATAGTAGGAGAATCGGATTGCAGTGTCAAGAGAAAGTCTAGCTAACGGACTATAAATCGAGCGCTCGATGGGAGGCACCCCATCAAATCTCTCTATCCCTAAATGTTTAATTCTACTTGTTTATCTCCATTTCCCTCCCCCCTGTTTAATTCTAAGTAGTTTGGAAAGTTGAAAATTTTTCAACATTTTTGGTTTTGAAAGCTCATTGTCTACATTTTTGGACTTAGGCATTAGTGCGTACATTTTTGGGACTTAGAAGCATAGAACATATTCATGAAGCATTAGCACTATGCATTTTCGCACATGTAGTATATTTTTGGGAGTTCACGTGCATATGATTCTCACCATATGATGATTCTCCACATAGTTATAAATAGTTCATATTATGTTTTGGTGGATTAGAGGGCTTAATAAATGTTGCGTGCCTTTCTCAGGTTAAATTTGCTGGAATGAATCAAAGTCAAAAGACCCATCCTCAATGCAGGTCAAAAACTGCATATCAGAAATCTGGGAAGGGCGTGGCCGCGCTGGAATCAAGGCTAATAGACGCGAGGCCGCTCGACATTCAGGTTATCTCAGATTTAAGGCAAAAATTCAGCAAAAAATGAGCACCACATCATTTCATGTAGTAGATGAGGCTGACTAGGGGAGTTCCTTTTTACCTTTTACCTTCAATGAGGACATTAAACACTTTAAGTTTGGGGGTATTAGGGTTTATTTTGCATGTAGTTTAATTCATATCATATTGCATTTAGTTTAGTTCATATAGTGCATATAGGTCGTATTTTGTTAAAATTTGTCAAAATTTTCAAATTTTTTTGTTTTTGATTTAGTCAATTGTGTTAGGACATATTGCATTAATCCAGTTTCAGTTGGTTTATTTATTTATTTGGCCTATGAGGAAACTGAAATTACTTGATTGATTGAACTAGTTTGAGACTTAAGCGTGCTTATAATGTCATATATGTAAATATTTTTTTGTTAGATACTGATGTAACTGGTTAGCACTCTAAAGTAAACACCATGACCTGCTTAGTTTAAATTTTCACATACTTGTCTTCTGGTGGGAAATCTATGTTTTAATGAAAGAATTTTAGTATTCAAGTGACAATAACTAGGACTGTAAAAAGCTTAAGTTTGGGGGAAACAGGGGGTATGCATGCTAGTTGTGGAAAAACAAAAGAAAAAGAAAAAGAAAAAGAAATGAAAAGGAAACATTGATTGTGAATAAAAACTTCGGCTACGTCGAATCCGGCGGCCTTTGATATTCAAGCAAGTAAGCCCTAGGGGTGTCTTTACACCCAGAACCCTCAGGCCTTTGGTCTGGGAGTCGTTGGTCGAAAGCTTGCTACACGGGTATCATTGAAAAGCTTAAGAGGACTAGGCATTGCACAGTCGATTGTGTACACAAAAAAGTGCGACAACGCCCTCGTGAGTGAATAAAAAGCATAATAAATCCTCTGTTACTCTTAGCTTAAGTAATGCATGGTCTTGGTTAGAACTTATCTGATTTACTGCTTTGCCTAAGTTAAAACTTGTTTTTTCCCTAAGAAGTATAGTATGTGATATATTTGTTCAAAAGCATGTTTAATGGTTGCTAGGCACACAAACACTACATCAGTGCTAACAGGTTTGGATTTGCAAGAATATGCCTTATGATCTTATCTTGGGTAGCTTCCTGTTTGATTATCTTGTGATTTTTCTAAGGAATTTCATTTGAATATAAATTCTGACTGAGACTTGGATTCACATTCATGATAGGGTAGGTTGCATTCATTGTAGATACTGCATTGTATCTTTTGTTTGGTTTTGTTTTGGTTACTTGAGGGCAAACAAAGTTTAAGTTTGGGGGTCTTTGATAAGTGGTTTTTATGACCACTTATTCAGATATTAACTAACTTGTTTTGTGGCTTAAACTCAAGTATCTTTGTGCTTTTCATACATTTTTGCTTTGTTTGCAATTTTCATGTTTAGGAACTCTCTTGGTGCGCAATGGGCTAAAACGACTGAAAGAATGCTAAAAGTGATGATGGCATGATTATGGAAAGGTGTCAAGTAGCTTGATGGGAATGTGATGATGCAAAGAAGGCAAGAAGGCAAGAGGTGCAGGGGAAAGAAGTAGAACAATGCAGCAGAAACATAATCACCAGCAAAAATCACAGACCAGCGCGGTCGAGTCGGGTTAAAGAAGGGATGCCGCGCGCCCGCGCCAATTAGTAGAACAGAAAACCAACTTTGGGGGCATGCGCGGCTACGTCAGAACCAAGGCCAAAGCCCGCGCGGCTGCGCCAGCTTGATTCTTGACCAGATTTAACTTTTCATTTCAGCAGACGGGAGAGGCTTATATTAGGGCTTTTGCCCATTATGACAAAATCAATACTCCCCTCTTGGGAGCTCTAGCCCTAGATAGTTCTCTTCTTCCCTTTTCTTTACATTTTGTCTAGATTAGGTTAGGAGTAGATTAATTCTAGATTTAGTTTTATTAGTTAGCTTCTAGGGTTTTATTAGAGAAGAAGATTGAAGCATTTGGATAACATCAAAGATCCAAGCTTGGAGAAAGAACTCAGATTTGCATTCTCTATCTATATATTCTCCTTGTTATCTTTTTGTATTCGGATGATGTTTATTCAATTTGTGGATGATATATTTCAGTAAATCATGGCTTAAACTTATTTTGAGATTTCAATGGAACCTAATGAGTAGTTTATTTTGATATTCTTCCATGTTGGTCTTATTTATTGTTATGTGATTGTCTATTATGATTCGCGCTTGAATTGCTTAATTGTTTAGCTACCAATTACCATGATAACCCATATGGACTTGAAAGATGAAATATGGGTTTAGATCTAATCGTAGTAGCGGATGATTGTATGTTTACATGACGTTAGACGTATGATTTGTGCTTAGGATAGACATATACCGAAGCGCTGCTCGTAGTCAAATGAGAACTTGGAATTAAACCCTAATTATTTGTAAATCACATAGACATATAGGGGTTTAGATAATATAGGTGTTCATACGCGTTCTATCATCTGTGGATTGTATGTGATATAGATTAGGTGCATTGAAAGATGGCTTTATCTCACTTTCGTGTTCTCGGCTAACATGATTTGACAATTAATTTGACCTAACTAGAAGTATGTTGACTTAGATGAATTATTAGGGGAAATTGGGATCTCATGTCTTCATTATCTGATTTTACTCTAGGGTTAATTAGTTTTAATTTACTTAATTAATTTTAATTTCAAAATACTGTATCGCTCGTTTAAATAAGACTGAAATGGTTAGGGGCTAGTGGTTTGGTGAACTTTTATTAGTTAATTCTCTGTGGGAACGATATCTGTACTTACTCTTTATTACTTGTTGACCGCGTATACTTGCGCGTATTTGTCATACCTAATCGGGGATAAAAGCAGGTCAGCCCCGGCCTTAGCCCGGGAATTCAGGTCGACTTCAGACATAAACCTGAAGCATCATGACAAGTCCAGAATAAAACCTGGAATGACCACGTCAGCCACAGAGGCAACACTGGGGACAAACAGACTCGAATGGGATCCAAGTCTTGAAAACAGCTCCTGAAAGTCAACTAGAGGCCATGCCGACACCAAGGGCAACCCCGAGAGGGGTAAAATGGTCATTTTACCAACTATCAGCCAATTCGGTGAAAATCAATCCGAATTGATGCACCAAGGTTAGAAAGAACCGCAACGGTGATCCCGGGTGAAAATAGCACCAGACGGCTCAACGGGCAAACTGTGGGGAAATGAAGACCCGATCATGAAACCATCTTAGGGGACTTAAAAAGGGTTAAAACCAATATCATTGTGACACTCTCAGCGAGGGCTTTTTGGAAAGCTATAGCACGCCCCAAACGGACGCTCCAATCAAAAGTTATGAAGTTTTAAACCTGACATCGCATCGCCCGGCATGCACGCACTTTGAGATGATAAAGTCGGTCATATAGGCCCCACCTTGGAGAGCCGCACCTCTACCTGCGGCAGCAGTAGGTAGAGCTAAGGCTCCCTGGCCTATAAATAAACGTGCCCCCCTTTCATTTTTAATAATTCAGAAATGCAGCGAAGCCTGCCAGTTTGATTTTTCGACGTTTACACCTCTTCCAAACCCAAATATTTTTACTCCAACACGTAGATATACCCATATACTACCACATATCAAAAAACCACTGGTAGATTTAGATGTTTAAAGCCCACTAAGTGGCAAAAAGCCAGTATTGCTGCCTATTATAAGTATTTTTACGATTAGCATGTTAATACTTCTACTTTGCGCTGTTTCACACTTGCACATCAAGTTTCTCTTTCTAAATATGCTCCGAACTTAGTTCCGTGGTCGTTTTCATCAAAATTTGGTATATTTTTTTACATAAACTCAATTTCTAGCATTTTTACAACTCGGATTGATTATCCGTCAGCTCCAGCAGCTTCAATGCACTAGCACGCACATTCTGGCAACTCCGCTGGACTGGGTTATCTTCCCAATCTAGGTTTGGCCCTTTTTTATATATATTTAACTGTATATATACTAATATTTCAATTATGTCAAGCCTGGATGTCAAATTCGTGGTAGTTTACCGCTTTTATATATATTTACACATATATAAGCGACTTTCACCATCACTAGTTCTCATACCAGTCCTGGTTGACTACATTTCTGTCAATATATATATATTTATATATTTTCAGTCCGGCCTGGATTACTTCGTGGCCATTTTACTGCTTTTGCACTCTTCGCCATACTGGGTTCTCTCCCCAGTCACTGGTTGACTATATTTCTGTCAATATATATATATATATATATATATATATATATATATATATATATATATATATATATATATATATTTTCAGTCCGGCCTGGATTACTTCATGGCCATTTTACTGCTTTTTCACACTTCCCCATATTGGGTGCTCTCCCAAGTCACTAGGTGACTATTTTCTGTCAATTTTAATTTTAGTACGGGCACAGGCGTGAAAACCCATCGCCCTTTTTACTTTTTTTCTATATATATATATATATATATATATATTTCATTTCTGTCACAGCCTGGATTATTTCGTGGCTATTTACAGTTTTTATCTATTTACAGTTTTTATAAATATATATATATATATATATATATATATACATTTTAATTTCAGTCCGGGCTTGCGAGTGAAAACCCATCGCCCTTTTACAGCTTATATATATATAACTCTTTATATATATATATATATTGCTTTACTTAATTTATTCAACTGCTGCATTTAATATTCATTTTATATGAATCTGCATTGACATATCTGCGGGCGGACTAGATTTATCCAAATCTTGCCAATTCTAGCTTTCAACGGTTCAAACAGGTCCCGACAAAACCTGAAAGCTATAATGGCTGAGATTTCTTTAAATTTAGTTATTTTTATAGTTTCAGCTTGAAAAGCAAACTCGCGTCCCTTAGATCGCTATCTAGTGGGAACGAGACGCTTTGGCCACACGCAACTATGATTTACTAATGAATCCTTGGTTCCATTACGTTGTGAGGATGTAGATATTCATTTCTGTGCAAATTTGAACTGTGCAGGTTTATTGGCTACTCATATGTGAGCGTAGGAATCGTGGGATTCACGATCATATCGATCGAGATTTGATTCCCATGATGGACAAACTCCAGTTTACAGATGTACCCTACCAGTTTTTCTGTAAAATGTATATACATAGACCTTAAAACAGTTATCCGGATTTAAGGTCTCAATATAGTGAAGTATGCTTGTAGTGTCAGCGTCCCTCCGATGGTTTTCATACCCATGAGGAGATCGACACTTGTATTTATTTCTACTGTCGAGGATGCTTCGCAGCCCGATAAATCACCATTCACATGCAGCCTTAAGGCTATAAAGATAAAGTTTGGAAGTATCAGAAGGCTTCAATTCTTATGTCAGCATAGGGGTTTGATAAACAGCTTTCAAAATATCGTTGTCAATTCAATTTCAAAGCTTTTTGCAAATCTAATCAAAATGCTTTTGCAAATTAAATCAAAGACTGATTTTCAAAATCAAATCAAACCCTTCGTATATAGGTTCAATGAAGCAAAGCACTACTTTCAATCAATTAAATCAATAGGCCTAATTTTTAAATAGCATTCACTCACGCATTTACAGTTTTAAGGGAAATATTAAAAAGATGCGGTACCGTGTTTACACAGGGAGTCGTGGGGTGCCTAACACCTTTCCCACACTTAACCAAGCCCTCGAACTCAAAACTCCAATTTCAAAGATCAAGTTTCTACAATGTCCAACAATTGGGCCTCTTTCAAATTAAAACTTGGTTGAGTTGGTACAACTATTTTCAAATCTACCAACTGGCGACTATGTTAAATCAAATCAAATCGTCGACATAAACACATGTTGGCATCTTTCCTAAAAAACCCTTCAAAACCTTTTTCCTGAATAAAAAGAATAAGGGTAGAGAGAACTTAGGAAGATCGATTTGAGAAAACCCAGGTTACGAACCAACCTCGGGATTCTTAAATTTTCCAACGTCGACACAAGGCATGAAGGCCCTAAGGGAATGCATCTAAGTCATATAGTTTTCCTTACTTTCAAATCTCTTTCTTGGCATCAAACATCTCATATCGTTGTTAAGCCTATCAAAATCTAAATATAAGTCGCTTCAAAGCCCCTAAGGAGGTGTGTTCCCCTAAGGAGGTGTGTGCCCTAAGTGGCCGAACCCTAGGGAAGCACTCCCTAGGTTGCCATTTTCTTTTGCCCAATTTTTTTGATTTCATCTTTGTTTCGCTTGCTAAATAAACTTAAAGCACAAAGGCATCATCGATCGAAACGAATTAAGAGATTGACTCAATGGGGGGCCAAACACTAAGAGGTCCTTCAACACTTGTCCATTTTTCTCAACTTTTTCGACTTCATTTAATTTTTGGTCATGCACGCTTTCTTCGAGTTGTTTGATTCGCATGCGCCCAATTTATACTTGGACTCGCATTTTTGCCTACATATTAGTCACGACTTCTTTGGTCGGTTCCCAGCATGCATAAGGTTTGAAAATTTTCAAAATTCAAGTCCCAAATCAAATTTGGATATTTCTAAAAATGGAGCAAAATAAAGTTAGGGAAATAAAATTCCTCTAGGGTTATACGGCCCATACCCTGGAGGACCATACCTTATAGGGTCTCTCTTAGGGGGAGATCTTTTTAGACCTTTTCCTTAACTGTTTCCCTATTTCACTCCTTATTTCTTACTGCTTTTTCACTTGAAAATATTCTCTTTCCCTCTTTATTTTTTAGATATTCTAGGTCTATTCTTTGAATACTTCAAGTATCATTTATTATATTCTCCTCCACCATTTAAACTTTTATAAACGTTGCACAAAAGCTATTACTTTACGTTCAACTAACACTAAAAAATAGACTCCTGATAGAAGTGGTAGAATTATTCCAAGTATTTCGGCTGAAACAACTATGTAAATTTTCTATTTTCTATTCACTCATGATCTGGCCTAGTCAACCCAATCATGATATTAAAGGATGAGATCTTTTCTCGAAAAACTTTGAATCTCGGTTGGTCTTACCTTCTATTATATTAGTAAAGGGCCTTTTCAATAAGGCTCGCGCTAGGCGCTCACGTTTTTTGGCTTCCCTAAAATCAAAAGTTTGAAGTTGGTAAAAACTCGCTCCTTATTTTTGTGACGCCCCCAAAAAGAGTACTTAAAACCTGTATTTGGTGCTACACGATTCTAAATATTAACAAACTTAAAGCATTATTAAATTAGAGTTATTACATCAAAGTTCTTCTATCCCAAGTATGAAAACCATTAAATAATTTTTAACATGATATGTATGTAGTAATGTCACCCAAAAGCCTATCTATTACATAATATCCTTTCTAGCTAAGTTGACATTTTTCATTTGCCCTTATCCTTTCAAGAACTCTCCGCTTCATCTTTCTTAACTGAAAACATTTATAATAAAGCAAGAATGAACATTTAATTTCTCAGCAAGTATAATAATCAATAATTATCATGCAAAAGAAATAAATGTTTTTAGCTGATTCTGCTTTCACAGTAAAACAAGTCTGTAAAATAATTAACATAAATTTTGACGCTAATCTCATATTTTTGAAACGACATAGTGATTTAAATATACTAAGTCGTTATAAATTCAAGAACTTGCTTTTCTTTTTAAAAGGTTCAATCAAAAATTTTATCTATGAACCGACATAGTCTTACGAGCACGATGGGTGATTAGCCCTTTATGTCCTGCATTGATCAATACTATTTAACTGGAACAAATTCTTTCAGTTCCTCTTTGCCGTCCCCAGGACGTAACATAAAAATAACCCCAAATTAGGGAAGTTCTTGCTCAGTTATAATCCATTTAGAAGAATAAAATAAATGGACAACTTAATTAAACAAGTATATTTCAAGACTTAATATAAAAGAATTTGAAATATTTCAACTATACATGTATACCGAGTTTTATTCAATGTATACATCGTTATCTCATGCATTTTTTCGAAGCTGATTGGAATAAAAATCCTATCGCTATAGCATTATATATAAACAAGAAGAAATAATTGCTTACATATAATTAAATTGGAAATATTATCCCAAATGAGTAACGTATTATTTTCATAATAACTGTTGCATAAAAGAATCACAAAAGTTTAAGAAACTTACTTAATTTAAGTATGAGAAAGTTAAGAAACTTGCCTTGTAAGGAGATTATAACACAATTTAATTTACAGTCACCTCACAATTCCTACAGAATTATATTCACATACATATTCATGTTAGATAATAAAATATATCATCAACATGCATGTATATTTATTACTAATAATTATTAGTTCATAAACTAACATTATTTACTCCAATCTCAAATTCCACTATGATTACATTAAGAATGTATTTCATTTTAACCATTTATTATTATTTAATGGTTCTTTACAATATTAATATGTAAATATTTTACATATTTGAACTTAACCCTGAACATATTACCTCACGAATATTTTATAATTTATTTCGAGAGTTCAGGTTCGTAAACAACTCATATTTAGTTTTTATAGTAAAATTTAACTTACTATATTATTTCCGGAAGATTAATAATTTTTATATTATTTTATTCTTTCACAAGTCGCTCGGATAATTGTTTCATTTAAAAACCTTTAATTTCTCGGTTTACAAATATTCGCGTTTACTATATATATATATATATATATATATATATATATACCGTTACATGTTATTTGGCTCAAAAAGGTCATTTTGGGTCTCAGGAATCTCGAAATATCATTTTTATGATTTACGAGAGTTTTTAAAGGTCCCTCGGTTCATTTTGTCTCGCAAAATAATTTTATAGGCAATGCGAGTTTTTATTTCGTCTAAATATATAATTTTTTATATTTATTACATATTTATATAGCTTAAATTATGCCCGGAAGTTAGTTTCTTGAGATAAAGTATCATTTCCGGTCATAACTCGCCTCGTAAGACTTTATTAGCTTTATTACGTCTTAAAACTTTGTCGGAACGCGATTCGGAACGTCGAACGTTAAAATCGCTCGACGCATCGACGTTCGTCGCCGTCCAATTTTTAGTTCTGACATGCCTATTCCCCCATTTTTAATTCTCAAACCACAAGTCGTATAACAGTGAATTTTTGGTATGTTATAGACCTAATGGCGTAGTATTTTTAGAAAAATTTAGACTACTAAAATAGTTTATGAAAACCCACCGAAATTAGCCTCAAAATGGCCTGCAAGTAAACTGCATGAACAGCAGCAGCGCCTGCAGCGCGCCTGTAAAAACCCGAATTTTCAGAATTTATAAAATAAAAATTTAATAAATAAAGATCTTAAAACATGAGATGGGTTCGAATAAGAATATATATATGTGATACGAGGTATGTAGTATTGTGTTACATAGGATAATATGAGCTATGTAATAAGTGATTTTGTGCTTAATAGATATATACCATTATTATATATTTGTTATAAATTATAGAGATGAATTAGTAAGAAGATGGATAAGAGTTATCTATCGACATTAGATAATTTATAAAATTATTTTATCATAGTAAGTTGGTGATATTAAATATCTTTAATGTATAATCACCTTCTTCTTGTGTATATATACTAATAACTAATATATTTGTAATATAGGTTATTATTAGTGCTTAAGCTATCCATGGAAGGATTGGAATAGTAAATCATGAATTAGTTAATTATGAGAATTAACTAACAAGAATAAATATTGGTTAATTTATATTAAATTGAAAATTATATTATGGAATAATATAATGTGAATATTAAAGCCTTAATTAACTATGATGATATAGTAAGGGGTTTAAGATCACTTAAATAAATAGTGAGTTAATACATGTGTGGAGTATGTGAGTATAGTAAATGCCTCAATATATATTACTTGGCATGGTACTATGTGAATGTGCGAACGACGTTAATAATATATATATATATATATATATATATATATATATATACACACACGTTGTTAAACCAATATATCTTGAAATAAATATTGATTAGAGGATTAATTAATATTTGAGAAATGATTAAATGTATAGATTAAAGAAATTGTGTTGGACACAATTTATAGAAAGGAAAGAGAAATAATTATTATATATTTCTAATAAAGGATATTAAAATAATTTTTAATATTGAATTATTTTAATAAAAAGGGGGAATGCTATTGTAAATAATAATTTTACCTTATATGTCTTTGTATGAGGTAATAGGTATAATTAATTAATATGGTAAATATATGAAAACATATTTGCTATATGTAATAAATTGATGGGAACAATTTATCATAATAGAAGATAAGCTTATGATCTATTTTCTATATAAAAGGTGTACATGTGTCGTACATGTAATTATTTTAATAATACTTAGATATTATATTAAAATAATATCTTGAGAAAATGAGTAAGTCATTTTATTATGATTAATGCCTTTATTGGAGAAAATGTAATAAGAACATTTTATATCATGATATGACGGAGTACATAATAGTAATTATATCTTATGTATTTCCAAGAGGGTTAAATCTATGAAAGAAAACTACGTTATTTTAATATATTAAAAAAACTTGAGTTGTTATTTTGTCATGGATTTTATGATTTAAATAATTAATAGAGTAAATATTAATTATTCTAAGCGTAAAGGTTATACATATTATAAGTGTATAATTAATTAAGGTAGCAAATAACTTAGTATTAAAGTGTATGTGTTACACAAACCTTATATTAAAGGAATATTAAAGTATGATGGAAAGAATAATAAGCTTAATATGGAGCTTGAGAGGTATGCCTAGTGTGGCAAAGTGGTGGAATAGACATTCATTAAATAATTGAATGAATGAATAATTAAAGGAATTAATTAGTATTATTATGTGAATTAATTTCTATGGGCAATGATATGTAATCATATGTTATAATTACATCTATATGATATGAAGTGTAACACTTCAAGGTAACTATATTATATAAGAACTATATAGCAAGATTGAAGGAATGATATAAGTTACATAAATAATGTTTATGTGACAATATGTGATGAATGGATACATTAAGGTGTATGTATGGAATAATAAAGATGGGTTAATGTAGTGGTGTGACAATACCCAATTAAAATATATTCGGTATTGTCAAATGTACATAGATTATATAATGTGTAACATAAGTTGATGAACACATGTATACATATATGTATAGGTATATATGTATATGGATGTATAAGGGAGGTAGTTAATTATATATGTGTGTATAAAGACTTGTATGCTAGCTTTGTGTACAATGTGAGAATTAATTATGTAACACGGTGCAATAGACCACTCTCATGACCCTTAGAATGCTGAAAATTGGAGTTAAATAAGCTTACATGATAGCCCATGTGATAGCAATGATGATTAACCAAGTGGCTAAGGTACAATGAATAGTAGTAGTTAGTGGGAGTTAGCCACCAACTCTCCTTTGCCCTTTGTGTAATGCCCATAGGAGGGTTGTGACGCCCCCAGAATAGGTCCATTCAACCCAACCCATTCTGAGTCGTCAAATACATGGTACAGAATTCAAATACAAACTTTATATCATACGGTCGTGCAAAATACGACCACACAACTGTGAGTCTCAATACAAATATGTAGAAAATATTAAGATTCAAACTAAGTCCTCATTACAATTATTATCACACTATTTATCAGAAATAGTGAGGACTACTACTGCTCTAACTCGGACCATCACTCTGTCCCCCGACTAGTCCCCGCAACATTCTCATTTCCTGAAGAGGACAACAGATGAAAAGGGTGAGCTCAACTAGCCCAGTAAAGAATATTATGACTAAGATACTGAAAAATAAATTATCGTTAGTCTTCAACAGTTCAGATAAAATATTTTGGACAACAAGTTTTAGATCAATATTCGCAGCGGAAATAACAAATCATCAGAAGAGTTAAGCAGAGAATGAAGTCTACTATCTTCTATGATTTAAAAGTCCATCACCAATATTTTATCCCTGTAACATCAATCAATATATATCTCAAATCAAATATTCATCTTTGCACTACAGGCCAAAGATATTCATTTGCATCATCAGTAGTCATGTTCATCTCAACACCTGTCATCTTTGCACTACAGGCCAAAGATATTCATCAGGTAATCATTCATCTTTGCTCTACAGGCCAAAGATATTCATCAAGTAATCATTCATCTTTTAGGACTGAGGATGATGAAAAACATTTGAAAAAAACGAATCCAGTGAGATAAAAGACAAAGACTAAGGATTCGTATTTCAGTATATCCAATTCAAAAATACCTCGTAATAATCAATTATGGAGCAAAATTCAAGAATAGAGCTCAAAACTTGGATACAATCAAAGATAGTAACCTTAACAAGCAATTTGGACAAATAGAAGAAAATTTAATTTTTCCGTGAATAGTGCCGTATACGTGAATAGTGCCGTATACGTGAATAGTAACCCTGACGGAAAAAGTAAGAATTTCAACATAAAATCCATGACAATATTTCGGTATAATGATATTGAAAAGAATAACATCATTTACGAAAGAAATAACATCCCTTACCTCAAAATAATAGTACTTCTGGCTGGAATATCGGATATAATTTCGAAAGAAACTTGCACTGAATGCTAATACTCAAAGTATTAAAATACTCACAAAAATACGCTCGATATTATAGAGGGAGAAAACTTCTGATTTCTGGTGTGATTTTCAATTCTAACCTAAGCACCCTATTTATAGGAAAAGCTTAAGATGCCAAAGGAGACTAAAATAATAAAATAATATTATTTTTTTTTCTTCCGCCGCCTGGCTGCTGCCCAAAAATTCTGATTTTTCAACAAACCAACAAAAGTGGGGCCCACCTTTTATTTAAAAAATATTTATTTTCCAAAACTTCAATAATTCATAACAAATAGCCCCTTTGTCAGAAAAATACCAATTCTATGTCCTTTCATAGGAAATTTAATTCTCTACAACTTTTCAGAAGGAAGTTTTTCCAAATTCCAAACATAAACTATCCGAAATCCATAAACGGATGATTTTTCACACCAAAATACTGATAAAAACACATCAGCACAAATTCCTTCTTTTATATCCACAAAATAAATATTTCCTTATCATATAAATCAATAATTAATTATTCACAAATAATATTATAGAACTACAATATTAACAACCAGGTCGTTCCCAGGACAGAGGGGGCCTTCCGATAAGGACTTCTCCTTACTGGCGCGCAATTAAATAACCCCTCCTAGACAGAACTTCCTTAGACATTGTCAATAATGCTATCTAATAATATTATTCAAATAATATGAATTATTGAGTTGATAACGTGAAATACTGTGCAATGACAATTATTGAATCAATACTACACAATATCAACTGTAGCCATTATTGAATCAATCATAAAAAAATAGCAACGTAGCAATTATTGAGTCAATAAAATATCAATGCAGCAATTATTGAGTCAATAATATAAAATATCAACGTAGCAATTATTGAGTCAATAATATAAAATATTGAACAGTAAATACTGTAACAATAATTGAGTAGGTTCCTTCTCACGTAAGACTCAATAATTCGAAATACTGTGCAATACCGTGTGCTACTGCGCACCACCGCGTACTGTATTTTAACCACCGGGTATTTCAACAGTACTAACGGTAACAACCACGCCGTTATCTTGTAAAAAGTTATTTATGTCGCTTTCTATATCCGACAGTTATTCCGTTGTGGGGGCCCACAAATAGCTGCGCCGTCGTACGAATATTCCCCGACAACAAGAATATTCCACGACCAAACGAATATTCCCCGACAACAAGAATATTTTATAACCACTTGCTCATTTTAAAAAATATTTGCACATTTCACCCATAACTTTCATATTTATCAAGTCAACACCTTACTATTTCGAAATAATATATAAAAAAAATTAAATCTTTATTCATAAAAGTTGGGGTCTTACAACCTCCTCTCCTTATGAAATTTCGTCCTCGAAATTGACGTACGTACCTGGTATGTCGAAAAGGTGAGGATACCTCGCTTTCATTTCCGATTCCAACTCCCAGGTCATTTCCTCAATTGCATGGTTTCTCCACAAAACTTTAACTTAAGGTATAATTTTCGAGCGTAGGACATGCTCCTTCCTATCCAAGATCTTGACAGGTACCTCCTCGTACGTTAAATCTTCAGCTATCTCGTCTGGTTCTAACTCAATAATGCGGTTTGGATCCTTCACATATTTACGTAACACGGATATGTGAAACACGTTATGAACACGAGACATGCTTGGAGGTAAAGCGAGTCTATAAGCCACATTTCCTATTCGGTCAAGAATCTCAAATGGACCAATGAATCGTGGGTTAAGCTTTCCTCTCTTTCCAAACCTTGTAACTCCTTTCCATGGAGCAACACGTAATAACACATGGTCTCCAACATTAAATTCCACGTCCTTTCGATGAAGATCTGCATAACTCTTTTGTCGATCCTGTGCCGTCTGTATACGTTGTCGGATTATTTGGATCTTTTCTGTAGTCATACGTACTAACTCTGGTCCCAACAATGTTGCTTCACCCACCTCATCCCAACATACTGGAGAACGACACTTTCTCCCATACAACGCTTCGAATGGAGCTACGCCTATACTTGCCTGATAACTGTTGTTGTAGGAGAATTCCACCAATGGTAAGTACTTATCCCAACTCCCTTTGAAGTCTAGAACACAGAGTCTCAATAGATCTTCAAGAGTTTGAATAGTTCTTTCCGATTGTCCGTCCGTTTGAGGATGATAAGCCGAACTGAATCGTAAATCCGTACCCATAGCTTTCTGCAAACTGATCCAAAATTGTGAAGTAAATCTGGGATCACGATCCGAAACTATGGATACTGGCATGCCATGCAATCTTACAATCTCATTCACGTACATATGAGCAAGACGTTCAAGGGAATAAGTCTCTCGTATCGGCAAGAAATGAGCAGACTTGGTTAATCTATCAACAATAACCCAAATCGCATCTAAGCCTTGAGAAACCTTGGGAAGACCCGTAACGAAATCCATCGTAATGTGTTCCCACTTCCATTTCGGAATCTCCAGTGGTTGCAATGGACCCTTCGGTACTTGATGCTCCGCCTTTACACGTTGACAAATTAAACATCTCGAGATGAACTCCGCGATCTCTCTCTTCATATTGCCCCACCAAAATGTATGTCGAAGATCACGATACATTTTAGTACTCCCAGGATGGATTGCAAACGGTGTGTTGTGTGCCTCCATCATGATTCTATACTTCAAGTCGGAATCGTTAGGAACACAAAGTCTGGAGTTGACTCGAAGTATTCCATCTTCATCGATTCTCGCTTCTGGAATTGCACCTTCTTGCACCTTCTTCTTCATCTTCATCAGCTCCGCATCCGTAGCTTGAGCAGCTTTAACTTTATCAATCAAAGCTGGTTCTACGCGTATACTTGACATCATCGCACTCGTTCCCACATATGATCTTCTACTCAACGCGTCAGCTACCACGTTCGCTTTTCCAGGATGGTATTGGATAGTATGATCGTAATCTTTCAACAGCTCAAGCCAACGTCGTTGTCGCATGTTAAGTTCCTTCTGAGTGAAGAAATATTTAAGGCTCTTATGATCTGTATAAATCTCCACTTTCTCTCCGTACAAGTAATGTCTCCAGATCTTCAACGCGAAAACGACTGCTGCTAACTCTAGATCATGAGTAGGATAATTCCTCTCATATTCTTTGAGTTGTCGCGAGGCATAGGCTATGACTTTCCCATGTTGCATGAGAACACATCCTAACCCTTTGCCCGAAGCATCGCTGTAAATAACAAATCCATCTGAACCAGATGGTATTGTCAGAACAGGTGCCGAAATAAGTCTCCTCTTGAGCTCTTGGAAGCTCTTCTCGCATTCTTCGCTCCAAACGAATTTCGTATCTTTCCGAGTCAACTGTGTTAATGGAGTAGCGATTCGAGAAAATCCCTCTACGAACCTCCGATAATAACCAGCTAAGCCCAGAAAGCTTCGTACTTCAGTCACCGACTTAGGTTGCTCCCTGCTTTGTATTGCTTCAATCTTCGCCGGGTCAACAGATACTCCACGTTTCGATACCACGTGCCCAAGGAATGCTACTTCCTCAAGCCAGAACTCGCATTTCTTTAACTTGGCGTATAGCTTGTTCTCACGAAGCTTTTGAAGTACCAGCTTCAAGTGGTGCTCATGATCTTCACGGCTTTTAGAATAGATGAGGATGTCATCAATAAAGACAACAACGAATTGATCCAAATATTCCTTAAATACACGGTTCATCATATCCATGAAAGCAGCAGGAGCATTAGTCAATCCAAAAGACATGACTAAGAACTCATAATGCCCGTACCGTGTTCTGAAAGCAGTCTTTGGAATATCCTCAGTTTTAATCTTCAGCTGATGATATCCAGAACGAAGATCGATCTTTGAAAAGAATTGCGCTCCTTGCAACTGGTCGAACAGGTCATCAATACGAGGTAACGGATACCTATTCTTAATGGTGACATGGTTCAACTCCCGATAGTCAATGCAAAGTCTCATACTCCCGTCTTTCTTCTTTACGAATAAAACAGGAGCACCCCAAGGAGACGTACTAGGACGAATAAAACCGATGTCTAACAACTCTTGTAATTGGACCTTTAACTCCTGAAGTTCAATAGGAGCCATTCGAGACGGGGTTTTAGAAATGGGCTTTGTACCGGGCTCAAGGTCAATAAAGAATTCAACTTCACGTTCTGGGGGTAGACCGGGAAGTTCTTCGGGAAATACATCAGGAAACTCATTAACAACGGAAATATCATTCAAATCTGATGTATTCTGATTTAGATCAGTGACATGAGCTAAGAAAGCTTGACATCCGTTTTTCAATAAACGAATAGCTTTATGACTTGAAATGATATTGACTGATTTTAGTGGTTTGGTGATTTGGATTCGCACAACAGGTTGATTAGGAATATGAAAACTAACAACCTTACGAAAACAATCAATTTTGGCATGGTAAGTGGTTAACCAGTTAATTCCTAAAATCACGTCAAATGCAAGTATTTTCAAAGATATAAGATCAACAGGTAAGGTAAGGGTACCAATCTGAATCAAGCAAGATTTAGTAAACTGTAGATGTAACAAAGGTTTCTCCTAACGGAGTTTCAACAGATAAGTCAAAGTCTAATTTATCAGAAGTCAAGTTCAAACGTTGAGCACAAGCAGGTGAAATAAAGGAATGGGTAGCACCGGTATCTAACAAGGTATAAACTTCGCAAGAGTTTATGATCAGCTTACCCGTAATCACCTCGTGTGGATTCCTCGCGTTTTGGGCTGTCACGACAAATGCTCTTCATGGAACCACCGACTTTAATTTGTCTGGGACAGTCTTTGGTGTCACTATCCCAACTGGTCTTGACTTTGCTATACAGCTCATTCCACCCTCAACTGCTTCGTCACACTCCTGATCCATGATCTGAATCATTACTCTTCGATCCATATCGAATTGGGGTTGACCGCTATGCATAGGGTAATTCCAAACTCGATGTTTGATTCTACCAATCGCTGTCCAAAAAGTAAAATCCATTTCGTCTATTTTGGCCTTCTTAGATCGGACGTCTCTTTCTAAAATATCAACGCGTCGTGCGGCTTTTACCCATGCATCTTCAATTCTCACTCGTTCCGTTGCTTCTTCTTTCAGCTGATCGTTGACATTTGCATTTTCAGATTCTAGCTCTAATATCATATGTTCTGCCAGAGAGAACTTCCGTTCAAGCCTCGCATAACGAGTAGCAAAATCTTGAATTTCTATATCCCTTTCTTGAATTATTGTATCCCTTTGTTCCATGGCTGTCTGTCGTTCTTCACCCTGCTCTTCTAACTCAAGAATACGATTTTGCAGTTCTACATTTTGATCATAAAGTTCTCCTAATAAATACTCCTCCTCAGGTTCCTCTTCTTCCTCACTCTCAGCTGCTACCTCTGCGACTAGCTCGGGTGCAACTATTAATTCTTCACTCACCACATGGATATTTCTAATTTCTTCTTCTGATGTCATCACATTATCCTGGTTGGTGATTAAAGGTGTCTCCACGGTCTCATTCACTTCGTTGTTAACATTCTCAGCTGCCATTCTCAAATACTGCCATAAAACAAGGGTTAATTAAACAAGTAAACATATCACATATTAACCCTATGCTCCGACTGACCAATTAAATACCACATAAGCTTAGGTAGGACACCCTAGAGAAGGATTTACTCGTCTCTCTCCTCCTAGTTCTATTCCCCGATCTCCGACAGAGATCATATCCCTAAGCTCTGATACCAACTGTGACGCCCCCAGAATAGGTCCATTCAACCCAACCCATTCTGAGTCGTCAAATACATGGTACAGAATTCAAATACAAACTTTATATCATACGGTCGTGCAAAATACGACCACACAACTGTGAGTCTCAATACAAATATGTAGAAAATATTAAGATTCAAACTAAGTCCTCATTACAATTATTATCACACTATTTATCAGAAATAGTGAGGACTACTACTTCTCTAACTCGGACCATCACTCTGTCCCCCGACTAGTCCCCGCAACATTCTCATTTCCTGAAGAGGACAACAGATGAAAAGGGTGAGCTCAACTAGCCCAGTAAAGAATATTATGACTAAGATACTGAAAAATAAATTATCGTTAGTCTTCAACAGTTCAGATAAAATATTATGGACAACAAGTTTTAGATCAATATTCGCAGCGGAAATAACAAATCATCAGAAGAGTTAAGCAGAGAATGAAGTCTACTATCTTCTATGATTTAAAAGTCCATCACCAATATTTTATCCCTGTAACATCAATCAATATATATCTCAAATCAAATATTCATCTTTGCACTACAGGCCAAAGATATTCATTTGCATCATCAGTAGTCATGTTCATCTCAACACCTGTCATCTTTGCACTACAGGCCAAAGATATTCATTTGCATCATCAGTAGTCATGTTCATCTCAACACCTGTCATCTTTGCACTACAGGCCAAAGATATTCATCAGGTAATCATTCATCTTTGCTCTACAGGCCAAAGATATTCATCAAGTAATCATTCATCTTTTAGGACTGAGGATGATGAAAAATATTTAAAAAAAACGAATCCAGTGAGATAAAAGACAAAGACTAAGGATTCGTATTTCAGTATATCCAATTCAAAAATACCTCGTAATAATCAATTATGGAGCAAAATTCAAGAATAGAGCTCAAAACTTGGATACAATCAAAGATAGTAACCTTAACAAGCAATTTGGACAAATAGAAGAAAATTTAATTTTTCCTTGAATAGTGCCGTATACGTGAATAGTGCCGTATACGTGAATAGTAACCCTGACGGAAAAAGTAAGAATTTCAACATAAAATCCATGACAATATTTCGGTATAATGATATTGAAAAGAATAACATCATTTACGAAAGAAATAACATCCCTTACCTCAAAATAATAGTACTTCTGGCTGGAATATCGGATATAATTTCGAAAGAAACTTGCACTGAATGCTAATACTCAAAGTATTAAAATACTCACAAAAATACGCTCGATATTATAGAGGGAGAAAACTTCTGATTTCTGGTGTGATTTTCAATTCTAACCTAAGCACCCTATTTATAGAAAAAGCTTAGGATGCCAAAGGAGACTAAAATAATAAAATAATATTTTTTTTTTCTTCCGCCGCTTGGCTGCTGCCCAAAAATTCTGATTTTTCAACAAACCAACAAAAGTGGGGCCCACCTTTTATTTAAAAAATATTTATTTTCCAAAACTTCAATAATTCATAACAAATAGCCCCTTTGTCAGAAAAATACCAATTCTATGTCCTTTCATAGGAAATTTAATTCTCTACAACTTTTCAGAAGGAAGTTTTTCCAAATTCCAAACATAAACTATCCGAAATCCATAAACGGATGATTTTTCACACCAAAATACTGATAAAAACACATCAGCACAAATTCCTTCTTTTATATCCACAAAATAAATATTTCCTTATCATATAAATCAATAATTAATTATTCACAAATAATATTATAGAACTACAATATTAACAACCAGGTCGTTCCCAGGACAGAGGGGGCCTTCCGATAAGGACTTCTCCTTACTGGCGCGCAATTAAATAACCCCTCCTAGACAGAACTTCCTTAGACATTGTCAATAATGCTATCTAATAATATTATTCAAATAATATGAATTATTGAGTTGATAACGTGAAATACTGTGCAATGACAATTATTGAATCAATACTACACAATATCAACTGTAGCCATTATTGAATCAATCATAAAAAAATAGCAACGTAGCAATTATTGAGTCAATAAAATATCAATGCAGCAATTATTGAGTCAATAATATAAAATATCAACGTAGCAATTATTGAGTCAATAATATAAAATATTGAACAGTAAATACTGTAACAATAATTGAGTAGGTTCCTTCTCACGTAAGACTCAATAATTCGAAATACTGTGCAATACCGTGTGCTACTGCGCACCACCGCGTACTGTATTTTAACCACCGGGTATTTCAACAGTACTAACGGTAACAACCACGCCGTTATCTTGTAAAAAGTTATTTCTATCGCTTTCTATATCCGACAGTTATTCCGTTGTGGGGGCCCACAAATAGCTGCGCCGTCGTACGAATATTCCCCGACAACAAGAATATTCCACGACCAAACGAATATTCCCCGACAACAAGAATATTTTATAACCACTTGCTCATTTTAAAAAATATTTGCACATTTCACCCATAACTTTCATATTTATCAAGTCAACACCTTACTATTTCGAAATAATATATAAAGAAAATTAAATCTTTATTCATAAAAGTTGGGGTCTTACAAGGGTAATAGCTTGACTACAATTAGAGGCAATACATTGATGTGTAGAGTTTGTTAGTTCAATTGCTAAATTGTTGCTAAGAGAACATATAATAAGTAATGTAATTACATCATGAACATATTATAAGATGTAACATTGAGAGTAATATTATTTTATGAGCTTGAGGTCTATTAATTACTAAGCTTACATAATTGGGCCTTGTGTGACATAAATAGTGAAGTTAAATCAAGGAGATTTAATTGGAAGTATTAAAAGGAGATAAATGATTAGTTAATACATAATTGATATTAATTCTCATTATAATAATTGGGTATATTTGAGATAATAAATTTTATGAAAAATAATGGGTTGAGAATACCCAACTATTTTATAATTAGCCCAATTAAAATATTATTGGATTAAAACAATGTACATAAGGTATATTATTATATGCTTGATATATGTGGGTGTACATGTATATAGATTTGTGTATATGTATCCATGACATTAAATTAATGTAGCAACATTAAATTAGCAAGTGTGTGCGACTTGTGTAGTTCAAAAGAAATAAAACCGAAGTACACATATATACAATTGTGTAGGGACATATATATATATATATATATATATATATATATATATATATATATATTGGACCTATGAACGAGGCATTATTGGTTTACAAATTCTGAGTTTAGAAGTTGTCCCATATTGAGTGACCCTTTTCTACAAATCAAGTGTATAGGCCAAAGGCCTAAGCATAGCCTTTCTCCTTCCTTGCATTTCTTAAACTAACTACAATTGATGGTGATGATGGCAAGGGGAGTGGGTTGATGGGGTGGTTGGCAACTATTTCACCAACTCATGCATATCCATCATCTTCTTCCTTCCCCCATTGGTTTGATTCAATGTGCAAGAACCACCAATTGGTCCATGGCTTTTCTATAAATAGAAGCCTCCCCTTCATAATCCTAGTTTGCTAAGTTCTTGATAAGTTTTATATAGAGTGAGTGTTGTGAGGATTGGTAGAGCAATCTGAAAATTGAAGCTAGTTGTGCAATTCTACTTTAATGAGGTAACATCACTTATCATGTTCTTGAATTTCTAGTTGATAAAATTCTTAGAAAGTTATTAGATTCTTGATTAATTGATACATGAACTAATGAGGTCTAAGTTATATGCAAGTTATGGACTCATTACCTCATTATGCTTGGTCTGAGTTGCATATGAGAAGGCTCAACTAGATTGTCTTCAAAAAATTCTGTAGAAGCAGAGGCCAAGTCTGGTGCTGAACTGAAGTGGCGCGGCCGCGCCACTTCCCCATTCAAACCCAGCGAGGCCGCGCCGTTTGCCAGAGTTAGATACTGCTTTCTGCTATAATCTGACTTAATGGGCATGCTAGTATGACTCTAATAAGTATGTAAATGAGTCTAATATGTGACCTAAGATCACCATGCATGTAGTGAATGGTATTAGTTGGGTTGTCATGAAATATTTAATGAAAACTTATATTTTTGAAAATGAAACTTGATGAATCTAGTATCTTTCGAAATCTGACTTTTGAGACATATGTACATGTATTGATTATGTGTGCCAATAAGTATGAAAGGTAGTTGTTGATAAGTTACCTTGGTTAGTAGTAAACCACTATACATTGTTTTAGTGGAGTTTTAATGAAAACTTAAGATTTTTGGAAAACAAACATTGAAGTACCTAGTGTCTTTTGAAAACTGACCTTGGAGCCTATGTACGCAAGTATGAAACGTGCCTTGTTATTAAGTTACCTTGCATATGTTAGAACTATGGCTTGGCTTAAGACGTTTTGAAGGAAAACTTGGAAGATTTGAGAACTAATAGTTTCAAACATGGTGTAGATAGTGTTATGACTTTTTAAGCATGAATACTAGGTCGCTTTATGCCTCTAGACATGTCGAGTGTGTTCACCATGTAGCTATGCATGAATTAGACCTTTCAAACATGGTTTAAAACAAGTTTTCGAGTAAGGCTATGTAAATGAGATAGATACATGTGAGCATGCGTGTTAAAGGTTGATTAGTGCCAATACATGGTCTAAAATCTTATAACATTGAAACATTATTAAATGAAGTGTTAAGCCTTGTTGATTTAAATAACTTAACATAGAGCTATATAATTCAAAATTATATAGTTGAATATGAACTTGAAGAAAAGTCAGAACTTACTCATGTTTATAGTGTGTATCAGAATACATGGTATGCTAGAGAGTAAACTGTCCAATGAAATATCAAGTCTGGTTCTGTTAGGGAGTAGCGCGGCCGCGCCACTCCCAAGCTTGAATGCAGCGCGGCCGCGCCATTTTATAGAATTTCCAAGAGCAGTTTGTCAACTGCTTGAACTTAAGTCATGTTTATATGTTCTCCTTAAAGACCATAAGGACTGAAATAATATAGTTTCAATAGAATACGTATGAGAGTATGATGTGGTAACATCGTGGTTATCCTAAGATGAAGTAAAATGAAACCAAGTTAGAAAACGATATACACTTTGTTCTTATATTAAGAGCGTATGAAATGTATGACTGATGGATATGAATCCATGATTATATAACTGTGTAGGAATACACGAAGTGCAGATAGCTTTAAGCAGTTAAGTCGTAGTTGATAAACTACGAACTAGGCAAGTCTTTCAGTTTCTATTTGTTATATGAATTCGATAACTATTAGTTGAATTATATTATTCCATGAGAATGTTGATATGAAATGCATATGGAATATGTATGATATTTGAAAGCTGATCTTTGATTATATATTTATGAAGTTAATCTCTATGCCTGTTATGTGAGGAGTAACATGCGTAGTATATTTAAATGATTATGAATGCATGAACTGAGCATGATATTATATGCTATGTGATTATGAAAAATGTTAGAATTGCTGAGCTGTCGAGCTCACTCTTGCAAATAACCATTTTTACAGGTTAAAGACTGACGATAAAGATTACGTGCTTCTTGATTGATAAAGTTAGATAGTATCGCAACGAAGATTACTATTTAGATTAGTGCTTGAACCATGTTTAGGTTCTAGGAGTTGTACATGATAGTAATTACGATGTTTAATACTTGTCGTGTTGTAAAGATGTATTAGTTAATACATAGAGGATATCGAGTTGAGATGTAAACGTTTATAGGATAACTCAAATAGAATGAATCATATCATATAGTTGATTCAAGGTTTGTAACTGATTCAAGTTATGAAAATCAATAAAAGATTCTATTCAAGGAAATTGAAAAATTTTAAGTTATTCTGCATTTTTATAATATCGAATATGATGTACTAAGACAGGAATGGTAAATGACCAAGATTGTAACTTATAAAAGTTTGGGGTCATTACACAAGATCTTGGATATGGAAAGAATTTATATTCTAAATTGTAATAAAGTAAAGTTATATTCTTTAAGTTATGAATAAAAGATGTAATAGTTTGACGATAGTAGTATCGCGACGCACCTAATTCGAGGAAGAGAGGAACCCGGATTTGGGGGCGTCACAGCTCCCGCGCGGCATGGGCGCGCGCGGCCAGCTGCCTGTAGTGCCCTGCTGCTTCTGCAACTTGGCTTAGCGAAGCGACTAGTTTGCGATTTTCTCTCGCGCTGCTAGTAGCTTCTTGTAATCCGATTTTTGGATATTTTGTACATGGTTATGTCAAAGTATTTTTATAAA
Organism: Panax stipuleanatus; assembly: GCA_020205555.1. Classification (NCBI taxonomy): domain Eukaryota; kingdom Viridiplantae; phylum Streptophyta; class Magnoliopsida; order Apiales; family Araliaceae; genus Panax; species Panax stipuleanatus. The sequence goes on along the minus strand of CM035126.1, from coordinate 56,428,392 downwards.
ATATCAGGATTGATTTTCAGGTACATTAAGCTATCCGAACAGGGTTCCCTAAATTGACTGTTCGCACAGATTTTTTAACTTTTCGTTCAACGCTCAAAAGTCGCCATAACGCAATTCAACCCTACTTTCTTGCTAACTAAGACTTTATTAACATAATATGACTCGCCTATAGTTTTAACTCTTTTAAATTCCAAGTTATTGGTCATTTTTACCCTCTACGGCAATTAATCGAACATATTACATGCATTCTTTGTTCCATTCGATTTCTTAGTCGTTTATTAACGGTTTTTCCTCTATTCCATCCTTATATCATCTCACAACACCAATTTATCCACAGCCTTACTATTATCATGAATTCATACATATTTCATGTACAACCTCAAATAAAATAAATGGACTTGAGTTACTAAGTTTACTAACAAAACTTAGTTTTCCATTCTTTGGATTTAAAAACCATTCAACCTCCATAATACACATACATGGATAAGAATAGATTGGATACAATGAAAACCCATCCAAATATACATACCCAAGCTACTAAACTCCCAATAATAAAAATTTAGTAAATAAACTATACTATAACATAATTTTAATTACTACATAATAAGTATGGATTTCATACCTTAATTCTATTATTCTCAAGCAATTACCACTTGATATCTTCCAAATTATCCAAAGCTTTATGTCTAACTTGCTCAAGCTTCGTCACCTTCACAATTTCCTCACTTTACCATATTTAGCAAATATCAAAATTCCATCAAGTTTGGGAGATGAACGCCACGATATGGAGAGAAGAAGAAGAGAAAGGCTTGACTAATTTGCTAAGTCCATATACTTGGTGCCAAAGTTTAGTTGGGAGTAACCTATACACTTCCCTCTCCTCTCTCTTTCACGACAAAAAAAAATGGCATGACTTGGAGAGGTTGGTTTGTAACAGCAAGTGGTTATTAAATAATAATCCCTTATTAGCTTGATTTATTAATTTACTCAATTAATCTTCTCTTATGTTAACTATTTTAATTACCACCATCTTAGTAACTTAATTTAATTAATTAAGTTACTGCTTACTCCAACTAAACTAATCTCTTGAAAATATATATAAAGTATATACCTTAAATAGAACATAATATATCTTAATTACATATTCATTTTATAAATATAGAATAAATATGCAAAAACATAATAACCCTTGCAAATATAATTATTTGCTTACTTAAGATATTATAAGAAAATGTAATATCCTTCTCTTCATTCTCATAAATTCAAATAAGAATTTATTTACCTCATTAAGATATTATAATAATTATAATCTCCTTTCTTTATTAAAATAATCTCACATAAGAATTTATTTTAATACCTTTGGTTAAAGCATATAAATAGACATTATATATCTAGACCACCCCTTTATTTTCTTATCCCAATTGTTCACAACAATTATTATTTCATTGCTTAATAAATACATAATACATACATATTAAATCTCATTTACATGTTACATCAAACATGTACAAACCACATATAGTAAATTAAAAAAAATTATTCATTATTTTTCATATTATTATTATAACAGAAACTATAAGAAATTTTTAGGTTCTTACAGTTTTAGTTAGAATGAGTCCCCGACCAATAGCGAACTACTAAGGATCACATCACGTACATATTATATATTGTAGTGTTGGGTAAAATCTAGTTACGCACAACACGCAAGTATACGTGGTCAACAAGTAATAAAGTGATGAGTAGAGTATTGTTCCCACAAAAAAAATAACTGAAATTTATCCTGACATTTACCAATTTTATATTATCTCAATTTTATTAAACAAATAATCAAGTTGTGAAATCTATGAATAATTACTAATTAATTAAGAATCTACTAACTACCATCGAATTTAATCAGATACTGGAGATTTAAGCCTACAACTTCACTTAATGTTTCACTTGGATAGACACACTTCTTGCTAAATCAAATTAACTATTCCGAATTGTTAATCAAGAACACACAAGTAAATATAACCATCTCTCAATGAATTATACCTATATCAATTGAAATCCACATATTATAGAATTAAGATGAACACCCTAATTAATTAATCCACTATATCTCTATGTGAATTACTATTAAAAAAGGTTTAAGCATAAGTTCTTCATTAGATTACGTGCGATGCATAGGTATATCTCTATCCTAAGCACAAATTATGAATCCCAACATCATGTGAAAATCGCAATCACACGCTACTATAATCGGATCTTAACCTATATTCCGTTTCTCAATTTATTATAGATTATTAAAATAATTATTGATCAGATAATTAAATAATTAAGCGCAAATCATAATAGACAACCCTGTAAATAGTCTCAATGAATTACTACGGAAGTATATCAATCTTCGTTACACAAAAAGATCCATTATAGACTTAAATAGTAAATTAGTTCAACATCATTGAATAAGAAACCAAAATCCACAAATAGAATAACATTCTGAATACAAGAATAAAGATGAAGAAAGAGAATAGAAACTGTAGTGTAATCCTCTGATCTTCCCCACTTTAGCCTTGAACCCTTCGCGCTAGCCTCTTTACTTCAATTCTCCAAGACTTGATGTAAAACTAGGGTTTTGTTAATGTCTCTGATAATGTCCCATCTTTTCTTTTATTAGTCCCCTTTTTCATTCTTAGAATCATACTCCAAATCAATCAGCAACAACCCTTTAGAATCCTTCTCGAACATGGAACCTCTTACTAAAAATCCGACACCCCCGCCCCGACGGATATTTTTGCTCTATAGATGCCCGCCCCGGCGGGTACTCTAGCTTAGCAACTATAAAATTTCCTTTTTAGCCCTTTATCTCAAATTTTCCTGATTCACCATCCCAACCTGTTCCTGCATCACATAAACACAAAAATGTATAAAATAATACTAAACATACTCAAAGTAGCATCGAATCAAGCTTTAAAGGTAGCCGATTCGTAGATATAAAATCCACTCATCATATAACATGTTTCTTCTCTTTTGAATTTCTTCTCTCTAAAATCAGTATCGAAGAAAACATATTCAATGGACAAAAGATAGGTGGGAGTACTTCCCCTAAGGCGATCGAATCTTAGGGGTCGAACCGTAGTGTATTTTTAACCTCCATCAATTTTTCTTTTTCTTTCTTTGTTGCATTCTTGAGTCTTCCTATCATCCAAATACTCTATTTTTGTTTTTAGGTGGGTCGAATCTTATTTTTTGAGCTAACCTATCCTAACCTGGAAGTTAGATCTCGGACTTCTCTCCAGATTTTTCGAAGAAAGATTACATTTTCGAAACACTTTTCTCATTTGGAGTTTAGATCACTACAAGAAAAAGACATATTTCCGACTAAATTTTCGGTCGAAAATTAGATCGGATAAAATCTGGCCGGGGATTAGTCTGTCTGAAATTCAGTCGGAATGAATTATATCCGATGAAATTATTTTCAACCACAATTTCGTCGAAGATAACATATTTCCAACAGAACTATTTTCGTTTGAATAATTTTGTCAGATTTAAAGCTTTCACGTGTCACCCTTATAATAAAGTATGATTGCCTGTTTTCGACAAAATTTCAGTCAAAAATAACTTATTTATGTTGGAAATAATATTTTTATAATAAATTATATTAGTTTGTTTTTGACGGAATTTTCGTCGGGCATAACATATTTCGTTGGAAATAAATATTTTTAAAAGTATTTTATTTGTTTTTGTAGTTTCCAAGTTTTAAACCACATTTTTGTACATGTAAACCTGCTTTTATCCCAACAACACATACAATAATCTTTATCAAGAACACATACAACACAACTATACCAACAACAACATATATTGTCCGGCCCCAACAATAACAAATATATAAACTAATTTACGATAAGTTATAAAAAAACATTGATTAAAAGTATAATGATTTACAAAACTAAACTAAACCATAATGATTTATAAGAAAATCAAGCTAAACTACAATGATTTACAAAAAATAAAGCTAAACTAGTACTTACACAAGTTTGAGGAGGATCATCGGGGGGGGGGGGGGGGGGGGGGGTCGACGGTGCTGCTCTGGTGTTTGAAAATCATCGCCATCATCCCCCCACTCAACATCACCACCCTGTTGATGTAATTAAAAATATAACTTATTAGTCCGTAATTGAGAATTAAAGAGGCAGTTAAATGATAATTAAATAACATGTAGAATATATAACTTAAAATGAATAAAATACCTAAGTAATTGGGGGATAACTCAGCATCGATCTAAAAGCCTCCTACAGTAGGGTAACCACCATTCGTACCTGTGACGCCCCCAGAATAGGTCCATTCAACCCAATCCATTCTGAGTCGCCAAATACATGGTACAGAATTCAAATACAAACTTTATATCATACGGTCGTGCAAAATACGACCACACAACTGTGAGTCTCAATACAAATATGTAGAAAATATTAAGATTCAAACTAAGTCCTCATTACAATTATTATCACACTATTTATCAGAAATAGTGAGGACTACTACTGCTCTAACTCGGACCATCACTCTGTCCCCCGACTAGTCCCCGCAACATTCTCATTTCCTGAAGAGGACAACAGATGAAAAGGGTGAGCTCAACTAGCCCAGTAAAGAATATTATGACTAAGATAATGAAAAATAAATTATCGTTAGTCTTCAACAGTTCAGATAAAATATTATGGACAACAAGTTTTAGATCAATATTCGCAGCGGAAATAACAAATCATTAGAAGAGTTAAGCAGAGAATGAAGTCTACTATCTTCTATGATTTAAAAGTCCATCACCAATATTTTATCCCTGTAACATCAATCAATATACATCTCGAATCAATATTCATCTTTGCACTACAGGCCAAAGATATTCATTTGCATCATCAGTAGTCATGTTCATCTCAACACCTGTCATCTTTGCACTACAGGCCAAAGATATTCATCAGGTAATCATTCATCTTTGCTCTACAGGCCAAAGATATTCAGTTACATCAACTTTTAGGACTGAGGATGATGAAAAACATTTTAAAGAGCGAATCCAGTGAGATAAAAGACAAAGATCAAATATTCGTATTTTAGTTTATCCGAATTCAAGAATAATCCATAATAATACTTTGTGAAGCAAAATTCAAGAATAAAGCCCAAAACTTGGATACAATCAAAGATAGTAACCTTAACAGACAATTTGGACAATTAGAAGAAAAATAAATTTTCCCGTGAATAGTGTCGTATACGTGAATAGTGCCGTATACGTGAATAGTAACCCCGACGGAAAAAGTAAGAATTTCAACATAAAATCCATGACAATATTTTTGTATAATGATATTGAGAAGAATAACATCATTTACGAAAGAAATAACATCCCTTACCTCAAAATAATAGTATCTCTGACTGGAATATCGGATATAATACCGACGAAAGCTTGTACTGAATAGTAATACTCAAAGTATTGAAATACTCACAAAAATACGCTCGATATTATAGAGAGAGAAAACTTCGAATTCTGGTGTGATTTTCAATTCTAACCTAAGCACCCTATTTATAGGAAAAGCTTAGGATGCCAAAGGAGACTAAATGAATAAAATAATATTTTTTTAAAAAAAAAAATCCTACAGCCGCCGGCTACTTCAAAACATCAGATTTTTCAACAAACCAAAAAAAGTGGGGCCCACCTTTTATTTAAAAAATATTTATTTTCCAAAACTTCAATAATTCATAACAAATAGCTCATTTGTCAGAAAAATACCAATTCTATGTCCTTTCATAGGAAATTTAATTCTCTACAACTTTTCAGAAGGAAGTTTTTCCAAATTCCAAACATAAACTATCCGAAATCCATAAACGGATGATTTTTCACACCAAAATACTGATAAAAACACATCAGCACAAATTCCTTCTTTTATATCCACAAAATAAATATTTCTTTATCATATAAATCAATAATTAATTATTCACAAATAATATTATAGAACTACAATATTAACAACCAGGTCGTTCCCAGGACAGAGGGGGCCTTCCGATAAGGACTTCTCCTTACTGGCGCGCAATTAAATAACCCCTCCTAGACAGAACTTCCTTAGACATTGTCAATAATGCTATCTAATAATATTATTCAAATAATATGAATTATTGAGTTGATAACGTGAAATACTGTGCAATGACAATTATTGAATCAATACTACACAATATCAACTGTAGCCATTATTGAATCAATCATAAAAAAATAGCAACGTAGCAATTATTGAGTCAATAAAATATCAATGCAGCAATTATTGAGTCAATAATATAAAATATAAACGTAGCAATTATTGAGTCAATAATATAAAATATTGAACAGTAAATACTGTAACAATAATTGAGTAGGTTCCTTCTCACGTAAGACTCAATAATTCGAAATACTGTGCAATACCGTGTGCTACTGCGCACCACCGCGTACTGTATTTTAACCACCGGGTATTTCAACAGTACTAACGGTAACAACTCCGCCGTTATTTTGTAAAAAGTTATTTCTGTCGCTTTCTATATCCGACAGTTATTCCGTTGTGGGGGCCCACAAATAGCTGCGCCGTCGTACGAATATTCCCCGACAACAAGAATATTCCACGACCAAACGAATATTCCCCGACAACAAGAATATTTTATAACCACTTGCTCATTTTAAAAATATTTACACATTTCACCCATAACTTTCATATTTATCAAATCAACACCTTACTATTTCGAAATAATATATAAAGAAAATTAAATCTTTATTCATAAAAGTTGGGGTCTTACAACCTCCCCTCCTTATGAAATTTCGTCCTCGAAATTGACGTACGTACCTGGTATGTCGAAAAGGTGAGGATACCTCGCTTTCATTTCCGATTCCAACTCCCAGGTCATTTCCTCAATTGCATGGTTTCTCCACAAAACTTTAACTTGAGGTATAATTTTCGAGCGTAGGACATGCTCCTTCCTATCCAAGATCTTGACAGGTACCTCCTCGTACGTTAAATCTTCAGCTATCTCGTCTGGTTCTAACTCAATAATGCGGTTTGGATCCTTCACATATTTACGTAACACGGATATGTGAAACACGTTATGAACACGAGACATGCTTGGAGGTAAAGCGAGTCTATAAGCCACATTTCCTATTCGGTCAAGAATCTCAATTGGACCAATGAATCGTGGATTGAGCTTTCCTCTCTTCCCGAACCTCGTAACTCCTTTCCACGGAGCAATACGTAGTAACACATGGTCCCCAACATTAAATTTCACGTCCTTTCGATGAAGATCCGCATAACTCTTTTATCGATCTTGTGCTGTTTGTATACGTTGTCGGATTATTTGGATCTTTTCCGTAGTCATACGTACTAACTCCGGTCCCAACAATGTTGTTTCACCCACCTCGTTCCAACATACTGGAGAGCGACACTTTCTCCCATACAATGCCTCGAATGGAGCTACGCCTATACTTGCCTGATAACTGTTGTTGTAGGAGAATTCCACCAATGGTAAATACTTATCCCAACTCCCTTTGAAGTCTAGAACACAGAGTCTCAATAGATCTTCAAGAGTTTGGATAGTCCTTTCCGATTGTCCGTCTGTTTGAGGATGATAAGCCGAACTGAATCGTAAATCCGTACCCATAGCTTTCTGCAAACTGATCCAAAATCGTGAAGTAAATCTGGGATCACGATCCGAAACTATGGATACTGGCATGCCATGCAATCTCACAATCTCATTCACGTACATATGAGCAAGACGTTCAAGGGAATAAGTCTCTCGTATCGGCAAGAAATGAGCAGACTTGGTTAATCTATCAACAATAACCCAAATCGCATCTAAGCCTTGAGAAACCTTGGGAAGACCCGTAACGAAATCCATCTTAATGTGTTCCCACTTCCATTTCGGAATCTCCAGTGGTTGCAATGGACCCTTCGGCACTTGATGCTCCGCCTTTACACGTTGACAAGTTAAACATCTCGAGATGAACTCCGCGATCTCTCTCTTCATATTGCTCCACCAAAATGTATGTCGAAGATCACGATACATTTTAGTACTCCCAGGATGGATCGCAAAAGGTGTGTTGTGTGCCTCCATCATGATTCTATACTTCAAGTCGAAATCGTTAGGAACACAAAGTCTGGAGTTGACTCGAAGTATTCCATCTTCATCGATTCTTGCTTTTGAAATTGCACCTTCTTTCACCTTCTTCTTCATCTTCATCAGCTCCGCATCCGTAGCTTGAGCAGCTTTAACTTTATCAATCAAAGCTGGTTCTACGCGTATACTTGACATCATCGCACTCGTTCCCACATATGATCTTCTACTCAACGCGTCAGCTACCACGTTCGCTTTTCCAGGATGGTATTGGATAGTATGATCGTAATCTTTCAACAGCTCAAGCCAACGTCGTTGTCGCATGTTAAGTTCCTTCTGAGTGAAGAAATATTTAAGGCTCTTATGATCTGTATAAATCTCCACTTTCTCTCCGTACAAGTAATGTCTCCAGATCTTCAACGCGAAAACGACTGCTGCTAACTCTAGATCATGAGTAGGATAATTCCTCTCATATTCTTTGAGTTGTCGCGAGGCATAGGCTATGACTTTCCCATGTTGCATGAGAACACATCCTAACCCTTTGCCCGAAGCATCGCTGTAAATAACAAATCCATCTGAACCAGATGGTATTGTCAGAACAGGTGCCGAAATAAGTCTCCTCTTGAGCTCTTGGAAGCTCTTCTCGCATTCTTCGCTCCAAACGAATTTCGTATCTTTCCGAGTCAACTGTGTTAATGGAGTAGCGATTCGAGAAAATCCCTCTACGAACCTCCGATAATAACCAGCTAAGCCCAGAAAGCTTCGTACTTCAGTCACCGACTTAGGTTGCTCCCAGCTTTGTATTGCTTCAATCTTCGCCGGGTCAACAGATACTCCACGTTTCGATACCACGTGCCCAAGGAATGCTACTTCCTCAAGCCAGAACTCGCATTTCTTTAACTTGGCGTATAGCTTGTTCTCACGAAGCTTTTGAAGTACCAGCTTCAAGTGGTGCTCATGATCTTCACGGCTTTTAGAATAGATGAGGATGTCATCAATAAAGACAACAACGAATTGATCCAAATATTCCTTAAATACACGGTTCATCATATCCATGAAAGCAGCAGGAGCATTAGTCAATCCAAAAGACATGACTAAGAACTCATAATGCCCGTACCGTGTTCTGAAAGCAGTCTTTGGAATATCCTCAGTTTTAATCTTCAGCTGATGATATCCAGAACGAAGATCGATCTTTGAAAAGAATTGCGCTCCTTGCAACTGGTCGAACAGGTCATCAATACGAGGTAACGGATACCTATTCTTAATGGTGACATGGTTCAACTCCCGATAGTCAATGCAAAGTCGCATACTCCCGTCTTTCTTCTTTACGAATAAAACAGGAGCACCCCAAGGAGACGTACTAGGACGAATAAAACCGATGTCTAACAACTCTTGTAATTGGACCTTTAACTCCTGAAGTTCAATAGGAGCCATTCGAGACGGGGTTTTAGAAATGGGCTTTGTACCGGGCTCAAGGTCAATAAAGAATTCAACTTCACGTTCTGGGGGTAGACCGGGAAGTTCTTCGGGAAATACGTCAGGAAACTCATTAACAACGGAAATATCATTCAAATCTGATGTATTCTGATTTAGATCAGTGACATGAGCTAAGAAAGCTTGACATCCGTTTTTCAATAAACGAATAGCTTTATGACTTGAAATGATATTGACTGATTTTAGTGGTTTGGTGATTTGGATTCGCACAACAGGTTGATTAGGAATATGAAAACTAACAACCTTACGAAAACAATCAATTTTGGCATGGTAAGTGGTTAACCAGTCAATTCCTAAAATCACGTCAAATGCAAGTATTTTCAAAGATATAAGATCAACAGGTAAGGTAAGGGTACCAATCTGAATCAAGCAAGATTTGTAAACTGTAGATGTAACAAAGGTTTCTCCTAACGGAGTTTCAACAGATAAGTCAAAGTCTAATTTATCAGAAGTCAAGTTCAAACGTTGAGCACAAGCAGGTGAAATAAAGGAATGGGTAGCACCGGTATCTAACAAGGTATAAACTTCGCAAGAGTTTATGATCAGCTTACCCGTAATCACCTCGTGTGGATTCCTCGCGTTTTGGGCTGTCATGACAAACGCTCTTCCAGGAATCACCGACTTTGACTTGTCTGCAACCGCCTTTGGAATCACCACCCCCGCTGAACTTGGTTTCGCTATAGGACAATCTCGAGCTATATGTCTTTCCTTTCCACAGTTATAGCATCCTTTGAACTGTTGTGGGCAGTTTGGGCTGATATGTCCCTCTTTCCCGCATTTAAAGCATACGACCGGTGGTCGTTCTCCTCCCCTCGAAACAGTTGATTCTGGTGCTGATGTTGACATCTTCGTGTTCTCATTGTTGTACCTTCTCTTCTTGAAATCTCCCCCCGATTCGCTTCTTCTATTATCATGGCCACGATAACCACCGGAGTGGTTACCGCTCCTGTCATACTTTCCTCCTCGCTGGTTGTCATTGCTCCGATGACTGCTGCCACCAGTACGACCTTGGTTGTGGTCCCTCGGTTGAACATAATCATTATCTCGTTCTAATAACTGGGCCCTGTTTACTACATCCGAATATAAAGAAAACTTATGAGAAATGAGGTATTGACGTATTTCGGGTTTCAAACCTCTTAGAAACATCCGCGTCATACGTTCCTCATTCTCCACAAAATGAGGTGCAAACCTGGACAGCTCCGCGAACTTAGCCTCGTATTGGGATACCGTCATGTTGTTTTGTTCGAGTCTGATAAACTCTACTTCCTTCATATGACGAATACTTTCAGGAAAGTACTTGTCATTGAACAGTTTCTGGAACGCTTCCCAAGACATCTGGAGTGCGGCAGGCTGGGTACGCTTCACGGATTCCCACCAGTAATCTGCTTCTCCACGGAACATAAACGTGGCGAATGGAACCTTCTGTTCCTCTGTACATCCCAAGACATCAAATATCTTGGTAATTTGTTTAATCCACGTCTCCGCCTTGATCGGATCTGGCTTTCCCAGAAACTCTGGTGGTCCCAATTCTTTGAACTGCTTAGCAGTGACAGCTCGCGTGTTGTTATTATCTCCACCTGTATGTTGCACACGAGTCTCCCTTGTCTGATTTTGCATGAACTGCAAAAAACTTCTAAACATCTCATCGTTTATCGTCTGACCAGCGTTATTTTCAGGATGAACATTGCCTTCTTGTTGCACGTTCTACTGGTTAACGATTAAAGGTGTCTCCACGGTCTCATTCACTTCGTTGTTAACATTCTCAGCTGCCATTCTCAAATACTGCCATAAAACAAGGGTTAATTAAACAAATCAACATATCACATATTAACCCTATGCTCCGACTGACCAATTAAATATCACAAAAGCTTAGGTAGGACACACTAGCGAAGGATTTACTCGTCTCTCCCCTCCTAGTTCTATTCCCCGATCTCCGCCAGAGATCATATCCCTAAGCTCTGATACCAACTGTGACGCCCCCAGAATAGGTCCATTCAACCCAACCCATTCTGAGTCGCCAAATACATGGTACAGAATTCAAATACAAACTTTATATCATACGGTCGTGCAAAATACGACCACACAACTGTGAGTCTCAATACAAATATGTAGAAAATATTAAGATTCAAACTAAGTCCTCATTACAATTATTATCACACTATTTATCAGAAATAGTGAGGACTACTACTGCTCTAACTCGGACCATCACTCTGTCCCCCGACTAGTCCCCGCAACATTCTCATTTCCTGAAGAGGACAACAGATGAAAAGGGTGAGCTCAACTAGCCCAGTAAAGAATATTATGACTAAGATAATGAAAAATAAATTATCGTTAGTCTTCAACAGTTCAGATAAAATATTATGGACAACAAGTTTTAGATCAATATTCGCAGCGGAAATAACAAATCATTAGAAGAGTTAAGCAGAGAATGAAGTCTACTATCTTCTATGATTTAAAAGTCCATCACCAATATTTTATCCCTGTAACATCAATCAATATACATCTCGAATCAATATTCATCTTTGCACTACAGGCCAAAGATATTCATTTGCATCATCAGTAGTCATGTTCATCTCAACACCTGTCATCTTTGCACTACAGGCCAAAGATATTCATCAGGTAATCATTCATCTTTGCTCTACAGGCCAAAGATATTCAGTTACATCAACTTTTAGGACTGAGGATGATGAAAAACATTTTAAAGAGCGAATCCAGTGAGATAAAAGACAAAGATCAAATATTCGTATTTTAGTTTATCCGAATTCAAGAATAATCCATAATAATACTTTGTGAAGCAAAATTCAAGAATAAAGCCCAAAACTTGGATACAATCAAAGATAGTAACCTTAACAGACAATTTGGACAATTAGAAGAAAAATAAATTTTCCCGTGAATAGTGCCGTATACGTGAATAGTGCCGTATACGTGAATAGTAACCCCGACGGAAAAAGTAAGAATTTCAACATAAAATCCATGACAATATTTTTGTATAATGATATTGAGAAGAATAACATCATTTACGAAAGAAATAACATCCCTTACCTCAAAATAATAGTATCTCTGACTGGAATATCGGATATAATACCGACGAAAGCTTGTACTGAATAGTAATACTCAAAGTATTGAAATACTCACAAAAATACGCTCGATATTATAGAGAGAGAAAACTTCGAATTCTGGTGTGATTTTCAATTCTAACCTAAGCACCCTATTTATAGGAAAAGCTTAGGATGCCAAAGGAGACTAAATGAATAAAATAATATTTTTTTTAAAAAAAAAATCCTACAGCCGCCGGCTGCTTCAAAACATCAGATTTTTCAACAAACCAACAAAAGTGGGGCCCACCTTTTATTTAAAAAATATTTATTTTCCAAAACTTCAATAATTCATAACAAATAGCCCCTTTGTCAGAAAAATACCAATTCTATGTCCTTTCATAGGAAATTTAATTCTCTACAACTTTTCAGAAGGAAGTTTTTCCAAATTCCAAACATAAACTATCCGAAATCCATAAACGGATGATTTTTCACACCAAAATACTGATAAAAACACATCAGCACAAATTCCTTCTTTTATATCCACAAAATAAATATTTCCTTATCATATAAATCAATAATTAATTATTCACAAATAATATTATAGAACTACAATATTAACAACCAGGTCGTTCCCAGGACAGAGGGGGCCTTCCGATAAGGACTTCTCCTTACTGGCGCGCAATTAAATAACCCCTCCTAGACAGAACTTCCTTAGACATTGTCAATAATGCTATCTAATAATATTATTCAAATAATATGAATTATTGAGTTGATAACGTGAAATACTGTGCAATGACAATTATTGAATCAATACTACACAATATCAACTGTAGCCATTATTGAATCAATCATAAAAAAATAGCAACGTAGCAATTATTGAGTCAATAAAATATCAATGCAGCAATTATTGAGTCAATAATATAAAATATCAACGTAGCAATTATTGAGTCAATAATATAAAATATTGAACAGTAAATACTGTAACAATAATTGAGTAGGTTCCTTCTCACGTAAGACTCAATAATTCGAAATACTGTGCAATACCGTGTGCTACTGCGCACCACCGCGTACTGTATTTTAACCACCGGGTATTTCAACAGTACTAACGGTAACAACTCCGCCGTTATTTTGTAAAAAGTTATTTCTGTCGCTTTCTATATCCGACAGTTATTCCGTTGTGGGGGCCCACAAATAGCTGCGCCGTCGTACGAATATTCCCCGACAACAAGAATATTCCACGACCAAACGAATATTCCCCGACAACAAGAATATTTTATAACCACTTGCTCATTTTAAAAATATTTACACATTTCACCCATAACTTTCATATTTATCAAATCAACACCTTACTATTTCGAAATAATATATAAAGAAAATTAAATCTTTATTCATAAAAGTTGGGGTCTTACAGTACCACCTCGTCGCGTATCGCGATGAGCTGTTCTGGAGGGAAACCCGTGCTCTCGACGGTGGCCCCTGCTGCAATTCCTGAGCAAGTTGATGAAGGCGAGCACGACTAGGTAAGTCCTGATGACAGAATATCGGATCCGTACTAAATGTCTCTGACACCGTCGTCATAACCCTCTAGAATAGCTTGTCGTTCAAGCCAACGCCCATATGAGATGGTCCAACTGGTGCTCTCGGACGCTAACGCTGGCTAAAGCCTGCCAAAATCAAAATAACATTACTAATAATTTATAAAGCGATATAAATTATGAAATAACGAGAAAAATACTAAAATGAATATATTTAGGTAGTGTATAGGTTGGTACCCTCGGTAGACCCAACACTCGATACCTACTAGTAGTGCTATTAGGGTGATCCTGAGATGCAACCCAAATAGTCATCTCTTCATCCCGAGTTAAGCTAATCTCGGACGGAGGGATAGTGGAATCTAACGTCTCGACATCTCCCCTAGCAGCCCACAACTCAGCTATAGTAGAGTCCTTCGGCGTGTGGGCTCTATCCCAAAACTCGACTATAGTGGGAGGTCGGCCTAAGGTCACCCGCATAACCTAATAAATGTATTAATATAACATTTATTTAGTATGTATGTCAATATTAAACTAAGCAACTAAATACAAATACATACCGACTACAACTTCTCGAATGACTGTGAGCCAATAGTATGTACTACTCGGAGCTGGATATGATTTTTCTTTATCTGCTCAGACTTATTCTTGAAGTCATCAGCATTCCAGTACGTACACATGGCCTCCCATGTTGCACCTAAGACAATCTGGGGCTTATGATCTCGTATCGTAGTCCAGGGTGACCCTCTGTCTCATCTCGTACAACCAGCCGACATAGTTCTTCACGACATGTACAATAATAACATAATCGCCGACTGGCTGAGATATGCCCTCCTCATATATAAAATAAATCTGTACAAAAATGATAACTTATTAGAAAAAGTAACATTGTGTAACTAATATTTATGTATGAAGTTTAATTTATGTAAATTAACTTACATGAAACTCGCGTAACACAGTCTCCACAAAGGAGGCATCGTACTGCGCATACTGGCTAAAGCACATGTAACCAGTCGGGAGGTGTGTCATGAATATGACATGTAAAGTCGAATTATCCACAAGATCCAATATATTATAATAAAAATAAATTAATACTTTGTTATTTTAATTATGTCGTTAAATAAGTTATTTTAATTTAACATTATGTTCATTGACACTTACTGCGCAGAGTCGACATCTACACAGACTGTGAGAGGAACTAACGATGGACGACCAAATAAACCAAGTTTAGTCAATCGGTGACGTCGACGACCAGTATCTGTAAGTATAATCGATGACATTGTGTAAATATAACATTTACATAAACTACAACATAAGTACACAACGAAAATTTGGTTTAATGACGACGAAAACTTATTAGCTGATGAAGATGACCCACCCTGACCACCGTCGATGGATCTTGTACGGCCACCACCGCAACGACCACCATCGCTATGTCTAGCAACATATATACTACTAAAATAATTAAAATAACATAATTAATTAGAGTTAATTTAATTAAATAACTGTTATTAATATATAGTGAATTATCTACGAAACATAAATAAGTTTAAACTTAGTACGTCATCAAACTCGTCAAAATTAACATCATTGTCATCCTCGAATTCTGTCTCTTCCTCTTCCATATCGATTTCTTCATCGTTCTCATTTTCAACGAGGATATAGTAATTGACGACTATGTCTTCCTCGAATATGTCAACAACATCATTTACCAGCACATCGCCATCATTTAGCACTACTGATGAGTGAGATTTATACCTACTATTTAGGTATTGTCAAACTTAATTATTGCTATATTTTAGTGTTTTTAATATCATTTTACTTATTTTTGTGTTTAATTATGACAGGACGGAGATGGAGGGGCAAATTGGTCTTTTTAGAGAAAAAATGGTTAAAAATAATTTAAATTGGAGTTAATGGCATTTTTGTAAATATTGGGAATCAGGCAAGCTCCTAGGCGCTTGGTCTAGTGCAATTTGGAGCGCCTAGGCGCTCTAGCTTAGCCAGAGTTGGTTTGTTTTACTGCTAAGATGGAAACTGAAGCCAATAAAGATTCTGAATGAGGGTTGGACCAATATAAAAGGTAGGAGACTTCAGAAAAAAAGGTATCAAGAGAATTATAGAGAAAACAACAGGGAGAATACAAAGGAGAATTGTGGAGGCTGAAGATCAAGTGGAAGATTATGAGCAATTTCACAGTTCATTCCAATCATTTCTCTAATTTTTAATCTTTGTAACTAGCTGGGATGTTTAAATTTATAATTAGGATGATGTTTTCCTTATTTATCATGAACTAAACTTTCAATTAAGATTATAACGGAACATGGTATGTAGTTTAGATTGATGCTTCTTATTTCATGAAAGTTGATTATTATTGAATCGTTTATTATATCTTGTGCTTATTGATTAATTGTTTGGCCATCAATTACTGTGATAATCTATATAATATTGGAAAATTGAGTATAGATTGAGATATGGATATAATAACATCTGTTCATATAATCTGAATAGGGTTAATATGATTAGCATGTATGATAAGAGTATACCTATATGTCTTTTGTAACCATTGAAAGAATTTGTGCTTAAAACCCTAATTAATCTAATTCACATAGGAATATAGTGAGTTAATTAACTAGGGTGTTTCTTGTAATTCTTTTTCTCAAAGATCGAATTTAGGAGGATTTGTTTACATATCTTTAGGAAGAAACGCGTGAATACCATAAGCATTCTTGGTTAACGATTCATATTAATTAACTGAATTAAATAGGGAGTATACTGATTTAGATGAAATACCAAGGGAATTTGTAATCTTAACTCATTAAATCTACCTTTACTCTTGTGAACTCACATTCTTAGTGATTAATTTAGTTAATTTTAATTATCATCTCATAAACAATTTTGTAGTTTAAATTAGGATTAGTTGCATTAGAATTTGATAATAGATAAATATTAATCTATTTCCTCGTGAGAACAATACTTTTCTTATCATTATATTACTTGTTGACCACGTATGCTTGCGTGTGAATTGTCGATATTAATTTTGGACAACAAGTTTTTGGCGCCGTTGCCAGGGAATTATTTTAATATTTTGTCATTATTGATTTTTATAAGGTTAATCTTAATTTAAACTTTTATTTTTTGTTCTTATCTGGTTTCTTGATTAGTGTATGCAAACTCGCTCGAAGAAGCCAAAGTTGTTGCCTTATGAGGACGACATCGCCAAACGATTTTAGTGGTTGCGTAAATGGGTAAAAGAGACACAAGAGGAACTAGAAAAGCAAGATATAATGGCTGAAGATGAGCAAAAAGCATTGCGGGATTATGCTACTTCAAGAGTTACGGAGATTCAGTCAAGTCTTTTGAGCCCGCCTATCACTGCCACGAATTTTGAAATAAAATCGAGGACACTAAAAATGGTTTAGAATTCTGTACAATTCGGAGGGTTGCCAAATGATGATCCGAACGATCACTTGGTCAGTTTCATTGAAATTTGTGATACGTTCAAATATAATGGTGTATCAGAAGATGCGATAAGACTTAGATTGTTTCCATTCACACTCGGAGATAAAGCTAAGAGTTGGCTCCATTCGTTACCACCAGGCTCGATTACTACATGGAATGATCTAGCGCAGAAATTTCTTTCAAAAATTTTCCCACCGACAAAGACAACTAAAATGCAGAATGATATTACATCGTTTGTTCAGTTAGACTCGGAATCACTGTATGAACAAATTCAAAATGTTTAAAGATTTGTTGCGAAGATTCCCACACTATGGGATCCCTAAATGGCTTCAGGTACAAACATTCTACAATGGATTAGCCAGTACAATGAAAATTAATGCTGCAGTAGGTAGGGCGATTATGGCTAAGAAATGTAATAAAGTATATCAGTTGCTCGAGACTATGGCAGCTAATTGTTGGGTTTGTACGTAACGCAATCATGCAATCAAATCACATAATTAGGGCGGAAGCGTAAAAACTAGGTTTTCAAAAAATTTATACAAACCCATTACCATGATCATTCTTATGCATCAATTATCAGTGAATGAGGAAGGAGAAAAATAGAATTATACCTTTGAAGATCCAAGCTTCCTCAGGTACAAGTTCTACTCCTTTGATTTCTTTGATTCCTCTATAGTGGCTCCTTCCCTTGATCAATGTCAGCCACCCAAATGTTTGGCCTCTAACGGTGATCCACCAAGGAAGATGAAGAACTCAGTAAGATGGGTTATTGGCTTAACCCTTGTTTCTATCTCTATAGAATATGTGTACTCCCAACTCTTGAAAAATTAACGTACCTTATTTCTGATATAAGACTCTCTTATATAGATATTAGGTTAACCCTCCTAATCCAATTAGAATAGGGTTTTATTTAATTAATTAATTAATTACTTTTAATTAATTTATGTCCTAATCTTTATTAGGATTGAGAGAGAGTACTGATATTATATTAATTCCTAAACTCCTTTAGAATTAAAATAATAATAATAATAATAATATTAATAAGACTCCTCTTATTAATTTATATTTAATATTTCTAAAATATTAAATAATAAACATTAAGATATTTAATTTATTCTATCATCATAGATTAAATTAATTATACTTAATGCATTATTACTATCATGTCATTTTCTTCTTAAATAATTCTTCTTCCTTTTATGGTGTGACCCTTTAGGTTCTCCATATTAAACCGGTTGTGAATAAATCAATTAGAACAATTCTAATCTTATTTAAATAAATAAATTAAACTAATAATCTATTTAAATAAATAATATTTATTCTACAATAGGGATAAGCCTCCCTAGCGATCAATGACTTTTCAGATAATATAGATTTCAACATTAATCATAAAAGAACCTGTGAGTTAATAGTTACCGTACAATTCAATCCTTCCACCATACAATGTCCCAATTAAATATAAGACATGGATTTACTGTCAAGTCTTAATTTATTTAATCATATATATTTCGATTAGAAAATGCACAACTCCAAATAATGCAAATTAGAAACCTCTTTCTAATTTCATTCTACCTTGGCCAAGGATTTCTGGGTTGTCATTTAACGAATCACATAGGACATATCTCCTCTTTTACTAGAGGTGGTAGATTCTTTATTGATCATTCATTATCTCCATATGTAACTCATTACACCCAAGCATACCCTATATATGCCTTAAAAGGCCTTAAGGAATTAGTCAAAGTATAATTTGTTACATACAAGATACTATGATGATCTCAAGTCCAAGGATCACATGTACTACTATCACATTAGGAATTCCTATTGACAGGCGAGTAAAACTCCATTAGGTATTCCATAGCGAGTCACGTTCAGTGAACTTATTCTCCAATAAGCACCTACATACTTGCTTTAGTGTCTCCACACAAATGACCATGAGATCAGTCATCCTCATCCAATGAGCAAGCAACATATGTACCAATCTATCCGGATTTACTAATCCCCATTTTAGTAATCCCACAATTGGGAACTATTTTAGTTTTTAAGCTTTCTAAGAATTTAGATCTCATTATCATGATCTCATCATGATTCTAAAAGCATTGCTTAAAACTATGGGTTATTTACATATTATAAAAACAGCACCATGTAGATAATTATATGCCTTAAATGAATATTTTATTAATAAATAAATAAGATTGTTTACAAAGTATGTGCTTTGTCATCATACATGATTGGCTTGTATGCACACTACTATCACTAATAACTATCAGTAGCCAACAACAAAAATAGAGCAGCCTAAAGTAGTCGGAGTGTATGAAGTTGATGCGATGACTGCATTATCAGCTCAAGTGACAGCTCAGATTTTTGCGCTTACAAAGAAAATAGATGCACTTGAGGTACAAAATGTGCATATAGTGGAAACAATGTGTGAAATATGTGCGGGTAACCATTCAGTTGATCAATGTGCAATAAATCCTAAGTCCATTCAGTTTTTTTCCCATTATAATAGTGTTAGGTTTGCTAGAAACGCACACATGCAATCGTATTACATATAAACGAAGCGGAAGCGTAATAAAATAGGATTTTAAAATTTTCTTGCAAACCATAAACCATGATCATATCTTATGCTTGATTATCAATCTATAAAAGAGTAAGAGATCAGAATTATCAAATCATACCCTTGTAGAACTAAGCTTCCACGGGTACAAGTTCAACTCCAAATCCTTCATGATCTCCTTGAGTTCTCTGGGTTTGATTCTTTCATTTGATCAACGTTAGCCACCCAAGTGTTTGGCCTCTAGAGGTGATCCACCAAGGAAGAAGAGATATTCAAGAAGGTGGGTGTTTGGCTAAACCCTAATTCTATCTCTATAGAATGTGTATACTCTCCCAACTATTGGAATAATGTAATGTCTAACCTTGTTCCATAATAAGACTTTCTTATTTATAGATGTAGGCAACCCTCCTAAACCTTTTAGGAATAGGGTATCATATTAATTAATTAAACCTTTTAATTAATTAGGCTTTCCAATCCTATTGGGAATAATTAAACTCTTTTAATTAATTAGCCTCCTAATCTTATTAGGAATATATGGGAGAGAGAGTATCTTATTAATTAATTCCCAAACTCTATTAAAAATTAAATAATAATAATAGTAATAATAATAATAAGACTCCTCTTATTAATTTATATTTAATACTTTCAAAATATTAAATAATAAATATTAAGCTATTTAATTTATTCTATCACCATAGATTAAGCTAAACATACTTAACTTATTATTACGATTATGCCATTAGCTTCTTTAATAAATATTCTTTCTTTTATGGTGTGACCCTTTAGGTTCTCCATATTAAACCGGTTGTGAATAAATCAATTAGAACAATTCTAATCTTATTTAAATAAATAAATTAAACTAATAATTCATTTAAATAAATAAAATTTATTCTACAATAAGGGTAAGCCGCTTAGCGATCAACGACTTTTCAGATAATATAGATTTCAACATTAATCATAAACAAACTGTCAACGTCAAGAAAAAATCTGGTCAACTTTGGACCCGATCTTTCTCTCTTCCTAAGTCTTTTGTTTTCTACACTTATTGCCTTGTCTGTTTTATGAAGGGTGAAAAGGGTTTTTTAGGAAAAAGCCAATAGTATCATGTTGACGATTTGAACGGTTTACAGAGTCGCCAGTTGGTAGATTTGAAATGGTTGTACCAACTCAACCGAGTTTTGTTTGCAAGTTGGCCCAATAGTTGGACACTGTCGAAACTTGATCTTGAAACCAAAATTCTTAAGTTTTGGGGCTTGGTTAAGCGGGGGGAAGATGTTAGGCACCCCACGACTCCTGTGAAAATACGGTATCACATCTTTTCAATATTTCCCTTTTTATTTACAATGTGTGTGTGGATGCTGGAAGAAATTGGGCCTACGTTTGTTTGTTTTGAAAGTATTATCGTGCTTATTTGAACCTATATGCGAAGGGTTTTGATTTTATTTGTAAAAGTCCTTTTTAGACAAGATATGAAAATGATTTGAAAGATTGGTTTTCAAACCCTTATACTCACGTAGAAATTGAAGCATGTTGATACTTCCATTTTATACTGTTTAGCCTTCGGCTCGATTTGGATGGTGATTGTCGGGCTACGAAGCATCCTCGACCACAAAATTTAGACAAGTGCTGGTCTTCTCATGGGCATGATAGACATCGAAGTGACTCTAGCATGACAAACCATTATTTCATTATGTTTAAGACCTTAAACCCGGATAATTATTTTAAGGTCTTTCAGAGGTACATTTTTTTATAGAAAAACTGGCAAGGTACATTTGTAATGTGGAGTTTGTCCATCGTGGGAATCAGATTCTAATCAGTTTGATCATGAATTCCACAATTCCTAGGCTCACAGAAGGAGGCCAAGTAAACCTGCGCAGCACAGATATTCAAAAAACCAAGGATTCATCAGTCAAATCCTGGCATGCGTGTAGCCAAAGCTTCTCGTTCCCACTAGATAGACATCTGAGGGTCTCGAGGTTGCTTTCATATTTAACAAAACTAGAAATAAAGCTAGATTTAAATAAATCTTAGCCATTCTAGCTTCCCGGTTCCGGTTGGACCTATTTTAAACCGTTTGAAAGGTAGAAAGGCCTAGATTCAAATAAATCTAAACCACCAAATTGATGTTAAAACAAATTCATATCAAATGAATAATTAAAACAGATATTTAATCACAATGAATAAAGAATATATATATATATATATATAATTATATATATAAAAGCTATAAAGGGCGACGAATTTCCAATCTCAGGCCCGGAGAGAAAATGTAAAATATATATATATATATATATATACATATAAAAGCTGTAAAGAGCGACGAATTTCCAATCCCAAGCCCGGACATATATATATATACATATATATATATATATATATATATAAATGCCGTAAAAGAGCCACGGAATAATTCAGGCTTGACAAAATATAAATATATATATATATATATATATATATTGTAGACACTCAAAATTTTGTTTCCCTGTTACTAACACTGTAGGAGGGCATAACTGCCATCAAATCAACCCCGGTCTCAAAACCGGGCCGTCAAATCAACCCCAGTCTCAATACCGGGCCGTCAAATCAACCCTGGTCTTAATATCGGGCCGTCAAGTCAACCCCGATACCGGGCCGTCAAATCAACCCCGGTCTCAATACTGGGCCATCAAGTCAACCCCGGTCTCAATACTGGGCCATCAAATCAACCCTGGTCTCAATACCGGATGGTCAAATCAACCCCGGTCTCAATACCGGGCCGTCAAATCAACCCCGATCTCAATACCGGGCTGTCAAATCAACCCTGGTCTCAATCCCGGGCCGTCAAATCAACCCCGGTCTCAATATCGGACAGTCAAATCTACCCCGGTCTCAATACTTGACCATCAAATCAACCCCGATCTCAATACCGGGTCATCAAATCAACCTCAGTCTCAATACCAGGTTATCAACTCAGCCCCGATCTCAACCCGGGAGGTATAGGTCAGTCCCGTTCTCAACCCGAGAGGTACAGGTCAGCCCCGGTCTCAACCCGGGAGGTACAGGTCAGCCCCGATCTCAACCCAAGAAGTACAGGTCAACTCCGGTATCAACCCGGGAGGTACAGGTCAGCCCCGCTCTCAATCCAAAAAGTACAGGTCAGCTCCGGTCTCAACCTGGGAGGTACAGGTTAGCCCCGGTCTCAACCCGGGAGGTATAGGTCAGCCCCGATCTCAACCCGGGAGGTATAGGTCAGCCCCGATCTCAACCCGGGAGGTACAGGTCAGCCCCGGTCTCAACCCAGGAAGTACAGGTCAACCCCGATCTTAACTCGAAAGGTACAGGTCAGCCCCAGTCTCAACTTGGGAATTACAGGTCAGCCCCTGGTCTTAACCCGGGAGGTACAGGTCAGCCCCGGTCTCAACTCGGGAGGTGTAGGTTATCCCCGGTCTCAACCTAGGAAGTTAGGTCAACTTTATGAACAAACTTGACGCTCCACAACATCTCCAGAGGAAAAACTGGAGTGACCAAGTAAGCCTCAGAGACAACACTGAGGACAAACAGACTCGAATGGGATCCAAACCTTGGAAACAACCCCTAGGAAGTCAACTGAAGGCCATGCCAACACTGGAGGCAACCCCAGGAGGGGCAAAAAAATTATTTTATCAACTCTAAGACAATTCGGTTAGACTCAAGCCGGATTAATGTAATCAAGGTCAGCACGAACTGTAACGATGATCCCGAGTGCAAACACTGCAAGATAGCTCAACGGATAAACTGCGGGGAATCGAAGACTTGGTTATGAACCCGTCTTCTTGGACCTGAAAAATGTTTTATTTATATCATTGTGACACTCTCGGCTAGGGCTTTCCAAAAAGGTATTGCACGCCTCAAACGGACGCTCCGATCAAAAGTTAGAAAGTTTTGACTTCGACCTCGCGTTGCTCGGAGTGCACGTACTTCAAGATGACGGAACTCACCGCGGAGCCCACTCCACGTGGAGCCACACCTCTACATGTGGCTGCTGCAGGTAGATTGGAGGCTTCCTGGTCTATAAATAAGTGGTGACCCCCGCTCATTTTCATAATTCAGAAACGCTCCGAACCTCTGCCTGGTTGGTTTTCCAGCTATTTTCTTGTCTTCCAAACCCATATTTTTTCACTCTAACACGTAGATATAGACACATACTACCACATATAAGAAAATAACTAGTAGATTTGGACGTTTAAAGCCTACGATTTGGCAAAAAGCCCGTGTAGCAGCCCATTGTGAGTATTTTTACGATCAGCAAGTTTATATTACTTCTTCGCACTTTTATACACTTGTATATCAAGTTTGGTTTTCTAAATATGCCCTGAACTCAGTTCTGTGGTCGTTTTTGTCAACTTTTGATATATTTTAGCGCCTAAACGTATTTTCTGGCATTTCTACAACTCGGATTGACGATCCATCGCTTCCAACAGCTTTTACATACTTGCACATTAGTTATTAGCAACTTCGTCGAACTGGGTTATCTTCCTAGTACAGTTTTGGCATTTTTGTATATATTTAATTGTATATGTACTAACTTTTTAATTCTGTCAAGCCCGGATGTCAAATTCGCAGTAGCTTACTGCTTTTATATATATTTATGCATATATAAACAACATTCACCACACTTGGTTATCTTCCTAGTCTTGGTTGACTACTTTTCTGTCTATATATATATATTTATATTTCAGTTCGGCTTGGATCATACTGTGGCCTTTTTACTACTTATATATATATTTATATGCATATATAAGCAACATTCACGACACTGGGTTATCTTCCCAGTCTTGGTTGACTATTTTTCTGTATATTTACATTTCAATTTGGCCTAGATCATTCTGTGACCTTTTTACTATTTTTGCACCATTCACCACACTGGGTTATCTTCCCAGTCTTGGTTAACTACTTTTTCTATTTATATTTAACTATATATATTTATATTTCAGTCTGGGCACAGGCGTGAAAACCCATCGCCCTTTTTACTGTTTTGCTGTATATATTTCAATTCTGTCCAGCCTGGATCATTCCGTGGCTTTTATACAGCTTATATATATATATATATATATATATATATATATATATATTTCAATTCCAGTCAGGGCACCGGTGTGAAAACTCATCGCCCTTTACATCTTTCGTATATGTAATTGTATATATTGCTTTACTCATTTTTATTAAATTGTTATTTTAAATATTCATTTAATATGAATCGGCACTGACATTTCTGTGGGTGAACTAGATTTATTTAAATCTCGCCAACTCTAGCTTTTAAACGGTTCAAAATAGGTCCAGACAGAACCGGGAAGCTAGAATGACTAAGATTTATTTAAATTTAGCATTTTTCTAGTTTCAGTTACAAAAGCAAACTCGCGGCCCTTATATCGCTATCTAGTGAGAACGAGACGCTTCGGCCATGCGTGAACCAGGATTTACTGAATGAATCCTTGGTTTTGGCGACATTTGGGATATATTTATGTGTAAATTTGAACTGTGCAGGTTTATTGGCTTCCCTATGTGAGCCTAGGAATCGTGGGATTCATGATCCAATCGATCAGAATCTGATTCCCACGATGGACAAACTCCACTTTACGAATGTATCCTGCCAGTTTTTCTGTAAAAATGTGTATACGAAAGACCTTAAAACGGTTATCCGGATTTAAGGTCTCAACATAGTGAAAATATAGTTTGTCGTGTCAGAGTCACTCTAATGGCTGTCATGCCCATGAGAAGACCGACACTTATATATATTTTGTGGTCGAGGATGCTTCGCAGCCCGACAATCACCATTCAAATTGAGCCAAAAGGCAGAAAAGATAAAACTGAAATATTAATATGCTTCAATTCCTATGTTAGCGTAGGGGTTTGATAATCTGATTTCAAAAATTCATTTTAATAATTTTATCGAAAAAGAAAGCTTTTGCAAATCAAATCAAGCACTTTTGCAAATCAAATAAGACATTTTGCAAATCAAATCAAATCCTTCGTATATAGGTTCAACGATGCATAGACATGCTTTCTGTAACGCCCCCAAAATAGGTCCAATCCACCCAACCTATTCTGGGTCGCCACTAATACACTCGATAAAAATCCAAATACAAATCTTCAAATTTTGACTTTTAAACTGTCGTACAAAATACAACCACAGTTAAACTGTAAGTTTTAATACAAATACCACTGATACCAAAATGTAACTCTCATGGTGCTTCAACCTTGGACAACACCTCACCCTATTTGGGTCACCAAAATCGACTGTTAAATGGCGTATACAATACGACACACACATTTAAAGTTCTCAATACAATTATATATTGTCATGCTGTTTTATAATGTATTGAGAAACTCAACAGTCACTGACCATTACTCTATTCCCTTGTTATCCCCGCTCGACCCAGTTACACTCTTATTACTTGAAAGGAATTGTGAATATCATGACTAAAAATAATTAAATTATCAATAGTTTTCATCAGTTATAAATCAGATATGCAGAACATATCGTAGATGATATAAGTTTTCAACCATAGTTGCAGTGGAACGAACAATCCATTAGAATAGTCAAATACACCATAATGTCTATTATCTCCTCCACGTTAAAAGTTCACCAACAATATTGTATCCCTGTAACATCAATCAACAATTCCTGTCCATAATCATGAAAATAATTCATAATCATAATTATATTGATAAATTCCTCTTCGCAACCAGGACGAAGATAATTTTTATCATCTGTCTTTACCTGAAATATCAAAGATCATGGTTATACCAAATCACAGTTCTTGTTCATAATCATGTTAATCATTTCATCTTTGCACTCAGGCCAAAGATATTCAACAACAGGTCATCTTTGCACTACGGCCAAAGATATTCAACAACAGGTCATCTTTGCACTACAGGCCAAAGATATTCGACAACAGGTCATATTTGCACTACGGGCCAAAGATATTCATATCTCACAGAAAAATATCTAATCATTTCAGAATTTATATAAACAATAATTATAACCATGTTGATCAATTCACCTTTGTCCTTAAGCTAAAGATATTCAATTGTAAATTCAATGGTCATGATCATACCAATCAACAATTCATCTTTGCACTACTGGCCAAAGAGAACCCATAGTCACGATCATACCAATAATCTACCCATCTTTACACTCAAGTCAAAGAGAAATTTCATCACCAGGAATATAAAAATGTTATATATGATAATAAAAACAATATGATCAAAACATGGATTTAATTTCAAGAGTAATATTCATAAATCAACGATAATTTGGTTAGAAAAAGAAACCAATTTTGTCGTGAATAGTACCCTGTGAATAGTAATCCCGTGAATAGTATCGTATGTATGAATAGTACTGTATTCGTAAATAGTACCGTATTCGTAAATAGAATCATATTCGTGAATAGTGCCATATACATGAATAGTGTCATATACATGAATAGTGCCGTATACGTGAATAGTAACCCCGACGGAAAAGGTAAAAATTTCATAATAAAATTCATACCAATATTTCAATGAAATGATATTGAAAGCAATAACATCATTTACGAAAAAATAACATCCCTTACCATCCCTTACCTCAAAAAAACAGTACTTCTGACTGGAATATCGGATATACAACTGAAGAAAACTTGCACTGAATAGTAACACTCAAAGTATATAAATACTCACAAAAATACGCTCGATATTATAGAAAGAGAAACTTCTGATCTGGTGTGATTTTTAATTCTAACCTAAGCACCCTATTTATAGGAAAATGCTTAGAACGCCAAAATAGAAAATTTAATAAAATAATAATATTTTTTAAAAATCTTCCGCACACCTCCTTGACCCATTCATCAGCCCACAAAAGTGGGGCCCACCATTAAAAAATGTTTTTTATTTAAAAAAATATTTATAACTCCAAAAATCAATTATTTCAGAACTTCAATAATTCATAATAAATAGCCCTTTTATCAGAAAAATTCGAATCTTATGTCCTTTTCATATGAAATTTAATTCTCTACAACTTTGCAGAAGAAATTTTTTTCAAATTCCAAACAAAAAATGACCAAAATCTACATACGGATGATTTTTCCAATTTTCTTCTCTTCCCTTTCTGTTTCTTCCTTTTCCATATTCTTCCACTAACTCTCTCTCTCCCCCTTTTCTTCTCTCACCCCCACCATTTCTTCCATACACACATCTATATACGTACACACACACACACATATATATATATATATATATATATATATATATATATATATATATTAAAATATTTACAATTATTAAATAATTCCAATTCTATCTTCTCTTTTCCACCTCATTTATTCATAAATCATGAATTTATTATAAAAATATCACCATTATTATATTATTATATTATCACATTATACACTTATAATGTAATATTATAATAATATATTTATAAATTATTTTATCAAAAAAGATAAAATATCAATTTTCAACAATTATCTCTTTAAAAATTCCCTCATTAAATAAATATTTCCTTATCATTTTTATCAATAATTAATTATTCACAAATAATAGTATAGAACCACAATATTGACAACCAGGTCGTTCCTAGGAAAAAGGGGGCCTTCTGGTAAGGATTTCTCCTTACTGGCGCGCAATTAAATAACCCCTCCTAGATAGAACTTCCTTAGACATTGCCAATAATGCTATCTAATAATATTATTCAAATAATATGAATTATTGGTTTGATAATGGGAAATACTGTGCAGTGACAATTATTGAAACAACAATAATATAAAATATTGTGTAATACCGTGTGCTACTGTGCAACGATGCGTATTATTTAATTTTAACCACCAGGCATTCCAACAGTGTTAACGGTAACAACTCCGCCATTATTTTTAAAAAATTCATTCGTGTCGTTTTTTTCATCCGACAATTTTTCATTATGGGGCCCAGAAATGGCTGCGCCATCGTACGAATATTCCCCGACAGCAAGAATATTCCACGACCAAATGAATATTCCCTGACAACAATGAATATTTTATAACCACTTGCTTATTTTAAAAAATTTACATATATCACCCTTAACTTAAAACTTTTATCAATTTAACCATTTACTAAATAGAAAAATTGAATACTTTTATTTCATAAAATCTGGGGTCTTACACTTTCAATCAAGCATAGGCCCACTTTTCAAACAACATTCACACACACATTGCAGATTTAAAAGAAAAATATTAAAACGATGCGGTACCATGTTTACACGGGAGTCGTGGGGTGCCTAACACCTTCCCCACACTTAACCAAGCCTTCAAACTCAAACTTTGTTTTCAAAGATCAAGTTTCGACAATGTCCAGCAATTGGGCCTCTTTCAAATAAAACTCGGTTGAGTTGGTACAACCATTTCAAATCTACCAACTGGCGACTCTGTAAAACGTTCAATGGTTGACATGATACATGTTGGCCTTTTCCTAAAAAACCCTTCAAAACCTTTTTTCGAAATAAAAAGAGTAAGGGTAGAGATAACTTAGGAAGAGAGAAAGATCCGGGTTGTGACCCGAGCAGCCGATTTTTTTCCCGACGTCGATAGGTGGCGACTCTACTGGAGACAGTAGAGGGCTTAGGCCGCGTTCAAATCTATTCAAAAATTTCCCTTTCAAAACTACGTATGTATGAATGCTGCGTCTTTATATTGAATGAATGAGTGAATGCTGTGTATTTACATTGAATGAGTGTGAATGAATGCTTTCCAGTTTTAGTGCTTCACACCCATATTAGTGCTTCGCACCCATATTAGTGCTTCGTACCTATGTCATCATATGCATAACGGTGAGACGCGATGTATGTGAATGTATGTTGTGATTCCTCCTCCGGGAGGCAAACCCCGTCGGTGATAAGTAATGTCTCTAGGGATGGCTAAGTCTCTAGGGCTCATGAAAATGCACCACCCAGATTCGCTTCAGTTGAAAGATCGAATTAATTTCCCCTCTAGTAGATTGCGAATGATCTGGGGACCTTCATGCCAAAAAGCTGCGATAGCATCCTAAGATAGGTCAGCCTCTGATTAACCAAATCCGATGGGAAGCTTCTTCATACCTTCCTCTTTCAATTCAATGTCAAGTTTTCAATTCCAAATGTAAAGGAGCACAATGTAAATATCATAATAAAAATTTACATTCCCTGTTATAATGCATCTTGTCATCTTGTTATCAAAACAATTGACCTATGTTTTGCAGGATAAGATTAAAAAACCACAAAAACACATCATGGCATGCATCCTATCCCTACCTACATCAAGAAATTGATACACCTACGTTTTGTTGTAGGTGAAAAATTGGTCCTGTCACTAGATCTAAGTCTAAGAAGGCACTAAGTCCATCCACGGACATAACTTCCAGTGCTTAACCAGAATCCACCCATGTATCTAGGGAAGAGTTTGAAGGACTAAAGAATCAGATAGCTGAATTGGCCAGTTTTCTGAGAGAACAGAGCAAGGCCCTTAAAGGGAAGCAATCCCAGACTCACACAGAACTGGAAACACCTGGTGGTAGTGGTGGCAGTCAAGAGACTGAAAAGACAGATACTCAGATTCCTGGGACACAAAACCAGGACACAACTAACAAAACCCCTGAAACACCATCCTCAACAAGGAACAGGAAGCTGGTGACATTCTGAAGAAAGTACAGCAGATGGAAGAAACTCTCCGGTCTATCAAAGGGACTGGGGCATTTGGCAGTGTCAATTATTCAGACCTCTGTATATTTCCTAGGGCTCGTTATCCAGAAAAATTTCAAGTCCCTGATTTTAAAAAATATGATGGATTGGGAGACCCTTATACCCACCTAAAAGTATTCATTGGAGAGCTCGGATCCTATGCAGAGGACGAGAAACTCCGAATGCAGTTATTTTAGAAGAGTCTGACCGGAGAGGCTAGAGCCTGGTATGCTCGTTTAGACAACTCCAAAATTCACAGTTGGGAAGAGCTGGCACATGCCTTCCTTAGTTAATATAGCTTCCAATCTCAGCTGGCTCCGGACAGATACCAAATTACCAAAATCAAGAAATAAAATACTGAATCATTCAGAGAATATGCTCAACGATGGGGACGAGTTACAACACAAGTCACCCCATCTATGACTGAGTCTGAGATAGTCATGACCTTCATTGATATTCAAGAAGCTCCATATTATGAAAGAGTCCTAGAAGGCATAGGAAAACTATTCTCTGAAATGATCAAACACGATGAGATGGCAGAAATGGGGCTCAAGTCCGGGAAGATAAAGGATCTAACCACCCTCGAAGCTGTTGCTGAACATATCCAGTCTGGAAATTATGGGAGTAATCCCTGGAGAGTACACAAAAAGAAAGATGAAGAAGTGTCCTTAGTGTTACAAGGACAAAATCAAAGAGGCGAGTTAAACAGTATACCCATTCAAAGAAGGGACTATACCCCTTTCTAAGGTTCAGTACAGCCTTCAAATCCTCCATTTCAGAAATATATGGAGGTCAGGCTTCGAAGAACTTTCACCCCTCTAGGGGATTCACTCGAGAATGTGCTAAAGCGGTTGACGGCACAGAAGAAGATTGTCCAACTCCTTCCACTAACCAACACTGGTGGACAAAATTTTGACCCAAGAAAGAAGTGTGCTTACCATTCTGGATCCCCGGGCCATGACACTCAAGACCGTTGGTCTCTCAAGCACAAAATCCAAGACTTGATTGACAATGGAGAGATTGTGGTGACCAAACCAGAATAACCACACGTACAAGATAATCCCCTCCCTAAGCACAAAGAGGAAAGTGTCAACATGAATAGTACAGGAAATGGAGAAGGATCCAAGTACCTCCGATATGTTAGAGAATCAACTCAATCCAGCAATAGGCGATTCCTGATAGAGCAGGAGATAAGGTCTATCAAGGAACACATCGAACAGTTAGCAGAACTGGTCGTCTACCAACATCAGATCACCAGACAGATGATGAACCAGGCCAACCAATCTGATGCCGATCGTCCTCCCACACCGGAGATCAATCCCATCCTCAGGAGGGATCACTACTGGTCTCATGGGCATGAACCCCGGGCCGATAAAATGGTTAAAGATGAGAATTACCGAGATGGTAGGAAATTCTTATTTCAAAGGAATTTCACTAACCTGAACCAGTCGATAGAGGAAATCCTCCAGATGTTAATCAACGAAGGAATGGTTGCAGATTTATTACCTCTATTGAACCCGCGGTCCAGAAAATTTAAGTTTGGCCAAATCTGTCAGTACCACTCCAATGCACCCGACCATGATATTGAAGATTGCTTGGCACTCCGTAACCTGAATCAAAATATGATTGAAAATGGGGACTTAATAAGAAGAAATTAGGATTATGGCCTCCCAGATGAAGACACTCTCTTTATTCCCACTGCGTGGAATCAGGATTCAGTGGCTGTCGTTTCCTATAATAAGGAGCCAGTCTTCACACCCTTAGTACTACCAGGGAAAGGAGTTCAAGAAACATAAAATTCTGTGAACGTGGACGCACCTGAGCCTTTAATCTTGCCCTTTAGACCTCAGTATCTAGTTATTAGTCTGAAAAGGGTCCCATGGAGCTACGGGAATGATGTAGGTTCCACTTTAAAAAACATTGCCATCGTACCAAAAAATAATCCATTGTACCTGCCTACCTCAGCGGGTGATCAAACCAGTCATCAAAGCTAAAGAAAAGGTGGCTGAAGAGAAAATCGAAGAGTTCCTCAACAAAATGGGACACAATGAAATCAAGGTAGTGCAGAGTCTGAAGAATGCACCCAAGAAAATGTCTATCCTAGATCTTGTTCTATCCTCGGTGGAGCATCGTGACATTCTAGTGAAAGTATTGGAAGAAGCCCATCTGCCAAAGACAGTAGATGCTGAGAAATTCCATCACGTGGTAGAACACATTTTCAACAGCAATGTGATATCTTTCACCGACGATGATATCCCTGCAGAAGGGACTGGTCATCGTAAATCCCTGTATATACCTATAATGTCATCCAGGTATGTAATCGGAGGTGTGCTCATAGACGGAGGATCATCCCTCAACATCCATCCCTACGATACCTTGGAGAGAATGAAGATTAACCCGAACCGGATCAAAACCTGTCATGTGGTCATCCGGGCTTTTGATGGATCTCGCCGACAAGCTTTGGGTGAAATAGAGCTTCCTTTAGAGATTGGTTCGCACACTTTCTATATGTCCTTTCAGGTGCTCAACATCGCCACCGGATATAACTTGTTGCTGGGTAGGCCATGGATCCACATGGCAGGGGTAGTGCCATCCACCCTCCATCAACAGCTCAAATACATTATCAACGACAACCTAATCACGGTCAATGCCGAACCAGAATACCCTGTCTGCATACAGGGAGACATGCCGGTGATTAGCCTTGATGCAGGGATTGAACCTGCAAGTTTTTAAGCCCTAAAAGTGAGTGATACTCAGTATCTACCTATCGGAGCACCAGCCCTGAAACCAAAGGTCTCCACCGAGGTGAGGACAGTGGGTCAGGAAATGGTATCTTTGGGTTTCCAACCCGAAAAAGGGTTAGGGAAGAATCCGCAAGGTATCAAGAGTCCGGAACAAACCCCGAGTTAGATTGGGAGAGCCGAATTGTGATATTCATCTAGGTCAAATCACAGGAACCCACACAAGCATCCTAAGATTCATGCTTCCATAATTTGACTGCCAAACCTTACGGGTGTTGGATGGGTGAAACCCATGAGGAAAATCCCAGCTGTGGTATCAACCATGTTATTTCCTCCCATTATACCAGCAAGTGAGAGAACAACTCCCAGATCCGAGGCGGATAGCAAAAAGGGAAAAGAAAAGATCTTGTACGAAGGATGAGACCCATTTGCTAACATACTAGTTATTATAAACTATGAGGGTATGAATGACGAGATCCCAGATAGCGACGACGAGGATCAGATTCAAATTCCTCTCATCAAGAAGGCAAAAGGGGGCAATTAAAAGAAAAACCCCGGCCCTATTTCGAAGGATGTCTTAGTTATCATCCGAGATGAGGTAGATGATCATAAATCCTTGATCCTCCCTGTTCATGAGGATCTAACCCTGGATAACTGGAGCAGTGTCTCTTGCCTTAGTCAAAAAGGGTAAAGGGGTAGAGAGTACATTTGCTTTTTAAACATGCTTTCATTCACTGCTTACTTTTGTTATGCTTTACCAAATGCTCTGTATAGTTAAGCATTTGTATATATTAAAATGAGCATTTTTGTTTTTAGGACTCAAGCATTGGATGTGTTTGTCTCTGCTGATGAGATGCCAACCTGTCAAAGTGACTACAACTTTGATGTAGAACTAAACTTCGACTTGATGGATATTGATCAAGTGGAGGAAGATGAATATGAGGTGCCCGAGGAGATCAAAGAATGGGTCGAAGACAAACCCAAACAAAACCTCGACCAAACCACCACTATCAACATAGGAACCTCTGAAAACATCAAAGAAATCCAGATAGGCGTAGACCTCACCCAAGACCAAAAAGCTGACCTGATCAAACTCCTAATTCAGTTTCAGGATGTGTTTGCATGGTCACATGAAGACATGATTGGCATGTCTACTGACATTGTCATCCATCGAATGCCCATCAAAGATGGATTCAAGCCAGTCAAACAAAAGCTCAAACGATTAAAACCTAAATGGAGTCTGAAAGTTAAAGAAGAAGTCATTAAACAATTCAAAGTCGGAATCATCATGGTATCAACATACCCAAAGTGGCTGTCAAACACAGTCCCCGTGCCTAAGCCCGGAGGGAAGGTACAAGTATGCGTGGATTACCAGGATTTGAGTAAAGCCTGCCTCAAGGACAATTTCCCAGTACCTTTTATCCACATCCGAATCGACAATACGGCGCAGTATGGCATGTATTCATTCGTAGATTGCTTTGCTGGTTACCATTAGATCATGGTTGCTGAAGAGGACCGGGAGAAAATAACTTTCATCACTCCCTGGGGAACCTTCTGTTATAGGCAACTATCCTTTGGCCTCATCAATGCCGGAGCCACGTATCAGCGAGCCATAATGGCCCAGTTTCATGACATGATGCACAAAGAGATAGAGGTTTATGTGGATGACATCATCATTAAATCCCGGAGGGAGGATGATTACATTGATCATCTCAGGAAGCTATTCAACAGGTTGCGTAAGTACAATCTCAAGCTAAATCCCACCAAATGTGCTTTTGGCGTCAAAGCAGGCAAGCTGTTACGATTCTTGGTGAGTAATCAAGGCATTGAGCTAGACCCTGCCAAGATCAAAGCCATCACTGAGATGCTAATACCTCAAATAGAGAAGGAGATACGTGGGTTTCTGGGGAGAATCAACTTTATAAGCCAATTCATTTCCCAGCTCACAGCAACCTGTGAATCCATATTCAAGCTACTAAGGAAGAATTCCTCGACCAAATGGAACGAGGATTGTCAACGAGCCTTCCTTGCCATCAAGAAACAGCTGATCAAAGCACCTATTTTGGTACCTCCGAGGGATGGAGTTCCCTTGTTCATGTACCTGTCCGTCAATGCCAACGCAATGGGCTGCATGCTAGGATAGAAAGATGATAGTAGCAAAGAAAGAGCCATCTACTACATCAGCAAAAGATTTAGCAGCGGTGAACAAAAGTACACCCTGATCTAAAAGATATGTTGTGCTTTAGCATGGGCCTCCACGAGGTTGCAACACTATTTGCATGGGCACACGACCTACCTCATATCCCGCATGGATCCCCTGAAGTATGTATTCAACAAGCCAATGTTGAATTATCGACTGTCCAAATGGCAGTTGATCCTACAATAATTTGACATTGTCTGTGTGACTCAGAAGTCAATCAAGGGTCAAGGCATTGCAGATCAACTAGCCGAAGCACCTGCAGGAGGGTTCGAGCCCCTGGAGACTTATTTCCCGGATGATGGGATCATGATAATTCAATAACTCCAGCAAGAGAATACAGTCCAACCATGGAAAATGTATTTTGACGGAGCAGTAAACATGGAAGGTGCCGGAGCTGGGGCAGTCCTTATCTCTGGTACAGGAGAACAATATCTTGTGGCTACCAAACTTCAATTTGGCAACACCAACAACACGGCCGAGTATGAAGGCTGTATAATGGGGTTGAAAATAGCCCAATCCATGGGTATCAAACATTTACTGGTCTTTGGAGACTTTGGGTTGGTCATCAGACAAACCATTGGGGCATATCACACCAAAGAACTGCATTTGCTACCCTATCATTAGCAGTTCATCAAAATATCCCTGGAGTTTAAAGACAAAACCTTCAGCTATATTCCTCGGGGTAGGAATGACTTCGCTGATGCATTGGCGACGTTGGCTTCATTAATCCGCATATCCGATAGGAGTGGGATTTCTTGCATCAAATTCACAATTCAGAAAGCCCCAACATACGGGAATTACATTGGAGAAGTATCAGATGAAATACTTCCTGTCAATCAGCCTTGGTATCAAGACATCAAGGAATATCTCCGAGATGGATCTACATCCACTGGGGCAAGCCAATCCGACCAAAAGTGGATTCACAAAATGGCTATGAAGTTCTATCTGAGCGGAGATGCACTCTATAAGAGAGATGCTAGAATAGGCCTATTAAGATGCCTTGATAAAGAGCAAGCCCAGAGACTTATGGATGAAATCCACGGTGGAGTCTATGGTCCACACATGAGCGATCACCTGTTGGCCAAGAAAATATTAAGAACAGGACATTATTGGATCTCACTTAAAGCTGACTATGATGATCACGTCAAGAGATGTTATCAATGTCAAGTACATGGAAATGCCATCCACGCTCCTCCAAATGAGCTACACAACATGAGTTTTCCATGGCCTTTCTCCATGTGGGGAATGGATGTGATCGGTCCAGTGGAACCAAAAGCCAGCAATGGTCATCGATTCATCTTCACCATGATTGATTACTTCACCAAATGGGTTAAAGCAGCCTCTTTTCCCAAAGTCACCAAAGAGGTCATCATTGGTTTCATCAAAAATAATGTTGTTTGTCGATATGGACAACCGGAGGTGATCGTGTCAAACAACGCCAAGAACCTGAACAATCAAATGATGAAAGAACTGTACAGTAAGTTCCACATCAAGCATCTCAATTCTGTTATCTATCGGCCCAAGGTGAATGGTACTATTGAAGCGGCCAACAAGAACATCAAAAAGATCATGCAGAAAATGTCCGCCAATCACAAGGAATAGCCTGACTTGCTGCCTCTAACCCTGCTACCATACAGGACGTAAATGCGTGCCTCTACTGGGGCTACCCCCTATTCATTAGTCTATGGCATGAAAGCAGTCCTCCCCATAGAAGTAGAGATGGAGTCCTTGCGAGTGTTAATCGACGCTCAGATGGACGAAGATCAGTGGCTGCAAGACCGGTATCACCAACTGTCCCTGATAGATGAAAAGAGGGCTACAACCATTTTCGACGTGCAATTATATCAGGAAAGGATTACTCGATCCTACAACAAGAAGGTCTGAATACGATAATTCAAAGAAAATGACTTGGTGCTGAAGAAAGTTGTGGCCAATCAAGATGAAGCTAAATGAAATTTTGCCCCTAATTGGGAAGGCCCTTTCATTGTCAAGGAGGTGTTGACGGGGGAAGCTATCAGATTATAAGAAGTGGACGGGACTGAATTTCCCCAACTCATCAATTCAGATACAGTGAAAAGGTACTATGTCTGAAACCCGTGTATACCCGCATTCTGGTCTTACGAATTAAATCAGGTTCAGTTTTCACTAGAAGCCGGAACTATGAATGACCTGATCTCCCTCAACCCGGGAAGTACGTAGGCAGCCATTTGTGGTGCGGTCAAACCAAACAAAAAACTCAAAACTCATCAAACCAAACTCAAAGCACCAGACAAATACTTCTCAAACCTCTCTCACACAAAAATTGAACTACGAATGACCCGATCTCCTTACACCCGGGAGTACGTAGGCAGCCATTTACGGCGTGGTTTGACCTTCAAGAAAAAATAAAAACCAATGAAAACCAGTCCCAAGACACCGAAGCCATATGAAACCTAAAAACTATCAAGCCTCCTTGGTCAGCAGGCCCATCTGAGATACTCTCTAACATCTCACTGTCAGTCCATCAAGGAGAAGCTCAAGATATATCAACAACAGGAAGTCATGAAAGAAGTGATAATCACTTAGCAATGACAATAAATATCCAAACAGGGAAGTGAATCAAAAATATATTTCTCTGATATATAAAATTATTTGATATATACATAGTGTCCTGTACATGACAAAAATGGCTGATCTACTATGTACAGAAAAAATAAAGCTAGTTTATGGACCCAAGAATAAGCGGGCCAGCAATGCCAACATGGCATCTCTCTCTGAAGATGGAGGAGCAGCTGCAAGTGCAATACCCTCAGCTTCCATACGGCTCAAAATATCCACAGTCATCTGCAGTGTGGCACTGTGGTCATTAATATATGCACTCATCTCGGTAACCAGACCATGAGTATAAGACCAAAGAGCAGTACTGTCGACAATGTGGAAATCCCGGGAAGCTATAGCCTCATCCTTCTCCACAAAAGTTGCATCCCTAACAATCAAAGTCTCCTCGATCTCCACAAAAGATGCGTCTTTGGCAAATTAGATCTCCTCTCGCTCAATCAATCTTGCATCCTGAGCTGCTCGAGCCGTATCTCTCTCAGCCAAAGCTATATCTCTGCCAGACAAGACGGTCAACATCAGCGCTTAAGCCTGATCTCTCTCAAAGGTCATCCTAAAAACTGAGTCCGCCAAAGCCGGATCTGTCCATGCAGGAATGATCGACGGATCACTAACTAGTGCTGCTGTTAGACACATGAACAACTCATCCTTGGTAGGAGACTCAGGATTCTCCATAGGCTCCTCCTCATCTGAGTCCACAAGCGGAGCTGTATAGACGACTGTCGTGGATGCTATATCTGCCTCCAACCATACTGAGTACTCTGGAGAATGATCCGGATGGCTACTGGAGAAATCAGCCCTCTCCCTGTGAGTCCAACACCCATACACTAGAATCAAGTCAGCAGATGACATAAACAAAGCTGACATCCTCTGATCAGCAACCCCCTCAAACTGATGCAGGCTCTGAAACTGATCGAACTGGCCCATAACAGCCAGAGGATGGTAAGTAGTCACTCCCCTTAATCCCGCTAGGGGCAGATTGTCTATGCCAGATGCATGGGTAATAAAGTTATAGGGGGAGACTAGTCCTGCGCAAGGCAGAATCAAAAATGGATGCACAATATCAGACAGAAATGCCGACCATGTCTCTGCATTAGTACACTCCGCAGGCGGAAAGGAGAGTGACGTGGCTATCTCATGGGTGAAACAATACCCCTGATGTTTGAAAAATCCAATTGGTTGTATATGGGACATGAGCCATACATATAGCAAGACCAAATTGCCTCTAAAAAAACCCCTCCGGGTGGGTATTGCAGTGGGTGGCTGATCTCAGTGGGTCAGCCAATATCATCAGAATAATGGTGCTACCCTGCCTAAGGGCCCAAACCACAACTATCAATCCCACATCCAAATGGTCCTAAGCGTAGCGGCATGTAGACGTAGGATACGATGCACATCAACAAAATGTCTATCCTGGCCAAATGCCACGCCTCTGCCGATACAATAAAATCCCCGGCATATCAATCGTAACTGTCGAGCTCACCGAAGAGATCGATCAAAAAGTTAATGGAGATCACATGTCCAGAGATGATCTCATCCATAACTACGCTCTGGAGAAGACCTGACATCCGTATAAATGGTCTCCTCATACCACTGATCGCCATACGAGCTCAGGGCACCTCTAAAGCTAATCCAGTAAACCGCTGGTACTCTTCAAGGGTCAGAGTCAGCTCATGATGCCCAAAGTGAAATACCTGTCTAGCGGGTATCCAACAGGATAAGATGCCATCTACAAACCCGTATGGCACCTGAAAGTCTACAAGAGCCAACGAATGCCCCAACATCTGATCCACTGCCCCTTTAGATGAGAAGGGCAGGCTCTCGCACCACGACCTCAATGACGATGCCACTTCAGATGGTGGTAGGTGCTCGATACGGCTAACGGTAGACGATGTCATCTGTATCACCGTATCACAAGACCATTTAGGGGTCAAATCTGAACTCATCTGTCTAAATGCATACACATGACATAATACATGCATGATGACAAATATAAATATGATGCGATAGATAGGAAATATCATGAACATCTACAATAAACTATCTACTGCAAGCATTATCCCTGTCTGATAATATAAAGCAAAATAAAAAGTACAGGACTATGGGGCACCACCACCCCGCTACTAACAGTGGTCTATCAAAATGGGGCACTTCCGCCCAATAGCCAAAATAGTGGCTGACCAAAAGATATAGCTACAATAGCTATTGGTCCGATTTAGATGACACAATTAACACGCAAGTATACGCGGCCAACGAGTAATAAAGAGTAAGTAAAGATCGTTCCCACGGAGAATTAACGGATAATAGGTCGCCAAAGCACTAGCTCATAATCATCTCAATCTTATTTAAACGGGCGAGAAGGAGAATGAATTATTAAAGCTAAGTTAAACTAGGCAAGAATTAAAATATGCAATAACTAATCCTAGGGTAAATTCAGATAATGAAGACATGAGATTACAATTTCCCCCAACACTTCGTTCGAATCTCTTAACTCTCTCACTTAGAATAATAAGCACCTAGAATTGACAACCGAGAAATCACGATTACATAATAGCCTCTTTCGATGGACAACTATGAATCTTCCTAATACGGCATGTAGGTATATGTCTATCCTACACACTATCAAGCAACTAATATCCAGAACAATTAACAAGACACATGTCACGGGAAATCTCGTTAAATACTCTATCAATTACCAACTTTCGCATAGGAAGTCATTACGATTAGATTCTCAAATGGTTGCATACGGCATTTGGGTATATTTCTATCCTAAACATTAACAAATTATCAACTCTTTAGGACAATGAATGAGACACACGTCACATAATCTCATAGATTACCCGCAAGAATCTCTAACTTTCGCATGATATCATAACTAGGTCTAAACCTATAATCCATTTGTCAAGTTCATACAGGTTCACAAGAAATCAATCTAAAAGCACAAGTTATGATAAGCAATTCATAATAATAGCAAAGAGAGAGCAATCAATACAAACTATGTGTTGGGTTCCATTG
The DNA here is from genome assembly GCA_020205555.1 of Panax stipuleanatus. NCBI lineage: Eukaryota > Viridiplantae > Streptophyta > Magnoliopsida > Apiales > Araliaceae > Panax > Panax stipuleanatus. Next base: position 56,386,992 of record CM035126.1, on the reverse strand, counting down.
AAACCCCAAAATATAAACTAAGTCATAAATAACTTGAATATATTATCCACAAGTTAGATAAACATCATCCGAATACAATTTAATACAAGGAGAGTAAGAGATAGAGAAATGCAAATCTTGTGTCTTCTCCAAGCTTGGATCTTGATGCTATTACTTGCTTCAATCTTCACACACTCACAAAACCCTAGAATCTAACTAAACTAACTAACCCTAAGCTAGAACTAATCTACTCCTAATCTAACAAGAAATGAAAATGAAATTAGCAAGGAAAACTAGGACTTAGGGCTAGAAAAACTCCCAAGGGGAGAATTACTAAACAAATGGGGCATAAAGCCCTTATATGCTGCCTTCTCCCGACTGCCCAAGCGAAAAGTCAAGTCTGGTTGGGTTTTTAACTGGCGCGGCCGCGCGCGCCCAAGACTTATTCTTGGTGCTGCCGCGCGGCCCTGCAGATTTTGCTGATGCTGGTTGCTTGCTTGTGGTCTGTTGCTCTCGGCTTCTGGTCATGCACCTATACCATTCCTTGCCTTCATGCAGCCTTCTTTCTTCTTGCCTCCTTGCAAAGCGTTTAGCCTCGTAGCATCATTCCACGCCCTCATCTTGCTTTAAGCTCTCTTTTCATTTTGGCCTCGTGGCATCCTGCCTCATTTGAGCTTTTATGCAACAACTCCTTCCCATCACGCAGCTCGACTTCTTTCATTGCCATGCCATCAATCCTTTCATGCTCCTCTTGGCACCATTTTATCCTTTTAAGTTCAATATGCGCCGAGAGAGTTCCTAAACATGAAAACTGCAAAAGAAAGGAAAAACACATTAAAAGCACATGAAGACTTGAGTTTAAGCAACGAAACATGCTGGTTACTATCCGAATAAGTGATTATAAAAACCACTTATCAATAGCTATCCAAAAAGATCCAAAACATCTGCGCTCAGGTGGTTAACCTGCTCCATATCCTCCGTGAACACAAAGTCATGGTCATCAGGCATATCTGGGAGGTACAAGGGAGGACCAGCCCCTGTAAAACTGCTAGAAAATGGACCTAAAGAGGGGCCCACTTCTGAGCTGGAAGGGTCAAAAAAAGATGCCTCTGACGGATCTTTGCCAAGATGCCTGATAAATAGGTGAGCTCTATCCAGTTGCTGGGTCAATCCTGTGATCTGGTCCAAATGAGTTGGCTCCCTGAGGCAAGCTATCCAGTTTGTCATCATAACAGACCCAGGCACCATGTCTGCCATAAACTAGGTAGCCCGAGTTTGAGCTCCAATCGTGCGAGGACTCTACCAGCTGCTAAATGCCTCCTGACTATAAGGGCCCTCTGATAGGGTAAAGCCATCTATGCCCTCATAGGGATATCTATCAGTGGCAGGATTAATGGCTAATGATGCCAAGCAGGAGGAACAATGGGAATGCGGATCTGCCCCATAATGCTCCTGATCGCACGCTCTCCCAAATAGAGTTCCCAGCCTCCCTCTGTCAAAAACGGGACTCTGTGGGTCGGCAATGCAAACTCTCGACCAGTGGGGAAGCTTCTCTCAAATCCAACAGTCAAAAACTCAGAGGTATACGGCATCCAAGAGATCGATCCAGCCGTCAAAAGATCCAACTGTAGGCAGGAATGGGTGAATCCCTCAGCAACAGGGACCTCCATCAGAGTTGAGTGATGCCAACACCGTCCTCGAGGATAGGTCTCTAGACCTAAAATAGTGACGGGCCATAGGCAAGGAAGCTTCTCAAATTCCCAGAACTGGCCATGTAAATATCAAAAGTCCTCAGTGACCAAGACTGACAAATGTAAATGCAGAAATCAAAAAGGTATAAGAAAGATGTACTCACCAGCAGAAACGGGTAGAACCCTAACCAAGCCTCTGTCAAACCCTCCAAAAGCATGCACATGCCCCGGAGAAAATAGGCAAAGGTGTAGGAACCCCAATTAAAGTCACTGAGGTGCTCTACATACTGGGTAGCGCTAACCAGGGCGAAGGACACAATCGAGAAGTTGTCCGCCACAAAATAACCCCTGATGATCACCAGAAACAATCGCCTCAAGATGCGATCCCTAACCCTTTGATCATCAGGCAGAGGCTCAAATAAAGCCCCATTCTGGGCATCTATACTCGAGGGACCAGATCGGACCGTCTGACCCTTGATCACTATCGCAGGAACTCCCAGCAGGGACCGAACGGCAATAGGCGTGATATCAGGCACGACAGGCACTGGCTCACCCTCGAACTCGATGCCGGTGATAAACCTCCAGTCCATAGGGGTCATCATCACCTCATAGTCCAACAAATGAAGGGACTGAGTATGGTGGAACCAGCGCTTAGACAAAGCCCTCATATATCCCCAGGGGCAATGGCAGGGAAGAATAGAGAAGAAGACCTGAAACCCCCAGCCATCAACGATATCCCTGTAGTCCTGGTGCAAAGTATGGTACAAGGAGTGCACATTGAACCAGTTCCCTCGAGGTTATGTAAAGCTAGGAACCTGCATCAAAAACCAACCCATGTCAAAAATATGTGCCCCGAGAATGACAAAAGGAAGAAAGAGAATCCAAAAAGAAGAAAACTTCAAGTCACCTCGTTGGCGTGGAGAAATCTTGATGGATGGCGACTCGAGTCTCCCAACAACTCCTGGGTCAGGCACAACAATTCCCGGAACCTCCGCACGTGGTGCCTGAGCAGGGGAAGGAGTAGCAAAAAGAGCCTGCTCATCATCAATATCAATCGGCTGCTCGTCCTGGGCTGGACGAATCACCGACTCTGCCAATCTTCGAGGAGGTCGAGCAGGACGTGGCTGAGGAATGACAGAAGCTCGCCTCCGTCTAACGTCTGAAACTACCCTGCTAGCACTGTCGGGTCTATCTCGGTCCATCACCTGGACAAAGTCTCCAAATCACCTCAGAAATGGTGTGGTAAGACTAAAACCTGTGGCTTATTAATTTAAATCAGTACTTTTTGCATATCTAAGTCCTAAAGAATGCATGGGTCTGTCAAAAATACCCAATAAAGTTAAAACTGCATGTTTTTCAAAAACTAAATCCTAAAACATGCATGGGTCAGTCAAAAATCCCCAGTAGAGTCAAAACTGCATGTTTTGAAATGCTCGGGCTTTTAAAAAAATTTCGCCAGAGTCTCCTTTGTAAAATAGACTGTCCGCCTGTAGACAGGCATGTCCAGGTGGCCATTCAGTAGCACACCTTCCCAAAAATAGGAACAATTCATATTTATAAAATAAAATCAAAAATAAATTTCACATGGTAGCCAAATTACCATGGACATTTTTAGTTAAAAATCTAGGCTCACTAGGCCTCAAAAAGGATGAGTAAACTGATCAAAAAAAGCAAAATATGACTGTCTCAGAATCTAAATTTTCTTACATCCAAACGTGCATTACAGTAAGATATGCATACATATGAAGTCAGAAAATTTTTAGCAGGTCATATAAGCATACATTTTTCATACATTGCGTCTAAAAGCCCCCTACGTGGTTTCATGCTTTTAACGGTCAAAACTTGCGAAAAAAGGATGTAAAACGTTACCTGCAATGTGCTGAATGCATAGGAGCTGATGGAATCAGAAAAAGGCTGCCAGAACTCCGTAGATCTAAAAAAGAAAATCGGATTCCGTTTGAAACTTGAAATGAAACTTGAAAATAATAAATCCCGCTGCCCAATATAAAGCCACAGGTGGAAGCGGGCCCACCCGCGGCAGCTGTACCTCTACTTGCGACTTCTCAAGGTGGGTCCCACCCCCCGGGCTCGATTTGGTTCCAGTTGAAATGGAGTTTATATGAGCCAAAAAGTCAAATTTAAGAAAAAAATCACTACGCGATTGAGTGGTTTGTCCTGAAATCCTGCGTTTAAGCAGCGTAATCTTGACAGAAAGGGGAACTCTCTAAAAACCCTTGGTATTCATCCCGAAGACATATCCGGGGATTAATGATGAAAACTGTTGAAAAACTGAGGAAAAACTACGCAAAACTACTAAAAACTGCCACTTTCGAAGCGTCGGGTAATAACCGATAACAGTTCATCCGTTGGCATAACCCCAGCGAAGCGTCAGGTACAGACTGAGACATTTCAGTAGTTGGCACAACCCCAGCGAGACGTCGAGTATAGACCGGTGACAGTTCAGCCATTGGCTCAACCCCAGCGAAGTATCGGGTACATACCGAGATAGTTCAGCCATTAGCATAACCCCAGCGAAGCGTCGGGAACAGACCGAGACAGTTCAGCAGTTGGCTCAACCCCAGCGAAGCGTTGGGTATAGATCGAGACATTTTAGCCGTTGGCTCAACCCAAGCAAAGCGTCGGGTACAGACCGAGACATTTCAGTAGTTGGCACAACCCCAACGAAGCGTCGGGTATAAATCAATGACAGTTCAGCTGTTGGCACAACCCCAGCGAAGCGTCGGGTATAGACTTGTGACAGTTCAACCGTTGGCACAACCCCAGCGAAAAGTCGGGTACGAACCGAGACAGTTCAGCAGTTGGCAAAACCCCAGCTAAGCGTCGGGTATAGACCGAGTATAGTTCAGCCGTTGGCACAACCCCAGAGAAGCGTCAGGTATAGACCAGAGATAGTTCAACCATTGGCTCAACCCCCAGCGACGTCTTAGCCTTTGGCACATCCCCAGCAAAGCATCGAGAATGATCCGGTGACAAAAGCCATATAATAGTCCATCCCCGATGATGGAATATGCTATACACATCCTGAAAAGGAGAACCAAGAAGGATTGGTGATTCAATTACCCTGTTTCCAAATACCGGTGTAAATTATCATCATGATAAGCATCAAAAGTACACACCTAAGTAACTCGATAACCGGGATGAATCCCCAGCGAAGAAATCGGCGAAAAGATACGACGACATCAGTCGGGAAAGAAGATATGACTTGTGAAGAATCTCGACAGACATGGGAAACCCTTGGTCTCGAACCAAGGTAGTATCAATAATATTATCTTCATCAGAATGAGCAGGTTCAGCATGGATAACGTCACCCCCAACAGAAAGTAACAAGAACATTCTGTGATAGTTTAAATCTGATATACTACCATCAACCAACTGATAATGCTGCAACAAGGGTTATCACGGATAACGTTATCCCTAGCAGAAACTAACATAATCAATCAATGATAACCCTACCCCCTCGAAGGTACCTAACATTCATCTCGTATCCTGCCATGCATTGCGTTGCCATTGCATTTGCATTTCCAGTGTCTACTAATCTTTATCCTGTTCATTCCACTGCATTGCATGAACATGATAAAGAGGGGCATCTGTAGACACTCAAAATTTCCTTTCCCTATTACTAACACTAACACTGTAGGAGGGTATAACTGCCATCAAATCAACCCCGGTCTCAATACCGGGCGGTCAAATCAACCCTGATATCAACACCGGGTCCGTCAAATCAACCCCGGTCTCAATATCGGGCCGTCAAATCAACCCCAGTCTTAATATCGGGCCGTCAAATTAACCCCAGTCTCAATATCGGGTCGTCAAATTAACCCTGGTCTCAATACCGGGCCCTTAAATCAACCCTGGTCTCAATACTAGGCCGTCAAATCAACCTCGGTCTTAATATCGGGTCGTCAAATCAACCCCGATCTCAATACTGGGCCGTCAAATCAACCCATGTCTCAATATCGGGCCTTGAAATCAACCCCGATCTCAATACCAGGTTATCAACTCAGCCCCGGTCTAAACCCGGGAAGTACAAGTTAGCCCCGATCTCTACCCGGGAGGTACAGGTTAGCCCCGGTCTCAACCCGAGAGATACAGGTCAGCCCCGGTCTCAACCCAGGAGGTACAGGTCAGCTCTGGTCTCAACCCGGGAGGTACAAGTCAGCCCCGATCTCAACTCAAGAGGTACAAGTCAGCCCCGGTCTCAACCCGGGAGGTATAGGTCAGCCCCGGTCTCAACCCGGGAGGTACAAATCAGCCCCAGTCTCAACCCGGGAGGTACAGGTCAGCCCCGGTCTCAACTCGGGAAGTACAGGTCAGCCCCGATCTCAACCCGGGAGGTATAGGTCAGCCTCAGCCTCAACTTGAGAATTACAGTTCAGCCCCGATCTCAACCCAGGAGGTGCAGGTCAGCCCCGGTCTCAACCTGGGAAGTCAGGTCAACTTTAAGAACAAACCTGAAGCTCCACAACATCTCCAGAGAAAAACCTGGAGTGACCAAGTCAGCCTCAGAGACAACACTGAGGATAAACAGACTCGAATGGGATCCAAACCTTGGAAACAACCCCAGGAAGTCAACTGAAGGTCATGCCAACACAAAAGGTAATCCCGGGAGGGGCGAAATGGTCATTTTATCAACTCTAAGCCAATTCGATCAGACTCAAGCCGGATTGATGTCATCAAGGTAAGAACGAACCATAGCGATGATCCCAAGTGCAAACAGCGCAAGACAGCTCAACGGACAAACTGCAGGGAATCGAAGACCGGGTTATGAACCCGTCTTCTTGGACCCAAAAAATGTTTTATCCCATGTCATTGTGACACTCTCGGCGAGGGCTTTCCGGATAGGTATCGCACGCCTCAAACGGACGCTCGATCAAAAGTTAAAAAGTTTCGACTTTGACCTCGCGTTGCTCGGAGTGCACTTACTTTGAGATAATAGAACCTGTCGCGGGGCCCACGCCACGTGGAGCAGCACCTCTACTTGCGACTGCCGCAGGTAGAGTGGAGGCTCCCTGGTTTATAAATAAGTGGTGACCCCCCACTCATTTTTATAATTTAGAAACGCTCCGAACCTCTGCCTGTTTGGTTTTTCAGCTATTTTCTTGTCTTCCAAACTTAAATTTTTTCACTCTAACACATAGATATACTCACATACTACCACATATCAGAAAATAACTGGTACATTTGGAAGTTTAAAGCCTATGATTTGGCAAAAAGCCCGTGTAGCAGTCCATTGTTAGTATTTTTACCGATCAGCAAGTTTATATTATTTTTTTACACTTTTATACACTATGACTTCGATCAAAAGTTAGAAAGTTTTGACTTTAACTTTACGTTACTTGGAGTGACGTACTTCGAGATGACAGAACTTGCTGCGGGGCCCACGCCACGTGGAGCCGCACCTCTACCTGCGGCTGTCGCAGGTAGAGTGGAGGCTTTCGGGTTTATAAATAAGTGGGGAGCCCTAGCTCATTTAAGAATTCAGAAACGCTTCGAACCCCTGGTAGCTATGACCTCATCCCTCTCAATGAGATCTCTGCCAAAGATCATATCCCTAAGCTCTGATACCAACTGTGATACCCCCAGAATAGGTTCAATCCACCCAACCCATTCTAAGTCTCCAAACACATGGTACAAAATCCAAATATAATCTTTTATAACAAAAAGTCGTGAGAAATACAACCATACAAGCTGTGAGCTTCAATACATATCGTATATAATACGAAATATGAACACTCAAATTCAGTCCTCTTTTATTATAATTATTATCACACTATTTTACAAAAATAGTGAGGACTACTACTGCTCTACTCTGACCATCACACTGTTCCCCGACTAGTCCCCGCAACATTCTCATTCCCTGAAGAGGACAATAGATAAAAAGGGTGAGCTCAACTAGCTCAGTAAAGAAAATTATTACTAAGATAATAAAAAATAATTTACCGCTAGTCTTCAACAAATCAGATAAAATTTTATGGACAACAAGTTTTAGATTAACAACTGCAGCGGAAATAACAATTCATTAGAAGAGTTAAGTAGAAAATAATGTCTACTATCTTCTATGATTTAAAAGTCCATCATCAATATTTTATCCTTGTAACAGCAATAAATATATATCTCAAATCAAATATTCATCTTTACACTACGACCAAAGATATTCATTTGTATCACCAGTGGTCATGTTCATCTCAACACATGTCCATTTTTGCACTACGGGCCAAAGATATTCATCAGGTAATCATTCATCTTTACACTACAGGCCAAAGATATTCATCAAGTAATCATTCATCTTTGCACTACAGGCCAAAGATATTCAATTATATCACCATTAAGGACTGAGGATGATGAAAAATAATATAAATAACGAATCCAATGAGATAAAGGACAAAGATTAGATATTCGTAATTTAGTTTATCCAAGTTTAAGAATACTCCGTAATAATCAATTGTGAAGAAATTCTAAAATGAAGTTCAAAACTTGGATCCAATCAAACCATAACAGCCAACTTGGACAAAGAAAAGAAAATTTAATTTTTTTGTGAATAGTACCGTATTCAGTGAATAGTGCCGTATACGTGAATAGTAACCCAGCTATGAAAAGGTAAAAATTTTATAATAAAATTAATACCAATATTTTGGTGAAATGATATTGAAAGAAATAACATCATTTACGATAAAAATAATATCTCTTACCTCAAAAGAATACCAAATCTGACTGGAATATTGGATATTATGCTGAAGAAAACTTGCACTGATAATCAACACTCAAAGTATCTAAATACTCACAAAAATACGCTCGATATTTTAGAGAAAGAAATTTCTGATTCTGGTGTGATTTCATTTCTTAACTAAGCACCCTATTTATAGGAAATATAGCACACAACCTCTGACTAAAAATATTCGGACGCAACACCCGCCTGCCATTATTGGAAATTTTTTCCTCCAACAATCAGCCAACAAAAGTCAAGAGTGGGGCCCATCCATTCTAGAAAATCTCCACTAAAATATTTTAAATTTAAACAATACTCAGAAACTTCAATAATTCATAATAAATAGCCCATTTATCAGAAAAATACGAATCTTATGTCCATTCTATATGAAATTTAATTCTCTACAACTTTGTAGAAGAAAATGTTTTTCCAAATTCCGAACGAAATATGACCCAAATATACATACGGATGATTTTTCCACACCCCCATTCTAACAACGGAGCAACCCAACTTTGAAAAATCAACATCAGCACTTAGCCAACCACAAGTGGGGCCCACCCACACACAAAACATGTTTTAATCACTTTTTGCAACAAAAATCAATTCAGATATAATTTGCTCTCTTTCTCCTCATTTTATTCACATATCGTGGATTTATTGTAAAAATATTACCATTTAAATTATAAAATTATATTATTATATTATCACATTAGACACTTATAATGTAATATTATAATAATATATTTGAATGAATTATTTTATCAAAAAAGATAAAATATCAATTTTGAACAATGATCTCTTTTACTAAAAATTTCTCCATTTATATCCACATTAAATAAATATTTTCTAATTATTTTTATCAATAATCAATTATTATTCACAAATAATATTATAAAACTACAATATTGACAACCAGGTCGTTCCCAAGAAAGAGGGGGCCTTTCGATAAGGATTTCTCCTTACTGACGCGTAATTAACTAACCCCTTTTCTAGACAGAACTTCCTCAGGCATTGCCAATAATGTTATCTAATAATATTATTCAAATAATATGAATTATTGATTTGATAATGTAAAATAATGTGTAGTGAGAATTATTGAGTCAACAATAATATAAAATATTGTGCAATACCGTGTGCTACTGTGCAACAACTCGTATTACTTTATTTTATTCATCGAGTATTTCAACAGTGTCAACGGTAACTGTTACACCGTTATTTATAGAAAACTTATTCTTGTCGTTTTCTTCATCCGACAGTTTTTTGTTATGGGGCCCACAAATGGCTGCGTCGTCGTACGAATATTCCCCGTCAACAAGAATATTCCACGACCAAACGAATATTCCCCGACAACAATGAATATTTTATAACCACTTGCTTATTTTGAAATATTTGCGCATTTTACCCATAACTTACCACATTAATCAAATCAACCACTTACTTTTTCAAAATAATATATAGATGAAATTCAATTTTATTCATAAAAAGTTGGGGTCTTACATACTTGCTTTAGTATCTCCACACAAGTGATTATGAGATCAATCATCCTCATCCAAAAGCAAGCAACATATGTATCAATCTATCTGGATATACTAATCCCTTTTTTAGTAATCCAACGATTGGGAACTATTTTAGTTTTAAGCTTTCTAAGAATTTAGATCTCATTAGCATGATCAACATCATGATTCTAAAAGCATTGCTTAAAACTATGGGTTATTTACATATTATAAAAATAACATCATATAGATAATTAAATGCCTTTAATAAATGAATATTATTATTAACAAATGAATAAGATTGTTTATAAAGTATGTGCTTTATTATCATACATGATTGGCTTATATGCACACTACTATCAATCGCCCACTTGTACTAAAGCCAATCGTCATGGTATCTCATACCCATCTTCTCTAAGTGACGATCAAACTGTTGTTGTGTTAAAGCTTTAGTAAATGGATCTGTAATGTTGTCTTGAGAGTCTACACGCTCCAAGGTGACATCTCCTCTTTCAATGATCTCCCTTATCAAGTGAAATTGCCACAACACGTGTTTGAATTTCTGATGAGACCTGTGTTCCTTAGCCTGTGCAACCGCTCCATTGTTGTCACAGTACAAGGGGACTGCTCCTCTAATGCTAGGAACCACACCAAGTTCGGTTATGAACTTCTTCATCCATATAGCTTCCTTTGCAGCTTCACTTGTAGCTATATACTTTTTCTCTGTCACTTAATCAACAATTGTTTGCTGCTTAGAACTCTTCCAACTCACTGCGCCTCCGTTAAAGGTAAACACATACCCCAAAATGGATTTATTGTCATCTTGGTCCATTTAAAAACTTGAGTCTGTGAAGCCCTCGAGTTTTAATTCAGAGCCACCGTAGACAATAAATACATCCTTAGTCCTTCATAAGTACTTTAGGATATTTTTTACTGCCATCCAGTGCTCTTCTCCAGGATTCGACTGATATCTGCTCGTTACACTAAGTGCATGAGCGACATCCTATTGCTGAAGTATAAGGGATCTTATCGTAAGTACATATCATATCGTATATGATAGATCCTATTGCTGAAGTATAAGGGATCTTACTTATACGGTCTCTCTCCTCATGTGTCTTTAGGGCCTTTTTGTTGGAGAGTTTTATTTCATAGCTCATCGACATGAGACCTCTTTTGGAATCTCCCATGCTAAACCTCTTTAGCATTGAGTCAATGTACGTTCCTTGGGATAAGCCAAGTATCCTTTTAGATCTATCTCTATAGATCTTTATCCCCAAAATATAGGATGCTTCTCCCAAGTCCTTTATGGAGAAGTGTTTAGATAACCAGATTTTAATCGATTGTAGCATAGGAATGTCATTCACTATCAGTAATATATCATCAACTTATAATACAAGGAATGAAACAGCGCTCCCACTAACCTTCTTGTACACAAATGGTTCATCCTCATTTTTGATAAAATCAAACTCTTTGATTGTCTCATCAAAACGGATGTTCCATCTACCAGAAGCTTGCTTTAATCCATAACTGGATCGTTGCAGCTTACAGACTTGATTTATTCCAACCTTTGAAACAAATCCCTCTGGCTGTGTCATATACATATCTTCCTCAAGTTTCCCATTAAGGAAGGCCATTGTAGACACTCGAAATTTTCCTTTCCCCAATACTAATACTGTAAGAGGGCAAAATCGTCAATCAACTCAAATTCGGCCACCAATGCCGATCCTTCAACTTAAATTCGACCACCAATGTCGGTAAGCCTAAATTCGACCACCAATGTCGGTAAATCCAAATCCGATCACCAATATCGGTACTCCAGTCAAATTCGATCACCGATGTCTGTAGTCTATCAAGCTTTGATAGTCGTTCGGACCGTCTATCCAGCTCCAATAGTCAATCGAACCGTCAATCCAGCTCTGATCACCAATCGGATAGTCAATCAAGCTCTGATAGTCAATCGGACCGTCTATCCCGCTTCGATCTCCAATCGAACCGTCTATCAAGCTCTAATAGTCAATTGGACCGTCAATACAGCTCCGATCTCCAATCGGATCGTCAATCTAGCTCCGATCTCCAATCGGACTATCTATCCAGCTTCGATAGTCAATCAGACCGGCAGATTAATCCCGATCTCAATATCGGGCCATCAAATCAATTCCGAACTCCAATCAAGCCGTCAATTCAAACCCTAATCTCAACATTGGGCCTTCAAAACAGTCTCGACAGCAACCTAAGATGTATCAGTTAGCCCCGACAGCAACCCGAAAGGTTCTAATCAACCCCGGTCTCAACCCGGGAAATCAAGTTAGCCCCGGCAGCAACCCGAAAGGTTCTAATCAACCCCGATCTCAACCCAAAAAGTTAAGTTAGCCCCAGCAGCAACCCAGGAGGTTCTAATCAACCCCGTACTCAACCCGGGAAATCAAGTTAGCCCCGACAGCAACTCGGGAGGTTCTAATCAACCCCGATCTCAACCCGGGAAGTCAAGTTAGCCCCGGCAGCAACCCGGGAGGTTCCAATCAACCCCGGTCTCAACCCGGGAAGTTCAGTCAGCCTCGGCATGAACTCGGGAGGTACGAGTCAACCTAGAAATCAACCCAGGACATGTCAAGTCATCCCTGGTCTCAACCTAGGAAGTACAGATCAACCCCGGCGTCAATCCGGGAACTGCAGTTCAGCTTCAGAGACAACCCTAGGAAGTCAGATCCATCAAAGGTCTTGCCAACACCACAGGCAATCTCGGGAGAGCAAAAATGGTCATTTTATCAAACTCCCAACTAACTTGGTCAAACTCAAGCCAAATTGATGTCGCCAAAGTCAGAATGAACCCTAACGACGATCCCGAGTGCAAACAGTGCAAGACAGCTCAACGGACAAACTGCGGGGAATCAAAGACCTGGTTATGAACCCGTCTTCTTGGACCCGAAAAATGTTTTTTCCCATGTTATTGCAAGACTCTCGTCTAGAGCTTTTCGAAAAGGTATCACACACCTCAAACGAATGCTCCGATCAAAAGTTAAAAAGTTTCCGACCGGACATCGCATCGCTCGGAGTGCACGTACTTCGAGATAACCAAGCCAAGCACGCGGGCCCCACCTCAAGTGGTCGTACCTCTACCTGCGGCAGTCGCATGTAGAGGTGCGGCTCCCTGGTCTATAAATAGAGGAGCAAACCCCTCTCATTTTATAGAGTCTAAAACGCAGCGAAGCCCTGCCCGTCTGATTTTCCGACTTCTACACCTCTTCCAAACCTAAATATTTTTACTCCAACAAGTAGATATACCCATATACTACCACATATCAAAATCCATCGATAGATTTGGACGTTTAAGGCCCACTAAGTGGCAAAAAGCCCGTTTTGTAGGCTATTATAAGTATTTTTACGATTAGCAAGTTGCTATTACTACTTTGCACTGTTTTACACTTGTACATCAAGTTTCGCTTTCTAAATATGCCCGAAACTTAGTTCCGTGGCCGTTTTTGTCAAAATTTGGTACATTTCTGTACATAAACGCAGTTTTTTGCATTTTTAAAACTCAGATTGACGATCCGTCAGCTCCAGCAACTTCAATGCAATAGTACACACATTTTTGTCAGCTTCACAGGACTGGGTCCTTATATCAGTCTGGGTTTGCCCTTTTTTGTATATATTTAACTGCAAATGTACTAACATTTCAATTCAGTCAAGCCCAGATGTCAAATCCGAGGTAGTTTACCGCTTTTATATATATTTACACATATATAAGCGACTTTCACCATCACTGGTTCTTATACCAGTCCTGGTTGACTACATTTCTGTTAATATATATATTTATATATTTTCAGTCCGGCCTGGATAACTTCGTGGCCATTTTACTGCTTTTACACACTTCCCCCATACTGGGTGCTCTCCCCAGTCACTGGGTGACTAATTTTCTGTCAATTTCGATTTCAGTACGGGCATTGGCGTGCAAACCCTTCGCCTTTTTTACTGCTTTTCTATACATATATATATATATATATATATTTCATTTTTGTCACAGCCTGGATTATTTCGTGGCTATTTACAGTTTTTATAAATATATATATATATATATATATATATATATTAATTCCAGTCCAGGCTTGCGAGTGAAAACCCATCACCCTTTTACAGCTTTTATATATATATAACTATATATATATAGCTTACTCAATTTATTCAACTGCTGCATTTAATATTCATTTCTATATGAATCTGCACTGATATATTTGCGGGTGGACTAGATTTATCCAAATCTTGCCAATTCTAGCTTTCAACGGTTCAAACAGGTCCCGACAAAACCTGAAAGCTATAATGGCTGAGATTTCTTTAAATCTAGTTATTTTTATAGTTTCAGCTTCGAAAGCAGACTTGCGTCTCTTAGATAGCTATCTAGTGGGAATGAGACGCTTTGGCCACACGCAGCCAGGATTTACTGATGAATCCTTGGTTCAATTGCGTTGGGAGGATGTATATATTCATTTATGTGCAAATTTGAACTGTGCAGGTTTATCAGGCTACTCATATGTGAGCCTAGGAATCGTGAGATTCACGATCAAGTCGATCGGGATCTGATTCCCATGATGGACAAACTTTGATTTACAGATGTACCCTGCCAGTTTTTCTGTAAAATGTACATACACAGACCTTAAAACGGTTATCCAGATTTAAGGTCTCATCATAGTGAATATTGGATTGTCGTGTCAGCGTCCCTCCGATGGCTTTCATGCCCATGAGGAGACCGACACTTACATTTTTTTGTGTGATAGATCTTGTCCCAACACACCTCACATGTAGCCTCAAGTCTATGAAGATAAAAATTTGGAAGTATCAAAAGGCTTCAATTCCTATATCAGCGTAGGGGTTTAATAAACAGCTTTCAAAACATCACTGTCAATTCAATTTCAAAGCTTTTTGCAAATCTAATCAAAATGCTTTTGCAAATCAAATCAAAGACTGATTTTCAAAATCAAATCAAACCCTTCGTATATAGATTCAACGAAGCAAAGCATTACTTTCAATCAATCAAATCAATACGCCCAATTTTTTAAATAGCATTCACTCACGCATTCGCAGTTTTAAGGGAAATATTGAAAAGATGCGGTACCGTGCTTACACGGGAGTCGTGGGGTGCCTAACACCTTTCCAACACTTAACCAAGCCCCCGAACTCAAAACTCCGATTTCAAAGATCAAGTTTTGACAGTGTCCAGCAATTGGGTCTCTTTCAAATCAAAACTCGGTTGAGTTGGTACAACCATTTTCAAATCTACCAATTGGCGACTCTGTTAAATCAAATAAAATCGTCGACATAAACAAATGTTGGCCTCTTTCCTAAAAAACCCTTCAAAACCTTTTTCCTGAATAAAAAGAATAAGGGTAGAGAGAACTTAGGAAGATCAATTTGAGGAAACCCGGGTTATGAACCGACCCATGGAATTCTTAAATTTTCCAACGTCGACAGGTGGCGACTCTGCTGGGGACAGTAGAGGGCTTAGGCCGCTTTCAAATCTTTTCAAACATTTCCCTTTTAAAACTATTGAATGCGTGAAATCCTGCATCTCCATAGTCAATGGATGAGTGATTGCTTGCGTCTTTTCAATTAAATGAATGCATGAAGGGTACGTCTTTACATTGAATGAATGTGAATGAATGTTTACCCACTTTCCAAACAAAGCACCATATGCATAAACGATAAGGCATGATGTATATGAATGTATGTTGTGTGTCCCTCTCACAAAAAGGATAACCCGGTCGGTGTTAAGTAATGACTCTGGGGACGACTAAGTCTCTAGGGATGCCTTATGAAAATACACCACTCAGATTCGTTCCAGTTGAACGATCAGATTAACTTCCCTTCTAGTAGATTGCGATGATCTGGGAGCCTTTATGCCGAAACAAAAGCCGCGAGAGTAAACCTAAGATAGGTCAACCTCTGATTAACCAAGTCTGAAGGGAAGCTTCTTCATGCCTTCCTCTTTCAATTCCATGTCAAGTCTCCAATTACTGAGGAGCACCATGTAAATGACAATAATGAAAGATTTACTTTCCTGTCAAATATCCTGTCATCCTGCCATCAAAACAACTAACCTCGATTTTGCAGGATAAAACTCTAAAAAGCATCATGCATCCAATCTTTACCCACCTTAGGAAACTGACACGCCTACGTTTTGGTGTCAGTGTAAAAATTGGTCCTGTCACCATATCTAAATTCAAGAAAGCACTCAGTCCATCCGCGGGCATAGCTTCAAGTGCTTCACCAGAATCCACCCCTGTCTCAAGGGAAGAGTTTGAAGGACTAAAAAATCAAATAGCCAAGCTAGCCGATTTTTTGCGAGAACAAAGTAAGGCCTTCAAAGAGAAGCAATCTCAAACTAATCCAGAACCAAGAGCATCTGGTAGTGGTGCTGGCTGTCAAGATACAGAAAAAGCCGAAACTCAGATTCCTGGGCCACAGAACCAGGACACTACGAACAAAACTCTTGAAATCACCACCTTGTCAAAGAACAAGAAGATGGTGACATTCTCAAAAAAGTACAACAGATGGAAGAAACTCTTCAATCTATCAAAGGAATTGGAGCATTCGGCAGTGTCAATTACTCTGACCTTTGCATATTCCCCGAGGCTCGTTATCTCAAAATATTTTAAGTCCCCGATTTTGAGAAATATGACGGAATGGGGGATCCTTACACACATCTGAAAGTCTTCATCGAAGAACTCGGATCCTATGCCGAGGACGAGAAACTTCGAATGCAACTATTTCAGAAAAGCCTAACCGGAGAAGCCAGAGCTTGGTATGCCCATTTGGACAATTCCAAAATTCACAGCTGGGAAGAACTGGCCCATGCCTTCCTTAGCCAGTACAGCTTTCAATCTCAGCTGGCTCAAGACAGATATCAAATTACCAAAATCAAGAAAAAGAACACTGAATCATTCAGAGAATATGCCCAACGATGGAGACGGGTCGCAGCACAAGTCACCCCAGCCATGACTGAATCTGAAATAGTCATAACCTTCATCGACATCCAAGAAGCACCTTACTATGAGAGGGTCCTAACAGGCATAGGAAAACCATTCTCTGAAAAGATCAAGCATGGCGAAATGGCAGAAATGGGGCTCAAATCCGAGAACATAAAAGATCTTACCGCCCTCGAAGCTGTCGCCGAACATATCCAATCCAAAAATTACGAGAGTAATCCCCTAGAGGGTCCACAAAAAGAAAGAAGAAGAAGTCTCCTTGGTCTTATAAGGACAAAATTCAAGGGACGAATCAAACCACCTGTCCATTCAAAGGAGGAACTATACCCCTTTCCAAGCTTCAGCACAGCCTGCAAACCCTCAATTCCAGAAAAACATGGAAGTCGGGCGCAGAAGAAATTTCACCCCATTAGGGGATTCGCTCGAGAATGTTTTCAAACTTCTGACAGCTCAGAAGAAGATTGTTCAACTCCTTCCACCAACCAACATAAACGGAAGAAACTTCAACCCTAACAAGAAATGTGCTTATCATTCTGGATCTCCAGGCCATGAAACCCAAGACTGTTGGTCTCTCAGCACAAAATCCAAGACTTGATTGATAGCGGGGAAATTATGGTAACAAAGCCTGACCAACCCCATGTTCAAGACAATCCTCTCCCACAACACAAAGAGGAGAGAAGGATCTAAGTACCTCCGCTATGTTGGGGAACCAAATCAATCCAATCTCAGCAGCCCAGAAAGTTGGGAAACTTTTGAGAAGCGATTCCTAATGGAGCAAGAAGTAAAGTCTCTTAAGGAGCAAATCGAGCAGTTGGCTGAGCTGGTCGTCTACCACCACCAACTTACCCGAAAGATGCTGAGGCAGATACATCAATCCATTGGCAGTCATTCTCCTTCGGCGGAAGATAATTCCCTCTTTAGTAGGAGTCATTGCCAGTCTCAAGAACAAGAGCTCAGGACCGAACGGATGGTCAAAGATGAGTATAATCGAGATGGGAGAAAATTCATGTTTCAAAGGAATTTCACCAACCTAAACCAGTCAATGGAAGAAATCCTCCAAATGATGATCAACGAGGGGATGGTTGCAGATCTGTTTCCCGCATTAAACCCTCAATCCAGAAAATTCAAACCTGACCAAATATGTTAGTATCATTCTAACTCTCCCGGCCACGATACAGAAGAATGCTGGGCACTTCGAAACCTAATTCAAGACTTAATTGAGAAAGGTGACCTAATTAGAGGAGATAAAATCCTCAACCTTACGGATAAAAACAGCCTCTGGATACCCAATACATGGTACTAAGACACAGTGGTTGTCGTATCCTGTGACAAGGACTCAATCCTCACACCCCTGGTACTGACAGGGAAAGGGGTCCAAGAAATTCAAAATCCTGTGAAGGTGGCTACACCCCAGCCTCTAATCCTGCCCTCCAGACCTCAGTATCCAATCATCAGTCTGAACAAGGTCCCATGGAACTACGGGAACATTAAAAGCTCTACTTCAAACAACATTTCCATCCTGTCAAAGGATAATCCATTATACCTGCCTCAGCGGGTGATCAAATTAGTTATCAAAGCAAAAGAAAAGGTGGCTGAAGAGAAAATCAAAGAGTTCCTAAAACAAATGGGACACCATGAAATCAAGATAGTGCAAAGCTTGAAGAACGCACCCAAGCAAGTATCCATCCTTGACCTGGTCTTATCATCAGAAGACCATCGCAACATCCTAGTGAAAGTGCTAGAAGAAGCCCACCTACCACACACGGTAGATACAGAGAAATTCCGTCACATGATCGAACACATCTTCAACAACAATGTGATTTCCTACACGGATGATGATATCCCAGCAGAGGGAACGGGCCACCACAAGTCCCTGCATATAGTCGTAATGCCCTCCGAATATGTGATCGGAGGTGTGCTCATTGACGGAGGATTTTCCCTCAACATTTGTCCATATAACACCTTGGAAAGAATGAAGATCAATCCAAACCGGATCAGAGCCAGTCATGTGGTCATCTTGGCTTTCGATGGATCTCGACGCCAGGCTATGGGGGAAATTGAGCTTCCTCTAGAAATTGGTCCACACACTTTCTACGTATCCTTCCAGGTGCTCAATATTGCCACCAGGTACAACTTGCTGTTGGGCAAACCATGGATTCACATGACAGGGGCAGTGCCATCCACCCTCTATCAGCAACTCAAGTACATTATCAACGGCAGCCTCATCACGATTAATGCCGAACCAGAATACCCTACCTACATACATGGGGACATGCCAGTGATTAGCCTAGACGCTGGGATTGAGCCTGCAAGTTTTCAAGCTCTCGAGGTAAGCGATACTCAATATCTACCAATCGGGGCACCAGCCCTAAAGCCTAAAGTGTCCACTGAAGTAATGACCGTAGGCCAAGAAATGGTATCTTCAGGTTTCCAACCTGGAGAAGGGTTGGGAAAGGATAAGCAAGGTATCAAGATACCAGTCCAAATCCCAAGTCAGATGGGAAGAGCAGGATTGGGATATTCATCCGGGTCAAGCCACCGGAATCCACACAAACATCCCAAGGCTTATGCCTCTATATTCTGCTCCCAGACCTAACAAATGCCGGATGGGTCAAACCTATGAGGAAGGTCCCGACTGCGGTATCGGTCATACTATTTCCTCCAATCATACCTGTCCATGAAAGAAAAGTCGTCAAGCCTGAGGCAAACAGCAAAAAGGGAAAAGAAAAGATCCTGTACGAAGGACGAGACCCATTCTCTAACATACGAGTAATTATCAACTACGAGGGTATGAATAATGAACTCCCCAATAGTGACGATAACGATCATGTCCAAATTCCTCACATTAAGAAGAGGAACAATCCACACAAAAGCCTTGGTTCTATTCTGAAGGATGTCTCAGTCATCATCTAGGACGAGGCAGACAAGCACAATTCCTCGATTCTCCTAATTCATGAGAATCTACACTGGACAACTAGAGCAGTGTCCTTTGCCTAAGCCGAAAAGGGTAAAGGGGCAGAGAGTACATCTGCCCTTAATCATGCTTTCATTTACTGCTTACTTTTGATTGTACGGCTAGAGTAGTCACCTTTGTCGTGCTTTACAAATGCCACGTGTATTTAAGCAGTTGTATATATTAATGAAAGCATTTTTGTTTTCAGGACCCAAGCATTGGATGTGTGTGTCTCTGCTGATGAGATGCCATCCTGTCAAAGTGACTACAACTTTGATGTAGAACTGAGCTTCTACTTGTTGGATATTAATCAAGGGGAGGAAGATGACTATGAGGTGCCAGAGGAGATCAAAGAATGGGTTGAAGACAAACCCAAACCAAACCTTGACCAAACCTCCACCATCAACATAGGAACCTCTGAAAACATCAAAGATATCCAAATAGGTTCAGACCTCACACCAAATCAAAAAGCCAACCTGATCAAAATCCTAACACAGTACCAGGATGTATTTGCATGGTCGCATGAAGACATGATCGGTCTATCCACAGACATTATTATCCATCGAATGCCCATCAAAGAAGGGTTCAAACCAATCAAACAAAAGCTCAGGCGATTGAAATCTGAGTGGAGTCTCAAAGTTAAGGAAGAAGTTGTTAAACAATTCAAAGCCAAATTATCATGGTATCAACATACCCCGAATGGCTATCAAACATAGTCCCCGTACCTAAACCAGGAGGGAAGGTACGAGTATGTGTGGATTATCGGGATTTAAACAAAGCCTGCCTCAAGGACAACTTCCTGGTGCCTTTCATCCACATTCTAATCGACAATACAGCGCAGTATGGCATGTATTCCTTCGTGGATTGCTTTGCTGGTTACCATCAAATCATGGTTGCTGAAGAAGACCAGGAGAAAACAGCCTTTATCACTCCCTGGGAAACTTTCTGCTACCGATAACTATCCTTCGGCCTCATCAATGCTGGAGCAACGTATCAGTGAGCCATGATGGCTCTCTTTCATGATATGATGCACAAAGAAATTGAAGTCTATGTTGACGACATCATCATTAAATCCCAGAGGGAGGATGATCACATAGACCATCTCAGGAAGCTGTTCAACAGGTTGCGTAAGTACAACCTCAAGCTAAATCCAGCTAAATGTGCTTTTTGGAGTCAAAGCAGGCAAACTATTAGGATTACTGGTGAGCAATTGGGGCATTGAGTTAGACCCTGCCAAGATCAAAGCCATTACTGAAATGCCCGTACCTCGTATAGAGAAGGAGATACGTGGATTCCTGGGATGGATTAACTTCATAAGCAGGTTCATTTCCCAACTCACAGCAACCTGCGAACCCATCTTCAAGCTGTTAAGGAAGAATTCCTCCACCACATGGAATGAGGATTGTCAACAAGCCTTCCTTGTTATCAAGAAACAGTTGACTGAAGCTCTTATTTTGATACCCCCAGGGGAAGGAGTCCCTTTGTTTATGTACCGGTCCGTCAACGCCAATGCGATGGGCTGCATGTTAGGACAAAAGGATGATAGTAGTAAGGAAAGAGTCATCTACTACATTAGCAAAAGATTCAGCAGTGGGGAATAGAAATACACCTTAATCGAAAAGACATGCTGTGCATTAGCATGGGCCACCATGAGGTTGCAACACTACTTGCATGGGCATACAACCTACCTCATATCCCGCATGGATCCACTCAAATATGTGTTCAACAAACCAATACTGAATTGCCGACTATTCAAATGACAGTTAATCCTACAGCAATTCGACATTGTCTACGTGACTCAGAAGTCAATCAAGGGTCAAGGCATTGCAGATCAATTAGCAGAAGCACCTTCAGGAGGGTTCGAGCCAGTGGAGACATATTTCCTGGACGATGGGATCATGACAATTCAACAACTCCAGTCAGATAATACAGTCCAACCATGGAAAATGTATTTTGATGGAGCGATAAACATTGAAGGTTCTGGAGCTGGGGCAGTCCTCATCTCTAGTACAGGTGATCAATATCATGTGGCTACCAAACTTCAATTTAGCAACACCAATAACATGGCCGAGTACGAAGGCTGTATAATGGGGTTGAAACTAGCCCAATCCATGTCTATCAAACATTTAATAATCTTCGGAGATTCTGAGCTGGTCATCAGACAGACCACCGGCGCATATCTCACCAAAGAACTACATTTTCTGCCCTACCATCGGCAAGTCCTCAAAATATCTCTGGAATTCAAAGCAATAACCTTCGTTCACATTCCTCGGGGTCGGAATGACTTCGCTGATGCATTAGCAACGTTGGCTTCATTAATCTGCATATCCAAAAAGAGTGGATTTCCCAACATTCAGTTCATAATTCAAAAAGCCCCGACATATGGGAATTATGTGGGAGAAGTATCAGATGAAATACCTCCTGTCAAGCAACCTTGGTTTTAAGACATCAAAGAATATCTTTGTGATGGATCCACACCCGCTGGTGCAAGTCAATCAGAGCGGAAACAGATTCTCATAATGGCCATGAAGTTCTATCTGAGCGGAGAGGCACTTTATAAAAGGGATGCTGGAATAAGCCTGCTAAGATGACTCGACAAGGAGCAAACCCAAAGACTAATGGATGAAGTATATAGCGAAGTCTGTAAACCACACATGAGTGGCCATTTGCTGGCCAAAAAGATAATCAGAACATGACATTTCTGGATCTCGCTCAAAGCAGATTGCGATGATCACGTCAAGAGATGTTTTCAATGCCAAGTACATGGAAATGCCATTCACGTTCCTCCAAATGAGCTGCATAACATGAGTTCACTCTGGCCTTTCTCTATGTGGGGAATGGACATGATAGGTCCAGTGAAACCTAAAGCCAGCAATGGTCATCGATTCATCTTCACCATGATCGATTACTTCACCAAATGGGTTGACATTGCATCAGCTGCTGCATTGTTTTTGCCAGGTTTATAGATTATCTCGTAATTGTAACCCAACAATTTAGTGAGGTAGTATTGTTGTTCTGGGGTTTGAATGACCTGCTTCATGAGATTCCTTAAGCTTTGTTGGTCTGTGTAGATGTAGAAGTGAGAACCTAACAGATAATGTCTCCATTTGGCTATAGCAGAAGTGATAGCAAATATTTGTCTGAGGTAGGTGGAAGCTCTTTGCATTCTTGGGCATAACTTCCTGCTAAAATAAGCAATGGGATGAGTTTCTTGTGTGAGGACAACCCCAATAGCATAGGTTGAAGCATCAGTCTCCAAAGAAAAAGGTTTGGTGAAGTCTGGGAGAGCAAGCACTGGTGCATGTGTGAGTGTGGTTTTGAGTTGTAGAAATGCCATGTGAGCTCTTTCAGTCCATACAAAAGAATCATGCTTGAGTAAATCAGTTAAGGGAGCTGCAATGGAAGCATACCCTTTAACAAACTTCCTATAGTACCCAATGAGACCCAAAAAACCCCTTAGTTGTCTCACATTTCCAGGTCTGGGCCAAGATAGCATAGCCTCTATTTTATGAGGATCAGGTTGTACACCTTCCTTGAATAGAAATGATATGACCTAGATACTCAATTGTAGTAGCAGCAAATTGACACTTTGAGAGTTTTGCATAGAGTGAATTTTCCCTTTAACAATTAAGCACTAGTGATAAATGTTGGACATGAGAATCCAAATCATAACTGTAAACAAGAATGTCATCAAAGAATATAATAACAAACTGTCTTAAGTATTTTTGAAATGTGGCATTCATAATTGCTTGGAAAGTAGAAGGGGCATTAGAGAGGCCAAAAGGCATTACCAAAAACTCAAAGTGCCCACTGTGAGTTCTGAATGCAATCTTGTGAACATCTTCTGCAGCCATCCGGATTTGATGGTAACCAGATTTCAAGTCAATCTTTGAGTAATACTTGGCACCTTGTAACTCATCAAATAGCTCATCCACTGTAGGTATTGGAAATCTATCCTTCAAAGTGACAGCATTGAGAGCTATATAATCCACACAGAGTTGCCATGTTCCATATTTTTTTTTGACAAGGAGAACTGGAGAGCTATAAGGGCTGGTACTGGGCTTAATAATCCCAGTTTGAAGCATGCTCTGTACCTGCTGTTCAATTTCAGTCTTTTGGAAGTGTGGAAATCTATAGTGTCTGACATTGATAGGTTTTGAATTTGGTTCGAAGGGTATGTGGTGGTCAATATCTCTGGGTGGAGGCGGTTGAGTTGGTTCTTGGAATACTTCCTTGTATCAAGTAAGGACTTGTGCAATAGAGGGTATGGAATGATCTTTAGTAGCTTGTAAGGAATATAGATGTGAGGTGGGTAAAGAATCCTGTGTAGGATGGGTAGGCCCTGGTGAATGGATGAGTTGTAGTAGATAGCACTGAGCTATCTGCTTTCTTTTGTGCAGCTGGTGAAAATGAGTTGCTGAAATGGTGTGGGGGTCAGATTGGTTACCCTATAGACAAATTTCCTTGCCTTCATGTGTAAATTTGATGTATGATTGTTGAAAATTTAATTTCAATTCTCCAAAGCTTTCTTGCCATGATACCCCAAGGACAACATCTGCTCCATGTAGATCAATGACAGAGAAATTTGAAACAAACTTGTTTCCTTGAATATGAAAAGCTACCCCAATGCATTGGCCTACACACTTTAGATTTTCACCAATGCCCACAATTACTGAGAGTCTGAGAAGTGTGGTGAAGGGGTGATAATCAACCCCAGGTATTTAGCTACTCTTGTTTGGATAAAATTATGGCTACTTCCCCCATCTCTTAACATTTGTAAGGGCTTGCCTTCAATAAACCCTTGTTGTCTCAAACACGTGGTATTAGGTGATCCAATAAGAGCATATAAATTTCCCATTTCTGGGATAGGGTCGGGTGGTTCTTCAGTTACCTCACCACCAGTAATGTCAAGTTGATCAAGTCCATCACAGCCTTCCGGAATCACACCATCCAATAACAAAAGGGACATTTGCCCCTTGCACTTGTGACCTCTATGCCAAATTTCTTCACAATTGTAACACTGCCCGTTGTCTATTTTGGCTTGCCTTTCAGCTAGAGTAAGCTTCTTCACTGGTAATTTGTGATATGGAGATATCTGGGTAGGTGTGTTAGCAGGTTTGTCAACTCTATCAGGTGGTGCATAAGAGACAATAGCATTTCTAGGAGCCATAGAGTATTGAGGCCTGAGTCCTAATAGAGAAGTGTTACTATAACTTCTAGGTTGAAATGTGAGGTTTGCCAGCCAAAATTTTGACTTCATATAGCTTAGATAGCCCTATTGCATGTTGCAGATTATAAGGTTGTGCCCCAATAACCTCACACTGAATGTCCCACCTAAGACCAGCTATATAACACCCTTTGAGAAAGGATTCAGGCAGACCAGGTATTTTGTTCGAAATTTGTTGGAATTTCAGCTCATATTCTGCTACAGTGCTAGTTTGTTTTAATTTGGATAGTTGTGTATTAGGGTCATCATAAGGTGATGGTCCAAACCGAATATGAATTTGGAAAATGAAATCAGCCCAAGATCTTACCAGATGATTTGTTTCCATCCACTGAAACCAACTTGAAGCAGCTCCATCAAGGTGTTGAGCTACTAAAGAGAGTTTGTTATCTTCATAAATTTTGTGGTACTCAAAGTATTTGTTAGCTTTGTAAAGCCATTCGGTGGGATCTCCACTCTGAAACCTGGGGAAATCTACCTTGGCTCTCCTCTGGAAATCAGCTGGTCTTCTATCAACTGGAGGTTGTTCAGGTGGCTGTTCCTCCCTGCCGGCTGGTCTCCATTGCTCCATCTGTTCTTGCATAACTGCTGTTAAAGTTTGTTGAAACTGTTGATTGAAGGTCTGAGCGAATTGGGTAAATTGTTGATTAAATTGTTCAAACAATTGTTCCATTCGATTTGGTTCAGTCATGATGAAAGCACCAATGATGCTGTAATTATAGTCCTCAGCCGGACTTTAGAATTTAGCAGAGAGAAGAGAAAGAATTTAGAGTAGAAAAGATATATTACTTCATTCATACGTGTCTTCATCCCCAAGATAAGATGCTTTATAGGAATACTAGTACAAGATTCTAGATGATTCATCACCACCATACATCTTGCATTATTAGCTAATCATTATCAGCCCTTAGATGGGAAAACTGATAAATACTGATATACTACTAGTACTACTAATAATACCAATACTGCCCTCTGAACTTGTTGCTTCCTTTTTTGCCCCTGATGTAACCTTGCAACCACATGGGTTCCTTAACTTGTCTTCTTGACCTCCTCATCCTATTGAGTGTGTATAAGTCGTCTAGCTCAGCTTCTTCTTGATCCACCTGCTCAACTATCTCCTTTTCCTTTAGTCCCTCTTGGTCATCCATGTTGTTTACTTCATTTCATGTTTCTGTTGCTTCCCTATCAGCTAGTTCCTCATGTTCTAACTCATTGTTAGCTTCTATGATTTCTTCTTCATTTGGCTGGACAGGAGGAATATATCAGTCTTGCTCTTGGTGTTTGTATCACGTTCTTGGCACATTAAACTGGTTCATAAGGACTTACTCATGTAATTTTTTTTCCTTCTCTTAATAATGTAGCTGGTAACATTAAAATTTAATGTTGGCTTTCCACGCCAAGTAAAGAGAAATGTAAAAGATTGAATGATTTATGAATTCTATTATTGCAACATGCTCATTAAATTATTACCATACAAGAAGAAAAGGAAGAATGATCATTAGATTCTCAATTTCTTAGAGTTGTGATGGAGAGTGATTCCAAAAGAGTTATTGATGGTTTTGTTTTGGAACAGAACAGAGGGATAATTATTATTTTGATTCTCTTTTAGTTGATTGCTTCAATCTCATAACAGAGGGATAATTCAGCTTAGCTTCCTAAAGTTCTTAACAAAATTTAGAAAGCACCTAGAAATCCACACTTTTCTAGGGTCACCCACTGCAACAAGTGCCCGCAACTTTGAACCCTCTTAACTCATGAACAACAAATTGGCAAATTGTCCCACCAGCAAGACTTTGTAGGACATGGCCCTTCCAGTTCTCATACTGCAGCACATTTGATTTTAACTTATAAGTCATTATCAATGTCCTTTTTAGTAATCTTTACATTTAATTTTAACTTATAAGTCATTATTAGTCGAACGCCTTCACAACTTCTTGTAACTTAATTTATGACTTATAAGTCAAATTGGTGCTGAATGCTTTTACTTATAATTCACAACTTAAAATAACTTATAAGTCAATTTATATTTTAACTTTAAAGTATTTTAAAATAAGTCGTTGCCGAATAGACCCTAAAAATAAGTCGTTGCCGAATGGCTATAGACTGAAATGGGCATTAAATAGGGACATCTATATGAGATTGACCTCAGAATGCCCTACCCTCTGCAAACATATAGTTTCTGCTTTGCACATTATTTACAAGTTTCTGAATTATGAATATCATGTTATAGTTTTCTTTTTTAAGTTTCTGATTATTTGTGTGATGTGGCAGATCTGTTTGTGTTTGATGGTTCTATTTGTATTTGGTTCTTTGTGTTCTGTTTTTAATTAGGCACATCAAATTTGGGTAAGGGAGTAAGCTAATATTGAGTAGATAACACAGATCTATCTTAATCAAAAGAAGTTGTTTGATCAAAAGCTGGGAGGTAGGTGATAGTTATGATTTTTTGAGCTTAATTAATCTATCAACTCCTTATAAATCTTTTCTTTACAAGTTCCAGTCAATAGCAAATTGCCATAACTAGACGTGTTGCCCAAGTAGTTTTTTATTTATTTCCCTTCTCCCAAAGTTTCTGCTAGATCTTCATCTCATGTGCTATGCCCTATTGCTGATATTGATTCTAGATGATATGTATAAAAAATGCATATGTTTATATACAGATTACACCTAATAATTTGTGAACTCGTCCAATTATATTTTGTATATATTAATATAGAGTTCAACAAAAAAGAAATATATATACATATAAAAAACGGCTTTATTTTATTCGGAAAGATTGAGTGGTTAATGGCTTCAGTGATGGTCCATGCTCATGGCTTCAGTGATGGTCCATGCTCATGTTTACATTATGGTGCATATAAATAGCATATATTTCATCTGTCTCCAAAAGATTAATGATTTAAGTGACAAAAAAAATTTGTCTTCAAAAATATGGCTAAACTACATATGTTAATTAAATAAAATTTTACATTGACTAATTTACCCTTTACTATATCTTAACCAAAAAATAAATCAGTCACATAACAAATAAATAATCAAATTAATTCACTCTCTCCACAAACTTAATTAAGAGCCACAATTAGTACGCACATATTAATACAAGGACAATGAAAAGTATATTTATCCTCTTATTATTTTACGATCTTAATTTGTGTGAAATTTATCCTTAAGCCATTCTTTTGGAGACGGGGGAAGTATATGTTTTCATCCAGCGGTTATGCTAGTTGACAAACTTGTACAAAGAAATATTAGACAGACCTTTTACTCCTTTTTTTTGGTTACGTTTGCTGCATGAGAAAATATTGATGCTGAAAATTGATTTTTAGGGTCTGAGAATCTAGTTTGTTAGCTTTTTTCATTTATTAGACCTAACTACTTTTATTTGTAATTAATTAAAATATTAATTGATTTTTAGCTCATAGGCTCAGTCAAATCATTTGGTTAGCATGTTGTAAAGTTAAGAAGATAGTTCATTCTTATATAATTATTACACTCAATTGTATGAGTGATAGAGGCTGATAGTTGTGACAATCATAATTGTGTGATAGGTCAATACAAAATGTTATTTAAGCATTAGCAAATGAATTTTGTTTCTTTTAAGTTGGCATAACCGAATATGTGTAGACAAATTCGATCAACACTGAAATATTGGAGACAATTAAAACATAAAATTTTAACTTGCAATATAGTTCACAAAATAGTATATTATAGATATAGGAGTTAGTTTCATAGGGATGTAGATCCGAACCTTAATTTGTGTAAAAAGTGTCATTTTATCATTTTTTGAAGACAGACAGTATATACTTTTTAATTTTGGAATCTAAGGACTACTAAAATAAAATTTTGGTGGGTTTGCTCTAACCCGACCCGGGACAATATCCAAGTATAGATTAGAATTACACTTTCTTGAAACACATATTAGAATTCAATATTCTATATTGCGAGGTTAGGGTTTTGGAGGGAGTTAAGAAAATGGAGCACCATCAGCTATCTGCAGAGGCGGCAACACAGTTGCAGGATGGCATAAATTTGCTACTTTCCCGATGGTCGGCGCTTCAGATTGCAGTCGAAAACGGGTTTGGCGGCCGTGATTCTAGCCAGAAATCCCAACAGTGCTCACCCAATCGAAAGGTCTGTATACAAAATTCATATTTTTATAATACTATTCAATTTTTGGTTCATATGTTTACCAAGTAATAATGGGTAGATTTTTCCCCCCAGTGCTTCTGTTGTACCAAATGGTTATATTGTATTTTTTTAATTTAATTTTTTTGCATCCCCCAATGTTTTTTGGGTAGAAAATAGGTACTTTACTGTGTTATGTATGTTAGGTGTAATATATTTGACGGGGTTTCTTGAATAAAAGATAAAGCTTGATTTTCATTTTTCCACATGAAACAGTCTCTGACCTTCTTTGGCTTGTGTGTGAATGAGCTAATGGAAATTGCAATTTTAGACGTGATATTGGGATTTTTTTTATTAGATAAATTAGCAAATTTGTTATTTCGGTTTGTAAAAACCAGTTATTATACGGACGGTTAGTTATGTTGTTTAATAATGTTTATTATGGTATTTTTTTTGCGGGGGCCAGAACCGATATATATTGATGATTTGGAGAATATGCTTGATGAGTTCATGCTTTCTCTCAATACTGAGATCGATGATGGCAGCATTGAGGAGGTATGCTTTCTTTTCTTAATTTAAACCTTGAATAGTCACTATAGGTTCCTGTTAGGCAGTTAGAGAAACATGACAGTTAACACTGTTTTCTTATTTTCATTTCTGTTAACAAACATTCAAAATGTGCTTAATTCTTCAGCTGAAGAATCCTCAAGTTGCGATGGGCTTGTTTAGAATATTTTTTTGGGCAATGAATGTGTTCGATTAAAATTTCCGTTTTCCTTTTCTTTTTTAAAATAAAATAAAATAACTCATTTGAAAGTATTGAAGAAATTAAGAAACGTACATCTTTACTACTTAAATGCATAGCCAAGGGTGGCTTGAGAGGTCAATTGACCCCCTAAACTTTAGAGAAATATCCTCATTTTATCTAATACGTAATTGTTATATGTATAAATATTATAGAATTTAGTCACTGTTGAACTGTGACTCCCCTTTTGTTGACCTAGGGTCCTATATATATGGAAAAATTTATAACACGTTAGTTTCCGTATCTTGTACGTTTTGTATTGACGAGTCTGTGTATGGTTTGTTTATCAAAAGACTTCGGGTAAATTAACATCTAGGAAATAATACAAAAAAAAAGGTAGAAGATTGGAATCAAAGGTCTTATGGTTTTCCCTTAAAGAGAGAAAGGACGAGACAGTTTGTAAACATAAGGCTTTTGGAACATGTATTTTAAATGTTATTGTTGTCTAATTGAAACTATCAATTTCATCGATAAAATAGAGACTCCAACTTTATCTTACTTGTGTATGCAATTTTCCTCATATACTTCAATAACTACTTTGCACTTAGATTAATGTAATTTTTGAAATGAGAACATGAAACCTGTTGTTTAGACATTTTGACCATTCTTCCTAAAAGAGAAAAGAGAGAATCAGATTTGTCGTAGATGCCAATAAATGAACTTCTTGTTTATGACAAATGTTATTAAAATAATGCATCTTTTTTCTTAAAATAGTTAAATAGGATTAAGTTAAGATTATCATGGAGACATTGAGCCTCAATTGCCCCAATTGCCCCACACTTGTTAATTTCTGGCTTAGCAGTCTCAGTATTTCGCATTGCAGAGTAAATTTGAGAATGTTTTATGTCATTTTTGTCTAATCATGTTGTTTAGAAAGTTCCTGAAAACGTCTTATATGTTTAGTGAAGTCGCCTTCTGTAAATATTTCTTCAGAACATAGAAAAGGAAAACAGAAACAGGATTGAAAATGCTATTGGAAGACAATTCACCTAGTTACTTAAACAAATAGATGTTTGTGTCTGTCTTATATTCCTTGGTGATGATTTGTGTAGTTGTGCTGTTAAATATACCTGGGATGGAGCAAGCAAAGAGAATGGTGCTGTTTGCCCTTATTTTTTTCTTTCTTTATATATATTTTTTAATTTTCGATGCTTTTTTTGCGTGTTGCATGCCATATTATGCTTGAAAAAACCTATAATTGTGTTGTTGTGCATACCTTTCCTTATTTGATCTTTTGCTCATTTTTTTACTATTAATTCAATGATTTTGAGCAGATATCAGAAAAGTTAATGATTATTGCCGAAGAATGTTTGGAAGGTAATTTCATGTCAATTGAAAGACTAAGGGATGCTCCTAGGGTTTCTGTTCCTCATATCCGACAGGTAATTGCAATCCTAGTTTTTGTTGGATTTATCATCCTCCTTGTCTAGTATATCTTCTTTTCCTTCTGAAAAGATGTTCTTCATTACATTAAAAAATAATAGTAGTCTTGTGATGGCCAACACAGTAAAGGGAAAGCTTATGTAGGACTATATGACATGATAAAATTTTGAACCATATATATTACTTGCTCTTTAGGAAACAAATCTGCACCTATCATTTTGTATCAATCTGATATATTGTAAATAGTAATATGATTTCACTGTTTCCATTACATTTTATACCTTTAGGGCTTTAAGCTTGTGCCTTTTTATCAACTGGAAGATGATTATTTTATTCATCAAAAGTAGTTATATACAAACTGAAAATGTATACAAAATATACAAATAAAATGATGCTCATCACTTGTGATCCAGGTATTTGAAAATAAGGCCGGGCAATCTGGAATTCATTCAACAGTCTTCCCTTCCAAAATATAAAATCAGTATTGACTTTTAAAAGTAAATTTGAGAGATTTCAAAGTCAAATTTGATATGATTCATTTAATTTTATAAAAAAATAAATCTTATGAGTAGTAATTTATATATAGTTTTACAATATTTATAAACTAAAATTAAATGAATTATATCAATTTTGACTTTGAAATCTCTCAAATTGACTTTCAAATAGTCAATAATGATCTTATATTTTAGAATGGAGGGAGTTTTTTCCTCCCCTGTTTTTGAAAATTCCAATTGCAACTTCATTTTGTGGGAATTCTATTTAATAAGTACTTTCTATACATCAAATTGGACAAAGAAGTTTGATGTCTTCTTGTATGTTACACATAGGATATATTAAATTTTAGTCAACATGTCCCTGCTTATAAATGCCCTTCTTTGGTTAAATGAAGTGTCGATCTTAGTGTATTTCTTGACTTCAAATATGAACCGAAACTAACGTGATTTCATTTCTAAAACTTATCAAGGTACGGACTCTGAATTTTGTCCCTTTTTAAAAAGGAAAGCTTATTTGGTAACTTTCACCATTATAATGGATTTTAACCTCTACTGCTCATCTTTATCTTTGATTAGGCACAGTGGCTAAATCTCCCTATTCACAACTATTAACTGGATCTTCAACTTTTAATTTACTTTGCTGTCATTAACTTGATGTGCTGATTATAGGTTTCCATCTATGGGAGATAATAATATTTTAGTTAATTTACTCTATGATAATTCTATATTTGTTTAGCTCTGTTAACGTGTGGTCTTTTAGTAGTATATTAAGCTGGCTGGATTTTAAGAGGATATTACCTGTTTACCAAATATCTGGTGATTTTTTTTTTTTGGGGGGAGGGGGGGGGGGGGGGGGGGACTGTACCACCTCCACTTTGCAAAGCTGCTAATGTGGGCATTTTAAGGGAGTTCTAAAAACACTTGTGGTTTTCAATCTGTTAATTGAGTTCTTGCGAAGATTGCAATCAATATGCCAATCATAGTTGTCACGGTGCCACGACAAGTCATGGCGGTAGGCGACAAGGCGACCGCCATGGCGTCCGTATCGCAACAAGTCGTAATGTGTAATTTATATATTATTTATTTTACTTAACAAGTATATTGGCAATAAAAATTCATATACATTAAAACTCAAAACATAACACTATCAAATAACATTAAAGGCATAATTATGTAAATACTTAGCAATAACAATCCAAAAACAAAACACTTGATATTAAAAATTAGTAAAAGTAATGAAGAATTTAACAAACACCACATAGAAAATAAAGTTGCAACCAATCATATATACAATATATATACTGAACATCCTCTGTAAATATCCAGTGCACTGCACAATTATGAAACTTAAATAATATCCAATACATTTTATCTATATATTGAAAAAAAAAACATCCAACATTTTATCTATACATTGAAAAAAAATTCCAGTGCATTGTACATATATAAAACACATATAGATATATATAAATATAAATTTATATATATATATATATTAATATATATTTATAATTGTGTATGTGTCTATGTGACAAATTATGGAGAGTGAAAACTGGAGACTGTGAAATGTAAAAGAAGTAGCATGATAAGATAAACAGATAAGAAACGAAAATAGAGAAGCAGAGTAGCGAACCAAAGAAAAAAAAAGGCAGCGTTGTCATTGCGTCGCACTGTTGCAGAGAAGAAGAAGGAGAAGAAACAGATGAAAGAGAAGAAACAGATGAAAGAGAAGAAAGAAGAGAATACCTGAGTAATCTCGCGCTGGAGTTGCGTCGCCTCGCCGGTTGTCGGTTGGTACTGGGTAATCTCTCTCTCTCTCTCCCTTTGCCCCTTCTAATCTTCTACTTCTGCAATTCTGCTCCTCTATCGCTGAAAATCGCGATTAGGTTTAGGGCCAGCTGCATGACAAAATGACGTTTTGTCATTTTTAAAAAACCCAGCAGGCCCAACAAATCAAGTTGCTCGAAAGCTCGTCTACGACGTTGTCCATGGCGTCCATGGCGATGACTTTGTTTCCTAGGCGCCGACTTTCAATCCTCCCCTAAGTCGTCCTACCGCCTTGCTTGCTTCAGACCGACTGGACGCTAGGCGACACCTTAACAACTATGATGTCAATTGGGAATAAGAATTGGAATAAGGGACGTGTTCTTTTACTTTTTATACGGTGCAACCGAGCTTCAGATTTAGTAACTTGACTTCTTTACTAATCCTACAAAAATATGTAGATAAAAAAAGAGAAGCAAAGAAAGAAAAGAAATGTAGCTTATGATTGCAAAGATGGAGGCATTCCCCACCCCCCGGCGCGGTCATTTTATATTAGCTTAACATTGCTAACTGGAGGTGGCAGATGTATTCCTGAACTTTTCAATTGGACTGCAGCTACTGGCTCTGGTCAAAGATATTTTAGATATGTGGCATCAAATTATATGGTTAATTTTAGCTCGAACTTTTTGTCTGTTAAGTGATGCCTTTATTGGAAGATGGAATGTGTTCTATCTCCTCTTTCCCTTTAGAAATCAAAGGCTTAATACAAAGTACGTCTTCATGTGAATCAGGATTGAGAAAGGAAAAAAATATTGTTCAAGTACAAATATATGTATTTATAAGATATAGTTGCTCATTAAATGCCTCATTTATACAAAAGGTAATCACTGAGCTAGTACCTGGAATACTCTGTATTTTTCCCTTATATTTTATTTTATACCCAAATTTTATATAGTTCTTCCCAACTGTTTGTTTTAGGCTGCAAGTGACGGTGAAGACGATGATGTGAGCTCAGGGGATGGTGATACCAAAATGGCGGTTGATGCCCTTGAATCCAGGCCAAATATTAATCAAAATGATATGATGGTTGAGGAGCCAAGCCCCGTAAAAGCAGCTGAAGCCCCGTAAAAGCAGCTGAAGCAGAAGACGGATGGACAGTTGTTTCCCCCAGGTGGAGCAAAAGTAGAAGGAACTAGTTTGGTTCATATATGGTTTCTATGATTTGTTTTTTTTGGTCCAACCCACCCTTGGGTTTGTTTGCCAAACTTTCTGATATGTAATCTCTCAAGGCTGTCTAATTGTTTAAACTTTTGACTTGCACAATGGCAGAATGAAAACAAAGGAGTGAATGAAAGAGTTTCATATGACTTTAATCCTATTTAATTTCAAAAATCTAAAGGTCAAATTATGATGGACATGAAATTATTTTAATTTGAGATCACAATTTTTAACATAGTAATAATACTTGTTTACAATATTAACTAAGAAGGTGATATTAACGGGGTAAAAAGTATGGGGTAAGGGTGAGTTATTTAGATTGGATATATATACCCTTGACGTTTCATGTTGTGCTTTCTCAATATATTTTATTAACAGGGGCATACTATTCAAAATCAAATCAATTGAGACTCATGTTGTGCTTTCTCAATATATTTTATTAACAAAGGCATATTATTCAAAATCAAATTAAATGAGATTCCTTTTGCGTAAAGAATGGAGTATACTTTTAATTTCGAGACAGAGAAGTATTGCTTTTTTTTTTTGGATAAATTTATAGAATACACCAACTATCCTGATACGCAGATTCCTATATTGTTTTGACAAAATTAAAATTGCTTTTTTTTTTTTTAACTCTTTGCCAAAACAGAGGAGTATCATGACATTTTTTGGGGCATGGGGAGAGGGATGAGGTCGGTATTGAGTGATTTGAGCTTGGAGGACATGAGGAGAAAGCGGTCCTTGTTGGATTGGGCCTATTCGAGATAATAACCATTGGAGAAGAATTTGCCCTATGCGGCGGTGACGAGGGCGGCGACGGGTGTGGTGGTGCTTTCAGATTTGATGCGGTGGAGGGCGGCTGAAACAGAGTTGATGAGAGTTGGATTCAAGCGGTGATTATCGTTTCCGGTGAGCGTTAGGATGTAGACACTGCCTCGCTTCTCTACCGTGCACATCTCTTCCCTTTTTTTTCTTAATGTTTCTCCTCTTACATGGTATCCTAAATTTGAACTCCAGATTGAGAAAAATCAACATATAGCTGCCCCTTTTGACCCAAGAAAATTACTCCCTCATTTATATATATATATATATAGGATAAGGCTCTAGAACGAACAGTTTGTTTACGAACATATGTAGGATCCAGTGTTGAAGGTTGTTGATTGGCCCAATTATATACCATCATATATTCGTAATTAGTATTAAATATTCTCATCCAATCAACAACCTTTAACACTGGACCCTACATATGTTCATAAACGAACTGTTCGTTCCAGAGTCTTATCCTATATATATATATATATATATATATATATATATATATATATATATATGTTTGATATACATATATCAATTTGTTTCATTTGGTTAACAACAGCAGGTAACCCATATTCATATGTGTGTGGAAGGAGAGAGATGGATCTAATAAGGAAGGGGGGTTTTGTTCCAAAGCTAAGAGTGAAAAAAAAGGCAGTTTTAATTTTGTCAAAAACGACATGGGAAGCTGCATATCGGGATAGTTGGGGTAGAATTGATGTTTCTATAGATTTATTCTTTAGTTTTATAGGGAAGTTGTATTTTCTTTCCTAAAAAAATTAATATTGAAAAAAAGACAACTTTTTTAAGTAAGACATGGAGAAAAAAAATAATGATAAAATATTAAGAAAAGAGCAACATAATTATTAGAACAAATTAAAATTGGGGATAGAATCATATAACCCAAATCAGGAATTGAGGATCCACCGTTCCACACGCTCTCCAAAGAAGAACCCCAAGCGCCAATTTCACCATATCACCAATTTCACAATCCCGCCCATTCTCCAAACTTAATTCCCCTCCAATTTTAACATGGATTGCTTTTCGTTTCATTTTATTCCACTCCAATTTCAGTCGTATTCTTCTTCTTCATATCGCGTTCTGTCCGTAGAAGGTGAAGGTTAGTTCCTTCAAGAAGGATGGTATTTTGATTTGCAAGCCCCAATTTTACGAGGTTCCATTTTCAGTGAATCAGAAAGATGGTATTTTACTCAAATGGTTGAAAATTAGTGCTAGGGTTAGGTTTTGTTTTTGTTTATATTTTATTTTGTTTTTATATGTTACGAGTGTTTTAGCATTTATCAAAGTGATTGAGTTGTTCTTGTTTTTCAGTTGCTTAAGACTGCACAAGGTCATCATATGGCAAGACTATTTTTTTTGGTTTCTTGTTATATTTTAACATGGGGTTGGTTTCGATACTGAAAAAATGTAGGGCAAGGAAATAAATTAGGTCATAAAAGAAAAGAATGTGGAACTTAAAACATAAAGAAAAGGGCAAAAAGACCTCTTTAATTAATCCCTACTCTTACTTTAGTTTCAATTTAGTTTCTATACATTTTTTATTTCATAATTGTAATTGGTACAATTTTGTAGATGAACAATGTGATTTTTTTTTTAAAAATCAGATCAAGGATTATAGGAGGTCAATCTAAAAAGTAAATGTTCTTTATCTGAGTTTATGGATGGCATTGCATGTCATAATTATGCCAAATCATCCAAAGGTATGATTAAAATTTAGTGACTATCCATATACAGTCATTTTTTTACTACATTATTTTTATGTGATTTAGTGTTATTCAGTTGCAGTTAGTATAAAATGAAAAACTGATGTGATCTAAAAGGTTATGTGAATTAACATCTTTGACAAGATTATATAATGTAGAATGAACGCAATTATTGCACTTGTTATTGGTGATTTATGCTATCCCACAACTAAAATAGTTTAATCTGTTATAGAATTATCGAACATTATCATAGTTGTCACGGCGTCACGGCGAGTCATGGCTGTAGCCGACTGCCAGGACGCCTAGGCGATCGCTATGGTGTCCGTATGTCGACATGTCATTTATAATGTGCAATTTATATATTATTTATTTTCTTAACAAGTATGTTGACAATAAAATTTCATATATATTAAAACTCAAAATATAACACTATGGAATAACATTAAAGACATAATTATGTAAATATTTAGCAATAATAATCCAAAAATAAAACACTTGATATTAAAATTTAGTAAAAGAAATGAATAATTCAACAAACACCACATAGAAAATAAAGTTGCAACCAACCATCACAAATATGTAGTCTAATAACTAATAAAACACCATATAACAGGCCAAAATAATGTCTACTCTCTACACTAGTCTAGAAACATCGTTCAAACAAAATCATCAAGGAAAATGTCATCTCCATCTCCTCAACGAGAACTACTCTCAGTCAAAGGTGTAGGTGGTCTTTCTCCAAAATCATCCTCCACATCTTCATCATTATTTGGAATTCTCTCTTTTTCATCAACTTCATCATCGGAGTTGGAATCCATCAACCTTGATTCCCTTGAAGTTGAACCACCACCATGTCGAGAGTACGTCATGAGATTCTCACTAGTATTAGCACAAGCCCTCCTTGAGAGATTGCGACTCTCAAGCGTGTTAGATGCACCGATTGCTCGATCCACATCATTCCATATAAGATCCTCTCCGGGATGAACAACATAGGCCTCATTATTGATCCATTCATTACCCCATTAAAAGTCTTTAATGACTAATGAATCAATTTTTTTTCCAAGTTCACGCCTCTTTTGAAACCTTGAGACGATTTTTCGATTATATTGGACATACACCAAGTCACTCAATCGTTTATTTCCAAATCTATTCCTCTTCGTATGAATCTAAAATAAATAAAACAAAAAATAATAATATTAATGATAAAATTCTAATTATATAAAAATAGTTAGTATTAGTAGTGAATGACTTATTACTTTTGAAGTACCAACAATAGAAAGTACTTATAAACTCATTTGTACTCCAATTGCGCTCACAACCGAAAAAACAACAAAGGCCTAGACTTCTTTTTGCAAACGAGGATAGCTTAGTAGCCCGCCCTCCAAAAGCATTCCACCAATCAACTAGCAACCATTTAAAAGAAATATAAATATTTTTAAAAGGAGAAAAGGAAGAATGTATATAATTATAATTTAGTTTTTATATCTTTATATATATTTTAATATACTTACGAGGATTCTTTGATTTGCGTTCCCTAATCGCCAATTCTTGTGTAAAATTATCTCGAGAAGCATCATAGTTATCGGCTAGATTGTTTATCTTGTCTAGCAAATCTAGGTCGGACACCATCTTTATAAGAATGTCATTGAAGTCTACTTGTAGAGTACCGACAAACACCTGGCGTTCCTATTTGATATCAAAGTACATGCCTGAATTGAGAAACAACGCATCCCCATATAATTTTTGTTCTATTTGGTTTTTCCAGCGTTTCTCAACAATGTTAATCATCTTCTTGTACAATCTTTGTTTGTTATCAAACACATCTTTGATTTTTTTCTTTGCAAATTCCATCGTAGCGAAAACTTTTGGCATGACAGGCTTCTCATCACCATCAACTGTAAGAACCGTGAATTTTATGAATAAATATTAATATTGATATTAATAAGAATGTGAATATTTATTTGAATATAAATGTTTATGTAGCATGAACTGAGTAGCTCAATTAATTTAAATTGAATTAATGATAATTGAGAAAAATGTGAAGTTTATGATAAGCTCGTAGAATGCCTTGTGTGGCACGGTGATGAGAATCACGATGGATTAATTAATTAAAGAATGAATTAATAATGAATGATCAATTAATAATATATTATTAATTAATGGTTATTATGAGTAATAACATATTTATGAATAAATAATTAATTAATATTATAAGGTTAAGGTTTGTTTAATTAATTGCTAAGTGTATTGACATGTAATCACATATTATATAGTAACTACATCTATATTATATAAAGAATAGTGTGACACTACAAGAGATTATATAATATAGAAACTATATAGTAAGATTAATGAATTGTATAAGTTACACAAATGATGTCTATGTGACCATGTGATATGTATAGTGCATTAAGGTGTACTTTATGGAATATTAAATTAGACTATGTGAATAATTGATACAATAAGGTTTATGATAATGTGGTATGTCACTACCTAATTAAATCATAATTTGGTATATTAAAATGTACATGAATTATATTATGTGTATAAGATATATACTCCCAGCTTGCTATTATGTAATAATGTTATATCATTAAAATTCATGTATGCACCAATTGGATTTAAAACCCAAGTATGCATATATGTGTATTTAACCTAAAGTGTATATATGTGTATATGTATAATAAACATTAGCATTAGTGTTATTTCATTTTTGCCAAGTGCTGAGCTTTAAAACTTGTCCCATATTGTTGTCCCATTTCTTCATACACGTAAAAGGCCAA
Source organism: Panax stipuleanatus (assembly GCA_020205555.1). NCBI lineage: Eukaryota > Viridiplantae > Streptophyta > Magnoliopsida > Apiales > Araliaceae > Panax > Panax stipuleanatus. Next base: position 56,346,839 of record CM035126.1, on the reverse strand, counting down.
TGGCCTATGCTACTCTCCATCCTCAAACTCAGCATTCTAGCTAGCAATCAAATGATAACAAAGGGAGTGGGTTGAGGTAGTGGTTGGGACACTATGCTACCAAATCTTCCTTGCCCAATGTATTCATCTTCCTTCCATTGGTTTGATTCATGGTGCAAAGTTATGGCATGGATATTCAAGACTCTATAAATTAAGCATCCCTCTTCTCATTTCATGTTGCTGAGATTATTTACTAAGTTACTATAGAGAGAGTTGAGAGCATAATCTGATATTGAGGGAGAGTGCTGTCCAATTCAAAGCTCAAGAGGTATAAACCTTACTTTGTGTTCTTAGTTTCGAGTTCAATGATTAATAGAAATTAGCATGAAATAGTTGAAATTGATATGTGATGAGGTGATAGAATGATTAGTAAAGTATATAAGTATGTTATATGTAAGACCCCAACTTTTATGAATAAAGATTTAATTTTCTTTATATATTATTTCGAAATAGTAAGGTGTTGATTTGATAAATATGAAAGTTATGGGTGAAATGTGCAAATATTTTTAAAATGAGCAAGTGGTTATAAAATATTCTTGTTGTCGGGGAATATTCGTACGACGGCGCAGCTATTTGTGGGCCCCCACAACGGAATAACTGTCGGATATAGAAAGCGACAGAAATAACTTTTTTACAAGATAACGGCGCAGTTGTTACCGTTAGTACTGTTGAAATACCCGGCAGTTAAAATACAGTACGCGGTGTTGCGCAGTAGCACACGGTATTGCACAGTATTTCGAATTATTGAGTCTTACGTGAGAAGGAACCTACTCAATTATTGTTACAGTATTTACTGTTCAATATTTTATATTATTGACTCAATAATTGCTACGTTGATATTTTATATTATTGACTCAATAATTGCTGCATTGATATTTTATTGACTTAATAATTGCTACGTTGCTATTTTTTTATGATTGATTCAATAATGGTTACAGTTGATATTTTGTAGTATTGATTCAATAATTGTCGTTGCACAGTATTTCACGTTATCAACTCAATAATTCATATTATTTGAATAATATTATTAGATAGCATTATTGACAATGTCTAAGAAAGTTCTGTCTAGGAGGGGTTATTTAATTGCGCGCCAGTAGGGAGAAGTCCTTATCGGAAGGCCCCCTCTTTCCTGGGAACGACCTGGTTGTTAATATTGTAGTTCTATAATATTATTTGTGAATAATTAATTATTGATTTATATGATAAAGAAATATTTATTTTGTGGATATTAAAGAAGGAATTAGTGCTGATGTGTTTTTATCAGTATTTTGGTGTGGAAAATCATCTGTTTATGGATTTCGGATAATTTATGTTTGGAATTTGGAAAAACTTTCTTCTGCAAAGTTGTAGAGAATTAAATTTCCTGTGGAAGGACATAGAATTTGTATTTTTCTGACAAAGGGTCTATTTGTTATGAATTATTGAAGTTTCGGAAAATAAATATTTTTTAAATAAAATGGTGGACCCCACTTTTGTTGTTGAAAAATCTGAAATTTTTAGCCGCAAGGCGGCGGATTTTTTTTTTTAAAATATATTATTTTATTATTTTAGTCTCCTTTGGCATCCTAAGCTTTTCCTATAAATAGGGTGCATAGGTTAGAATTGAAAATCACACCAGAATCAGAAGTTTTCTCTCTCTATAATATCGAGCGTATTTTTGTGAGTATTTCAATACTTTGAGTATTACTATTCAGTACAAGCTTCCGTCGGTATTATATCCGATATTCCAGTCAGAGATACTGTTCTTTTGAGGTAAGGGATGTTATTTCTTTCGTAAATGATGTTATTCTTCTCAATATCATTATACAAAAATATTGTCATGAATTTTATGTTGAAATTCTTACTTTTTCCGTCGGGGTTACTATTCACGTATACGGCACTATTCACGTATACGGCACTATTCACGGGAAAATTTATTTTTCTTCTATTTGTCCAAATTGTCTGTTAAGGTTACTATCTTTGATTGTATCCAAGTTTTGGGCTTTATTCTTGAATTTTGCTCCACAAAGTATTATTATGGATTATTCTTGAATTTGGATAAACTAAATGACGAATCCCTAATCTTTGTCTTTTATCTCACTGGATTCGTTCTTTAAAATATTTTTTATCATCCTCAGTCCTAAAAGGTGATGTAACTGAATATCTTTGGCCTGTGGAGCAAAGATGAATGATTACCTGATGAATATCTTTGGCCATAGTGCAAAGATGACAGGTGTTGAGATGAACATGACCACTGATGATACAAATGAATATCTTTGGCCTGTAGTGCAAAGATGAATATTGACTCGAGATGTATATTGATTGATGTTACAGGGATAAAATATTGATGATGGACTTTTAAATCATAGATGATAGTAGACTTCATTCTCTGCTTAACTCTTCTAATGATTTGTTATTTTCGCTGCGAATATTGATCTAAGATTGGTTGTCCATTATATTTTATCTAATTTATTGAAGGCTAACGATGATTTATTTTTCATTATCTTAGTCATAATATTCTTTACTGAGCTAGTTGAGCTCACCCTTTTCATCTGTTGTCCTCTTCAGGAAATGAGAATGTTGCGGGAACTAGTCGGGGGACAGAGTGATGGTCCGAGTTAGAGCAGTAGTAGTCCTCACTATTTCTGATAAATAGTGTGATAATAATTATAATGAGGACTTAGTTTGAATCTTAATATTTTCTACATATTTGTATTGAGACTCACAGTTGTGTGGTCGTATTTTGCACGACCGTATGATATAAAGTTTGTATTTGAATTCTGTACCATGTATTTGGCGACTCAGAATGGGTTGGGTTGAATGGACCTATTCTGGGGGCGTCACAGTTGGTATCAGAGCTTAGGGATATGATCTTTGGCGGAGATCGGGGAATAGAACTAGGAGGGGAGAGACGAGTAAATCCTTCGCTAGTGTGTCCTACCTAAGCTTATGTGGTATTTAATTGGTCAGTCGGAGCATAGGGTTAATATGTGATATGTTGACTTGTTTAATTAACCCTTGTTTTATGGCAGTATTTGAGAATGGCAGCTGAGAATGTTAACAACGAAGTGAATGAGACCGTGGAGACACCTTTAATCGTTAACCAGGAGAACGTGCAACAAGAAGGCAATGTTCATCCTGAAAATAACGCTGGTCAGACGATAAACGATGAGATGTTTAGAAGTTTTTTGCAGTTCATGCAAAATCAGACAAGGGAGACTCGTGTGCAACATACAAGTGGAGATAATAACAACACGCGAGCTGTCACTGCCAAGCAGTTCAAAGAATTGGGACCACCAGAGTTTCTGGGAAAGCTAGATTCGATCAAGGCGGAGACGTGGATTAAACAAATTATCAAGATATTTGATGTCTTGGGATGTATAGAGGAACAGAAGGTTCCATTCGCCACGTTTATGTTCCGTGGAGAGGCAGATTACTGGTGGGAATCCGTGAAGCGTACCCAGCCTGCCGCACTCCAGATGTCTTGGGAAGCGTTCCAGAAACTGTTTAATGACAAGTACTTTCCTGAAAGTATTCGTCATATGAAGGAAGTAGAGTTTATCAGACTCGAGCAAAACAACATGACGGTATCCCAGTACGAGGCTAAGTTCGCGGAGCTGTCCAGGTTTGCACCTCATTTGGTGGAGAATGAGGAACGTATGACGCGGATGTTTCTAAGAGGTTTGAAACCCGAAATACGTCAATACCTCATTTCTCATAAATTTTCTTTATATTCAGATGTAGTAAACAGGGCCCAGTTATTAGAACGAGATAATGATTATGTTCAACCGAGGGACCACAACCAAGGTCGTACCGGTGGCAGCAGTCATCGGAGCAATGACAACCAGCGAGGAGGAAAGTATGACAGAAGCGGTAACCACTCCGGTGGTTATCGTGGCCATGATAGTAGAAGAAGCGAATCGGAAGGAGATTTCAAAAAGAGAAGGTATAACAATGAGAACGCGAAGATGTCAACATCAGCACCAGCATCAACTGTTTCGAGGGGAGGAGAACGACCACCGGTCGTATGCTATAAATGCGGGAAAGAGGGACATATCAGCCCAAACTGCCCACAACAATTCAAAGGATGCTATAACTGTGGAAAAGAAGGACATATAGCTCGAGATTGTCTTGTTGCGAAACCAAATTCAGCGGGGGTGGTGATTCCAAAGGCGGTTGCAGACAAGTCAAAGTCGGTGATTCCTGGAAGAGCGTTTATTGTGACAGCCCAAAACGCGAGGAATCCACACGAGGTGATTACGGGTAAGCTAATCATAAACTCTTGCGAAGTTTACACCTTGTTAGATACCGGTGCTACCCATTCCTTTATTTCACCTGCTTGTGCTCAACGTTTGAACTTGACTTCTGATAAATTAGACTTTGACTTATCTGTTGAAACTCCGTTAGGAGAAACCTTTGTTACATCTACAGTTTACAAATCTTGCTTGATTCAGATTGGTACCCTTACCTTACCTGTTGATCTTATATCTTTGAAAATACTTGCATTTGACATGATTTTAGGAATTGACTGGTTAACCACTTACCATGCCAAAATTGATTTTTTTCGTAAGGTTGTTAGTTTTCATATTCCTAATCAACCTGTTGTGCGAATTCAAATCACCAAACCACTAAAATCAGTCAATATCATTTCAAGTCATAAAGCTATTCGTTTATTGAAAAACGGATGTCAAGCTTTCTTAGCTCATGTCACTGATCTAAATCAGAATACGTCAGGTTTGAATGATATTTCCGTTGTTAATGAGTTTTCTGATGTATTTCCCGAAGAACTTCCCGGTCTACCCCCAGAACGTGAAGTTGAATTCTTTATTGACCTTGAGCCCGGTACAAAGCCCATTTCTAAAACCCCATATCGAATGGCTCCTATTGAACTTCAGGAGTTAAAGATTCAATTACAAGAATTGTTGGACATCGGTTTTATTCGTCCTAGTACGTCTCCTTGGGGTGCTCCTGTTTTATTCGTAAAGAAGAAAGACGGGAGTATGCGACTTTGCATTGACTATCGGGAGTTGAACCATGTCACCATCAAGAATAGGTATCCGTTACCTCGTATTGATGACCTGTTCGACCAGTTGCAAGGAGCGCAATTCTTTTCAAAGATCGATCTTCGTTCTGGATATCATCAGTTGAAGATTAAAACTGAGGATATTCCAAAGACTGCTTTCAGAACACGGTACGGGCATTATGAGTTCTTAGTCATGTCTTTTGGATTGACTAATGCTCCTGCTGCTTTCATGGATATGATGAACTGTGTATTTAAGGAGTATTTAGATCAATTCGTTGTTGTCTTTATTGATGACATTCTCATCTACTCTAAAAGCCGTGAAGATCATGAACACCATTTGAAGTTGGTACTTCAAAAGCTTCGTGAGAACAAGCTATATGCTAAGCTGAAGAAATGCTAGTTTTGGCTTGAGGAAGTAGCATTCCTTGGGCACGTGGTATCGAAACGTGGAGTATTTGTGGACCCGGCGAAGATTGAAGCAATACAAAGCTGGGAGCAACCTAAGTCGGTGACCGAAGTACGAAACTTTCTGGGCTTAGCTGGTTACTATCGGAGGTTCGTAGAGGGATTTTCTCGAATCGCTACTCCATTAACTCAGTTGACTCGGAAAGATACAAAATTCGTTTGGAGCGAGGAATGCGAGAAGAGCTTCCAAGAGCTCAAGAGGAGACTTATTTCGGCACCTGTTCTGACAATACCATCTGGTTCGGATGGATTTGTTATTTATAGCGATGCTTCGGGCAAAGGGTTAGGATGTGTTCTCATGCAACATGGGAAAGTCATAGCCTATGCCTCGCGACAACTCAAAGAATATGAGAGGAATTATCCTACTCATGATCTAGAGTTGGCAGCAGCCGTATTCGCGTTGAAGATCTGGAGACATTACTTGTACGGAGAGAAAGTGGAGATTTATACGGATCATAAGAGCCTTAAATATTTCTTCACTCAGAAGGAACTCAACATGCGGCAACGACGTTGGCTTGAGCTGTTGAAAGATTACGATCATACTATCCAATACCATCCTAAAAAAGCGAACGTGGTAGCTGACGCGTTGAGTAGAAGATCATATGTGGGAACGAGTGCGATGATGTCAAGTATACACGTAGAACCAGCTTTGATTGATAAAGTTAAAGCTGCTCAAGCTACGGATGCGGAACTGATGAAGATGAAGAAGAAGGTGCAAGAAGGTGCAATTCCAGAAGCAAGAATCGATGAAGAGGGAATACTTCGAGTCAACTCCAGACTTTGTGTTCCTAACGATTTTGACTTGAAGTATAGAATCATGATAGAGGCACACAACACACCGTTTGCAATCCATCCTGGGAGTACTAAAATGTATCGTGATCTTCGACATACATTTTGGTGGAGCAATATGAAGAGAGAGATCGCGGAGTTCATCTCAAGATGTTTAACTTGTCAACGTGTAAAGGCGGAGCATCAAGTGCCGAAGGGTCCATTACAACCACTGGAGATTCCGAAATGGAAGTGGGAACACATTACGATGGATTTTGTTACGGGTCTTCCCAAGGTTTCTCAAGGCTTAGATGCGATTTGGGTTATTGTTGATAGATTAACCAAGTCTGCTCATTTTTTGCCGATACGAGAGACTTATTCCCTTGAACGTCTTGCTCATATGTACGTGAATGAGATTGTGAGATTGCATGGCATGCCAGTATCCATAGTTTCGGATCGTGATCCCAGATTTACTTCACGATTTTGGATCAGTTTGCAGAAAGCTATGGGCACGGACTTACGCTTCAGTTCGGCTTATCATCCTCAAACAGACGGACAATCAGAGAGGACTATTCAAACTCTTGAAGATCTATTGAGACTTTGTGTTCTAGACTTCAAAGGGAGTTGGGATAAGTACTTACCATTGGTGGAATTCTCCTACAACAACAGTTATCAGGCAAGTATAGGCGTAGCTCCATTCGAAGCGTTGTATGGGAGAAAGTGTCGTTCTCCAGTATGTTGGGATGAGGTGGGTGAAGCAACATTGTTGGGACCAGAGTTAGTACGTATGACTACAGAAAAGATCCAAATAATCCGACAACGTATACAAACAGCACAAGATCGACAAAAGAGTTATGCGGATCTTCATCGAAAGGACGTGGAATTTAACGTTGGAAACCATGTGTTATTACGTATTGCTCCATGGAAGGGAGTTACGAGGTTTGGAAAGAGAGGAAAGCTCAACCCACGATTCATTGGTCTATTTGAGATTCTTGACCGAGTAGGAAATGTGGCCTATAGACTTGCTTTACCTCCAAGCATGTCTCGTGTTCATAATGTGTTTCACATATCCGTGTTACGTAAATATGTGAAGGATCCAAACCGCATTATTGAGTTAGAACCAGACGAGATAGCTGAAGATTTAACGTACGAGGAGGTACCTGTCAAGATCTTGGATAGGAAGGAGCATGTCCTACGCTCGAAAATTATACCTCAAGTTAAAGTTTTGTGGAGAAACCATGCAATTGAGGAAATGACCTGGGAGTTGGAATCGGAAATGAAAGCGAGGTATCCTCACCTTTTCGACATACCAGGTACGTACGTCAATTTGGAGGACGAAATTTCATAAGGAGGGGAGGTTGTAAGACCCCAACTTTTATGAATAAAGATTTAATTTTCTTTATATATTATTTCGAAATAGTAAGGTGTTGATTTGATAAATATGAAAGTTATGGGTGAAATGTGCAAACATTTTTAAAATGAGCAAGTGGTTATAAAATATTCTTGTTGTCGGGGAATATTCGTTTGGTCGTGGAATATTCTTGTTGTCGGGAAATATTCGTACGACGGCGCAGCTATTTGTGGGCCCCCACAACGGAATAACTGTCGGATATAGAAAGCGACAGAAATAACTTTTTTACAAGATAACGGCGTAGTTGTTACCGTTAGTACTGTTGAAATACCCGGTGGTTAAAATACAGTACGCGGTGTTGCGCAGTAGCACACGGTATTGCACAGTATTTCGAATTATTGAGTCTTACGTGAGAAGGAACCTACTCAATTATTGTTACAGTATTTACTGTTCAATATTTTATATTATTGACTCAATAATTGCTACGTTGATATTTTATATTATTGACTCAATAATTGCTGCATTGATATTTTATTGACTCAATAATTGCTACGTTGCTATTTTTTTATGATTGATTCAATAATGGCTACAGTTGATATTTTGTAGTATTGATTCAATAATTGTCGTTGCACAGTATTTCACGTTATCAACTCAATAATTCATATTATTTGAATAATATTATTAGATAGCATTATTGACAATGTCTAAGGAAGTTCTGTCTAGGAGGGGTTATTTAATTGCGCGCCAGTAGGGAGAAGTCCTTATCGGAAGGCCCCCTCTTTCCTGGGAACGACCTGGTTGTTAATATTGTAGTTCTATAATATTATTTGTGAATAATTAATTATTGATTTATATGATAAGGAAATATTTATTTTGTGGATATTAAAGAAGGAATTAGTGCTGATGTGTTTTTATCAGTATTTTGGTGTGGAAAATCATCTGTTTATGGATTTCGGATAATTTATGTTTGGAATTTGGAAAAACTTTCTTCTGCAAAGTTGTAGAGAATTAAATTTCCTATGGAAGGACATAGAATTTGTATTTTTCTGACAAAGGGTCTATTTGTTATGAATTATTGAAGTTTCGGAAAATAAATATTTTTTAAATAAAATGGTGGGCCCCACTTTTGTTGTTGAAAAATCTGAATTTTTTTTTAAAAAAATATATTATTTTATTATTTTAGTCTCCTTTGGCATCCTAAGCTTTTCCTATAAATAGGGTGCATAGGTTAGAATTGAAAATCACACCAGAATCAGAAGTTTTCTCTCTCTATAATATCGAGCGTATTTTTGTGAGTATTTCAATACTTTGAGTATTACTATTCAGTACAAGCTTCCGTCGGTATTATATCCGATATTCCAGTCAGAGATACTGTTCTTTTGAGGTAAGGGATGTTATTTCTTTCATAAATGATGTTATTCTTCTCAATATCATTATACAAAAATATTGTCATGGATTTTATGTTGAAATTCTTACTTTTTCCGTCGGGGTTACTATTCACGTATACGGCACTATTCACGGGAAAATTTATTTTTCTTCTATTTGTCCAAATTGTCTGTTAAGGTTACTATCTTTGATTGTATCCAAGTTTTGGGCTTTATTCTTGAATTTTGCTCCACAAAGTATTATTATGGATTATTCTTGAATTTGGATAAACTAAATGACGAATCCCTAATCTTTGTCTTTTATCTCACTGGATTCGTTCTTTAAAATATTTTTCATCATCCTCAGTCCTAAAAGGTGATGTAACTGAATATCTTTGGCCTGTAGAGCAAAGATGAATGATTACCTGATGAATATCTTTGGCCGTAGTGCAAAGATGACAGGTGTTGAGATGAACATGACCACTGATGATACAAATGAATATCTTTGGCCTGTAGTGCAAAGATGAATATTGACTCGAGATGTATATTGATTGATGTTACAGGGATAAAATATTGATGATGGACTTTTAAATCATAGAAGATAGTAGACTTCATTCTCTGCTTAACTCTTCTAATGATTTGTTATTTCCGCTGCGAATATTGATCTAAGATTGGTTGTCCATTATATTTTATCTAATTTATTGAAGGCTAACGATGATTTATTTTCCATTATCTTAGTCATAATATTCTTTACTGAGCTAGTTGAGCTCACCCTTTTCATCTGTTGTCCTCTTCAGGAAATGAGAATGCTGCGGGAACTAGTCGGGGGACAGAGTGATGGTCCGAGTTAGAGCAGTAGTAGTCCTCACTATTTCTGATAAATAGTGTGATAATAATTGTAATGAGGACTTAGTTTGAATCTTAATATTTTCTACATATTTGTATTGAGACTCACAGTTGTGTGGTCGTATTTTGCACGACCGTATGATATAAAGTTTGTATTTGAATTCTGTACCATGTATTTGGCGACTCAGAATGGGTTGGGTTGAATGGACCTATTCTGGGGGCGTCACATTATATATGCAATGTGATAGTTTGTAAGCATGTTTCATGAAAAGATTGAATGTTGGCTTGAAGCTCTGCTTAACAGAAAAGCTTCCTGGCTAGAACCGGAGTGGCGTGGTCGGGCCACTCCCTAGTACAAATAGGGAGCGGCCGCGCCCTTCTGCAGAACCAGATAATGATTTTTTATGCAAACTGACTTATGGAGCATGCTAGTATAATGTCATTAAGCCTATATAAGTCCCTGACATGCTAGTTTAAGGGGCCTTGCATGTAACCACTTACCATAGCTTGGTTTCCAAAGGGAACTTGAGTTTTCAAAGTGCAAACTCAATGAGCCACGTATACTTTAAATTATGAACTTGAAAACATACTATTATGGTCTGATTACATATGTACATGAGCAGGAAACATGGTATGCTACTTTGCAAGCCTAAATGATTTTGATAACCTTCTAATGGAAAGTTCGAGTTCAAAGGCAAACTTGACAAATCAAGAACACTTTGAGTTCTGAACTTGAAAGCATGATAATGTGAACTAGCTATGTGTATATGGAAACCTGATATATACTAAGTGAAGTAGCTTTGCATGTTTGAATGGTTTAACGTGACATTTCAAAAAGAAGCCTTAAGAGTTTGAAAACTAGTTTTGTTAATAACTACGTTACAAGTATTCTGAAATTTGACTATCATTTTAGGGTATGTTGTGCCTATAGACATGATTGAAATGTATGCCTAACTAGCCACGTTCATTGTAAACTAGTTGAGCATGATATAGAATGAGTTTTTAAGAAGTAAAACCATGTAACTTAAAATACATGACTAAACTAACGTGAGCATGTATAGTTGAGACTTAGTGACCTCATAGCATATGTATAACGATTAAACGTGAGAGACTTTGATACTTGAACACTTAAAGCCTTGATTAAATGAGAATGGATAACGAACTATGTTAAAGACAAGATATGGGGTTGAACTTAGTAATCAACATCCTGACATGTGTGTTTTGCATGATTCTTCATATAAGTGAAAATCAGGATGAGCTGGGATTCTACAGGGGCAGCCATTTCTTGGTTTGAACCAAGAGCAGCGCGGCCACGCCACTCCTTAGTTCAAACCAAGCGCGGCAGTGCCAATCTGTAGAATGAACAGAGCCTCTTTGGTGTAATCTGAAACTTGATGCATACTTGTATTGTTATCCTAATCTGTAATACACGTCCAATACAGTATTCAAAGTGTCAATGAGCATGCTAACGATAGAATCATAGATTTGATAAAGTGTTTATAAACTTCAAATGTTAAGTCAAACGATAGTTACGAACTATGTTATTTGAATTCATAGTGTCCTACAAACTGATTCTGTGTTAAGTGTATGTAAGGTACGTAATGACATACGTGTAGGATCATACGACTAAGATAGGATCGTATGTATGTGCTTAACGTTCATATCAAGTATATATATTCGACTTATGTAACTAATGAGATACATATATACGTAACTATATTACGATAGAAATTTGAAGTATTGATAAGCTAAAGGTTGATAAACTACGCTTAATGCAAGTTCCCTAACTTATACAACCTTGTATATTGTGCAAGTTTCCTAAACTTCATTCAATGTTGAATATTGTGCAAGTATCCGAACTATACTCTTTTATTGAGTAAGTTCCTTAACTCTTTCACTTTACATAGTGTATAAATCCGAATTATTGCCATGCCAACTAATATTCGTTATTATTCAAACATCAACTTTATATTTGGATGTTGTTGCAAGCAGTTGAACTTATCGTTCCTAAATGCGTTACAAAAGTGTCTAAGCCATTTGATTCGGCGAGACTAATATCTTATGTTAGAAAGCTATCCAAACCAATTGATTGGTGCGGAATCTTTTATTGACTGAGATGAACAACCTTCTTTGAAGGGGAAACTATATATTTTTGGGAGACCGACGTGCGCACTTGAGTATGATTAAATGTTATGTATAATGTAGGATACTTTAGGTTGATCACCTGTTGTACTTGTTTTAATTGGATTATCAGCATATTACTGTTAATTCTAGTAGAAGTTCATAGTCCTTAGTGACTGCTCAGTATTCATTTCTCTTGAACTGTGAAAAGGTTAAGCCTTGAATCTTATTGATATCTTTCTATCCTTAGCGACTATTGTTGAGAACTATCGATACTTCTTGCTATTCTTGAATTATCACTTATTGTTGTACCCTTGGGAAATTGAAAACTATATTGACCTTATTGCTATATTACTTGTTAAGCAAACTTGTTGCTCATTCTTGTTTTCCCTAAAAATATTTCCGTTAAGGTAGAACAAGGCGGACCCTCGGGCACTGAGAAGGGCAAGGGAAAGGCTACGGAGTAGCTTGTACTTGATTAGAACTATTATGATTGTAATAAGATTATATCTTATTATGTATTAGATAAGTTTAAGTTATGTTTAAACTATGTATAAGATGTTTAAGTAACGAAACCTTGGGACATGAATGGTTATATTAAATAAATGTAATCTATTCTGTGTTTTTTAAAATATAATTTCACTCTATATAATGAACTTAGGAGAACTTAGAAGGAGATAGAACTCATGTAGAGTTTTTCATGGAGAGACTTAGTGTGTTATGAAATATAATTTCATTCTATTCAATGAACTTATGTTTTATTTAACATTCTAATAGAGTTGTTGTTTGTTTGTCTTATGTTTATGATTGTAGGATGACAGACATGGGAGGACCTAGTAGAGTGGCCGAAGAGGAGCCCCGAGATATACATGTCGTATATGAGGCACCCCTAGAGGCTGAGCCTGTGCAGGCAGTTGCACCGTCCGAGTTTGACGACGAGGACAAGATTGACGTAGAGTCTGATCCAGAGGAGGAGCCCATGGAGGACTCTGACGAGACTACTATAGAGGAGCGGATGTTGGGAGAGTACGAGGAGCGGATCCTAGAGTTGGACTGCAGAGTTCAGGAGCTAGAGGCTGTGACTCAGGAGAGGGAGTCCGAGTTCCAGAAGCTGAGGGATGAGGACCACCAGAGGAAGCTAGTGATGCAGGAGTTAGAGGTGGAGATTGCTTACCGCAGGGAGGCAGGGATCTAGATGGGGACTCTATTTCACAAATCGGTGTCTAGGAATGTCGATTTGGCAGGAAAGCTGGAAGAGGTGGAGCAGAGAGAGTTGAGCTAGAAGACAGAAAAGGAGGCTCTCCGTACTCAGCTAAAGTTGGAGGTGATGGATAGGATCCACTTCGAGGAGAAATGGGAAGCAGCTAATGAGAGGGCAGACGACTTAGAGGATGAAGTCAGGTGTAAGAAGAGGAAGGTGAACAAGATGGATTACGTGTTTCGCTCGGCTATAGAGAGAGTGATTGATGGTGTATATCACTATCCGGCAGAGTAGGGACAGACCCAACATACCATGAGCAGGGAGTTGATGGCGTACATAGCGTAGATAGAGTACAAGAACGCTGTGGAGAGCGGAATGTTGGGATGAGACCCAGTAGTCTAGTAGTAGCATTAGCAGATTCTTTTATGTGATGTATATATTGATGTAATCCCAATCTTTTGTGTAAGATATTTGATAGTTATGTAAACTCCGAGTAGGCTTATGTTAGAGGGGTAGTATGTTAGTGTTTTCCCCATCTTTTATGATATTAGGGGATATGTGTTGACATTTATAGAAGTATGCCAGGGATGATCATTTTGATGTAATGATTTGGCATATGAATATAAATGACCTTATTTCAAAAACGTGTTACAGAATTTTATTCCTTTTTCATTGAGAAATGCTTAAGTAATATAATTAAATAATAAAAATGAAAATTTTGTGATGCAGAAAATGCCGCCCAGAAGTAGATTAACTGCACCTGAGGAATCAGTGAACAACGAGAGAGAGCAAGTAGATTCCATTCAGAAACTAATTGATTTGTTAGGGGAGGCTCTTAGGGGAAGGAACAATGAACCCGTTCGCCCCAATCCCTAAGTAGTTCCAGTCACAAACTTTAAGGACTTTAGGAGCATATGACCTCCAGAGTTTGAGGGTACTACTGATCCGATCATGGCGCAAACATGGATCAAGGAGATTGAGAAGGCTTTCACCATCGCTCGTGTGGGTGAAGATCAGAAGACGGTGTTTGGTACTTATATGATGAGAGGCGAAGCAAGCTACTGGTGGGAGGCAAATCAGCAAAAAGCAGGAGAAGGGATAATATTATGGGAGAGGTTCAAGACTCTGTTCTTCGAGAACTATTTCCTGAAGAGCATGAAGAACATAATGGAAGTGAAGTTTTTAGAGCTTAAGCAGGGGGATATGTCGGTGGCGCAATACGCGGCTAAGTTCAACGAACTAGCGCGGTTGGCAGAACACCAAGTAGGGGATGAAGAGAGGAAAGCTAGACGTTTTGAGCAAGGACTGAAGCCTTGGTTGTTTAATAAGGTGTCAGTTCTTCAGATTGTTTCATTTGCGACATTGCTGGAAAAGGCGATCACTGTGGAAGGTGGCAGTGAAGCCTTAAGTTTGTATAACAAAGAAAAGAAGGGAAAGAATACAGGAGGAGAAAGTCGTGGAGGAGGAAGTAGTAGCGGGGGAAGTAACTTAGGAAAGAGAAAGTGGGAGAATAACAACAACAACAAGAAAACAATCAGTCAGGAAATTTTTGTTGAGGTTTTAAGAAGAGGGCAGAAGGATACCCGAAGTGTGGGAAGAATCATCAGGGCGAGTGCTGGAAGGGGCGCAGTACTTGCTACAATTGTGGCCAGGAGGGACACATTTCACCCAACTGCCCAAAGCCAAAGAAGATCTAAGGGTGTTTCGCTTGTGGCTCAACTGAGCACCGGATCAAGGACAGCCCGAAGAAAGGGAGCGCGGAGGAAGTGGCCAGCAAGAAGGAGGCAACAAATTGATGATTGGCGGACCGACATAATCCAATCGCCCAACTGCCAGAACCTTTAACATGACCGTCCAGGATGCAGTAGCTGCGAAGGACGTGGTGTCAGGTATTATCCCAATCAATGATATAAATGTATATGTATTATTTGATTCGGGTGCCACCTGTTCTTTCGTATCTGAAGAATTTTCTAGTCGACTTAATTCCTGAGAACGATTAGGAAATCCCTTGAACATAGAAGTTACGAATAAGAAAGTAATCCCCGTAGAATTCGTTTACCAAAATTATCGCGCAAACATTAGAGATCATGAACTGAGCGTAGATTTAATTCCGATCAGATTGGGAGAATTTGACGTAATATTGGGAATGGATTGGTTGTATAACCTTGTTGCGAATTGATTGTCAGAATAAAAGTGTAAACCTTCAGACTCCGAATAAGTCTAAGGTAGTGTTATATGGTTGCTCATCGCTTAAGCAATCGTGTTATCTTATGATGATGCAGGCCAAGAAATTATTAAGGAAAGGATGTGTAGGTTACTTAGCTTACATTGTAGATACTCAGAAAAAGGAGTAGAAATTAAGGGTATATCCGTAGTGAGAGAATTCCAAGATGTATTTTTGAACGATCTGCCTGGTCTTCCGCCAGACAGAGGAATCGAATTCGTAATAGACTTAGCACCGGCGGCACCGATTTCGAAGGCTCCATATTGTATGGCGCTAGTAAAAATGAAAGAATTGATGATACAATTGCAAGAGTTACTAGATAAAGGTTATATACAACCGAGTGTGTCTCCTTGGGGAGCACCAGTGTTGTTTGTTAAGAAAAAAGAAGATTTATGAGGCTCTGTATCGATTATCAAGAATTAAATAGAGTAACGATCAAGAATAGATATCCATTACCAAGGATAGACGACCTATTTAACCAATTGAAGGGAGCGAAGTGTTTCTCAAAGATTAATCTGCGAACAGGTTATCACCAGTTGAAAGTACGGAAAGAGAACATACCAAAGACAGTATTTCGAACCCGTTACGGGCACTATGAGTTTTTGGTAATGTCATTCGGATTGACTAATGCTCCAAAATCATTCATGGACTTGATGAATCGAGTCTTCAAGCCATACTTGGATAAGTTTGTGGTAGTTTTCATCGATGACATCTTGATCTACTCGAAGATGAAAGAAGAGCACGCCGAACATCTGAGGATTGTTTTGGAAGCATTAAGGAAAGAGAAAATGTATGTGAAGTTTTCTAAGTGTGAATTTTGGATGGAAAAAGTTCAATTCTTAGGACACGTGGTGGATAAGAATGGAATATCAGTAGACCCTGCGAAGGTAGAGGCAGTGAGTAATTAGGAGCAGTCAAAAACACCAACGGAGGTGAGAAGTTTCTTAGGGTTAGCTGTGTACTATCAAAGATTTACCCAAGATTTTTCTAAGATAGCGACCCCGTTGACCAATCTGACGAGGAAGACGGTGAAATTCGTATGGATGGAGAAATGCGAAGAAAGTTTTCAAGAGTTGAAGAAGAGATTAAGCGAAGCGCCTGTATTATCACTACCAGACGATGCGGGAGATTTCGTGGTGTATAGTGATGCATCAAACAAGGGACTTGGTTGTGTGCTCATGCAACATGGCAAGGTCATTGCGTATGCATCATGACAATTGAAGGATTACGAAAAACGATACCCTACTCATGACTTAGAGTTAGCGGCAGTAGTTTTTGTGTTAAAGATTTGGAGACATTATTTGTACGGAGAAAAATGTGAGATATACACAGACCACAAGAGTCTGAAATATATCTTCACACAGAAGGAGGTGAACATGCGACAGAGGAGGTGGTTAGAATTGATCAAGGATTATGACTGTAATATTCTTTATCACCCGGGAAAGGCAAACGTAGTAGCCGACGCTCTGAGCAAAAAAGGAAGGGAGAAATTGTTTCAATTGACAACTTAGGAGGAGTTAATAAGGGAAATGGAGAAGTTGGGAATAGAGGAGAAAGGACCGGGGAAGTCTGAAGAACATGTATTTGCAATGGAAGCTCATCCAGTGTTATTGGATAGAGTAAATGAATCACAAGAGAAGGATGAAGAGTGGGGGAAAATGAGAAAGAGGATCGCCGAAAATGAAGAGGAAAGATTCAGAATAGATAAAGACGGTATCTTGATATTTGAAGGGAGAGTGTGGGTACCTCCTGGATGAACGGAATACAACGTATTCCGTTCATCCAGGAGGCACAAAGATGTACCGAGATCTAAGATAATATTTTTGGTGGCCTAATTTAAAACGGGAAGTCGCTGAGTGCGTCAGTAGGTGTCTTACTTGCCAACGGGTCAAAGCAGAGCACCAGAGGCCGAGTGGTTTACTTCAACCATTGGAAATACCAGAGTGGAAATGGGAGCACATTACGATGGATTTCGTGGCTAGACTTCGTGGCGGGACTTCCAGTCACGCAGAAAGGTTTTGATGCCATTTAGGTTATCGTGGATCGACTAACAAAGACCACACATTTTCTTCCGATCAAGATCCGATATAGTTTGAATCAATTAGCGAGTTTGTACGTAAAGGAAATCGTTTCACGACATGGAGTGCCGGTGTCAATTGTCTCTGATCGAGATCCGCGCTTCACGTCAAACTTCTGGAAAAGCTTGCAAGAGACGATGGGAACACAGTTGAGGTTGAGTACTGCTTATCATCCTCAGACAGACGGACAGAGTGAGCGAACAATACAAATGCTGGAGGACATGCTTAGGATTTACGTGATGGACTTCAAGGGAAATTTGGACGATCACCTACCCCTAGTAGAATTTGCATATAACAATAGTTACCATGCAAGTATCGGCATGCCACCGTACGAAGCTCTTTACGGGAGAAAGTGCAGAACACCATTATGTTGGGACAAAGTTGGAGAACGACGAATTTTAGGACCAGAATTAGTACAACAAACGGCAGATGTGGTAACAGTGATAAGAGCCAGACTGGTAGCAGCTCAAGATCGCCAAAAAAAGTACGCAGATCTACATCGATAGGACTGAGACTTTAAAGTCGGTAGTTTCGTATTCTTGAAGGTATCTCCCTGGAAAGGAAAAATACGATTCGGCAAGAAGGGAAAATTAAGTCTAAGATTTATAGGACCATTCGAGATATTGAAGCGAGTGGGCGAAGTGGCATACAAAATTGCATTACCACCCGAGTTGGAGCACATCCACAACGTGTTTCACATCTCCGTGTTGCATCCGTACAAGCCTAACTACAAACATGTGATTTCCTACGAGCCCATTCAAGTGGAAAAGAACCTGGCGTATGAAGAAATTCCTATCCAAATATTAGATAGGAAAGAGCAAACATTAAGAAATAAAGTTATATCTTCTATAAAAAGTACTTTGGCGAAACCATTATGTCGAGGAGGCCACGTAGGAATTAGAAGATAGGATGATAAGGGACTATCCCATCTATTTGTGTAACCTTGTACCAATTCCGAGGACGAAATTTTTATAAAGGGGAGGATGTAAGAACCGTGAATTTTATGAATAAATATAATATTGATATTAATAAGAATGTGAATATTTATTTGAATATAAATATTTATATAGCATGAACTGAGTAGCTCAATTAATTTAAATTGAATTAATGATAATTGAGAAAAATGTGGAGTTTATGATAAGCTCGTAGAATGCCTTGTGTGGCACGGTGATGAGAATCACGATGGATTAATTAATTAAAGAAGGAATTAATAATGAATGATTAATTAATAATATATTGTTAATTAATAGTTATTATGAGTAATAACATATTTATGAATAAATAAATAATTAATATTATAAGGTTAAGGTTTGTTCAATTAATTGCTAAGTGTATTGACATGTTGAAAGTACAATAATAATCTAGAAAGGGGGGTTTGAATAGATTATCACTGTTTAAAAATTATTTTTGGCCTTTTTGAATTTTAGTGGGTTAATTTTAAGAAATTAATAAGCAGTTTAAAATTCAATTACACAATATACAAATATTTATCTGGTTCACAACATACAGCTCAGGTATGTTGCTACATTCAGTCTCAAGTTCCTCTTCAAGGCTTGAAATCCTATTACTCCCTATAATAAATACTCATTCAATAGGCGGAGAAGCCTTTACAAAGTTTTAAAGATAAACTTACAACTATTCACAACTAACTATCTTGGACAGCGAACTCCCAGCTTCTTCCTCAAGCTTAGTTGAATCTTATTTTGAGCTTAGAACTATTCTATAGCTTGGTCTTGAAACAACAATCTCTTCCTCATCTCACAAGTACACTAGAGACTCAACTCTCAGCTGACCTCTCTAAGACTTTGGTCTTGGTCAAAGAATTCTTGTCTTTCTCACAGTTATAAAATAAACTAACTCAACCTTTTTCTTTTCAGAAAAAGTTTGTTTGAATATTTGCTTCTAATAGTAAGCAGATAAATTCGTAGAACAAATACTTCTCAGATAAGCAAATATAGAATTAAAGTATTTGATAAAAGTTGACTTTTATGTGATGTACTTCTTGCGAAAGCAGATAGAAGAATTTAAGCACTTTTAATAAATATTTTCTTTTTTCTTTAATAAAGAATGTGTTTCTATGGTTTAAGAAAAAGATTTTTCTTTTAGAGTGTGTTTCTATGGTTTTTAAAATAGATGTAACTTTGAATTTAAACAACCATATAAACTTAAATAAAATGCAACAAATAATTTATGATCAATTATATGAGCAGTATATTTAATGACAGTTTATCAAGTAATATGATCAATTTAGATAATACTTGAATAAACTTGTTTCACCCACTTATATATATTATATTATATTTGATCTACGTTATGGATAATTTGGCCACTTAGGATTTCAAAGACCGTCCAGATAATATTCTTTGTTAAGAAATATCTCCGAATATCGGTATCTAAGTACTGATTAAAATTTTTAATTCACAACTTGATAATCGTATATAAATATTATACAGTATTTATATAGATTATTTGTATCAGTAAAAGGCCACTTAGTATTTTAAAGACCGTTCGAATAATTTCAAAGAAATAGCTTCCGAATTATATCGGTATCTAAGCACTGACTTTTTACTTGATATGATAGATGAAATATAAATATATATAAATGTGTATCGTTGTTTATATCTGATTATCTATCTATATATATATATATATATATATATATATATATAAGCAAGTATGAGATAATATGAACAATAATAATTGAACAACTTATCTCAGATACTTTGACCAATTTTTCTCTTCCAATATAGAATTAGAACTTTGATTAGAAGAAGAGAGTAAAAGCTTAATCGGACAAAATGTAGGCAAGGAGAGTAAGCTTTTTCAGATATGTAAAATTGGTAAGTTAAAATGAATGAAAAAGCTTCCTATTTATAGGATTTTTGAGGTTAGGGTAAAATCGTAATTTTGAAAATTTATTTTTAAAATAGAAGGTCCGGATTTCATGATGGAAAATAAAAGGCTCGGATCACTTTGAAATAGCCGGATGGAGGAATGCTTTGGCCCAACAAAAATGTTTTCAACTTATGACTCATTACATGTGCCCAGGTATGCCAGCACTTTAACAAAGGCATAAGCCTTTTTCATTTGCCTTGGGCATGTAACTTAGCACTCTCTTTGCAGCATGCAAACATACACAATTCTCGGCACACACACATGCACTGCACATACACAGGCACAAACTTGCACACAAATATATATGTATATATATATATATATATATATACTTCACATATATATATATATAATAGGATATATATATATATATATATATATATATATATATAATATTTAAAATTTTCTTTTTGCCCATAAAAGTTTCAAAACATTTTGAATAGGATCCCCTTACCTTAGGAAATGTTACTATATGAACTCATTTTATTAACACTTGATATTAGATTTATCAAGGTCATAAAATAAATTCAAATGAAGTTTAGAAAATAAATATTTTTGGTCAAAATATTCGAGGTATTTAAAGATTAAATTTAATACTTTTAATCTTATGGAGAGGATTCTACCTAATTTATCTAATTTGTTATCATCAAAATAAAATACCCAAAATTAGAGACCTTTCAATCTCCCCCTTTTTGATGATGACAATAAGTAAAAAAAATTTGGTTTTCAGAACTCCCCCTTAATTCATGATGCTCTCCCTTGGATCATGAATCGATTTTCAAAAGAAATTTTTAAATTTTTGAAAAAAACCATTAGACGAACCAACCATCCTAAAACCATCCAGGCAGTTATATAGCAATTTTATCTGGCATGCAAACCATTCAACTCATCCAGATAGTTATGACAGTTATATCACAGTTATATCTAGTATGCAGATTATATCTGGCATACAAACCATTCATCTTATCCAGACAGTTAGTTATATAACAGTTATATCCTGTATGCTCATCCCTGTCAATCTTATATGCAGTTTATAACCATCTAGGCAGTTATCACATGTATAACCAACAGATTTATTTCTGCTCACTCATATGCTACTTAGTATATACTAAGTAATATAATTTGATATTTTTCTTCTCATTTGATATTTTTCTTCTCCACCTTTGTCATTAACAAAAATGGAGGGGTTAAGAAAAGATACTAAGGTACATGCAAAAACTGTTAGTTTTACCTGCAAGTCAGAATAATAAGCAAATATGATAGATATTCCTAAGTTATTAGTATGTTAGTATGGTTATACAGTAATCCTGAATAGTTAGTCAAGTATTTAAGGATACATTCATCTTGAATAGTTAGAGTTCATTAAAGTTAAGTGGAGAGAAGTTTAAACCAAGGTTTGTAAGAGGGGGATCAGTTGGAGTTTGATCAGTATGATCAAGCTGTGCAGAACTTATAGTGGCAGTGAAATTATAGGGAGGAATTGATACCTTCTGGTGCTCCATTAACACACTCATCATGTCTTGAATGTGATGCACAAACAATTGCAAAGCCTCTAATTGACTAATAATGGCATATTGATTCTTCAAAGACAGCTGATTCATACTGTTCAGAGAGTCAATTTGTGATAGTAGGTTTAAGTGTGACTCAATGTGATCAGTGTCATTTGGTTGAAAAATGATCAAAGGCTTAGGGGGAAGGTTTAAGTGTGACACAATATTTGACGTAGCGGAAGAAACAGAAAACTATTATCAATTGTTGAACCGCGCACGATTGCCAAACGATAACCTTCTACAACCTGTTGATTCTACGAATACCAGAAAATAGGCAGCAAAATTCTAATTCAGAGAATTTTGGAAAATACATAATTTTTATTATTCATCAAAAACTGCGGCTCCCAATCATAACAAGTGTTTAAATAGCAAAACCCTAAAAGCAGAATCTAAAACGGAAAAGGAAAACTAATAAAGACAATTACAAAAATAACCCTAAAACAGAAAAATGTCTTTTTGAAGGACTAAACGATGGCATTTGACCAAAAAACCCTGCACATCACAAGCAAAAGGCTTGTGAGTTTTGACCGTTGACCCGTTTCTAATGAAATTAGGCTCCGAAAAGGCCCAAATCCGACACTCCAAACTTGGCTGAAATTACCGAATTGCCATTGAACCAGATCTTTGCCATTAAATCAAATCTTTTCATAAATTGGCACGCTTGCTCTTCAACCGCATCATTCTCCCCAGGGTGGACAGAATTCGCCCTCGAATTGTCATTATCGGAGGAATCGCCTGTGTAAGGAATCAAATGCATAACATTAAAAACATTCGCTGTACGAATATAACTCGACAGTTTCAAGCGGTATGCATTAGGATTGATATTCTCAATGATTTCCACTGGCCCAATCTTCTTGGCAGACAACTTATTATAGTCACCTACAGAAAATCTATCCTTAGTAAGAACAGCCCACACATAATCCCCCACTTCGAACTAACATGACGCCGTTTCTTATCAGCAGCTTGTTTATACTTGCTCGCGGCCTGCAGCAGATTGTCATAGACAGCCCTGTGAACCTCCTGCAATCCTGTCACAAAGGTTTCTGTCATCCCATGAACTCGTGTCTTTGCTGGTAATGGCAGCAAATCAAGTGGTCCTCTAGGAGTAACATAATACACTACTGCAAAAGGGCTAAATCCAGTACTCCTGTTAACTGCATGATTATGAGCAAACTCTGCCTGACATAACTTCAGATCCCAACCCTTCACATGTTCTCCAACCAAACACCGCAACAAATTGCCTAGCGATCGATTCACCACTTCCGTCTGCCCATCTGTCTGTGGATGGTAGGCACTACTAAAATTCAACTGTGTGTTCACCATCTTCCACAAGCTACGCCAAAAATGGCTAAGAAACCTGGTATCACGGTCAGACACAATAGATACTGGCAAACCATGCAACCTATAAATCTCTCTAAAGTATAATTGAGCAACACGAACAGCATCTGCGGTCTTCTTACATGGAATAAAGTGTACCATCTTGGAAAAACGATCAACTACCACATAAATAGAATCATTACCTCGCTGTGTACGCGGTAATCCCAGCACAAAATCCATACTAATGTCCACCCATGGCTATGATGGAACTGGTAGAGGCATATACAAGCCTGCATTGGTTGCTGTTCCCTTAGATACTTGACAAACCCGACACTGTTACACCAGTTTTTCAACCTCCTTTCGAATAGTAGGCCAAAAGTAAGCAGACTGCACCAACTGCAAGGTCCTGTCTCTTCTTACATGCCCCTCGCCATACAGCTCTTGAAGGATCTTCAACCGTAAACTACAATCTGGAACACATAGTTGGTTGTCCTTAAACAAAAATTCATCCTGCAAATGGAAATCTGTCCTCTCCCCTGCCCGAACCTTTGCCAAAATACTAGAAAAATATGGATCAGTTTCAAGTATTTCAGCAAATGAATCAAAACCAGGTACCTCCACAGATAGTCGAGTTAGTAGTCCCTTTTGCCTGCTCAAAGCATCAGCCACTCGATTGGTAACTCCCGACTTGTGTTTCACCACGAAAGTGAACCTTTGTAGGTAAGCAACCCAGCTCGCATGTCTAGCAGAAACTTTATCTTGACTATGCAAATGTTTTAAAGCCTCATGATCTGTATATAAGATAAGCTCCCGCTGAAACAAATAATGGCTCCAATGTTTAATAGCCTGAACCACATCATAAAACTCAACATCATAAGTGCTATAATGTAGCTTGGCACCCGAAAGTTTCTCACTAAAATATGCCACTGGCCTGCTATTTTGACTCAAAACGGCCCCAATTCCCACTTTCGAAGCATTAGAATGCAACACAAAAGGTTGATGGAAATCTGGTAATACTAGAATGGGAGCTGTGGTAAGGCGGAAAAACGCCTTTTCTGCTTCATCTGTCCAAGCAAACTTCACATCCTGCTTCATGCACTCAGTAATAGGAGCCATAATGCTACTAAAATGAGGGATAAAGCGCCGATAAAAGGAGGCCAACCCATGAAAGCTCCGAACTTTAGTAATGGTATTAGGCCTTGGCCAATGCTTCACTGCCTCTAATTTGGAATCATCTACCTGCAGCCCCGCATCAGACACAATATAACCACGAAACAGCACCCTAGGTGTTAGAAACACACACTTCTTAACTGCAGCATAAAATTTCTCCCTACGCAGCACATGAAGAACTTCTCGCAGCTGACTAAGATGCTCGCTCGGGTTAGCACTGTAGATTAGAATGTCATCAAAATACACAACAACACACTTCCTAATGAAAGGCCTCAAAACTTGATTCATAACACGCATAAAGGTGCTAGGTGCATTGGACAACCCAAACAGCATGACCATCCACTTATACAATCCCTCCCTCGTCTTAAAAGCTGTCTTCCATTCATCGCCAGCCAGAATACGGAGTTGATGGTATCCACTCTTCAAATCCAATTTCGTAAACACAGTAGCACCACTAAGCTAATCCAGTAGGTCATCCAATCTAGGAATAGGAAAACGGTACCTGACCGTTATTTTGTTGATGGCTCTACTGTCGATACACATCCGCCAAGTACCATCTTTCTTTGATACCAGAAGGGTTGGTACAGCACAAGGACTCAAACTCTCTCGAGTGTACCCCTTGGCCAGTAACTCTTCCACCTGTCTCCTTAATTCTTCATGCTCTCCGGGACTCATCCTGTAATGAGGTCGATTGGATAAGGCTGCCCCGGGCTCCAGATCAATCTGATGTTGGATATCATGCATTGGGGGTAATCTTTCAGGCAGTTCTTTTGGAAATAAATCACTGAACTCTTCCAGAAGTTGTTTGACTACATCAGGAACCTCGACCTCCTTGTCTACCACCCTCCCGATTAAGGCGTATACTATTTCTGTCTCCTGCACCACCTCCTCAAACTGTGCTAAAGTTAACAAACTAGCACTGCCTTTGTTTTCTTCCCGCTTGGGCACTAACACAATCTTTACCCCCTCAAACATAAAGCTGTAAGTATTCATCTTACCGTTATGAACCACCTCTCTATCAAATTGCCAAGGTCGTCCCAACAGCAGATGGCATGCATCCATAGCTACTACATCACACCAAACCTCGTCTTTGTATTTTGTCCCCACGAAAAAGGATACCAGTGCACGTCTTGAGACAATCACCTCGCCCCCTTGTTTCAACCAGGCTAACTTGTACGGCTTTGGATGTTTTTTCGTTGTTAGTTCCAGCTTTCGGACTGCCTCTGCTAAAATTATATGCTCACAACTGCCTGCATCAATCACAAACCTACACACCTTCCCCTTAACAGTACAGGTTGACTGGAAAATGTTGTTTCTCAGCCAATCATCATCAACAGCCCTAGGTGTAAGGCAGGACCTCCTCACCACCAACTGCAGTCCCAACATCACCAGTCACCACCTCCTCATCCACGCCTTCTGGATCAAAGATCGGTTCACCAGTTAGCAAGGTTTCATCTTCGATATCATCACCTTCATCTATTTCAGCAAACATCGCCCTTTTTCCAGCTTTCTTGCACTCAGCCTGCCTGTGTCCCACTTTACCACATGCAAAACACTTGATACCACTTACTGGACCAATCCTCTTATTATTATTTGTTACTGCTCCCGTTTTGGCTATTGCCCCAGCCGCTGTAACCTCTCCTGAACGACCAGTATTGACACCTCTTCCTGAATACCCAAAGCTAGCAGGTTGCCCAAAACCACCAGGACGCCTCTTCTCAATCTGCACAGCCCTTTGATGCGCTGCAGAAATAGACATTGGATCAAACATGTTGATTGTCTCTTTAATTTGTTCTCGTAAACCCCTAATATATCGGGCTACTAACTGATCTTCTGTCTCATGCACACCTCGTTTCGAGCAATCAGCTGATAGAATTCAGTTGTGTATTCATCAACTGTACGACCTCCTTGCCTTAAATTCTGTAACCGCTGGTACATTAATCGCTGATAATTATAAGGTAGGAACGTCGCCCGCAACTGTTTCTTCATCTTCTCCCAGTCCGTAATTTTTGACTTCCCCAATCTAACCCTCGTTTGCCTGAGTTGCTGCCACCAAGCTATTGCCCTATCTCTGAGTCTGGTAGCAACCAAGGGTACTCGTTTATCATTAGGGACACCCTTAAATTCCAGGATCTCTTCTACCGTGGCCAGCCAGTTAATTATTCCTCTGGTTGGAGGGTACCACGAAATTCAGGAATTTCAGTCCTCATACTAGTCTCCCAACGTCTCCTATCGTCCTCCACTGCATATGGTCGACGATGCCTACGAGGTGCCTCATCATAGTCATCATCAAAGTCATCTCCTTTATCATTCTCTCCTGCGAAAGGGTTTCTCCGATCATCATAATTAGGGTTCCTCCCAAGATGAGGAATTTCCCTATTCTGGTTTGCCAACAACTCGCCCATCCTTAGTGTCAATCGATCCATCATAGTGTTCATCCCCAGCTCCATTACTTATTCGATTCGCTGCTCGAACCGCTGCTCAAGTCGTTGCAGATCCTCACGCCCATAAACATCATCCACACGCGCTCTACGGGGTGGCATGGTGAATATGATTTAGGCTCTGATACCAACTGACGTAGCGAAAGAAACAAAAAATTGTTATCAGTTGTTGAACCGCGCACGATTGCCAAACGATAACATTCTACAACCTGTTGATTCTACGAATACTAAGAAATAGGCAGCAAAATTTTAATTCAGAGAATTTTGGAAAATACGTAAATTTTATTATTCATCAAAAACTACGGTTCCCCATCATAACAAGTGTTTAAATAGCAAAACCCTAAAAGTAGAATCCAAAATGGAAAAGGAAAACTAATTAAGACAATTACGAAAATAACCCTAAAATAGAAAAATGTCTTTTTGAAGGCCTAAACGATGGAATTTGACCAAAAAACCCTACACGTCACGAGCAAAACGCTTGTGAGTTTTGACCATTGACCCATTTTCAATGAAATTAGGCTCCGAAAACTCCCAAATCCGACACTCCAAACTTGACCAAAATTACTGAATTGCCATTGAATCAGATCTTTGCCATTAAATCAAATCTTTCCATAATCTGGCACGCTTGCTCTTCAACCGCATCAGTATTACTATTGTGAACCATTTGAGCCTTATGAAAATGAATAGGAATGCCCAGATGTATAAAAATTCTAGTCAATAAAAGTCTATATCCCATGCAGTTGTTAGAGTGGCAGAATTCAAAAGATGTCAAGAGAAAATATGGCAGACTATATGGCATACATTTAGTCAAAACACATTTCATGAGTTCTATGTCAAATGGATTCAACAGTTTGTCATTTCTGACAGGTATGCAACTGTGTCTAAGAATTTTTTCCAAAACCTGACATTCAGCAGTGAAGTAATCAAAATGCACTTTGCATGGATATTCAAATAAGTTTGCAGGCACAAGTTGATCAGTGGTGAGTGAGAGATTGTGTTTGAAAGTAACGCATTCAGTAGTAGAAATTCCTGTTGGACAAGTGTATTCATTTATCTTTGGAAAATCTAAGAACTTCTTTCTGAAAGTAAGTGCATACAGAAGAAGAATTTCATCAATCACATAATCTTGGCCTTGTATGCAAGTTTTAATACTAGACAAGAAACTAGTTGAATCATGAACAAAAGTCATGTGAGCATAGAATTCTGCAATCAAACTAGGAAATATTTCTCTATTTGTGAAAGAAATAAGACAATCCTATCCTATATTTGTTATGTTTTCTAACAAATTTGGAAAACTGTTGAAAGAAGTCCCTACCCCAGGAAGCAAGTTATGCCTCATATGTTCATATTTAGTCTTGGCAGTAAGAGTTATAAGCATAGGGGTATAAATATCAGGGTGAGACTCAGAAAGCATTTCAAGTTTCTTTCTTTTTGAAGAATAGATAGGAGGCATTTTTGAAAGATAGTGAATAAAAAAATAGAAGTTCAAAGAATGCAGAAAAGTAGAAGTAGTTTGAAGTAGTTAGTTTTTGAAAAACTATCCTTTTATAGAAAAAGTACATTTCTAAAACTTTTAGTTTAAGTAATATGACATGACTTGAATAGTCAAAACTAAATAGTTCTCAAGTGATGACTGTGCACAGTGAGCAGTAAGAAACAGTCATGCTTAGTACTGTAGTAGATTTAAATTATTTGTTAGTTTTCTCCTTTTTTTTAAAAGCAGATGGGTAGAAATGATATATTAGACTAAGTCAATTCCCCTTTTTTTTAAAAAAATAACCCAGATGTCCAATCAAAAGACACAAGGAACATTTCAGAAATATACAGGTTATTGACATAACAGGTATGGTCCAATATTAATAAAGAGATATGCTATTATTACTTATTGGCCCATATCAGAAGATAGTAACCCAATATAGGGATTCAACAAGTCAGTGTGAAAGATAGCACATAGATATGTTATTATTACTTTTATGCCCATATCAGACTATATTACAAATCAACACAGAGATTCAACAAGTCAGTGTTATATAACACTTACATGTTATCATTGCTCGATGCCCATATCAAAAGATAGTGAGTCAACACAGAGATTCAACAAGTCAGTGTTACATAATACTGATACAGAACACATGATCTCTGTCATACATAACAACATATAACAATGGTATAGATAGCAACACATATCATGGTAATTATTTTCATCACCTAATGTTAATATTCATATAGACAACAATGTTGCAGAATATAAGCATGAGACTCATCACAGTCATCCAATGGTATCATACTCATAGTTTATCTGAGAGAGAGAAAGGATATTACCTGAGCACAGCTAATCACAAGCTAAGCATCTTTCAGTTTATCCACAGTATAGCATAGGTGTATCAGTAGAATAAGAAACCATACTCACACACATACATTTGTGTATATACACGTAGAAAATATAGGGTAACAGACTGGAATCATGAAGGTATATATAATGTATATAACAGTTATTACACATATATATATATATGATTTTTCAAATATATCGTTATATATGTATGTATATTCTGATAAAATAAGAATATATATATATATATATATATATATATATATACAATCTTTAAATTTGTTAACAAAAAAAATTAAGGTTTGACAAAAATTAGGGTTTGACAAAAATAAATTTGTTAACAAAAAGTTAGGGTTTGACAGAAATTTTTCAAAAATTAGGGTCTAAGCAAAAATTTTAGAGACAGAATTTAGACAAAAACATTTAGGGTTTCGAAAGTCAAGAACATATTAGTTTTGAACATATACTAAGAAAGAAAAAAATATATTTATATACTTATAAAATATTCATACACACATATGTATATATAATATACACATTTGTTTTTGAAAATATTTATATACTTATAAAAATATCTTGTGAATATAAATTTTTGAAATATATATATAAGAAATATATACGAACGTTTTGGGTTTGACAAATAAACACATTATTATTATTATTTTTTACATTAAAAAATAAATAAAAGAGGAAGAAGAAGAAAAACAGAAAAGAATATATACATTTTTTCAAAAAAAATTGAACTCTAGAAGATCGGTAAGCTTATGAAAAAAAAATAGTATATATATATATATATATATATATATATATATATATATATATATATATGAACTCGAAAAAAGTATATTGATCTAGTTTTTTTTAAATCAATCGTTTGAAGACCAAAAAAATATAAACAGGAATGGAAAATTAGAAACAATTTTTTTTAAGTGAGATCGAACCCAGAAACACATCGGTAAACAATTTAAATTTTTTTTTAAAATATAAATATATGGTATATATATGGACAAAAACAAAAGAATATTCATGGTTCTAGGGTTTGAAAATGTTTAAGAACACCAAGATACAAAAAAAATAAGGAGAAACAAAAAAATGAAGTAAAGAAAGAATTTAAATCGGTAGAAACGTTAACAAGACTAAGAAGATTTATTTTATTGAAGGAGAGACACAGAAAACTCACTTGGATTGCTCGATTTTGGCTGAAGAAATTTTAGGGTATGAGAGCGTTTGAGAGATAAAGAGAGAGAAGAAAGAGAGCCGGTAGAGGTGAGAGAAGAGAGGGAGAGAAATGAAATTAAAAATAGATTTTAGGTTTTATATTTAGGTTAATTAGAATGATCGGAAGGCTGTGGTTTGATCTGAGAATTGATCAACGGTCAAGAAGTGATCGCGCATTTGAAACGGTTCAGCTGACCGTTTGACTTTGATCGGACGGCTGGTATGTATTTGTGTTTTTTTGTGTTGATCGAACGGTTGATGAGCATGATCCGTGTGTTTTGGCTATCTGGCTTCTGATTGGTTGGAATTAACAGACGCGGATAGTGCTTGTAGTTGGCCGTTAGATGAGTTCCTTGATCAGCGGCTCAGATTTGATCAGATAAATGCATATATAATAAATGATATAAAATGTAATTTTCTGATATAAATAATAATTAAAAATACTAAAATATTATATTAAAATCTATAAATTAATAATTTTCATTTTTATGAATATTATAAAAAATTTAATAAAATATTTATGTTAGTATAATTTTTGATATATAATGTGTAATTAAAAAAGATTATAAATATAAAATCTTAATATATAAAAATACATACTTAATTAAATAATATAAGTATATAGATATATTAACATATATAAAAGAACAACTATATTATATATATATTTATAATTATGTGTATATATGTATATATAAATTAGCATTTTATATATGTTAAAATATAATAAAAATAAAATTAGTAATATTAATAATTTTGGCTATATAACTCAAGAAAATTATATTTATATATTACTAGAAAAATAATAAAAATAGAATTTAAATAAGAGAAAGATTTAATATTTTATGAGATAATGTCTAACATTCCCAAATCTAAACGTAATTTACAAAATCTATCAGAACTTAGTGGTTTAGTAAATATATCAGCAATATTTAATTCTGTGTCAATATGTTCTAGTTTAATAATACCATTGTTTACATAATCCCATAAGAAATGATGTCTAACATCAATGTGTTTTGATCGAGCATGTAATACAGTATTTTTACTCAAGTTAATAGTTCTTGTATTATCACATAGGATTGAGACACAGTTAAATTTTATATTGTAATCGGCAAGAGTCTGTTTCATCCACAATATCTGTGCACAACACAGTGCAGCAGCTATATATTCGGCTTCGGTGGTTGAAATAGATACTGAGTTTTGTTTCTTAGAGAACCAAAAAACTAAACATCCGCCTAAGAACTGACAAGTGCCACTTGTGCTTTTTCGATCAACATAATGACCGGCATAGTCAAAGTCAAAAAAACACACAAGGTCAAATGGTTGACCTTTAGAATACCAAAGACCTAAGTCTGTAGTTCTTTTAAGATATCAAAATATTCTTTTTACTGCAACCAAATGAGATTCTTTAGGATTTACTTGCAATTTGGCACATTTACAGACACTGAACATGATGTCAGGTCGACTAGCTGTGATGTAAAGGAGACTTCCAATCATCCCTCGATATTTCTTTGTTTCAACACTTTTTTCATTTTCATTAGTAGTTAGTTTATTAGTAGTTGACATAGGAGTATTAAGAGGTTTCACAAATTCTAGACCAAATTTCTTAATCATTTCTTTGCAATATTTGGATTGAGAGATGTGAATACCTTTTTCTCCTTGCTTGATTTGTAGTCCTAGGAAGAAATTCAATTCTCCCATCATGCTCATTTCAAATTCCTTACTCATGCTTTCAGAGAAATCATTACACATAGTCATGTTAGTAGATCCAAAAATGATGTCATCAACATATATTTGTAAAATAAGAATATCATCATTTTTATATTTTGTAAAAAGGGTAGTATCTACTGTGCCCCTTTTATAACCATTTTCTAACAAAAATTTACTTAGTGTCTCATACCATGCCCTGAGAGCTTGTTTTAGACCGTATAAAGCTTTGTGCAGTTTATACACATAATCAGGATGATCAAAGTCTTCAAAGCCAGGGGGTTGTTTAACATAGACTTCTTCTTCAATAACACCATTAAGAAAAGCAGATTTCACATCCATTTAAAATAATTTAAAATCTTTATGGCATGCAAAAGCTAATAACATACGTATAGACTCAATTCTAGCAACAGGAGCATATGTTTCATCATAGTCAATTCCTTCAAGTTGATTATACCCTTGTGCAACTAATCGTGCCTTATTACGTATAACAGTTCCATTTTCATCTAATTTATTACAAAACACCCATCGAGTTCCAATAATGGAGGTTTCTTAGGGAGTTAAAACTAATTTCCAGACTTTGTTTCTTGTGAACTGTTCAAGTTCTTCTTGCATAGCTATTATCCAGTCTTCATTAAGCAATGCATCTTTTATATTTTTAGGCTCAATTTGTGACAGAAAGGATAGATGACTTGCCATGTTTTGTGCTTGTGATCTTGTAAGAATACCTTTATCGATATCACCAATTACATTCTCTATTGGATGATTTCTTATAGCATGTGATTCCTTGGGCAAGTCATTTAATTGGGGATTAGGATTTTCAAGAGGATTAATAGTGACATGTGGAGATATATCATCTATTTTTAGTTCTTTCATATTTCTGAGAATGTCCGCAATGATTGTATCATTTTCTACTAGTTCTTTGTATTTTGGAGGAGGTTTAGATTCATCAAATGTTACATTCATTGACTCTTCCACGACTAGAGTTCTTTTATTAAAGACTTTATGTGCTTTACTATTTATTGAATATCCCAGAAATATTCCTTCATCAGATTTGGGATCGAATTTCACTAGATATTGTTTAGTATTTAAAATAAAGCATTTACTCCCAAAGACACGAAAATAATTTTTTTTTGAGTTCTTTTATAAAAAAGTTCATAGGGAGTTTTGAGTAACATTGGTCTTAGCAAGACTCGATTCAAAATATAACAGGATGTTGCAATTGCTTCGGCCCAAAAATATTTAGAAAGTCGATATTCATTAAGCATAGTATTGGCCATTTCTTGTAGAGTATGATTTTTTCGTTCAACAACACCGTTTGATTGAGGTGTGTAAGGTGCAGAAAAGTTATGACTTATACCGTGCTCATCACAGAACATTATGAAATCAGAATTGTCAAATTCTCTTCTGTGATAAGATCGAATATAAACAATAGAGCTTCCATGTTGATTCTAAATTTTCTTACATAGAGCAGAGAAAGAGTTTATCGCTTCATTTTTGAATTTTAGAAAATCAACCCAAGTGAATCTTGAATAGTCATCAACTAGGACTAAAATGTAGACAGCACCACCCATGCTATGTTTAGGAATAGGTCCTACTAAGTCCATATGCAAGAGTTCTAGTGGTCGAGAGGTTGATACTGTGAGTTTAGGTTTATGAGATGCATGAATTTGTTTTCCTAATTCACAGGCTTCACAGATATGGTCTTTAAGGAATTTAAGTTTAGGAAGACCACGAACATGTTCCTTAGAAGATATGTTGTTAATTAATTTCATGTTAATGTGTCCTAGTCTACGATGCCAAAGCCAAGGATCGTCATTTGCAGATACAAGGCACATTATCTAGGTGTGACTATGTATCTAAATCACACGTGTACACATTTTGACTTCTAGGACAAAGTAGAATTAATTTCCCAGTTTGATCATATATTGAACAGTTATGAGGACTGAATGTTATTTTAAAACCACTATCACATAGTTGACTAATGGATAGAAGATTGTACCTGAGTCCTGTGACTAATTGAACGTTAGAGATTGTTATGTGTTTACTGTACAAATTTCCAATTCCAACAACTTTACCCTTATTGCTATCTCCAAACGTTACCTCATCACAGTCTGTAGCTTGTAGATTGCTCAATTTTGTTTTGTCGCCTGTCATGTGTCTTGAACAACCGCTATCAAGGTACCATTTATTTTTACTAGAGTCAGCTATGAGACATACCTGCAATATATATTAAATTCACAAACTGGTACCCTTTAATGAGAAGGGTCCTTTGGGTAAGTTTTCCATTTTGTATAAGGATCATTCGTGTTTTCCTTTATAAAGTTTGGTACAGGATAATAATCACTGGTAGACACATATGTTCTATGGGTAGCAGATTTATAATATGAATGATTAACTCTTTTATTTGAAGGATTTTGATGAGAGTTTCTAGATGGTCTTTCATGAGAAAGAAATTCTCTTCTTGTGATAATAGGTGTAGTGTAACTTTCTTTTGGTACCCAAATTATTTTTCCTTTGTAGTTTCTATTCTTGGCATTACATGAGTAGATCGAATGACCATTTCTGTTACAGTAAGAACATTTATCAAAAGGAGATGCATGGCCTTTTTCTTTACTTTTAACATGATAGAGTTTTTTATCCTTTGTTTTACTGGATTCTCCGATATACCCTAATCCTTCTTTATTAAGACTACATCTTTGTTGACTAAGCATAACGTTAATTTTTTTTCTTTTGTAAATTAATAACTGTAGAGTTTAAGTCATCACGTTCTAGAGTCAATATCCTAATTTGATCCATTAGAATAGATTCTTCATTTTGTTTTTCTAATTTCTGAGATGAGTTTTTCTTTTTACTTATTTCTTAATTTGGTGTTTGAGAATCTTCAATAATCACAGTAAGCATTGAATTTTCAATTTTAAGATTTTCAATAGAAATAATAAGTGTTGAATTTTCTATTTCAAGATTTCTATTTATTTTTCTTAATTTTTCTAGTTCTTCTTTTGCTGTAAGATTTTCTAAGGAATCATTTTCTAGTTTCTCATTTTCTTCTTTTAAGGTTTCATTAATCATAATTAAATTTGAATTTTCTATTTCAAGATTTCTATTGGTTTTAATTAATTTTTCTAATGATATTTTTAATTTAATAAAATCTTCTTTAATAATTTCATTATCTTCATATAGAAAATTATATGCTTCTTGTAATTCATGATGTCCTTCACTTATGTTTTCTAAATTATGTGTGGCAAATGAAGTGCTAGGTAATTGATGTTTCGAATTTATCTCAGATCTTGGTGATGAGTCATTGTCCGCCATTAAATATTAATTTGCGGTTTCCTCTGTTGGTTCAGTGGGTTCTTCTTCATCACTTAGATCCCAGCCTTCTTCAGCTACTAGAACTTTGTTGTTGACTAGTTTTGGACAATCCTTCTTGAAGTGTCCTGGTTGGTTACATTCAAAACAGTTATTTGAATTTTCATTTGAGCCAGCATTTCTGAATTTGCTGTTGGTAGCTTTAAAATTCCCTCCTAGAAATTTTGGCTTGAAGACTTGCTTATTTCAGAAGTTGTTGAAGTTGTTATTTGTTTTCATAAAGCCTATGCCATATCTCTTTGCTTTGCTTTGGATTACTCTCCTGAGTTGTCTTGATAATAATGCAACTTTGTTATTAACTAGACTTAAGAGTTCTTCATTCAATTCATCATCATTGCTTTCTTGATCAACGTGTAAGGCTTTAAAAGCGATTCCTTTTTTTTTGAGGTCTGTGTTTGATCCTGCTTTTTCGACTAGCATGTCGACTTCATGGGCACGAAGATTTCCAATGAGGCTATCTAGAGAATAAGCAGTTAGATCCTGTATTTTCTTGATGGCTGTAACTTTCATTTTCCATACAGATGGAAGGGCTTTGAGAATTCTTCTGTTCTTCTCATTTGCTGTATAAGCTTTTCCAAATTGTTCTAGCTCATCAATGATTCTGGAATACGAGTTTCTATATCAATGATTTTCTCACCTTCTTCCAGCTTGAAGCTTTCATACTCTTGGATTAGAGCATCTTTTGTGGTTTCTTTGATATGACTGGTTCCTTCATAGGTTACAATCAATTTTTTCCCAGATTTCTTTAGCATTTTTGCAGTTGCTAACGCTTTTATATTATTTTTCTATAAGAGCATTGGTTGGCACTTGTTCAGCCTTAGAGGCGATATTCATAATCTTCTTATCCTAGGTAGTGAATTCCCCGATATCTTTTTCGACGATCTTTTCATCTTCGATTTTTGTGGGAATCTTTACACCTCGTTCTATTGTTAGCCAAATTTTGATTCCTTGTGATTTGGCGTAGATTTTGAATTTATTTTTTCAGGTGGCAAAGTTTGTGCCATCAAATAGTGGAGGTCTGGACATTGATAGTCCTTCTCCACAACCGGTAGCATTTGTGTAGGACATAGATGGATCTACTGTAAGACCCCAGATTTTATGAAATAAAAGTATTCAATTTTTCTATTTGGTAAATGGTTAAATTGATAAAAGTTTAAAGTTATGGGTGAAATGTGCAAATATTTTAAAAATAAGCAAATGGTTATAAAATATTCTTGTTGTCGGGGAATATTCGTTTGGTCGTGGAATATTCTTGTTGTCGGGGAATATTCGTACGATGGCGCAACTATTTGTGGGCCCCACAACGGAATAACTGTCGGATATAGAAAGCGACAGAAATAACTTTTTTACAAAATAACGGCGTGGTTGTTACCGTTAGTACTGTTGAAATACCCGGTGGTTAAAATACAGTGATACACGGTGTTGCATAGTAGCACACTGTATTGCACAGTATTTCGAATTATTGAGTCTTACGTGAGAAGCCATTACTCAATTATTGTTACAGTAATTACTGTTCAATATTTTATATTATTGACTCAATAATTGCTACGTTGCCATTTTATATGATTGATTCAATAATGGCTACAGTTGATATTTTGTAATATTGATTCAATAATTGTCGTTGCACAGTATTTCACGTTATCAACTCAATAATTCATATTATTTGAATAATATTATTAGATAGCATTATTGACAATGTCTAAGGAAGTTCTGTCTAGGAGGGGTTATTTAATTGCGCGCCAGTAAGGAGAAGTCCTTATCGGAAGGCCCCCTCTGTCCTGGGAACGACCTGGTTGTTAATATTGTAGTTCTATAATATTATTTATGAATAATTAATTATTGATTTATATGATAAAGAAATATTTATTTTGTGGATATTAAAGAAGGAATTGGCGCTGATGAGTTTTTATCAATATTTTGGTGTGAGAAATCATCTGTTTATGGATTTCGGATAATTTATGTTTGGAATTTGGAAAAACTTTCTTCTGCAAAGTTGTAGAGAATTAAATTTCCTATGGAAGGACATAGAATTTGTATTTTTCTGACAAAGGGGCTATTTGTTATGAATTATTGAAGTTTCAGAAAATAAATATTTTTAAATAAAATGGCGGGCCCCACTTTTGTTGTTGGTTGAAAAATCTGATTTTTTGGTAGCAGCCGGCGGCTGGAGAATTTAAAAAATAATAATATTATTTTATTATTTTAGTCTCCTTTGGCATCCTAAGCTTTTCCTATAAATAGGGTGCTTAGGTTAGAATTGAAAATCACACCAGAATCAGAAGTTTTCTCTCTCTATAATATCGAGCGTATTTTTGTGAGTATTTCAATACTTTGAGTATTAGTATTCAGTGCAAGTTTCTTTCGATATTATATCCGATATTCCAGTCAGAGGTACTATTCTTTTGAGGTAAGGGATGGTAAGGGATGTTAATTTCTTTCGTAAATGATGTTATTCTTTTCAATATCATTATACAGAAATATTATCATGGATTTTATGTTGAAATTCTTACTTTTTCGTCGAGGTTACTATTCACGTATACGGCACTATTCATGTATACGGCACTATTCACGAATACGGTACTATTCACGAATACTATTCACGAAGTATGATTTTTCTTATGAAATTTCTATCTTTTTCATGTCGGGGTTACTATTCACGTATACGACACTATTCACGTATACGGTACTATTCACGTATACGGTACTATTCATCGAAAAATTAAATTTTCTTCTGTTTGTCCAAGTTGGCTGTTAAGGTTCCTATCTTTGATCGGATCCATATTTTGAACTTTATTCTTGAATTTTACTCCACAATTGGTTATCATGTTGACAATTGGATCGTATTGTTCTTATTCTCATATATAACATTTTTATAATCCTGGTGATGAAATTTCTCTTTGACTTGAGTGTAAAGATGGGTAGATTATTGGTATGATCATGACTATAGATTCTCTTTGGCCAGTAGTGCAAAGATGGATTGTTGACTGGTATGTTCATGACCATTGAATTTACAATTGAATATCTTTAGCTTAAGAGCAAAGGTGAATTGATTAACATGGTTATAATTATTGTTTATATAAATTCTGAAATGGTTAGATATTTTTTTTGAGATATGAATATTTTTGGCCTGTAGTGCAAAGATGAGCGGTTGATTTGTGAATATCTTTGGCCTGTAGTGCAAAGATGAGCGGTTGATTTGTGAATATCTTTGGCCTGTAGTGCAAAGATGGATGATTAATTGTTGAATATCTTTGGCTTGTAATGCAAAGATGAATTGATTAGCATGATTATGAACAGGAACTGTGATTTGGTATAACCATGATCTTTGGTGTTTCAGGTAAAGACAGGTGATGAGAATTATCTTCGTCCTGAGTGCGAAGAGGAATTCATCAAGATAATTATGATCATGAACTTACATGATTGTGGACAGGAATTGTTGATTGATGTTACAGGGACAAAATATTATTGATAGACTTTTAACATGGAGAAGATAATAGACATTATAGTCTATTTGACTCTTCCAATGGATTGCTCGTTCCGCTACAACTATGGTTGAAAAGTTTTACCATATGTTTAAATCTCTGATTTATTACTGATGAAAACTATTGATAATATAATTATCTTTAGTCATGATATTCTTTACTGGGCTATTTGTGCTCACCCTTTTGCTTCACAATTCCTTTCAGGTAATAAGAGTATAACGGGGTCGAGCAGGGATAACAGGGGAATAGAGTGATGGTCTATAGCTGTTGAGGTTTTCCATAAAACAGTATGAGAAGAATTATATTGAGAATTTAAAATGTGTGTGTCGTATTTTATATGTCATTTTAACAGTTGATTTTGGTGAACCAAATAGGCTGAGGTGAACCCAACTTTGGAAGGGTGTTTTGCCACTATCATACAAGATGTCTAACCACATACGACTTCATGTTATCATAAGACATGGTTGTGCACCTCCACTTGCTGATTATATCCATGAACACTACCTATATAATCTTGGAGTACGGTTAGAATATAATTCTCAGTTTGAGACAGCAGAGATAATTATATGGCAAGAGAAGACCCACCATTGGAATGAACAAGATAGTAATCTTCTCGTTTTTCTTTGGGGTCTATTGGGTCAACCAAGGATAATTCTCGAGTCCTACGATATCTATTATAACATGGATGCATGGCCTCCCATGTACGAAGGTTTCCTTGAACATTTTCCAAAGATTTTAATTCCTAAAACAG
The DNA here is from genome assembly GCA_020205555.1 of Panax stipuleanatus. Classification (NCBI taxonomy): domain Eukaryota; kingdom Viridiplantae; phylum Streptophyta; class Magnoliopsida; order Apiales; family Araliaceae; genus Panax; species Panax stipuleanatus. The sequence continues at coordinate 56,307,145 of CM035126.1, read as the reverse complement.
TTATTGACTGTACCTTTCTGTAACGTATTATTGACTTGGAGTATGGGCACTGTATTTGTATTGAAACTCACAGTTTAATGGTGGTCGTATTTTGTACTATAGTTTAAAAAGTTAGAACTTGAAGTTTTGTATTTGAAATTTTTGTTGAGTGTATTTTGTGGCGACCCAGAATGGGTTGGGTGGATTGGACCTATTTTGGGGGCGTTACATCTACTCTTAGATATGCCTGTAATTACTCAACAAACAAGTTAAAGAGCACCACTTTGATACCAATTGAAAGTCCAATAATAATCTAGAAAGGGGGGTTGAATAGATTATCACTGTTTAAAAATTATCTTTGGCCTTTTTGAATTTTAGTGGGTTAATTTTAAGAAATTAATAAGCAATTTAAAATTCAATCACACAATACACATATTTATCTGGTTCACAACATACAGCTTGGGTATGTTGCTACGTCCAGTCTCAAGCTCCTCTCCAGGACCTGAGATCCTATTACTTATTATAATAAATACTCCTTCAATAGGCGGAGAAGCCTTTACAAAGTTTTAAAGATAAACTTACAACTATCCACAACTAACTATCTTGGACAGCGAACTCCCAGCTCCTTCCTCAAGCTTAGTTGAATCTTCTTTTGAGTTTAGAACTATTATATAGTTTGGTCTTGAAACAACAATCTCTTCCTCACCTCACAAGTACACTAGAGACTCAACTCCTAGCTGACCTCTCTAAGACTTTGGTCTTGGTCAAAGAATTCTTGTCTTTCTCACAGTTATAAAATAAACTAACTCAACCTTTTCCTTTTTACAAAAAGTTTGTTTGAATATTTGCTTCTAATAGTAAGCAGATAAATTTGTAGAACAGATACTTCTCAGATAAACAGATATAGAATTAAAGTATTTGATAAAAGTTCAAGACTTTTATGTGATGTACTTTTTGTGAAAGCAGATAGATGAATTTAAGCACTTTTAATAAAGATTTTCTTTTTCTTTAATAAAGAATGTGTTTCTATGGTTTAAGAATTTTTTTTTCTTTTAGAGTGTGTTTCTAAGGTTTTTAAAATAGATGTAACTTTGAATTTAAACAACCATATAAACTTACATATAATGCAACAAATAATTTATGATCAATTATATGAGCAGTATATTTATTGACAGTTTATCAAGTAATATGATCAATTTAGATAATACTTGAATAAACTTGTTTCACCCACTTATATATATTATATTATATTCGATCTACGTTGTGAATAATTTGGCCACTTATGATTTCAAAGACCGTCCAGATAATATTCTTTGTTAAGAAATATCTCCGAATATCGGTATCTAAGTACTGACTAAATTTTTCGATTCACAACTTGATAATCGTATATAAGTATTATACAATATTTATATAGATTATTTGTATCAGTAAAAGGCCACTTAGAATTTTAAAGACCGTTCGGAGAATTTCAAATAAATAGCTTCCGAATTATATAGGTATCTAAGTACTGACTTTTTACTTGATATGATAGATAAAATATAGATATATATATAAATGTGTATCATAATTTATATCTGATTATCTATCTATATATATATATATATATATATATAAGCAAGTATGAGATAATATGAACAATAATAATTTAACAACTTATCTCAGATACTTTGACCAATTTTTTTCTTCCAATAAAGAATTAGAACTTTTATTAGAAGAAGAGAGTAAAAGCTTAATCGGACAGAATGTAGGCAACGAGAGTAATCTTTTTCAGATATGTAAAATTGATAAGTTGAAATGAATGAAAAAACTTCCTATTTATAGGATTTTTGAGGTTAGGACAAAACCATAATTTTGGAAATTCATTTTTGAAATAGAAGGTCCGGATTTCATGATGGAAAATAAAAGGCTCGGATCACTTTGAAATAGCAAGATGGAGGAATGCTTTGGCCCAACAAAAATGTTTTCAACTTATGACTCATTAGATGTGCCCAAGTATGCCAACACTTTAACAAAGGCGTAAGCCTTTTTCATTTGCCTTGGGCATGTAACTTAGCACTCTCTTTGCAGCATGCAAACATACACAATTCTCGGCACACACACATACATTGCACATACACATGCACACACTTACACGTATACATATGCACACAAATATATCATATATATATATATATATATACTTCACATATATATATAATCGAATATATATATATATATATATATATATATATTTAAAATTTTCCTTTTGCCCATAAAAGATTTAAAAATATTTTGAATAGGAATCTCATTGCCTTAGGAAATGTTACTATATAAACTCATTTTATTAACACTTGATATTAGATTTATCAAGGTCATAAAATAAATTCAAATGAAGTTTAGAAAATAAATATTTTTGGTCAAAATATTCGAGGTATTTAAAGATTAAATTTAATACTTTTAATCTTATGGAGAGGATTCTACCCTTTTGATCTATTTACCTAATTTGTTATCATCAAAATAAAATACACAAAATTAGAGACCTATCACTTGTAATCACATATTATATTGTAACTACATCTATATTATATAAAGAATAGTGTGACACTACAAGAGACTATATAATATAGAAACTATATAGTAAGATTAATGAATTGTATAAGTTACACAAATGATGTCTATGTGACCATGTGATATGTATAGTGCATTAAGGTGTACTTTATGGAATATTAAATTAGACTATGTGAATAATTGATACAATAAGGTTTATGATAATGTGGTATGTCACTACCTAATTAAATCATAATTTGGCATATTAAAATGTACATGGATTATATTATGTGTATAAGATATATACCCTCAGCTTGCTATTATGTAATAATGTTATATCATTAAAATTCATGTATGCATCAATTGGATTTAAAACCTAAGTATGCATATATGCGTATTTAACCTAAAGTGTATATATGTGTATATGTATAATAAACATTAGCATTAATGTTATTTCATTTTTGCCAAGTGCTGAGCTTTAAAATTGTCACATATTGTTGTCCCATTTCTTCATACACGTAAAAGGCCAATGGCCTATGCTACTCTCCATCCTCAAACTCAGCATTCTAGCTAGCAATCAAATGATAACAAAGGGAGTGGGTTGAGGTGGTGGTTGGGACACTATGCTACCAAATCTTCCTTGCCCAATGTATTCATCTTCCTTCCATTGGTTTGATTCATGGTGCAAAGTTATGGCATGGATATTCAAGACTCTATAAATTAAGCATCCCTCTTTTCATTTCATGTTGTTGAGATTATTTACTAAGTTACTATAGAGAGAGTTGAGAGCATAATCTGATATTGAGGGAGAGTGCTGTCCAATTCAAAGCTCAAGAGGTATAAACCTTACCTTGTGTTCTTAGTTTCTAGTTCAATGATTCATAGAAATTAGCATGAAATAGTTGAAATTGATATCTGATGAGGTGCTAGCATGATTAGTAAAGTATATAAGTATGTTATATATGCAATGTGATAGTTTGTAAGCATGTTTTATGAAAAGATTGAATGTTGGCTTGAAGTTCTGCTTAATAGAAAAGCTTTGTAATACCCGAGAATTTCCATATATTATTAAATGAATATATTAATGGAAGTGAATATTTATTCATATATAAATGATTTTGTGTTATGTATGAGTTAACTCAATTATATTCAATTGAATATTTACAATAATTGAGAAAATATTGGAGCCTTGTGTGGCACAGTAATGAGATATATTACTGGTGATATTAATTAACAAAAGAAATATTAAGTGAAAATTAATTTATATTAATTATAGTACGTTGAATTATTATTAATGCGTGTGATAGCATAATAATAATTGATAAGGAAATTCTGTGTGAAAGATTAATCAGTATTGATTGATAAATTGTTAATTGTAGAATATTAATTAATTGTTATCGTAGAATATTAATTAATTGTTATAGAATATTAATGATAATTAATGATATGTGGATTATTATTATTGCAAATAATATAATAATAATACGCAACGTGTTTATAAATATAATAAGATTTATATTAAAGTGATAATTAATCATATAAGGGTTAATTAAATTGTTATGGAGATTAACAATTATATTGATTGATGAAGGATGGGTGTATATTATTAATTAATATTTAATTAATAAGATGAGTAATTCTATGTGCAAGCATGCGAATTAAATGTGTAACATATAGTAGCTAACTATGTATTATATGAAATGTAATATAACACTAATATATAGTAAGGTTTATTGAATTATGGGAGTTGCATGAAATGCCTATGTGACAATGTGAATATACATTAAAGTAGGACATCATGATTATATGATAGATAATTTAATAATGCTTAACTATCTTATGTTATCTTCATTAATTATTAAAATGTGGAACCAATGTACATGGGTTAAATGATAATAGTACATTAGAATCTATAGATATTTAGTATGTATATATGGCCTTAGTGTTAATACACTTCATGTTGCTAAAATGCTGGATACTTAGAAGCTTGTCCCATATTGATAAACACAATCCTTGTACACGTGAACAACTCAAGCTATCCTACTCCCTATTTCTTCCTTAAACTCAGCAACATGATTAGCTATCATGATGAACAAGGGAGTGGTTTTGATGATGAGTTTCACCAACTAATTACCAACTCTCCATTAACCTCTAAACAATACAAAATCTCGTTGGTTTAATTTGGTGTATATATGCATTGTCTGTATTTTGGTTTCTCTATAAATACAACCCATCTCCTTCAATTTGATTTGCTGAGAAATTTCTTAAGTGTTGAGTTGAGAGTTATATATATATATATATATATATATAACTAGATTTAGCAGCAGTTCATTTGCATAGCAAATGTATAATCACATTCTCATCTTCTTCATTGTTGTTCTCTGAAATTTCTTAGATTCTGGATATTAATTGGAATTCATAATTTGATAATGATAATTGGTTGTTATATAAGTTAATACATGTGTTAATGAGACAATGCTGTTAGTTTATAGTCGAATTCGTAGTGTAATTTCTGTGTTAGGCTGGGTTTCTACCGTAACAGGCTGATCTTTGGTACGAACCAGTAGTGGCGCAGCTGCGCCAGTTTATAACTGAGGCGCAGCGCAGTTGCGCCGGTAATTGAACTCAGTTGCTTGGCTGCTGCTGCAATCTGTTAGGTAATAGCTTGTTCATATAAGTTTAGACAAGCATGATGACTAGTCCAGCATATATATTGATGTACCTAGACCTAAAGAGAACACATTTTATTATAATAGCATGCATGAATGATGAAAACTTATAGTTTTGAAATAAAACTTAGAGTTTTAAAAAGGGTTTTGATATGTTATACTCATGGTTAATATTCTGACTTTGAGGCACATTAGTATGACCCAAAAACACATGAAATGCATGTTGTCTTACGTATATATGTTTCGTAATATAACATGAGCATGTTGGACTTCGTTAGTGAATAATTACTAACAAAAATGTAAGTTTCAAAGGTGAACCTTGGCACGTAAATATCATACATACATTCTGATTTTGCAAGCATGTCTACGTGGCCTAGAAATGCGTGTCGGATATATTAACATATGAATCTAGATAGCATGAACATGTTAGGCCTTATTAGCAAACTTTACTAATGAAAGTATAAGTTATGAACGTGAACGTCGACATGTTACATTGAGATTTGAATTCCGATACTTATGAACATGTTTGGTAGTGCTCATAACCTCATTAAAATGTCATAAACATACACATGCCATGATCGATGCCATGAGAACTAGTTAGGCACAAGTGAAGTATGAATTAAGTTGTAACGGTGCTAGTTATATGTGTATAGTATAGATTCTTGCAAGCATGCTTAAAACAAGTTATGTGATCACCTCGTATAACAAAGCATGATAGGCTTTGTGAATTCTATAACCTTGAATGACCGTAAGTTGTCGAAAGGGTTGACTTAGAAGCTATATCACATATGTTTGGAACGAGGGAAGGTTATACAAACATAAAAGTATTCTTTAAAATGTATACATGCTACGTGATATTATATGATGTTACTTGAACCCAATTTTGGCGGTTAACTTATGAGAATGCCATAACTTGCTAAAATGAAATATATTTAGTATTGATTGTGGTCTTATGTGATATTAATAATATGAGAGCATGTTTGCTAATTGTTGCGATCTTATATGATATGAGAATGTGTTTAAACTCAAAAGGAGGAACGTTAAGGATAGAAATTATATTCTATATAACTTTGTAGCTAGGTTAAAACTTAGCTTATGTGTTGATCGTATATTCGAAGACAAAATGTGAAGTTAAATTATATGACTAATGAATATCATATATATACGTAACTATATTACGATAGGAATTCGAAAGTGTTGATTTGCTTTTCGTGGATAAACTACGCTAAAGGCAAGTTCTCTAACTTACACTCTTTTAAAGTGCAAGTTTCCTTACTTACACTCATTTATAGTGCAAGTATCCTAGACCTTCGTATTTACTTTATTCAAGAAACGTTGTAAGCAAGTTCCTAACTCTACTCTTTATTGGACATTCAATTGGCTTATACAATTATTGTCGTACGAGTAAACTCTTGAGATTAAATTCAGATATTATGAACCATATATTTCATGAATAGGGTAAAAGTCGAACTATATTCTTCGGACCTTAAATCTTGAAATTGAATTTATAGTTGTTGAGATCTATGCCATTTGATTCGGCTAGACTTATATTATTGAAAGGCGACCCAAACCGATTGATTAGTGCGGGATCTTGTACTTGACTGAGAAGAACAAAATAAAACTGTCGGAGAACCGATGCGCGCACATTAGTATGATTGAGTGTTATGCATAACATAGGGTACTTTAGGTTGATCACCTGTTGTACTTGTTTTTGTTGGATTTTTAGTTTATTACTGTCAATTCCTGTGGAAGTTCATAGTCCTTAGTGACTGCTCAGTATTCAGTTATCTTGAAATCTTGAATTGATTTATTATTGAATCACATTGACATTATTCTGTCCTTAGCGACTGTTATTGAGAACTGTTGATATTCTTGTTATCCTTGAACTATCAAACCTTGCTATACCCTTTCGAGAATTGAGAATTATATTACTTATCCTATTGTATATTACTTGCTGAGCAATTTGTGCTCATTCTTGCTTTCCCTAAAAACATTTCAGTTAAGGCCGAGCAGTGCGGACCCTCGAGTACCGACAAGGGCAAGGGTAAGGCTACTGAGTAGCTTTGTTTATGTAGGACTTTATGATTGTAATAAAGAACTTATAATATTATGTACTAGTTAAGGTTATTATTGCTTAAGATATGTCTAAGCTATGTAATCACTGTTTAAGTTACGAGGCCTTGGGACGTGAATAAATTATATTATTTAAATGTGATCTATTCGGTAATAGTTGTGTATTATTCCGCTGTGCGATGCGACATTTAGTCGTATTATTATTGTGATGTATTACCATGAGCACGTGACGAACCGAATTCGAGCGACCCCGTGACGGTCTTGGAATTTGGGTGAGTCATAAGCTTCCTGGCTGGAACCGGAGTGGTGCGGTCGCGCCAGTCCCTAGTACAAATAGGGTGCGGCCGCGCCCTTCTGCAGAACTAGATAATGATTTTTATGCAATCTGACTTATGGAGCATGCTAGTATAATGTCATTAAGCCTATATAAGTCTCTGACATGCTAGTTTACGGGGCCTTGCATATAACCACTTACCATAGCTTGGTTTCCAAAGGGAACTTGAGCTTTCAAAGTGCAAACTCAATGAGCCACGTATACTTTAAATTTTGAACTTGAAAACATGCTATTATGGTCTGATTACATATGTACATAAGCAGGAAACATGTTATGTTACTTTGCAAGAAATGATTTTGATAACCTTCTAATGGAAAGTTCGAGTTCAAAGGCAAACTTGATAAATCAAGAACACTTTGAGTTCTGAACTTAAAAGCATGATAATGTGAACTAGCTATGTGTATATGGAAACCTGATATATACTAAGTGAAGTAGCTTTGCATGTTTGAATGGTTTAACATGAGATTTTCAAAAAAGAAGCCCTAAGAGTTTGAAAACTAGTTTTGTCAATAACTACGTTACAAGTATTCTGAAATTTGACTATCATTTTAGGGTATGTTGTGCCTATAGACATGATTGAAATATATGCCTAACTAGCCACGTTCATTGTAAACTAGTTGAGCATGATATAGAATGAGTTTTTAAGAAGTAAAACCATGTAACTTGAAATACATGACTAAACTAACGTGAGCATGTATAGTTGAGACTTAGTGACCTCATAACATATGTATAACGATTAAACGTGAGAGACTTTGTTACTTGAACACTTAAAGCCTTGATTAAATGAGAATGGATAACGAACTATGTTAAAGACAAGATATGGGGTCGAACTTAGTTATCAACATCCTGACATGTGTGTTTTGCATAATTCTTCATATAAGTGAAAATCAGGATGAGCTGGGATTCTACAGGGGCAGCCATTTCTTGGTTTGAACCAAGAGCAGCGCGGCCGCGCCACTCCTTAGTTCAAACCAAGCGCGGCAGCGCCAATCTGCAGAATGAATAGAGCCTCTTTGGTGTAATCTGAAACTTGATACATACTTGTATTGTTATCCTAATCTGTAATACATGTCCAATACAGTATTCAAAGTGTTAATGAGCATGCTAACGATAGAATCATAGATTTGATAAAGTGTTTATAAACTTCAAATGTTAAGTCAAACGATAGTTACGAACTATGTTATTTGAATTCATAGTGTCCTACAAACTGATTCTGTGTTAAGTGTATGTAAGGTACGTAATGACATACGTGTAGGATCATAAGACTAAGATAGGATCGTATGTATGTGCTTAACGTTCATATCAAGTATATGTATTCGACTTATGTAACTAATGAGATACATATATATGTAACTATATTACGATAGGAATTCGAAGTATTGATAAGTTAAAGGTTGATAAACTATGCTTAAGGCAAGTTCCCTAACTTATACAACCTCGTATATTGTGCAAGTTTCCTAAACTTCATTCAATGTTGAATATTGTGCAAGTATCCGAACTATACTCTTTTATTGAGCAAGTTCCTTAACTCTTTCACTTTACATAGTGTATAAATCTGAATTATTGCCATGCCAACTAATATTCGTTATTATTCAAACATCAACTTTATATTTGGATGTTGTTGCAAGCAGTTGAACTTATCGTTCCTAAATGCGTTACAAAAGTGTCTAAGCCATTTGATTCGGCGAGACTAATATCTTATGTTAGAAAGCTATCTAAACCAATTGATTGGTGCAGAATCTTATATTGACTGAGATGAACAACCTTCTTTGAAGGGGAAACTATATATTATCAGGAGACCGACGTGCGCACTTGAGTATGGTTAAATGTTATGCATAATGTAGGATAGTTTAGGCTGATCACCTGTTGTACTTATTTTAATTGGATTATCAGCATATTACTTTTAATTCTAGTAGAAGTTCATAGTCCTTAGTGACTGCTCAGTATTCATTTCTCTTGAACTGTGAAAAGGTTAACCCTTGAATCTTATTGATATCTTTCTGTCCTTAGCGACTATTTTTGAGAACTATTGATACTTCTTGCTATTCTTGAAGTATCACTTATTGTTGTACCCTTGGGAAATTAAAAACTATATTGACCCTTATTGCTATATTACTTACTAAGCAAACTTGTTGCTCATTCTTGTTTTCCCTAAAAATATTTCCGTTAAGGCAGAACAAGGTGGACCCTCGGGTACTGACAAGGGCAAGGGCAAGGCTACGGAGTAGCTTGTACTTGATTAGAACTATTATGATTGTAATAAGATTATATCTTATTATGTATTAGATAAGTTTAAGTTATGTTTAAACTATGTATGAGATGTTTAAGTTACGAAACCTTCGGACATGAATGTTTATATTAAATAAATATAATCTATTCTGTGATTTTCGTTGCGCGAGTTATTATTTATGTCGTTAGATATTTAGAACGTGACGAACCGAATTCGAGATGCGAGTGGTCCGAATTTGGGGGCGTTACATCAACAATCCTCAAGACTATTAGAAATGGTTGTGATTCCCTAATGCAATCCTCATCATGATGTCAAAATGTTGTTGAAATAACAGTATTATATACTTTCTTCCCCGCCTCCGTTTCCAACAACTTAGATTTTGTCCAATCCTCGCTTATGAACAAATTCCTCAATGCATATTTATACTTGTACAAGCTTTGTAATGTGAGGAAAACTGTAGCAAATCTAGCAACTGTAGGTCTCACAAGATCCCTCCTATTTTTTTTTTCCTCATTGCATTAAGAAGACGACCATGTCTATAAATAAATGTTGTGATTCTTCTTGCATTTGTGATTGTGGGATGAAATTGCTTCTACTTGCCTATGTCCTCTAGCATAAGGTTTAGGTAGTAAGCGGCTCAAGGTGTCCAAAATAGTGTAGGGCTCTTATCCATTAGTATATGCCTTGTTGACTTGTAATTAGAGGCATTGTTCATAACCACCTGAGCAACATACTCGGGGCCAATTTCCTCAGTCTAACTATCAAATAGATTTGCCAACATTGTGACATCTTGTGGCTAAGTTGAGCTATCAATAGAACCCATGAAATAAGTCCCCTCCGGACTAGTAAGAAGGAAATTTAACAAGTGTCTTCCCCTGTTATCTGTCCAACCATATCCAATGTTCTAAAAGGCGCTAGGCGTGAGGCGGGCGGTCGAGGGGTAAAGGCGAAATTTTTTATTTTATGCTAATTTGAATATTTTATCTTATATTTATCCAAACAAAATAATAATATAAAGCAAAATAATCTATAATAAAGATAATAATGGCCTTTGCTTAAAGTTCAAACACATATCTTTAACATATTAGTTTTATTCATAACCAAGATTGCTATTAAATAATAAAATTTAAAATTTCAAGAATTCAATTCAATATGAAAAATTAATAAACTAAACATAAATTTAAGAATTATATTGAATTAAACTAAATATTATAAATGTATCATCATTTATATAATTTGAAGTTAGTACAAGTTCAAAAAATTATAACTACAATAAAATTATCCATTTTGACTTGATCTTGTTCATTTATTGTTGTGATTTGATATGCTACAACTTGCATTATGAATATGGTAAATCATTAGAAAAATAAATATATCAAGATCTGATTTGGGTAGTTATTAAAATAAAAAACTCTCCGCCTAGGCCCCGTATTGCCCGCCTAGGCATCGCCTAATTTCTTGGAGCGCTTTTTCACCACCTTAGGCCTAGGCGAGACACCTCGGGGGCTCCTAGCACGGCCACCTAGGTCAATTTTTAGAACACTGACCATATCTGACATGAGTGTACAACCATATTGCATCCAAGAAACATCATGTTTTGCCTTTAACTCGTCGATTTTCTTTTTTGCCTTCTCAAGTAAACGAACCCTCAATTCATGATACGCTGGATGTTTTAAACCCAGTTCATATTTCCCCATGGACTCGATCATTACTTCAAAGCTCCTTGCATTAGCAACATTGAATCGTATGCCACACGTAGATAAAGTTGGCAATACGCATATGGACTCTCCATTTCTTCTGGTGTCCTCAAACCATTTTTAATACTCGTTTGGCTCAAACGCTTGCTATGTCTCTCCTCTACAACTTTTTCGGGGGTCTTCCTTAGAAGTGTTTCAACCGTCTTTGTTGGAGCTTTTGGTTGTGGCTTTTGGAATTGAAATATAACTTTCTTCCTTTTAGAAGTCGTCCCAGAACTTGGGAAAGTGTTAGAAGAAGTATTGGAAGTCATAGTTGGATGAGTAGGTGATTGTTCTTCTTGCACTTCTACTACATCATCATCATCTAGCTCAAGTGGCTTGTTTCTCTTTTTACTATTCAAAGCAGCTTGCATCTTGCTCATAATTTCTGTTGTTGTTTTAGGGCTCTCCAAAATTTCCTGCTAGATGTTGCTTCAGCCTTTTGATTCCCGAACGACATTACTTCCTAGAAAGGATACATTGCACTATATCCTTATTACTCATATCCGACCAATACTCATGTTTTCAACCCGGATCGTTTGATTTGGCCTTTATTTTCGGGTCCTTGATTATATTATAATCATTGACTCTCAATTTTTTGCCATTCTTGATTTCTAATTTCTAAACAATCAAACAAAAAATATAAGAGGCAATTGAGTCATTGACATATTTTTACTTTTAATTGTGAATGTATTAGTATATTACCAAAAAAAGAGAGTAAACAATAAACACCTCTCACTTAATTTTGTACATTTTAAACTTTAAAGTATAATCACGTTTCACAAAACACATTAAATGTTCTAACCTAAGTGGCTAATTGTTCTCTTTATATTTAATTAAGCTTTATGTATTGGCAAGGATAAAATATATTCTTAAATCCTATGTCATTAGGTCTTAAAATATATTCCTAAAATTAGCTTGTCATTATCAAAGATATGTATGACATAGATAAATAAATAAATATATAAAATATATTTCTAAAATACATACATCAGAGACTTAATGATATTGCATTGGAAAATTAACACTTGGCTAGGTCATAATCTGACTCATATGCATATGATGCATGATACTTGGAAATTTGTAGTGGCACTTGGCATATATATATATATATATATATATATATATATATGCATAAATGACATAGTATATTAGTTATCTCCTAATAACAGCTATCAGAGTCCAGAGAAGTCAACAGAGAAAAGAGAAACAGAGAAGAACTAGGAAAAAAAAGAAATAGAGAAACAGAGTCGTAACATAGAAGGTAACATAGAAACAAAGTAACAAACTAACAAAGAAGTCAAGAAATAGAGAAGAAGAGAAGTAGAGAAAGAAGGTCAAGGCAAAGCAAGAAGAAGAAAAACCTATGTGAGAGTCGTCGGAGCTGCGATCAAGTCGTCGGAGTTGCGATTGGGCTACAAAGTCTCGCTACGATGGGGCTGCAAAGTCTCGATCTACTCTCGCGATGGGTCGAAGATACGAATCTGTCTCCTTTTGTCTGCAGATAAGTGTTTTCTTTTAATCGATTTCAGTCTCTCCTTTTTTATTTGATGGGTCATGGGTTAATGCCCATGGGTTAAAAATCAAAGTTGGGCTAGAGATGCTAAGGCAGGAGCCTAGGCCGTGTACTCCTCTGCATCGTAGGGACGCATAGGTGACACCATAAAAAATATGGACATTATTCTTTGTATTGCTCTTGTGCTAACTCGAACTGCTCCTACATAGTGAACATTAGTTTTTCATATTAACTATATGATTTGGATATTTGTTTTAAGAATCATCAATTATGTTACGTACTGTGTTCTTTGCATCACACAATGTAATGACTGATCTATGTGATATGTGCTTCTATTGGGCATGTTTTATAGTTTCAACATAGATTTGTGATGACCACCTTATTTGTCCTTAGGTAGAAAAAAATTTATTAGAGGGGTCTTGCATTTAATTCATAGCAATCCACTTCTCTTACTCTTGCTCTCATCCCAAAAATCCCTAATATCAAGGTTAATTGCCAACTTATGTTAGCTATGGAGCAATATGTATCTCCACTAATACATTTGTAATATAAGAATTAGTATTCCATTAGAATTAATTTTTGACGTGTTGTGAGGCTAAATTTCATGTTATGCGAGGACTACAACTATTTATTTTTAGGTTTTAGCAACGATGTAGGTTTGCTCTACAAATCGGTCATAAATTGAAAACATCAACATATGTCATTTAACGACAACCGTTTTTTTGGCATGATAGTTCAAGGATTGTTATTGCCATATGCAGCTTTCTAGTTTGTCTGTCCTATTTTCTGCTTTTTGGTCAAAATGAAGTTCAAATTAATAATGCCAGTTCATTACTTATCATTCCAAAAAATTGTGCTTTAATCAATATATTACACATACTAATCTATTACTCATTAGTATCTCTTACATTACAGATTAGATAATATCTTTGTCAAAGTATGTGTTTTACTATACACCTCTACATCCTGTTATCATCTTCAAGGATTTTTATGATGGTCATTTCACTGTTATTTTATACACTCCCTCTGTCCAATTTTCATTATGCAAGCAATGAGAGATGATATTGCATTAAGAATCTCTAACTTGGAATAAGATTGTAGTTAATTCGTTTAGAGAATTTGTTTAGTGTTTTATTTAATAAAATTGTGGATGATTGTTATGATATGATATTAAATCAATGTATCTTTTTATTAATGTCTTTTTTAGTAATCTTTACATTTGATTTTAACTTATAAGTTATTATCAGCCGAACACCTGCATAAAACTTATTTTAACTTAATTTCTGAATTATAAGTTAAATTGATGTTGAACGCTTTTACTTATAAGTCACAACTTAAAATAACTTATAAGTCAACTTATATTTTAACTTAAACTTATTCGGTAGCAGCTTATAAGGCCAACTTATAAGTTGTTTTGTACTGTTCAACTATTTGACTGCAACTAATTTTGTAACTTATAGGTCATAATTAATAAGTAACAATTTGTAGCTTATTTTAAAATGACTTATAAGTCATTCTTAATAAACTGGTTTGACCAAATATTATGTCTATTTTGTCCTTCCAACCTAATGTCTGATTTCTTCCCTTCTCTAATGTAAACAAACGGCTGCTCTATTCATCTCGGTCGATTGGAATCACTCTCTCGCTCTATTGAATCACTCCATCTCTCTCGTTCGATTGGGCCGGTCTCTCTTCTGGCTTACAATTCCTCCTGGATGGCAGTATTATTGATACGATTTATGATATGTAAATACCCATATATAATGATATATTATACAATTTATTCTACTTTAATTCTGTTTATGGTTTTGGTTTTTTCATTTTAATTATTAGGTTTAACTGCATGGGTTCTTCACTTATCCTACTTCCCAATCATTATTAGAGAGAAATCTGGTAGTTTTATCATTTTCTTAGTAACAGATCAAGGGTTTGCTCAAATTTGTGAATTGATTAGTATATATTTGGTTCAAAACTTTGTTCTGATGGTAGTATTTAATTTTCTATGGATGATGGAGTTGCTTGTGGCCTATTTTTATCTTGAATGAAGAAAGCTGGATTTTGTATGGATTTGTCATTTCTAGATCCCTTGTGTTTTGGAAACAAACATGGATTGTTTTTTTTGAAAGGATTATACATTATTTTTTTCATAGAAATGATTAATGATGTAATGTTTTGGTAATAGTTGGTATTTTTGGTCTCTGCATATCGAATATCTAATCAACTATATGGTTTAGCAAATACTTTAATATATCTAGATTCTGGAACTTCACGTTGTTTGATCATAAGTGTTGGAGTTGTTCTTACTTTGTTACCTTCCTGTTTCTTCCCTTTTGAGCAGCCCATTTTGTAGTCTGATCTAATGGCTTTGGTATACACAATCTGGATTTCTGTTTTTAAATTTTAGAGGTCTTTTCACATTATAATTTTATTTTTGCTGCTTTAGTTTTATGGGTTGACAGAATCACACACATTTGACAAAATTGCATACCTTCAAACATATGATATCAGAAATAAGAATCTTATTGAGTTTTTAGGTATTATTTAAATTTGATTTGGAAGAAAATCAGGTATATATGGTATGTAGTGTGAATATAGTGTCTGCACAGCTAGATACTGAAATGAATTATATGAATACTGAAAAAACTTGACAATATTATAAAAAAATAGTAATATTAAGAACAAAGATAATTAGAGGAAAAGAGAAAGCATTCTCATTGTATTTTTTTATGTGTATCATTCTCTTTACAATACATCTATTTATAGGTACATGAACATCAATTGTAACGGATGAGATTTTGTGTAATTAAATTTTTATATTTATTGAATTAAATAAATATTTTAATTAATTTATTTATGGAGTTAAATAAATAATTTATGTAATTATTGTGGAGTAATTTAATTAAGTGCAATATGTTAATTAAATGAATGTTAATTTATTTGATGTGTAATGATTTTATGGTATAGTTTAATTTAATTGAGATAATTAATTTAAAGGAATATTATGTGATAATTGTTACATGAGATTATGATTAGCGAGTAATTATAATTGTTATGTGACAAATGTTTTTTGATTAATTGATGTTAGCTTTAATTTAATTAAATTGAAATATTAAGATTTAATTAATTAAAGTGTAACAATGAAAGTATGTGTTAAAGGATTTATTAAGTAAATTAAAGGGTTTTTAAATTAGTTTTCAAAATTAAATGAGGCCCTTACACCTATTTTAAATGAATTTTACCAAATAGGGCCTTTAGTCCTTAAAATCTAATTTTGAAAATAAATGATTTTGGCCAAACAAAGCCTTATGACTTTTTGATATTTGACAATATGTAACTGATATATGTATTAAGTAGAGGAGTTAATATTTGTCAGTTATATATATTATATAATTATATGTATAATATATATCATTTATATTATATCAGTTTTGTTTTACGTTAGTTAAGAGTTAGTCTATTAGAAAGAACAAAGAAGAAAGAACAAGTGTTAGAAGAAGAAAAAAATATAGAGAGTGAAGAAGAAGAAAGAGAAAGAAAGGAGAGAGCTAGAGAAATTATCACCTTCATCTTCTTCCTCACCAAGCAACAAGGGTATAATTCTAATCTTTGTATTTTAGAAATCTTGTTCTTGTGTTCTTCATATTTTTTTGTTCTCTGTAAACATGAATTTTCATGAAAATTGTGTAAACATGATGTATATATATATATATAATTTATGTTATAACATGCTTATATGTGATTAGTATAATGATTTAAGTGATTTAATCCATGTAAATATGATGAACATGAAGAAACCATGTTCATCAAAAGTTACAGAGAATTGGTTTTAATGAATGACTCTTTTAAAATCAAATTTCATGTTTGATTGTAAATTATTATACAAATTGATTATAGATTATGCTTATATGTCAAGAAACGAATTCAATATGCTTTGAATTGTGCATTTTGATTTAGAAAAAAAGTTACAGTGTTCAATTTTATCAAGAATACTGAAAAATGAGTTTTCTCCAAATTTTACAAAATTACGAGTTTTGATTATGTGTTATGATGATTATATGTGTTAAAACATGTTTGAAGCTTAGAATTATGTTTTCTATTAAGTGTTATATGCAATATGTTGGTTAAATTCAAAATTTGGTGTGGAGAAATAAGCTAAATTGGCTTTTTTTCTGCAAAGTTCGCGACATTGTCAGACCTTTTTGCACAGTGGCACGGCCGCGTCGTTCCCAAGGCTATTTGGAGCGCGGCCGTGCTAGTCCTGCAGATTGGACATAAAACTATTTTTTATTATACAATGTTTGAGATTAATGATGTAATAAATTATAAAGCATGTTACTAAAATTAAAATGTCAAATGGACAGTAATGAATTATATTGTTAAAATATAATATATAATTATAATTTGATTAATTATAATTAAAGTAAATATTTAATTTAAATTATAATTTATTTAATTATAATTTAATTAATATAAATGCATAATATAATTTGATTAATTATAATCACAGTAAATGTTTAATTTAAATTATAATTTGTTTAATTATAATTTATTAATATAAAATAAAATTATAATTTAATTAATATAAAATGAAATTATAATTTGATTAATTATAATTAAAGTGAATGTTTAATTTAAATTATAATTTATTTAATTATAATTTAATTAATATGGGTACATAATTATTATTTGATTAATTATGTGCAAATGTAATATGATCATGTGATGTGATAATTAATTATTAAACTTAATAATTAAGGGGAATGAGTTAACCTAGATGGGTTAACTAGGTTATGTGAATTAGTTATATGATAACTAATTATATTATTATTGTTAATTATATATATGTAGGGTTATTTAAGGAACGTGATTTGTAATTGTAGCTTACGCTTAAGGCAAGTTCTCTATCTCTAAATTTGTGATTTATATGCAAGTGTTTTAAATTCAAATTTTAATTATATTTGAGCCTATTCTTTTATTTCTACAATGGACAAGTAATTATTTAAAGTTCACGATTTAATTAAAGTGATCTTGACTTAATTGTTCAAGTAAGGTCTATTTTATCTTGCTAATGCTTTAAGTTTAATTCTAAAGCATAAGTTAATTCATAATTCTTTATTGTTGAATTATTCTAGATTATTGTAAGTCGATTCAACTACTCCTTAGTTGATGGTAGTTGAACTCCAAATTTTCTTTTAAGCTTATCCAAACTAAACTTTCTTTGGTGCGGACTTGTTATCAAATACTGAGATGAACAACCCTATTTAATATGGGATTACAATGCGAAAGCGTTAAGATATTTGTGCACAATACATGGTACGAAGGGCTGATCCCCCTAAGTACGAGTTAAGTGTCCATATAGTCTAATGACTGTTAAAGATTTTAAATAGAAATATTTATAACCTAGAACAAAGTTCAAGGTTTTATGACCCTTAGATGATTTCTATATTCAAAATTCTAAATGTTAATGAAAGAATTATTATTCAATTTTTTATTATTGATGAAAGAAAAGTTATTCAAATCTTTTGAAGTTATTCAGTTATGTCATTGTTATTATTATTGTTATTCCAAGTGAGCTTTTGTTTGCTCACTCTTGCAATTAAATAACCATTGCATCTAAAATCGAGAAAGTTGACGTATCGTCAACGAGTAAAGGAAAAAGCAAGATGAATAAGTGAAGACTTGTTATGTTATAATATGATGTGTAATAGACTTTATTATGTTATGTTTTATTTTTCGCACTTATTATTGACGTTAAGGTTAGATTAAACCTGGGATATTTCGATTAAGTTGTAATCCTTTTATAAGAAAGATTTTTATTTGATGATAACGTTGTAATTTATTTTGCATTCCTTATTATTGGGCAGTAGTTGTATGTTATAATTAGATAGTGAACACCAAATCATGTGAAAATGAAGTACCCGGATTTGGGGGTGTCACATCAATATTTGGAGGTTTCAAAACTCAAAGGTCATGAGTTTTAAAACTTAAAGTTCATGGGAGTTTCAAAGCTTAAATGACATGGGAGTTTCAAAGCTTAAAGGACATTACAAAAAAGATGGGAGGAATGAATCTAGACATCCATATATATTATAATTTTATAACACTCTCCCTTGGATTCTATTATGAAGCCATACGCATTGAAAACTGCTGTCGACGTTGGAAAATTTAAGAATCCCGTGGGTCGGTTTGTAACCCGGGTTTCCTCAAATCGATCTTCCTAAGTTCTCTCTACCCTTTTTCTTTTTATTTAGAAAAAAAGTTTTGAAGGGTTTTTTTAGGAAAGAGGCCAATATGTATTTATGTCGATGATTTGAATGTTTTAACAGAGTCGCCAGTTAGTAGATTTGAAAATGGTTGAACCAACTCAACCGAGTTTGATTTGAAAAGAGGCCTAATTGCTGGACACTGTCAAAACTTGATCTTTGAAATCGGAGTTTTGAGTTCGGGGGCTTGGTTAAGTGTGGGGAAGGTGTTAGGCACCCCACGACTCCCGTGTAAACACGGTACCGCATCTTTTTAATATTTCCCTTAAAACTGTGAATGCGTGAGTGAATGCTGTTTGAAAATTGGGTCTATTGATTTGAAAGTAATGCTTTGCTTCGTTGAACCTATATACGAAATTGATTTGATTTTGAAAATCAGTCTTTGATTTGATTTGCAAAAGCATTTTGATTAGATTTGCAAAATCTTTGAAATTGAATTGACAATGATCTTTTGAAAGCTGTTTATCAAACCCCTACGCTGACATAGGAATTGAAGCCTTTTGATACTTCTAAATTTTATCTTTTATATCCTTAAGGCTGCATGCAAATGGTGATTTGCCAGGCTGCGAAGCATCCTCGACCACAGAAATATACTAGTGTCGGTCTCCTCATGGGTATGAAAACTATCGGAGGGACGCTGACACGACAATTACATTTTTCATTATATTGAGACCTTAAATCCGATTAACCATTTTAAGGTCCGTGTATGTACATTTTACAGAAAAATTGGTAGGGTACATCTGTAAACTGGAGTTTGTCCATCGTGGGAATCAGATCCCGATCGATTTGTTCGTGAATCCCACGATTCCTAGGCTCATATATGAGTAGCCAATAAACCTGCACAGCTCAAATTTGCACAGAAATGGACATATATGCATCATCATGTTGCAATGGAACCAAGGATTCATCAATAAATCCTGGCTGCGATTGGCCAAAGCGTCTCGTTCCTACTAGATAGCGATCTAAGGGATGCGAGTTTGCTTTCAAAGCTGAAACTATAAAAATAACTAGATTTAAAGAAATCTCAGCCCTTATAGCTTCCAGGTTCTGTCAGGACCTGTTTGAACCGTTGAAAGCTAGAATTGGCGAGATTTGGATAAATCTAGTTCGCCTGCAGGTATATCAGTGCAGATTCATATACAAATGAATATTAAATGCAACAGTTAAATAAATTGAGTAAAGTAATATATATATATATATATATAATTATATATACCAAAGCTGTAAAAGGGTGATGGGTTTTCACTTGCAAGCCCGGACTGGAATTAAAATATATATATATTTATAAAAAAAGCTATAAATAGCCACGAAATAATCTAGGTTGCGATAGAAAATATATAATATATATATATATATATATATGTATATATATATATATATATATATTGACAGAAATGTAGTCAACCAGGACTGATATGAGTACCAGTGATGGTGAAATTCGCTTATATATGCGTAAATATATATAAACGCGGTAAACTACCACAGATTTGACATTCGGGCTTGACAGAATTGAATTGTTAGTACATTTGTAGTTAAGTATATACAAAAAAAGCCAAACCCGGACTCAGAAGACAACCCAGTCCGGCAGAGTTGCCAAAAATGTGTGTGCTAGTGCATTAAAGCTGCTGGAGCTAACGGATCGTAAACCTGAGCTATAGAAATGCAAAAAATTACGTTTATGTATAGAAATGTACCAAATTTTGACGAAAACGGCCACGAAACTAGGTTCCGGGCATATTTAGAAGATGAAACTTCATGTGTAAGTGGAAAACAGTGCAAAGTAGTAGTATTGACTTTCTGATCATAAAAATACTTACAATGGATTGTAATACAGGCTTTTTGCCAAATAGTAGACTTTAAACGTCCAAATCTACCAGTGGTTTTTTGATATGTGGTAGTATATGGGTTTGTCAACGTGTTGGAGTAAAAATATTTGGGTTTGGAAGAGATGTAAAAGTCAAAAAATCAGACAGGCAGAGCTTCGCTGCGTTTCTCAATTCTGAAAATGAAGGGGGGGGGGGTGCATATTTATTTATAGGCCAGGGAGCCTTAGCTGTACCTACGGCTACGGTAGGTAGAGGTGAGGCTCCCCAAGTGGGGCCCGTGATGCCAGGTTCTATCATCTCGAAGTACGTGCACTCCAAACAACGCGCAATCGAAATTAAAACTTTTTAACTTTTGATCGGAGCGTCCGTTTGAGGCGTGAGATACCTTTTCGAAAAGCCCTCGCCGAGAGTGTTGCAATGACATGGGATAAAACATTTTTTTAGGTTCGAGAAGACGGGTTCATAACCAGGTCTTCAATTCCTCGCAGCTTGTCCGTTGAGCTGTCTTACGCTGTTGGCACTCGGGATCGTTGTTGTGGTTTATTCTGACTTTGATGGCATCAATTCAGCATGAGTTTGACCGAATCGGTTGAGAGTTGAATAAAATGACCGTTTTGCCCCTTCCGGGGTTGCCTGTGGTGTCGGTACAACCTTTAATGGATCTGGCTTCCCTGGGTTGTCTCTAGGGCTAAACTGTACTTCCCGGGCTGAGACTGGGGAGGACTTGACATGTCTTGGGTTGATGTCCAGGTTAACCTGTACCTCCCGGGTTGAGACCAGGGCTGACTTGACGGCCCGATGTGAAGATCGGGGTTGATCTGTCGATCTGATTGTCGATCGGAATTGGATGGGCAATTCGATTAACTATCGGAGTTGGATAGATTGTCCGATTGACTATTAAAATTGGATAGACGGTCCGATTGGAGATCAGAGCTGGATGGACGGTCCGATTGACTATCGGAGCCAGATTGATTGTTCGTTTGACTATCGGAGCTAGATTGACGGTTCGATTGGAGATCGAAGCTAGATTAACGGTCCGATTGACTATCGGAGCTAGATAGATGGTCCGATTAACTATCGGAGCTGGATGGACAGTCCGATTGACTATGGGAGCTGGATTGATGGTCCGATTGACTATCGGAGCTGGATTGAGTGCCGACATTGGTGATCGAATTTGGCTGAATTACTGATATTGGGGATCAGATTTGGCTGGAGTACCGATATTGGGAATTGGATTTGGCTGGAGTACCAATATTGGGGACTGGATTTAGGTTACCGATATTGGGGATCGAATTTAGGTTTAAGGACCGGCATTGGTGGCCGAATTTGAATTGATTGATGGTTTTACCTTCCCACAGTGTTAGTATTGGGGCAAGGAAAATTTTGAGTGTCTACAGATGCCCTTCTTTATCATGTCCATGCAATGTAATGGAATGGATAGGATAAAGGTTAGTAGACACTGGAAATAAAAAGTGCCAGAGCTGCTTCGGAGGCTGGGCATCTTTGAGTGGAATGGGGCTTCTGTTAGCTGCCTACGTTATCACTCTGCTGGGGATAACGTTGTTATGTGCAGCCATTGATGTTGTTGGGAAGTTACCGCGAACTAATTTTGTCATTTCCTGCTGGGGATGACATCATTCACGATAACTTATTTGATTCTGATTGGAATGAGGTTGTTGAAAATGAGATATCACAGATTATCCACGTCTGGATCTGCTAGGGATTGCGTTCTCCGCGATAGCTTTGTAGATTCTGATTGAGGTTGATTTGATTGATACTACCTCAATGATCCCTTTGAGGATGTGTATAACAGATTCCATCACTTGTGTTGGATTATTATAATTGCTTCCATCACTGGATCCCTTCTGTTGCTTGGCTGGGGTTGAGCCGATAGTTGAAATGTCATTGGGGTTGAGCCAATGGTTGGACTGTATTTCGATCTGTACCCGAACTTCGCTGGGGTCGAGCCAACGGCTGAAACTGCTTCGGTCAGTACCCGAACTTCGCTGGGGCTGAGCCAACGGCTGAAACTGCTTCCGTCAGTACCCGAACTTCGCTGGGGCTAAGCCAATGGCTGAAACTGCTTCGATCAGTACCCGAACTTTGCTGGGGCTGAGCCAACTGTAGAAACTGCTTCGGTCAGTACCCAAACTTCAAAAAATGACAGTTTTCGGCAGTTTTGTGCAATTCTTGCAGCAATTTTTCTGCAGTTTGATTTGTTGATCCCCGAACCGGCACTGGGATGAATACCAAGGGTGTTCATGGAATTTACCTTTCCATCAGGATTACGCTGCTTAAACGCAGGATTTCTGGCCAAACCGCTCAATCGCGTAGCAATTTCTCTTCAAATTTGACTTGACAGCCCGTTTAAACTCTGTTTCGACTCAAACTGAACCGGGCCCTTGGTAGTGGAACCCACCTGGGCTGCCGCATGTGGAGGTGCAACTACCTGGCTTATTTAATGTGTTGCAGGATTTTCATTTTGCAAGCTTCCCGTTTTGAGTTTTGAAAGGATTCTGATCTTCTTTTTCAGATCTACGGAGCTTGGACAGCTATTTTTTGAATTCGTCAGTTCCTACGCATTCAGCGCAGTGCAGGTAACGTCTTACATGCTTTTTTCATAGTTTTTGACCGATAAAAGCATGCGAACCGCCTAGGGTGCTTTCAAGCGCAATGCATGAAAAATGTATGCCTATATGACCTGTAAAATTTTTTTTGACTACATATGTATGCATATCTTACTGTAATGCACGTTTGGATGTAAGAAAATTTAGGTTCTAAGATAGTTAATTTTTGCACTTTTTGATCAGTTTAATCATCCTTTTTAGGCCTAGTGAGCCTGGATTTTCAACTAAAAATGTCCATGGTAATTTGGCTACCATGTGAGGTTGATTTCTAATTTTTTTCATAAATATGAACTGTTTCTATTTTTGGGTAGGTGTGCTACTGAATGGCCACCTAGGCATGCCTGTGTGCATGTGGACAGTCCATTTTACAAAAGAGACTCTGGCGAAATTTTTCCAAAATCTTAGGCTTTAAAAAACATGCATTTTTAACTTTGTGGGGAAATTTTTTGCTGACCCATGCAGGTTTTGAGTTGCTAGGTTTTGAAAACATGTAATTTTGACTTTACTGGGTATTTTTGACTGACCCATGCATGTCTTAGGACCTAGAGATATATGCTAGACTGATTAAAAATGATAAGCCACAGGTTTTATGCTTACCGCACTCTTTCTGAGGTGATTTAGAGACTTGTTGCCGTAGATGGATCATGATAGACCCGACAGTTCCAATAGAGTCTCCTCGGGTATTAGACGTAGGAGGGCTTCTGATGTGCCACAGCCACGTCCGGCTCGGACGCCTCGTAAGTTGATAGAGGGCAGGATTCATCCCGCACAGGACGAGCATCCATTGGATATTGATGATGAGGAGGCTCCGTTTACCGTTCTTGCTCCCGCTCATGCTCCACGTGCGGAGGTCCCAGGCATTGCTGTGCCTACTCTAGAGCTACTGGGCGATTTGAGTCGCCATCCTTCGAGATATCTTCACGCCAACGAGGTGAGTTGAAGTCTTTCTTCTCTCTGGTTTCTTTTCTTCCTTTTTGCCATTCTTGGGGCACAGGTTTTTGACTTGGGTTGGTTTTTGATGCAGGTTCCCGGCTTTACGCAGTCTCGAGGGAACTGGTTTAGCATGCACTCCCTGTATCACACTTTGCATGAGGATTACAGGGAGAGTGTAGATGGCTGGGGATTTCAGGCCTTTTTCTCGATCCTTCCCCATCGTTGCCCCTGGGGGTATATGAGGGCTTTGTTTGAGCGCTGGTTCCACCAGACTCAGTCCCTTTATTTGCTAGATTGCGAGGTGATGATGACTCCTATGGACTGGAGATTTATCATCGGCATTGAGTTTGAGGGCAAGTCAGTGCCTGTCATGACTGACATTTTGCCCTCTATCGTTCGGTCCCTGCTGGGAGTCCCGACGACGACATTCAAGGGTCGGCCAGTCCAATCTGGTCCCTTGAGTATAGATGCCTAGGATGGGACTTTGCAGTTGCCTCCGCCTGTTGACCAGAGGGCTAGAGATCGCATTTTGAGGGGATTATTTTGTCATTCATCAAGGGTTGTTTCGTGGTGGACAACTCGTCTACTGTGTCCTTCGCTTTGATCAGCGCCACTCGACATGTAGAGCGCCTTGGTGACTATAATTGGGGCTCCTATACCTTTGCCTATTTTCTCCGGGGCATGCGCATGCTTTCGGAGGGTACGACGAAGGCTTGGTTAGGATTTTACCCATTCCTGCTGGTGAGTACATCTTTCTGTACCTTTTTGATTTCAGCATTTTTGTCAGTCTTGATCATTGAGGACTTTTGATATTTGCATGATCAGCTTTGGGCATTTGAGAGGCTTCCTTGCCTACGGCCCGCTACTGCTTTAGGTCTGGAGACCTATCCTCGAGGATGGAGATGGCATCACTCCACTTTGACGGAGCTCCCTGTTGCTGAGGGATTCACTCATACCCATCTTTAGTTGGAGCTTTTGACAATGGGTTTGATCACCTGGGCGCCGTACACATCCGAGCACTTAATCGTCGGATTTGAGGGAGGTATCCCTACTGGCCGGTAGTTTGACTTATCGAACCACAGGGTACTGTTATTGACAGAGGGAGGCTTAGAGCTCTATCTTGGAGAGCGTGCTATTAGGAGCATCACGGGGGAGATCCGCATTCCCATTATTCCTCCAGCTTAACATCATTGACCATTGACCGTGCCTTTGACAGACATCCCTTTGGAGGGCATTAATGGCTTCACCCTATCAGAGGGTCTGTACAGCTAGGAGGCATTTGGCAGATGGTGCAGCTCTCGTACTATTGGAGCTCAGACCTGTGCTACCCATTTTATGGCAGACATGGTGCCAGGATCTGTGATGATGACGGATTGGATAGCTTGCCTCAGGGAGTCGACTCATGCAGACCAGATAGCAGATTTGACCAGGGAGTTGGAGCAGGCTCGTTTCTTTATCAGACACCTTGGCCGAGATCCGTCAGAGGCATCTTCTTTTGACCCATCTAGCTCAGAAGTAGGTCCCTCTTTAGGTCCATTTAGCAGCAGTTATACAAGGGCAGATCCTCCCTTATACCGCCCAGATATGCCTGATCCTAGCAGCTTTGTGCAGACAGAGGAGATGGAGCAGGTTGATCGATTCGACACTGATGTCTACGACTTCCTCTGATAGCTATTGGAGCTATACTTTTTGGTCAGCCACTGTATTGGCTATTCGATGTTTGTGCCATCATTTTGATAGACCACTATAGTAGTTGGGTGGTGGTGCCCCATTTTCCCTATATTCTTCCTTTCACTTTGTATCAGGATGCAGGGATGTTGTATGTAGTAGATAACGTTTTGTAGATATTCTTGCCATATCTTATCTTCTGCATCATGTTTATATTACTGTCATCATGCATGTATTATGTCATGTGTATGCATTCAGACAGTTGTGTTTTGACTTGACCTCTGGACGATCTTGTGGTATGGTGCTACAGATGATGTCATCTGCAGTCAGCCGTATTGAGCATTTACCACCATCTGCGGTGGCAGCATCATTGAGGTCCTGGTATAATAGTTTGCCCTTTCTTGCTAGGGGGACTGTGGACCAGATGTTGGGGCATTCATTGGCCCTTGTGGATTTTTGGGGTTCGGTCAAACTTGTTGAGGGCCTTCTACCCTATTGGATTACCGACAAGCAGGTGCTCCGCTTCGGACGGCGTGAGCTGACGCCGACTCTGGAGGAGTACCAGAGATTTACTGGCTTGGATTTAGAGTTATCATGTGCTCGGACGACGATTAGTGATATGAGGAGGCCGTTTATCAGGCTGTCCGATCTTCGTCAGAGTGTAGTCATGGATGAGATCATTTCGGGGCACGTGATCTCTATAAACTTCTTGATTGAGCGCTTTAGCGAGATTGACAGCTATGGTCGCCACGTTAGAGATTTTGTTTGTTCAGCAGAGGCATGGCATGCTGCCAGGATAGACATCCTGCTGATGTGTGTTGTGGCATATGTCTACATGCCATTGCGATTGGATCATCTAGATGTGGGATTGGTAGTAGTGGTTAGAAACCTTAGACAGGGTAGCACCATCATCCTGATGATATTGGCTGAGACATTTAGATCCGCCACGTATTGTAGTACCCATCCAGAGGGGTTTTTTAGGGGCAGCTCGGTCTTGCTGTATATATGGCTGATGTCTCATATACGATCGATTGGATCCTTCAGGCCTAGGGGTTTTTGCTTTACTCACGAGACATCCATAGCTTTCTCTTTTCAGCCTGCGGAGTGCATTGATGCAGAGTTTTGGTCTGCATTTTTGTCGGATATTGAGCATCTATTTGTGATCTTGCCATGCTCAGAGCTAGCATCCCTATATAGCTTTATCACTCATGCATCTAGTCTGGATTATTTGCCCCTAACGGGTTTGAGAGGAGTGACTACCTATCATCCTTTGGCAGTCATGTGTCAGTTTGATCAGCTGCAGAGTTTGCACCATTTCGGGGGGTCTGCTGATCAGAGGATGTCAACTTCTTCCATATCATCTGCCGACTTGGTCAGAGTATATGAGTATTGGGCTTATCGGGAGAGGGCTGATTTCTCCAGTAGCCATCTGGGCTGTTCTCCGGAGTATTCTACGTGGTTGGAGGCAGAGATAGAAGTGGTAGCATAGGCTTCTTCATCTCCTAGTATGGACTCTGACGAGGAGGAGCCCATAGAGGATCCAGATTCTCCTATCAAGGATGAGCTGTTCACGGGCTTGATCGCTGCTCTAGTTAGCAATTCCCTGACCATTCCTATGGGGACAGATCCGACTTTATCAGACTCATATATTCAGAATGACTTTTGAGCGAGACTTGTCTAGAGCACAGATGTTGGCTGCCTTGTCTGGCAAAGATTTAGCTTTTGCTGAGAGGGATGGTCTCAGGGCTGCTTTGGATGCTGGATTAATTGAGCGGGAGGAGCTTCGTTCTGCTCTGGATACTGCAGTTGTATAGCGAGACGAGATCCGCTCGACTAGGGATGCAACATATGTTGAGATCGAGGAGACTTTGATTGCTCGAGACGCAGCTTTTGCAGAGAGAGATGAGGCTATAGCTTCTCGTGATTTCTATATTATTGATAGTACTGCTCTTCGATCTTACACCCATGGTTTGGTCATTGAGATAAGTGCTATATTGATGACCACAGTGCCTCCTTGTAGATAACTGTGGATATTCTAGGCCGTATGGAGGCTGAGTGGACTGCACTTACGGCTGCTCCACCGTCTTCGGAGAGAGATGTCATGTTGGCATTGTTGACCCGCTTATCCCTGGGTCCATAGACTAGCTTTATTTTTCCTGCATAGACTAGATCAGCCAAAACAGTTTTATATATCAGAGAAATATATTTTTGATGCACTTCCCTGACTGGAGATGTATTGTCATTGCTTAGTGATTATCACTTCTTTCATGACTCGCAGTTGTTGATGTATCTTGAGCTTCTCCTTGATGGACTGATAGTTGAGATGTCAGGGAGTATCTCAGATAGGCCTGTTGACCAGAATAGGATTAATAGAATTTAGCTTTTATTTATCTTTGGTGTCTTGGAACTGGTCTTTTATATATATATATATTTTTTCTTGAAGGTCAAACTGCGCCGTAGATGGCTGCCTGCGTACTCCCGAGTTGAGGGAGATCAGGTCATTCGTAGTTCCTGCTAGTTTGGTTAGAAAGGGGTTTGAAAAGAGTTTATCTTGGATTTTGAGCCTGGTTTGATGAGTTTTTAAGTTTTTATTTGGTTTGACCACACCAGAAATGGCTGCCTACGTACTCCCGGGTTGAGGGAGATTAGGTCATTTGTAGTTCCGGCTTTTTAGTGAAAAATCGAACCTGATTTAACTTGTAGGACCCGGATGCGGGCATGCATGTGCTTCAGACGTAATACCTTTTTACAGTGTCTGAATTGATGATTTGGGGAAACTCGATCCCATCCATCTCTTGCAGTTTGATAGCGCCCCCACTCAACACTTCTTTGACAATGAAAGGGTCTTCCCAGTTTGGGGCAAATTTTCCTTTGGTTTCATCCTGATTGGCCAAGATTTTCTTTAGCACCAAGTCATTTTCTCTGAATTGCCTAATTCGGACTTTTTTGTTGTAGGATCTAACGATCCTTTGCTGGTATAACTGTCTGTGGAAAATGGCCGTAGCTCTCTTTTCATCTATCAGAGACAGCTGATGATATCGGTCTTGCAACCATTGATCTTCATCTATTTGAGAGTCGATCAACACTCACAAAGATTCTATCTCTACTTCTATTGGAAGGACTGCTTCCATGCCATAGACCAACGAGTAGGGGGTAGCCCTAGTAGAGGTACACATTGACGTCCTGTATGCTAACAGAGTTAGA
This sequence comes from Panax stipuleanatus, assembly GCA_020205555.1. Lineage (NCBI taxonomy): Eukaryota > Viridiplantae > Streptophyta > Magnoliopsida > Apiales > Araliaceae > Panax > Panax stipuleanatus. The sequence continues at coordinate 56,277,561 of CM035126.1, read as the reverse complement.
GGCAGCAAGTCAGGCCAATCCTTGTGATTGGCGGACATTTTCTGCATGATTTTTTTGATGTTTTTGTTGGCCGTTTCAACAACACCGTTCATCTTGGGCCGATAGATGACGGAATTGAGATGCTTGATGTGGAACTTACTGCACAGATCCACCATCATTTGATTGTTCAGGTTTTTAGCGTTATCTGATACGATCACCTCCAGTTGTCTATATCGACAGACGACATTGTTTCTGATGAAACTGATGATGACCTCTTTTGTGACTTTAGGAAAAGAGGCTGCTTCGACCCATTTGGTGAAGTAATCAATCATAGTGAAGATAAATTGATGACCATTGCTGGCTTTGGGTTCCACTAGACCTATTACGTCCGTTCCCCACATAGAGAAAGGCCATGGTGAACTCATATTATGCAACTCATTTGGAGGAGCGTGAATGGCATTTCCACGTATTTGGCATTGAAAGCATCTCTTGACGCGATCACCGCAATTAGTTTTGTGCGAGATCCAGTAATGTCCTGTTCTGGTTATCTTCTTGGCCAACAGATGGCCGCTCATGTGTGGACCACAGACTCCGCCATGGACTTCATCCATTAGTCTTTGGTCTTGATCATTGTCGAGGCATCTTAACAGGCCTATTCAAGCATCCCTTTTATAAAGTGCATCTCCGCTCAGATAGAACTTCATGGCCATTATGAGAATCTATTTCCTCTCTGATTGGCTTGAACCAGCTGGTGTGGATCCATCACGGAGATATTCCTTGATGTCTTGAAACCAAGGCTTCTTGACAGGAGGTATTTCATCTGATACTTCTCCCACATAATTCCCATATGTCGGGGCTTTCTGAACCGTGAACTGAATGTTAGGGAAATCCACTCTTATCAGACATGCGAATTAATGAAGCTAATGTTGCTAATGCATCAGCAAAGTCATTCTGACCCCGAGGAATGTGAACGAAGGTTATTGCTTCTAATTCCCAAGATATTTTAAGGACTTGCCGATGGTAGGGTAGTAAATGCAGTTCTTTGGTGAGATACGCACCGGTAGTTTGTCTAATGACCAGCTCGGAATCTCCAAAGACGAGTAGGTGTTTGATAAACATGGATTGGGCTAGCTTCAACCCCATGATATAACCTTCATACTTGGCCGTGTTGTTGGGGTTGCCAAATTGAAGTTTGGTAGCCACAGGATATTGATCACCTGTACCAGAGATGAGGACTGCCCCAGCTCCGGCACCTTCCATGTTTATCGCTCCGTCCTTGAGAATAAGGCCAAAGATTTTATATGGATTGTTCTTCTTCTTGATGTGAGGAATTTGGACATGGTCGTCTTCACTGTCAGGAAGTTCGTCATTTATACCCTCGTAGTTGAGAATGACTCTCATATTAGTGAATGGGTCTCGTCCTTCGTACATGATCTTTTCTTTTCCTTTTTCGCTGTTTGCCTCAGGCTTGAGGGCTTTTCTTTCATGGACAGGTATGATTGGAGGAAATAGTATGGCTGATACCGTAGTCGTGACTTTCCTCGTAGGTTTCACCCATCCGAAATTTATGAGGTTTGGGAGCAGAATCGTGGAGGCATGAGCCTTGGGATGTTTGTGTGGATTTCGGTGACTTGACCCGGATGAATATCCCAATCCTGCTCTTCCCATCTGACTTGGGATTTGGACTGGCGTCTTGATACCTTGCTTATCTTTTCCCAACCCTTCTCCAGGTTGGAAACCCGAAGATACCATTTCTTGGCCTACGGTTATTACTTCAGTGGATACTTTAGGCTTGAGGGCCAGTGCCTCGATTGGTAGATATTGAGTATCGCTCACCTCGAGAGCTTAAAAATTTATAGGTTCAATCCCCGCGCCTAGGCTAATCACTGGCATATCCCCATGTATGTAGGTAGGGTATTCTGGTTCGGCATTGACCATGATGAGGCTACCGTTAATGATGTACTTGAGTTGCTGATGGAGGGTGGATGGCACTGCCCCTGCCATGCGGATCCATGGTCTTCCCAGCAGCAAATTGTATCCAGTGGAGATGTTGAGCACCTGGAAGGATACATAGAAGGTGTGTGGACCAATTTCTAGAGGAAGCTCGATTTCCCCCATAGCCTGGCGGCGAGATCTATCGAAAGCCCTGATGACCACATGACTGGCTTTGATCCAATTTGGATTGATCTTCATTCTTTCCAACGTGTCGTATGGACAAATGTTGAGGGAAGATCCTCCATCAATAAGCACTCCTCCGATCATATATGCAGAGGACATTATAGCTATATGCAGGGACTTGTGGTGGCCCTTTTCCTCTGCCGGGATATCATCGTCTGTGAAGGAAATCACATTTCTGTTGAAGATGTGTTCTATTACGTAATGAATTTCTCTGTGTCTACCGTGTGTGGCAGATGGGCTTCTTCTAGTACCTTCACTAGAATGTTACAATGGTCTTCTGATGATAGGACTAAGTTGAGGATAGACATTTGCTTGGGTGCGTCTTTCAAGCTTTGCACTATCTTGATTTCATTGTGTCCCATTTTGTTGAGGAACTCTCTGATCTTTTCTTCAGCCACCTTTTCTTTTGCTTTGGTAACTGGTTTAATCACCCGTTGAGGCAGGTACAATGGATTACCCTTTGACAGGATGGAAATGTTGTTTGAAGTAGAGATTTCAATGTCCCCATAGTTCCATGGGACCTTCTTCAGATTGATGATTAGATACTGAGGTCTGAAGGACAAGATTAGAGGCTGAGGTGCAGCCACGTTCACAGGATTTTGGACTTCTTGGACCCCTTTCCCTGTCAGTACCAGAGGTGTGAGGATTGATTCCTTATCGTAGGATACGACAGCCACTGTGTCCTGGTACCATGCATTGGGGATCCAGAGGCTATTTTTGTCTGAAATGTAAAGGATTTGATCTCCTCTGATTAGGTCACCTTTCTCAATCAGGTCTTAAATTAGATTACGAAGTGCTCAACATTCTTCTGTATTATGGCCGGGAGAGTTGGAGTGGTATTGACATATTTGGTCAGGTTTTAATTTTTTGGATTGCGGGTTTAATGGGGGTAATAGATCTGCAACCATCCCCTCGCTGATCATCATTTAGAGGATTTCTTCCATTGACTGATTCAGATTGGTGAAGCTCCTTTGAAATAAGAATTTTCTAACTTCTCAGGTATACTCATTTTTGACCATTGGTTGTGCGTGGAATTGGCAATGATCCCTATTGGGGATGGAATTGACTTCCGTCGAAGGAGAATGACTGCCAATGGATTGATAAATTTGCTTTAGCATCTTCCTGGTGAGTTGATGCTGGTAGACGACCAGTTCAGCCAACTGCTCAATTTGTTCCTTGAGAGACTTGATATCTTGCTCCATTAGGAATCGCTTCTCAAAAGTTTCCCAACTCTCTGGGATGCTGAGATTGGATTGACTTAGTTCCCCAACATAGCGGAGGTACTTAGATCCTTCTCCATTTGAGGTACTGATCATGTTAACATTTTCCTCTTTGTGCTGTGGGAGAAGATTGTCTTGGACATGGGGTTGGTCAGGCTTTGTTACCATAATTTCTCCGCTGTCAATCAAGTCTTGAATTTTGTGCTTGAGAGACCAACAGTCTTGGGTGTCATAGCCTGGAGATCCAGAATGATAAGCACATTTCTTGTTAGGGTCGAAGTTCCTTCCGTTAGTGTTGGTTGGTGGAAGAAGTTGAGCAATCTTCTTCTGAGCTGTCAGAAGTTTGAACACATTCTCGAGGGAATCCCTTAGTGGGGTGAAATTTCTTCGACGCCTGACTTCCATATTTTTCTGGAATTAAGGGTTTGCAGGCTGTGCTGAAGCTTGGAAAGGGGTATAATTCCTCATTTGAACGGGCATGTGGTTTGATTCGCCCCTTGAATTTTGTCCTTGTAAGACCAAGGAGACTTCTTCGTCTTTCTTTTTATGTACCCTCCTCGGATTACTCCCGTAATTTTTGGATTGGATATGTTCGGCGACAGATTCAAGGGCGGTTAGATCTTTTATCTTCCCGGATTTGAGCCCCATTTCCACCATCTCGCCATGCTTGATCATTTCAGAAAATGGTTTTCCTATTCCCACTAGGACCGTCTTATAATAAGGCGCTTCTTGGATATCAATGAAGGTCATGACTATTTCAGATTCAGTCATGGCTGGGGTAACTTGTGCTGTGACCCGTCTCCATCGCTGGGCATATTCTCTGAATGATTCAGTGTTCTTTTTCTTGATTTTGGTTATTTGATATCTTTCGGGAGCCAGCTGTCCAAGCAGGCATACCAAGCTCTGGCTTCTCCGATTAGACTCTTCTAGAATAGTTGCATTCGAAGCTTCTCATCCTCAGCATAGGATCTGAGTTCTCCGATGAAGACTTTCAGGTGTGTGTAAGGATCCCCCATTACATCATATTTCTCGAAATCAGGGACTTGAAATTTTTTGGGATAGCGAGCCTCGGGGAATATGCAAAGGTCATCGTAATTGACACTGCCGAATGCTCCAATTCCTTTGATAGATCGAATGGTTTCTTCCATCTGTTGCATTTTCTTGAGAATGTCACCAGCTTCCTGCTCTTTGATGAGGGGAGTGATCTCAGGAGTCTTGTTGGTGGTATCCTGGTTTTGTAGTCTAGGAATCTGAGTTTCGGCCTTTTCTGCATCTTGACCGCCAGCACCACTACCAGATGCTCCTGGTTCTGGATAAGCTTGAGATTGTTTCTCTTTAAAGGCCTTACTTTGTTCTCGCAGAAAACCGGCTAGCTCGGCTATCTGATTTTTTAGTCCTTCGAATTCTTCCCTGGAGACAGGGATGGATTCTGGTGGAGCACTTGAAGCCATGTCCGCGGAAGGACTGAGTGCTTTCTTGAATTTAAATCTGGTGACAGGACCAATTTTTACACCTACAACAAAATGTAGGCGTGTCAATTTCCTGAGGTAGGTAAGGATTGGATGCATGATGTGTTTTTTAGTGTTTATCTTGCAAAATTGAGGTTAGTTGTTTTGATGGCAGGATGACATATATTTGACAGGGAAAGTAAATATTTCATTATTGATATTTACGTTGTGCTCCTCAGTAATTGGAGACTTGACATGGAATTGAAAGAGGAAGGTATGAAGAAGCATTGATTGTAATATAGGAATATCATTCCTTATTAGTAATATATCATCAACATATAATACAAGGAATGATACTGCGCTCCCACTAACCTTCTTGTATACACATGGTTCATCCTCGTTTTTGATAAAATCAAACTCTTTGATTGTCTCAAAAAATGAATGTTGCATCTACGAGAAGCTTGCTTCAACCCATAAATGGATTGTTGTAGCTTAAAGACTTGATTTGTTCCAACCTTTGAAACAAATCCCTCTGGCTGTGTCATATACACATCCTCCTCAAGTTTCCCATTGAGGAAGGCCGTTTTCATGTCCATTTGCCAGATTTTATAGTCGTTATAAGCTGCAATCGCAAGCAAAATCCTAATGGACTTGAGCATAGCTACTGGTGAGAAGGTTTCATCATAGTCAACTCCTTGTATTTGTTTGAAATCTTTTGCAACCAGCCTGGCTTTATAGGTCTCTACCTTCCCGTCTGCTCCAGTCTTTCTTTTAAAGACCCATTTACACCCAATAGGCTTAATGCCTTCAGGTGGTGAAACCAAAGTCCATACTTTATTTTCATACATGGAGTCCATTTCAGATTTCACTGGCTTCAAGCCATTTCCTTGAGTCTTTATTACTCATAGCCTGTTCGTAATTCAATGGATCATCATCATTCATGATGTGTACCTCATCGTCATCCTCTATAATGAATCCATACCTCTCAGGTATCTTCGGTACTCTTCCAGATTTACGAACAGGGTGTGGTACAGTAGGTTCTTCTACTTGGTCAGGTACCTGACTTTGATCCGTGGTAATTTGTGGTTCTTGAACTTCTTCAAGATATATCTTACTTCCACTGACCCCTTCATGGATAAACTCCTTTTCAAAGAAGGCATCATGTTTTGCAACAAACACCTTTTGATCAGTTGGATGATAGAAATAATACCCTAAAGTTTCTTTAGGGTATCCCACAAATCTACACTTATCGGATTTAGTCTGTAGCTTATCATTTTCAAACTTTTTGACATAAGCTGGACAACCCCAAGTCTTAACAGACTTAAGATTTGGTTTCCACCCCTTCCATATCTCATATGGAGTCTTTGGGGCGGATTTGGTAGGTACCTTGTTAAGTAGGTATGCAGCCATTTTTAGGGCATATCCCCAGAAGGAAATTAGAAGGTCGGTAAAACTCATCATGGATCAAACCATGTCTAATAGTGTTCGATTTCTCCTTTCAGATACTCCATTTAACTATGGTGTACCTGGAGGAGTCCATTGTGAGATTATACCATTTTCTTTGAGACAATTGAGAAACTCACCGCTTAAGTATTCTCCACCTCGATCTGATCAAAGTATCTTAATACTCTTGCCCGTTTGTTTCTCTACTTCACTTCTGAACTCTTTGAACTTTTCAAATGATTCTGACTTATATTTCATTAAATACACATATCCAAATCTTGAGTGATCATCAGTGAAAGTAATAAAATAAGAATACCCACCCTGTGCACTTGTTGTCATAGGTCCACAAACGTCTGTGTGAATCAATGCCAACAACTCTGTAACTCTTTCTCCTTTTCCACTAAAAGGAGATTTAGTCATTTTACCCATGAGACAAGATTCACAAGTTGGATAATAGCTCTAGGAGCCCATCCTGATGCAACTTGGATAATCTTATTTTATTGATATGACCGACTCTATAGTGCCACATGTAGGTATAATTAATATCATCTCTTTTTCTTTTCTTAGTTTGTTCAATTTGAAAGTCAAGTATATAAAGCCTATTTTGCAAATTTCCAATACCATATAAAACATCGTCTTTATAAATAGAACAACTGTTGTTCTTTATAATAACGTCAAAACCTTCCATATCCAATACAGAAATTGAAATAATATTTTTAATAATATTCGGAACATAATAACAGTTATTAAGATAAATGGACTTTCCCGAAGGCATTACTAAACAATAAGTTCCTACAGCTAATGCAACAACCTTTGCTCCATTCCCCACTCGTAGGATCACCTCATCATTGTTCAGCTTTCTACTTCTGACCAGTCCCTGCACAGTGTTACATATGTGAGACCCACAGCCGGTATCCAATACCCAAGTAGAATTAGGACTTTCAGAAAAATTAATTTCAATCATAAATAAACCTTGATTGGAAGTAGAAGCTTCTCCAAGCTTCTTCTCTGCTAGAAACTTCTTGCAGTTCCTCTTCCAATGTCTCGGCTCGTTGCAATAAAAGCACATTCATTTAGCTGGTTCAGGTTTCTTTTATTCCTTTTTTCCCCTTTCCCTTAGTCTTCTTGGATTTCTTCTTTTCAGAAGACACCTTGGGCCTCTTCCTTTTATTGGAAGAATCCACCATCAAGACATGGTTCTTCTTAGATGAGAAGTGACCTTCTGCAATTTTTAGCATGTTAAGCAGCTCAGATAAGCTGACATCTAGCTTATTCATGTGAAAATTAACCACAAACTGGAGAAGGTCTCAGGGAGTGACTGCAAGACCAAGTCTTGACTCAACTCCCCATCCATGACGAACCCAAGCTGTCCAAGGCGTTTAATCAAATTGATCACTTTCAGGACATGAGTCTCGACGGCAGTACCCTCGGTCATCCGAGATCGGAAGAGCTCCTTAGATATCTCATATCTAGCAGTCTAACTCTGTTCACCATACAACTCTTTGAGGTGAAGCAGCATAGAAGGAGCATCCATTTTTTCGTGATGCGCTGAAGCTCGTTATTCATGGATGCGAACAGGATGTATTGAGCCACAGATGCATCATCTTGCCATTTATTGAAAGTGGCAATCTCTTCCTCAGAGGCTGTTTCCGAAACAGATTCAGGGATAGTTGAATTTAGGACATAAGAAATCTTTTCAGCAGTGAGAACAATTCTCATATTTCTTAGCCAGTCCTCATAATTCGGCCCGGTAAGCTTATTTGCATTAAGTATGCTTCATAGTGAGATTAGTGATTTAGACATTTTTTAAAATTATGCATGTGAAAAAAACAACATTTTAGCAAACATTCATTTTATTAACTTTGCATACCAAAATAAATTTAGGTCTTTATTTTAAATTGGTATCTTCCACTATTTTTATCAAACTATATTACCCTCACTTATATAGTTCGGCAACATCTAATTAAAGATTTGCTAGTGAGAATAAGGATCTCATTTCAAATGTATATAACATTGTGGATAGCACAACAAGTGATATACAAATAAATAGGTAGACAACTCTTGTCAATTACATCACAATGTAACTCTTTTTTATTTTGCCTCTTAAATTATAATAGTCAAGTGTGTGCACATCCGAACTAAAATGATTTAAGTTAAGTCCAGCCTAGCACTTCCATAAATTCAAAAAAAAATGTTCGTCCTTGTGGATAGCACAACAAAACTAGATCGTTCAATTTTCTTGATAAGCATCAAATGTGATTAATTAACATCTTAAATACTCAATACTCGCCTTATGGATAGCACAGCAAGCTCATATTAAATATTTAATTCTCTATTAATTTATCATGCTAGCAGGCGACATTCGATATTCAAATATCTTTAAACGCTTCGGACTTAATCTTGTTTCTTTGAAGGGTTTGTTATTATTGTTTCATCTTGTTTAGCGCGCATGCACACACACACACACACACACACACACATATATATATATATATATATATATATATAAAATACGCGTCATTTTATTATACATGCAAAACATGTTTGCATAAAATATAATATATATAATATTTAGCATGCAATATAGAATACTATATTCTATCCGGATTGATTATGGACTTTTATTCTAGTTTGGTTCACTAGAGCCACCAAGTGAACCAAAAGGTCAAATCTAGGAGTGTAAAAATTTAAATTTAAACGTAACTATTACATTTAAACCCGGGCTCCATACAAATGGGTCTTCAAGCGCTCCTTTCTCCTTGATCTCCAGTTCTTCAAAAATTCTAACTAATCCTACTACATAAACTATTTCATTTAAATAGAAACCTTGATCAACAGTCAAGGGGAAGTACATAGGAGAGAGATAGAATTTACAATAAGAAGAAAACCAAAAAAGTCGAGGTACGCAGACCCCATTTTATAAAACCCATACATTCAAGCATTCATCCAAAATAAAATCCAATCACATTGGTCATAGTCCATAATCAATCCCTTTTATTAACATACATATCATCATACGTATCAATAAAACTTATTCATCTCATGAAAGTAAATTCATTCCATATATGTATTAATATCAGTTAATGGGCAAAAGTTTGCTAAACTTTGTTTTTAGAAAAATAAACTCCTTTATTTCATTCTACAACAAATCCAAATTAAACTCTTTAATTTTAGCAATTCTGAAATCATATTTCATATAAAAGAAACATCTTTATTTTAAACCTTTATTAATTAAATAAACTATTTATTTAATTAAAAAAAAATTTATATCTGTCCAGGGGCGCAGCTGCGCCCGGAAAGCATAGGGAACCGGCGCAGCTGCGCAGCACAAAAAACTGGGATTCGACACCGGCGTAGTTGTGCAGCATCGCAAAAATAGAAATTTTTTGTTGCCCAAGAACTCGATCCAATCACATATTATACATGTATGGAATCACATAGACTGATAATTAGCATAAGATTGGCTCTGATACCACTGTTGGGTTTGCTAGAAACATAAGCATGCAATCAAATTACATAAACGCAGCGGAAGGGATGAAAAATCAGATTTTAAAAATTTCTTACAAACCCTTAACCATGATATTTCTTATGCATCAATTATCAGTCAATACATAGAAGGAGAAGATGGAATTATACCTTTGAAGATCCAAGCTTCCTCAAGTACAAGTTCTACTCCTTTGATTCCTCTGTAGTGGCTCCTTCCCTTGATCAATGTCAGCCACCCAAATGTTTGGCCTCTAACGGTGATCCACCAAGAAAGATGAAGAACTCAGAAAGATGGATTATTGGCTTAACCCTTGTTTCTATCTCTATAGAATATGTGTACTCCTAACCCTTGGAAAAATTCACGTACGTTATTTCTGATATAAGACTCTCTTATATAGATATTAGGTTAACTCTCCTAATCCAATTAGAATAGAGTTTTAATTAATTAACTAATTAAACACTTTTAATTAATTTATATCCTAATCTTATTAAGATTGAGAGAGAGTACTGATATTATATTAATTCCTAAACTCTTTTAGAATTAAAATAAAAATAATAATAATAATATTAATAAGACTCCTCTTATTAATTTATATTTAATATTTCTAAAATATTAAATAATAAACATTAAGCTATTTAATTTATTCTATCACCACAGATTAAATTAATTATACTTAATGCATTATTAATATCATGCCATTTTTTTCTTAAATAATTATTCTTCCTTTTATGGTGTGACCCTATAGGTTCTCCATATTAAATCGATTGTGAATAAATCAATTAGAACAATTCTAATCTTATTTAAATAAATAAATTAATCTAATAATCTATTTAAATAAATAATATTTATTCTACAATAGGGATAAGCCTCCCTAGCGATCAACGACTTTTCAGATAATATAGATTTCAACATTAACATAAAAGAACTTGTGAGTTAATAGTTACCGTACAATTCAATCCTTCCACCATACAATGTCCCAATTAAATATAAGACATAGATTTACTGTCAAGTCTTAATTTATTTAATCATATGTATTTTGATTAGAAAATGCACAACTCCAAATAATGCAAATTAGAAACCTCTTTCTAATTTCATTCCACCTTGGCCAAGGATTCCTGGGTTGTCATTTAACGAATCACATAAGACATATCTCGTTATTTACTAAAGGTGGTAGATTCTTTATTGATCATACATTATCTCCATATGTAACTCATTATACCCAAGCATACCCTATATATATACCTTAAAAAGGCCTTAAGGAATAAGTCAAAGTATAATTTGTTACATACAAGATACTATGATGATATCAAGTCCACGAATCACTTGTACTACTATCACATTAGGAATTCCTATTGACAGACGAGTAAAACTCTATTAGGTATTCCATAGCGAGTCACGTTCAGTGAACTTATTCTCCAATAAGCACCTACATACTTGCTTTAGTGTCTCCATACAAACGACCATGAGATCAGTCATCCTCATCAAATGAGCAAGCAACATATGTTCTAATCTATCCGGATTTACTAATTCCCATTTTAGTAATCCCACGATTGGGAACTATTTTAGTTTTTAAGCTTTCTAAGAATTTAGATCTCATTAGCATGATCTCATCATGATTATAAAAGCATTGCTTAAAACTATGGGTTATTTACATATTATAAAAACAGCACCATGTAGATAATTAAATGCCTTAAATGAATATTTTATTAATAAATAAATAAGATTGTTTACAAAATATGTGCTTTATCATCATACATGATTGGCTTATATGCACACTACTATCATCACGTCCATTCCCCACATAGAAAAAGGCCATGGTGCACTCATGTTGTGCAGCTCATTTGGAGGAATGTGGATGGCATTTCCATGTGTTTGGCATTGAAAGAATCTCTTAACGTGATCATCGCAATCAGCTTTGAGTGAGATCTAGTAATGTCATGTTCTGATTATCTTCTTGGCCAGCAGATTGCCGCTCATGTGTGGACCACAAACTCCTCCATGGACTTCATCCATTAGTATTTGGGCTTGCTCCATGTCGAGGCATCTTAACAGGCCTATTCCAGTATCCCTTTTGTAGAGTGCATCTCCACTTAGATAGAACTTCATGGCCATTTAGAGAATCCATTTTCGCTCTGATTGGCTTGCACCAGTGAGTGTAGATCCATCATGGAGATATTCCTTGATGTCTTGAAACCAAGGTTGTTTGACAGAAGGTATTTCGTCTGATACTTCTCGAATGTAATTCCCGTATGTTGGGGCTTTTTGATTTGTGAACTGGATGTTGGGAAACCCGCTCCTATTGGATATTCGAATTAATGAATCCAACGTTTCCAGTGCATCGACAAAGTCATTTTGACCCCGAGGAATGTGGACGAAGGTTATTGCTTCAAACTCCTGGGACATTTTGAGGACCTGCCGATGATATGG